>CM062808.1:9185879-9882213 GCA_031772625.1 Pinus tabuliformis
ATAAAAATAATTAATAAATTAATAAATAATAACAATAATAATAATAATAATAATAATATATAATAAATAGAATAAATACCTATCTAAACAAATAGGTACTCATTATAAATAATAATATATAAATAATAGATTTATTTTATTAAAAATATAAATAATAAATTATATAAATAAATAAAAAAATAATATAATAAAATTATAACCAAACAAATAAACAATAATAATATATAATAAATATAATAAAAACCTATCTAATTAAATAGGTATTTATTAATTTTTTTATTCATTTATAATAAATAAATAATAATAATTAATAAATTAATAATAAATAATAATAATAATAATAATAAAATAAATAAATAAATAATAGATTTATTTTATTTGAAATTTATATATATATATATATATATATATATATAAACAATAATATAATAAAATTATAACTAAATATATAAATAATAATAATATACAAAAAAAATATAATAAATAACTATGTAAATAAATATGTACTTATTAAAAATAATAATAATAATGTACAAGTAATAGATTTATTTTATGAAAATATAAATAATAAATTATATCTATATATATATATATATATAATAAAATTATAACCAAGTGAATTAACAATAATAATATATAACAAATAAAATAAATAACTATCTAAATAAATAAGTATTTATTAAATTATTTTTTTATAATAAATAAATAAAAATAAATCAATAAATAAATAAATAATAATGATAATAATAATAATAAAAAAAAGAAATAGATAATAGAGTTATATTATTTGAAATTTAAATAATAAATTATATCTATATATTTATATAAATAAAGAATAATACAATAAAATTATAACTAAATAAATAAATATTAATAAATATAATAAATAGCTATCTAATTAATTAAATTAAACAAGTATCAATAAAAATACCATTCATAAGCCGACTACTAATGAAGACAACAACAATATTTTTTCAATTAACTATTAATAAGCTCCGTAATTTTCAAAAACAAATCTCATTGCCCTGATGATGGACTCACTAAGCTAGTCCGAAACGTTGGTTTCAAATCTATTCACAGGTTTTTCCTCAAAAAAAATTCTATCATCGTGTATGGACTCCCTCTTTAACACCACTAAGTCCCACCATGGAAGGGACACAATGAACAATGATTTAAATTTTGAGAAGATGAGAATATCGAGAGCTAGAAGAATGTCAAATCTCATATTTCTAAAAGAATGTAGGGATAGAAACCTCATTCCAAAATTCTCCAAATGTAACCGTCCCCTTAAACGATGTAGGAACATCTCTGTCTTCAATAATCTCAATAAAACCCTCATCAAACATGAAATCAAATTTACTAGAGTCCTTTTAATTAAAATTTCTGAAAAACTTCTGAGATTACATCTCGTGCTAGCGTCAACTCTTCGTTATGATCTATGGCAAATCTTGGATGCCTTCACCTTCGCCAAAGCTGAAAGGATCTTCAATCATATCTTATCAAAGAAAGCCAGAAAACTTAAAATCTTGGGTAACGCTGACTTCTGCTTCAAATCTTCTCAAACACAGAAAATTGTTAAGGAATGCAGCCATACTAGCCAGCACAATGTTAACCAGCAGTACGATGCCACCATTAGGCAGTTTGACATACCGGAAATCCCTCTGAAAGTGCAGATAGATGCTAACATCATAGAAAAAGGCAGCAATTCGCATAACTTTCTACAGCCCCATCACTCAAAGCATTCTGTCCAACAACGCGCAGGAAGAATGCATCAAACTAGTGGACAACGAGAAGTCGTGGATCAAAACTAATGGACGTCTCAATAAATTAAACAATCTGGTGGACAACGAGAAGTTGTGGATCAAAACCAATGAACGTCTCAATAAATTAAACAATCTAGTGGACAACGAGAAGTCTTGGATCAAAACCAATAAATGTCTCAATAAATTAAACAATCAAAAAATGAAAGAAAGGACTATTTTTGCAGATGATTTTACGCAGAATGACATCAATAATACCCAGCACGGCGCTCCCATCAAACACACTCAGGTTATCTATAAACAGTTAGATAACAAATCGCAGGTTAAAAATACTCTCAGGTAAATAAATAGCCAGACAGCACAAAATATAAATAATACACAAAAAGAAACTGTGATCAACCTCTCAAATGTGGCATTAGATGACAATTTGAAAATGCTGTTAGAAAAAGGCCTAAATTTTGCTTTATCTTCAGCAAAAATACCTGTATATGATATCGTTAGCAACGTTGAAGTCATCATCAGAAACACTAATCTAAATGTTGCTGAAGAAATAAGACAAGACGTGGCTAGAATTCTCAGAAATGCCACACCTCCTCCCAGCAGCATGTTCAAAGAAGAATCCATAGCTTCAAAAAACATCAGGAAGAATAAGGACATCATAATTTTAAAATCAGACAAAGGAAATGCCACTGTTATTACGAATAGGTCAGATTATGACAATAAGATGGAAGAACACCTTAACAAGAGTGGTTGCTATAGAATTCTTAACAAGGACCCCAACAACAAAATTCTCCGCCTAGGTAGTAACAAAATCAAAAACTCCTCTCTTGACTCTACTATTAAGAATAGATTAATACCTAACAGTGCCATCATCCCTAGAATTTATGGAGTTCCCAAAATCCATAAATCTGGAATTCCTCTCAGACCCATTGTGAACACGATAGGGTCACCTACTTACTGGTTAGCAAAATACCTTGCAAACAAGCTTAGACCTTTATCAGGTAACACTCCCTCTTATATCAAGGATTCTGCCTCTTTCATAGAATGGATTAAAAACCTAGAAATCAGTGACAATGATCTCCTTGTTAGCTTTGACGTAGTGTCTCTCTACACTATGATTCCTGTAGATAAAGCCATAGAAGTTTTAAAGAATATTACAGACCATGAAACTGTAGATCTAGTAGACATTTGCCTAAAATCTTCATACTTTAGCTTCAAAGGTAAAATCTATGAGCAAACTCATGGAGTTGCCATGGGTTCTCCTTTATCTCCTCTAATTGCCAATTTATATATGGAACATTTTGAACAAATGGCCCTCAAATCTTTCCCCTTTACACCTGATGAGTGGAAAATATATGTAGATGATATTTTCGCTAAATGGAGACATGGTTTAGATAAACTTAATGAATTCTTATCCCACTTAAACAGTCTCTCAGAACACATAAAATTCACTATTGAGATTGAAAAAGACAACCAGCTCCCCTTCCTAGATTTCCTCCTTACCAAGAAAAATGGCAAACTAAGCCACCACGTCTTCAGAAAACAAACTCACACCGAAAAATATCTTCACTCTAATTCCCACCACCATCCGAAGAAAAAAGTAGGAGTCATCAAAACCCTAGCTACTAGAGCGTCAAGAATCTCTGACCTTGATCATTTAGAAGAAGAACTCAACCATATCTGCAAAGTCTTCATCAACAATGGCTATCATAAAAACATTATCCAAAAGATATTCAAAGAGTCCACAACCAATAACCAAAAAAGGAAGACTCTGGAAAACCCTAGAATCTCCTTACCCTATATTAAAGGAACCACTGACAAAATCACTAGAATTCTCACCAAGCATAACATTATGGTTGCATTCACACCCCCTAACACCATCAAAAACATGCTAGATTCTGCCAAGGACCTTATTGACCCAAAAAATCACAAAGGGGTATACTCAATTCCTTGCTCGTGTGGCAAAGTATATATAGGTGAAACAATGAGATCCTTTAGCATTAGGCTAAAAGAGCATATTAATGACATCTCAAGAAATAGGTCAGAAAAATCTGGGCTAGCTGAGCATGCTTGTTCCTCCTCACATTATATTTGCATGGAACAAGCAAAATTAATTCATAAAGAAGACCATTATTTAAAAAGAAGAGTAAAAGAAGCAATTGAAATCGAAAAAACCTCCAATAATATGAATAGAGATGACGGTCTAAAGTTAAGTGATACCTGGAAACCCCTATTAAATAAAATAAAAAAGCAATAATCATAATAATTAATAAATATATAATCATAATAATAATAATAATAATAATAATAATAATAATAATAAAATAAAAAATATTAATTATAATAATAATAATAATAAATAAATAAATAAATAAATTAACAATAATAATAATAATAATAATAGATTTATTTATTTGAAATTTAAATAACAAATTATATACATATAAATAAACAATAATATAATAAAATTATAACCAAATAAACAAACAAATAATAATGATGATGATGATGATGATGATGGTGGTGGTTAAGGTCCGCTGAGACCAAATAATAAATATAATAAAAACCTATCTAATTAAATAGGTATTTATTAATTTATTTTTATTCATTTATAATAAATAAATAATAATAATTAATAAATTAATAAATAAAAATTATAATTATAATAATAATAATAATAATAGAATTATTTTATTTGAAATTTAAATAATATATATATATATATATATATATATATATATATATATATATATATATAATAAAATTATAACTAAATATATAAATAATAATAATATACAAAAAAAAATAAAATAAATACCTATCTAAATAAATATGTACTTATTAAAGTCCACATGGGGTAGCTCAAGCGGCAAGGGCCGTGGAAATGAAGTCTCACCGAATCGGAAGTCTTGGGTTCAAATCTTGGGCTACCCTTCCCCCATAGAGGGGTACATAATGGACATGTAAATCGGAGAGTCCCACCCCAGCTTACAAAAAAAAAAAAAAAAATATGTACTTATTAAAAATAATAATGTACAAGTAATAGATTTATTTTATCAAAATATAAATAATAAATTATATATATAAATAAACAATAATATAATAAAATTATAAAAATTATAACCAAGTAAATTAACAATAATAATATATAACAAATAAAATAAATACCTATCTAAATAAATAAGTATTTATTAAATTATTTTTTATAATAAATAAATAAAAATAAATCAATAAATAATAATAATAATAATAATAATTAAAAATAGACAATAGAGTTATGTTATTTGAAATTTAAATAATAAATTATATGTATATAAATAAAGAATAATACAATAAAATTATAACTAAATAAATAAATATTAATAAATAGCTATCTAATTAATTAAATTAAACAAGTATTAATGAAAATACCATTCATAAGCCGACTACTAATGAAGACAACAACAATAGTTTTTCAATTAACTATTAATAAGCTCCGTAATTTTCACACTCTCTCTTCTCAAAAACAAATCTCATTGCCCTGATGGTGGACTCACTAAGCTAGTCCGAAAAGTTGGTTTCAAATATGTTCACAGGTTTTTCCTAAAAAAAAATTCTATGAGCCTGTATGGACTCCCTCTTTAACACCATTAAGTCCCACCATGGAAGGGACATAATGAACAATGCTTTAAATTTTGAGAAGATGAGAATCTCGAGAGCTAGAAGAATGTCAAATCTCATATTTCTAAAAGAATGTAGGGATAGAAACCTCATTCCAAACTTCGCCAATTGTAACCATCCCCTTAAACGAGGTAGGAACATCTATGTCTTCAATAATCTCAGTAAAACCCTCATCAAACATCAAAATCAAATTTACCAGAGTCCTTTTAATTAAAAGTTCTGAAAAACTTCTGAGATTACATCTCGTGCTAGCATCAGCTCTTTGTTCTGATCTCTGGCAAATCTTGGATGCCTTCACCTTCGCCAAAGTTGAAAGGATCTTCAATCATATCTTATTAAAGAAAGCCAGAAAACTTAAAATCTTGGGTAACGCTGACTTCTACTTCAAATCTTCTCAAACACAGAAAATTGTTAAGGAATGCAGCTATACTGGCTAGCACAATGTTAACCAGCAATACTATGCCAACATCAGGTAGTTTGACATACGGGAAATCCCTCTGAAAGTGCAGACAGATGATAGAAACAGGTAGCAATTCGCATAACTTTCTCGAGCGTAATGTACATCAAGGAAGTCAAGCTGTCAACGCAGTTAACATCGTAGACAGCCCCATCACTGAAAGCATTCTGTCCAACAGCGCGCACGAAGAATGCATCAAACTAGTGGACAACGAGAAGTCGTGGATCAAAACCAATGGACGTATCAATAAATTAAACAATCTGGTGGGCAACAAGAAGTCGTGGATCAAAACCAGTGAACGTCTCAATAAATTAAACAATCTAGTGGAGAGCAAGAAGTCTTGGATCAAAACCAATAAACGTCTCAATAAATTAAACAATCAAACAATGCAAGAAAGGACTATTGTTGCAGATGATTTTACGCAGAATGACATCAATAATACCCAGCACGATGCTCCCATCAAACACACTCAAGTTATCTATAAACAGTTAGATGAAAAATCGCAGGTTAAAAATACTCTCAAGCAAATAAATAGCCAGACAGCGCAAAATATAAATAATACACAAAAAGAAACTGTGATCAACCTCTCAAATCTCGCATTAGATGACAATTTGAAAATGATGCTAGAAAAAGGCCTGAATTTTGCTTTATCTCCAACAAAAATACATGTATATGATATCATTAGCAACGTTGAAGTCATCATCAGAAACACTAATCTAAATGTTGCTGAAGAAATAAGACAAGACATGGCTAGAATTCTCAGAAATGCCAAACCTCCTCCCAGCAGCATCTCCAAAGAAGAATCCATAGCTTTAAAAAACATCAGGAAGAATAAGGACATCATAATTTTAAAAGCAGACAAAGGAAATGCCACTGTTATTATGAATAGGTCAGATTATGACAATAAGATGGAAGAACACCTTAACAAGAGTGGTTGCTATAGAATTCTTAACAAGGACCCCATCAACAAAATTCTCCACCTAGGTAGTAACAAAATCAAAAACTCCTCTCTTGACTCTACTATTAAGAACAGATTAATACCTAATAGTGCCATCATCCCTAGAATTTATAGAGTTCCCAAAAACCATAAATCTGGAATTCCTCTCAGACCCATTGTGAACACCATAGGGTCACCTACTTACTAGTTAGCAAAATACCTTGCAAACAAGCTTAGACCTTTATCAGGTAACACTCCCTCTTATATCAAGGATTTTTCCTCTTTCATAGAATGGATTAAAAACCTAGAAATCAGTGACAATGATCTCCTTGTTAGCTTTGACGTAGTGTCTCTCTGCACTATGATTCCTGTAGATAAAGCCATAGAAGTTTTAAATAATATTACAGACCATGAAACTGTAGCTCTAGTAGACATTTGCCTAAAATCTTCATACTTCAGGTTCAAAGGTAAAATCTATGAGCAAACTCATGGAGTTGCCATGGGTTCTCCTTTATCTCCTCTGATTGCCAATTTATATATGGAACATTTTGAACAAATGGCCCTCAAATCTTTCCCCTTTACACTTGATGAGTGGAAAAGATATGTAGATGATATTTTTGCTAAATGGAGACATGGTTTAGATAAACTTAATGAATTCTTATCCCACTTAAACAGTCTCTCAGAACACATAAAATTCACTATTGAGATTGAAAAAGACAACCAACTCCCCTTCCTAGATGTCCTCCTTACCAAGAAAAATGGCAAACTAAGCCACCAGGTCTTCAGAAAACAAACTCACACCGAAAAATATCTACACTCTAATTCCCACCACCATCCGAAGCAAAAAGTAGGAGTCATCAAAACCCTAGCTACTAGAGCGTCAAGAATCTCTGACCTTGATCATTTAGAAGAACAACTCAACCATCTCTGCAAAGTCTTCATCAACAATGGCTATCATAAAAACATTATCCAAAAGATATTCAAAGAATCCACAACCAATAACCAAAAAAGTAAGACTCTGGAAAACCCTAGAATCTCCTTACCCTATATTAAAGGAACCACTAACAAAATTGCTAGAATTCTCACCAAGCATAACATTATGGTTGCCTTCACACCCCCTAACACCATCAAAAACATGCTAGATTCTGCCAAGGACCTTATTGACCCAAAAAATCACAAAGGGGTATACTCAATTCCTTGCTCGTGTGGCAAAGTACATATTGGTGAAACAGGGAGATCCTTTGGCATTAGGCTAAAAGAGCATATTAATGACATCTCAAGAAATAGGTCAGAAAAATCTAGGCTAGCTGAGCATGCTTGTTCCTCCTCACATTATATTTGCATGGAACAAGCAAAATTAATTCATAAAGAAGACCATTATTTAAAAAGAAGAGTAAAAGAAGCAATTGAAATCAAAAAAACCTCCAATAATATGAATAGAGGCGACGGTCTAAAGTTAAGTGATACCTGGAAACCCCTATTAAATAAAATAATAAAACAATAATCATAATAATTAATAAATATATAATCATTATAATAAAAATTATAATAAAAAAAATAAAAAATAAAAAATAAAAAATATTAATTATAATAATAATAAAAAAAATTAATAAATTAATAAATAAATCAACAACAACAACAATAATAATAATAACAGATTTATTTATTTGAAATTTAAATAACAAATTATATACATATAAATAAACAACAATATAATAAAATTATAACCAAATAAACAAACAATAATAATATATAATAAATATAATTAAAACCTATCTGAATAAATTGGTATTTATTAATTTATTTTTATTCACCTATAATAAATAAATAAAAATAATTAACAAATAATAACAATAATAATAATATATAATAAATAGAATAAATACCTATTTGTTAGGTACTCATTATAAATAATAATATATAAATAATAGATTTATTTTATTAAAAATATAAATAATAAATTATATCTATAAATAAATAAATAATATAATAAAATTATAACCAAATAGATAAGCAATAATAATATATAATAAATACCTATCTAAATAAATAAGTATTTATTAGATTATTGTTATATTAAATAAATAAAAATAAATAAAGAATAATATAATAAAATTATAACCAAACAAATAAACAATAATAATATATAATAAATATAATAAAAACCTATCTAATTAAATAGGTATTTATTAATTTATTTTTATTCATTTATAATAAATAAATAATAATAAATAATAAATTAATAAATAATAATAATAATAATAATAATAATAATAATAATAATAAATAAATAATAGATTTATTTTATTTTAAATTTAAATAATAAACTATATATGTATATATATAAACAATAATATAATAAAATTATAACTAAATATATAAATAATAATAATATAAAAAAAATATAATAAATACCTATCTAAATAAATATGTACTTATTAAAAATAATAATGTACAAGTAATAGATTTATTTTATCTATCTATATATATATATATATATATATATATATATATATATATAAACAATAATATAATAAAATTATAAGCAAGTAAATTAACAATAATAATATATAACAAATAAAATAAATACCTATCTAAATAAATAAGTATTTATTAAATTGTAAGATAATCTTTGGCAAAATCACATGACCAATCTTTTGTCGACGCGTTTCGAACCAACCAGTGTGGTTCATCGTCAGGACAAGTTGAAGAACCAATCCAGCTTAGCGTGATTAAATAGAGCGTGCAGAGACCCCAACAGCTAAATTCCTAACGGCTAATTTGACCTAGAGACCCTGGTCAAACTACTAAAAAAGGCAATTAATATTTCTCGAAAAAGCTAAAATTAGGTAAATAAAGGAATCCATTTGGTAAATTTAACGTACATATTTTAATTAAGATGGTCATTATATCCCATAATATATATTAATTAATCCATATTTAATTATTATTCCAACGTAAAGGTAATCAAACCCTATTATTCTAAGAATTTAGTTATACTAGATCGTTGTGTGATAATTATTTAATGGTCTTTGGTAAGTTAGATCTATATCATATTTAATATTTTTTAAATAGATTGGTCCATTAAATCAATAAGTTATATAAATAAATAATCTAAATCTTCTTGATAATTAATAGATCTAAACAAATTGTTAAACTATTATTATTCCTAGAGTTTAGTTATATTAGGTGAATATTATAACTAATATTATGGTAAATCATAATTACCTAATAATCCATATTATTTATTCCAAGGTAAATCTATTATTACTTATCATTTAAGGTTGATATGTTTATTACTAAAACTAATATTATTGGTATCTCATAATTTATCCTTTAAACCTACAGGTTAAATCAATATTTATTAAAAAGACTTTTATTCCAAATTTATTAAGGTTAACAATGTCATTATTATTTATTATTATTATTTATAAGTTAGGTCTATATCATATTCATTATTTAAATAGATTGGTCCATTAAATTAATAAGCTATATAAATTAATAAAAGTTTATTAAATAATCTAAATCTTCTTGATAATTAATAGATCTAAACAAATTGTTAAACTAATATTCTTAGAGTTTAGTTATATTAGGTAAATATTATAACTAATATTATGGTAAATCATAATTACCATTAAACCTAACGGTCAATAATCCCAAAATCTTTTATTACTTATAATTTAAGGTTGATGTGTTTATTACTAAACTAATATTATTGGTATCTTTAAACCTAAAGGTTAGAACAATATTTATTAAAAAGAATATTTATTCCAAATTTTTATTAAGGATAACGATGTCAATATTATTTATTATTAATATTTATAAGGTTTAAAACGAGTTTTTTAGAAATTAGTTAAAGGGAAACTCAATTCTAAGGTTAATCTAGAAATAATTAAATAGTATAAATACTGAAATTTTGGTAAAAAATCTAATTATAATATGTCCAATAGTATCATAAACAGGTAAGGTTGATACAATAATAGCCCGAAACAAATCACTAACTCAACCGCTCCAAAATAATAGGAC
The DNA here is from genome assembly GCA_031772625.1 of Pinus tabuliformis. Taxonomy (NCBI): domain Eukaryota; kingdom Viridiplantae; phylum Streptophyta; class Pinopsida; order Pinales; family Pinaceae; genus Pinus; species Pinus tabuliformis. Next base: position 9,196,720 of record CM062808.1, read on the forward strand.
AAAACTGCCAAAAGAAAAATAAAGGAGGGGGAAGACAGAAACCCTAAGACTTAACGAAAAGGAAATGAGGAGGCTAAGAAGATAAGGTTGGGACCCAGCAACTGCTAATCTTCCAGCCATCATCCCTATTAAGGTTGATCGGCCTTTTCTCAATCTCCAGGGCCTCTCTAAATTTGCGATGGTGAAACTGCGCAATTTTGGCAATGACTTGAGCCTCCTCTACACACACATGATGCATAGTCTTTCCCGCATGTTCAGCCAGGGCCGAGGAGTTGGTCCTCCCATGTCTTAAGTCAGCCGAATGCTCACTAATCCGCTGATTAATAGAGCGACCAGTCTCACCAATATAAGGGGTCCCACAGGAACAAGGAATGACATAGACGCCCTTCATGTCCTTAGGGTCAACCGAGTCTTTCACCGACCTGAGGGAACCACAAATAGTATTGAGAGGTCTAAAGGTTGCGGGCACATCATACTTCCTCAGAATCCTAGCAATCCTGTCCGTGGTTCCTTGGATGTAAGGAAGGTTCACACCCATGATATGATCATTGGGAACGGTCAATTTAGCCGTTAGGAATTTAGCTGTTGGGGTCTCTGCACGCTCTATTTAATCACGCTAAGCTGGATTGGTTCTTCAACTTGTCCTGACGATGAACCACACTGGTTGGTTCGAAACACGTCGACAAAAGATTGGTCATGTGATTTTGTTGAAGATTATCTTACAATATTATGGATCACAGAAGTCTAAATTCCTCATTTATTAAATTATTTTTTTATAAAAAATAAATATAAATAAATCAATAATAATAATAATAATAATAATAATAAATAGATAATAGAGTTATGTTATTTGAAATTTAAATAATAAATTATACATATATATAAATAAAGAATAATACAATAAAATTATAACTAAATAAATAAATATTAATAAATATAATAAATAGCTATCTAATTAATTAAATTAAACAAGTATTAATGAAAATACCATTCATAAGCCGACTACTAATGAAGACAACAACAATATTTTTTCAATTAACTATTAATAAGCTCCGTAATTTTCACACTCTCTCTTCTCAAAAACAAATCTCATTGCCGTGATGATGGACTCACCAAGCTAGTTCGAAACGTTGGTTTCAAATCTGTTCACAGGTTTTTCCTCAAAATAAAAAATAAAAAATCTTACTTTTCTTGAGTGTTTTTAGGAAAAAATATCTAGATATTTGTGAGTCAATTCATTCCTTTGACCCTTGGAACTACTTCTAGTTTCACTAATTTTTCCCCTGGCCTAACAACTTGAGTTAGCAGGGTCAGTAACACACCATTAGGCTTGGTAACAAGCTTTATAAGGCAGGTTTCAGTGTGCATCCAACGTTAGTGTGGATCGAGGCTTGTAATTGTGGTCTTTGCTTTAGTCATGTTGTCTTTCCCTCTGAGTTTATGAGGAGGTAATTTTGTTGTATAACAATGTGCAAGGAAGATATGGTTGTACTAAAGAGAAGATCAATAAAGATAAGAATTTTTGAATCATTGTGTGTTTTCTTGCGCATCTGCCTATTGCTTGTGTTTTGAGTTTATGCATTATCTGTTATAATTGTACGCATGGGGTTTTAAGGTTAAATGTTTGCTTAAAGACCATAACACAAAGATCAGATCTGTAATACTTTTATTAATAAGAAAGTACACCTGTGCGGAAGCTCGATACTAGTATAAGAGTGGTACGGGGCTACAGAAAGGTTCACGACCCCTCCAGACCACATCAAGACATCACAAGGGTATGGAAACCTGGTTCTAGCACCCTCCCTTGCTAGCTCGGGTGAGATCTCAGTCCATGCCCCGCGAGCTGTTTCCGAAAGGGTCAGTAGCTGCCGGATTTGTTTGGCTAATAACTCTTCCGAACCTGGGTTAGGGCCCAATAATCTAACACTCTCCCTTTCCTATCTCCCATTCTATTATCATCCTTCTTCTTTGCATTCTTGGGTACAGTGAGATTGTGCTGCTGCAATGGCTTAGCCATCTCATCGATTGTTTTCCTCATGAAATTTTCTTCGGGATGAAAACCTTTGGAACAGTAGCTGGAAAGTGTTCTTTCCTTCTTCTTCATACCCTTAGGCAAAGATGAGCTCTTTGAAGATTGTATGGGTCTCTTCTTCTTCAATTCATTAAATTTACCCTTACATTTTTTCTTGTCTCTTTGTTAAGGGAATAAGTGCCCTAGGGCTTTGGGTTGGAACCCCAACAAAGCAGCAGAAAACTACAGTAAGAAACACTCATACAACTCAGGCAAAATTCTTATATAATCAAACTATGTAAGAGCAACTGTACCCGGATGTCCTTCATTCGAGTAGGTCCCACAGGGTTCAGACCCTCTGCAACTCCCGATGTTCTTCAAACTTGAAAATCATTCAATCCAAACATACATAGCAATATAGAGGTAAAGCATATTCATGAAATTGACTTTATATCATATAAGCAAATGATTGATCATACATCAAAATAACATTCATATATGAATTACAACACTATTTGATGCATAAACAAAGTTAATATCGGAAACAAGACAACGTTTCTTTTTATTGTAGTAAGCTATAAATAACATGGAGAGAATTTACGTGAGTCTTCTTCTTCCAGCTCCAAGTGGAACCGTCCTCCGGATCCATCTAGTCCCAGTCTTCAACAACCTCTTTCCATAACCAATACCATGATATCTCAAGCAAGAGGGATAATATCTATAATCAAGGAAACAAGGATTTCTTGAAACTTGGGGAAATGCATGAAGCATAGGGATACTTCAGAGTTAGATAGGGATAATCTCAGTATAATAAATCTATCTGTTCTCCTTTAAGGCCTTCCCTTAGAGGTGTATTTATACCTCTCCCAATTAGTTTTTTAGTTGGGAAATAGTTGGGCCATGGGCACTAGGAGGTGATCAACATGTAAAACCCGTGAACTCCACCCATAATTAAGGAAATTTAATTTTTTTAAGTGTTTTAACACATATACGCGGGTTGGGTATTGACTGACCCGCATGTACACACTTTTATCTCAGGGAAAAGTAGTGTACAGGGAATAAAACACTGTTTTTAAAATATTTGGACTAAGTCTAGAAGGAGGGGTTGCCCTAGGCCATAAACCAAATATCAAAAATACCAAGGGTGGTAAATGGTGCTATAATAGATGCCCCCTAATATATGAGGTTAGAGGGGGTACATGATGACCGAAATGTATTAAGTATATGGAAAGAATCCTACCGAGACTGAGAAGGACTTCACCAGAATTCATCCTGCCAAGCCATCAAAAGAGATCAGAAAGAAACTACTGTCTGAGGTGGGCATACCCATGCTCAGAAAAATTAAAGCATGTTCGCATATTAAGTACAACCGGATACAATATGTATATAAGTACAAAGAAACTGAAAGTACTTAATGGATCATTTGATTGTGATCGTAAAAGTACATGTCTGAATATCACATATAAGAAGATGATCAATGATGCTGAAAGATAAAGTTGATTAATGATGTCAAAAACTGATCCCAATAGTACCAAATGAATGCGATGAAATAAAATGATACTACATCGCAACTCGAATGCCAACATATAAGATGTCACTGTGAAGAGTTGCAACATATAAGGTGGATGGTGTCAACTAGAAGCAACGAGAGCAATTAACAAGTAATACAAAACATGCTGATGCAACCCAAGGTCATCACCGACTATCGTGGTACATTTATACACAATGGGAATAAATGATCTGAGGTCGACCACGTGAGAAATCATTTGATTACCGATCATTGATGTATACCATTAACAAACGTGAGACTACTCATTGATAATGATAATGAGAGTCAAGGTACCCAGTACAATCTAACAAGTGTGAATGAATGAGCTGAAGTCAAACACCTAGAAGAATCTATCAATTAGGGGAAAATGATGGTTTCCCACTTTCGATAGTGAAGGAATCTGCCACTAATGAATGCAAACCCCAAGGTACTTCCAAATGGACTCTAGATCTTTTTCCCAGAGCAAATGAGTTATAGTCGATAGGAAAATGTCTGCTGGAAGGAAGGCATTAAGGCATCCTTCATCAATCCAGCACGAGTGTAACGTGTAGGCCAATAATGTGGAAGGAATCAGATGAAAAAGATGTAGTAACCCAATCGAAGCACGTTTCCGACGTTCGCAAGATGTGGCTAGCGCACGATAGAAACCGTCTGAACCAACCAATAGTGAAAGTTGACACAGAGGTGAGGAATCGACCAACAGGGTCAAATGGAAACCAAGGCACTACACGAATCCCAATGTGTGATAATGAAAGTTGATGTCGAACAAAAGGGAAACCACTCAGTCAAATACCCATGATACTGATCGATGCTGAGCACAAGGTGTCCTATAAAGAATGAAAATAGGGCTAGGGTGTGGCTCTAGGTCTGCCCTCAGAGCAATATGTCGTAGTCGATAAGGACAAGACCCACTAAAAAGAAGTCAATGGAGACCTTCTCAAACTGGCATGAGAAAAGGACCAATATAACTGATGTGATGACAAACATGACACTGACAACGAGGGATGGCCAACTGAAAAATAGGTCAAGAGACACCGTAGAGAGGACGACTCAGGCTTACTTCCCTTGAACAAAAGAACGACTCAATGATGACTATATGGCAGCATATGATAACTCTGTATAAGTTTGTCATGCAAGAGGCATGAGCAAACTCTCCATATGATTGGAAGAGGTAATCAATCAAAGGAGTACTGACTCAATAAAAAGGTTAAGGCATACCTAAGTCAAACTAAATCCTGCCCAAATGGAGGAGAGACTTTCTTTTGAGTGCTTTGTTCAAGGGAAACACGACTGACTCTCGCTGCCAACAAAATATGGAAATGTTGTCCCGTTCCCGCTCTTTTTGGAATATATATTTTTTTGTCTTTTTCTTTAAGCTGGAAAAAGAATAAAAGAATGCTATAGTATAGTGGAAAGAACAAGTGTCAGAGAAACATATGATCTAGTTCCTGGGAGGGGAACATTCCTATGCTCAATGTAGGGAGGCAAAACTGGTCAAGGACACTCAAAGGGATGCTCTTTCCATGGGTAAAAGGATGCATCAAGTTTTAGAAGCTAAGTGATTGCATGGTTTGATTTTGCAGAAGACATGGTCAAAGAAGTGGCTTAAACATGAGTCTAGGTGAAGCTGGCTCAAGGCCAAAAGGTGCAAATAGTCAAAATTCAATGCAATAGTAAAACTCAACACAAAGGAGCCTCTAGGGTATAAGGCCATAAAGAAGCGTAGAAGAAAGGAGAATGTGTCTTCAACGCATCAGTCATGGCAGGAGTAAAGAGGACTCCTGAGCCTATTCAGTATAGCAGCATGGGAAACAAATGTCAGCAAGGTTCTAACTAAGATGCCAATGTAAAGGATGTCTCTACCTGAAACAAGTCTGAGTGTGATGAAGGACCCTTCCAAGACCTTTTACTTTCATGATGTGTTAAATTGCATTTTAAAAGAACATAAATGAATACATCTGCATGTGGAAAAGAAGAGGAACATAATAATCATCAGCACATGAAAACATAAGCGTTGATAATGCAGTTCGTCGAGAAGGGACTATGTCTCTGGGCCCCGGTGTCAAGATGGTGTAGGTCGCTGCATTAAGTGCTATCAATAATGGTGATGTACATAAGAGATGATGTCACAACCATACAAGGAAAAGTTCCCTCATGCAGTAGTGGCTCTAAGAGGTGTTCCACAACTGGAACTCTCAATCAAAAGACTCCTATCAGTATGACACAAAAACATGCATGATGAACATCCTACTAACATGGCATAAAAGGGATTTAAAAAACAAACATGCATGATGACAACAAGAGTATCCAACCAACATACATTAAGGGATCTCAAAACATAACATGATGAGTTATGACAACAAGTACATCACATAAAAGATTCTACATCAAATCAAGCAAGGAATCATGACAACATGTAATAAACAAGATCCTACATCAACATCAATCAAGGATATGTGCAACATAATGCATAAAGAAGAAGTACATGAACAATGCATATTCCTCACAACCAAGGGCCATCTGGAGAAGTGGATTTCACACTATTGAAGCTACCTGGACCATCAATCTCAAGGCATTGATCATATGAAGATGACTTCTCACACATGAATGTGGACATCTGCACTGGCACTTAGAAAAGTGGCTAGAATAAGAAATGAGAGAATAAGAAATCTGAATACGCCATCAGATTTGTGGTGTCGAGTAGTGCTGAATTGACTATCCAAAATCCGAATTCTGAGAAGTTGAGAATTCTAGGCTCAAGGAATCTTTTAGATTCCCCTGGGATTCCTCAAAGATTCTGTTCCATGGATGGATTGTAAATCTGCAACTCAGATGGCGAATCTGATCTCTCCATTGCAATCCCTGCGAAAAACCATGAAAAACAAGTATAAACTTGACTATATTCTGAAATGTCAAAATTTTACCTCAGGAAAATTTCATGGCTCATGGTTTCGCTCCTTATTTTTGCTGAAATCATGGTTCCATGTGCATTCTGGAAATGACCAAAAATGAAGAACTCTGATGAAGAAATGAACAACACCATTGCGCTCGTGGTGACAAGAGGTGTACAAACCATATAAAATTTGTCGAATTCTGACAAAGTGAAAATTTTGCCCTCCGTGCCTACCTGTTGCCTCGAAATCTATGCTTGCAGTCTCTCTCCTCTATCTCGAACTATGTGCACTGAAAAAATTCCTGTTTAAATAAAATTCCTTCAGCGGATTTAGCAAGGGAAAGTGGTTGGCGCATTGGTAAAAGAGGCAAACGGTTGAGGAGAGGTCGGGGGATCAAATCCTGTCCTCTCCATATATAAACTTTTAACAACCCGAAATGATGTATTAATGGGGTCAGGTCTGCATTGGGTAGCCCGCCCCTTAAACCATGCATACTACATTATCGGCGCATTAAAATCAGTGATCGGCCTTTGAAATCGGTGCTTAACATGGTATCAGCGTTGTATCGATGGCAGATTAATCGGCAATCGATGATCAGATATGGACGTAACCATATATATATATATATATATATATATATATATATATATATATATATATATATATATATATATCAATGTGATATGTGGGGTTTCACCAATATATATATCGGCAATATATAATCGGCGATCGGCGTGGTGTCAACACATTTCAATAATCGCAATCGGTGGCATATATATCGGGTTAGGGCGACAGGGGTGTGGGCCAGGTCCACAACTGGTGGCCAGCCTACCCCGATATACAATATATATATGATTGATATATATGTGGAGGTTGTGGAGGAGGGTTTGGTAGAGGTTATGGCCGCCGATCCTGAATATATGATTGTTGCAATTTGTTTATTTAAAGGGTTCGGCGGGGGTTATTGCCACCGATCCTAAACAATATATATATTGAACATTGTTGCGATTGCGATAAGGCCGGTGGGGGTAATGGCCGTTGGACTTAACATATATGCAATTTGTTGTTTAAAGGGGCGATTTGGTCGGCGAGAGGTTGTGGCCCATCGGCCTTATAATAATTTTGGTTTATTGTTTTTATATAGTTATATTAATAACTATATATTAAAATGAATAACCATTTTCCATATTTAAAATTATTTTTGTCTCTTATATGGGTTTAGGAGACCAATGAAAGAACGCCAAGTGTTAATGGTTGATGGGCTACCATGTGGGTCCCACTTGCTTACTGGGATTCCATGTGGCACACTGTGGGCCCATATTTTCCCTTGTCATGTCCAACTTTGAAGAGCTCTATCTTTCGAATACGAGCTTGGTTTGATGAACCGTTCACACCACTAGGATTAGGACGACAATATCTTCGATCTGGTCCTGGGTCGAAGTAATTATGAGCACTTTTGATTTTTGAGCCATCTTTGTCCTGCGTGTCTCTATGGAGCCACCTGGATCAGTCCTCCAAAAGCATGAAAAAATAATCTGCACTTTCTCTGTACCCTGTCTGCATCACAAGCATCTTGAAAAGGTCTCGCTTCCATCTCCTTCACCTTTGTTCTTTGGAGCCTTAAGTGACGAGTTGCCACCTGCTACCTCTGCAACCTGTAGTACATGGTTTTGCAAATTACATGCTTGAATGACATGACCAAATAAAGACCCAAACGACCCATACTTGCCACAAGTTTATAACACATACTCGGTGGTCAAGTTTACAACAAGATGGACACAATACTCCAGCTATGACAACAAGGCCATCCTATCATGGTTGCTTCAAAAAGTGATGGAAAGCACATCATCACTGCAACACATGATTTACATACATAAGGCCAAACACTATTGTTTTGACAAGTTATGGAACCATAACATCACTTTTAGAGTTTTAAAATGCAACTCAAAATATGACTCAAAACATGACCAGACATCATTGTTGCTAACCAAGTGATGGAAACACATCATCACTTTTACACTTCAAAATGCAACAAATGATTTACAAAAGAATGGCCATGAAATGACAACATGTCGAAAAAACCATTTTTCACTTATTAATGTGAATGGGTCACCTCCTTGAGGTGGTTTTGCTTGTCGAACAACTGCTCTTCCTAGTTCATGCACCGACGCTTTGTCTTTAAGGCGCTGCTCTAGATGGAGCTTACAAAAAGTGGCTCTTTGATGGTCATTTCTATCACAATGACTGCAGTAGGATTTCTTCCTCCATATCTACTTAACCTGTTTCTTTTCATACTTTTGAGAGGGTCTTTCATGCCTCATGAGTGTTGTCATTATTTTCCAACACTTAGAAAAGGTATGGTTAGGTAAACCACAAAAGGTACATGTTTTTTGATGCCTTGATCTTCATTCATTATTAACAACATGATCATAATCAAACTGAACATTCGAAGATCAAAAATGGTTATACCCTCCTTTGTTGTTTCTGATGTCAGTATGGCAATGACAGCTTGCCTCAACTCTCTCCCTATAATGGACACTGCCATGGGATGATGGGGATGTTTTCCCATCATTCTCTTTTCCTAACGATGTCTCGAACGAATCTAACACCTTCGAGAACTCTCCTTTAGTGTATCTCAAGCCTACAAATGGATATCCATGGATAAACTCCAAACGTGGAGTTATACCGTAGTTATTAGCACCAAGTTCTTCTTTTTCCTCGTGCCTCATCCTTGTAAGGAGCCCCATGTTTGTCCTTGTAATTGGGATCTCTAAATCTCCAACAGACATCATAATATGAGAATATGAAATTGAAAGGAAATCAACATCTTTTACCTTCTCTTTCAATTTGGAAAGAATAGATGAGGGTTTCTCATCATCCGTTGTTGGTGGTTTGCTTGTTATCTCAGTGCATTTCCCAACTTCTTTCCTGACATACCCAAGTCCTTCCTGACGTGGTAATTCCTATACTTTGATGGGGTTGACAATGCCTTGGCCATTAACGCCCAAGCCTTTTCCTTCGTACCCCATTCTCTTCAGCAGTTGGGAGCCAATTCCTGTGGTGTGATTTTCAAACACAGCGAAATCATCATCAGGAAACATACATGAAGATGGAGAACTACTTTTTACCTCACATGAGTCTCGCTGCAGCTTTTCCAAGGCCTCATCCTTTTCTTGTAGTTGTCGTAGCAAACTTTGTTTCTCCTCCTTCTCTTCATGTAGATGCATCTTCAATTCAACATTTTTTGTTTGAAGATTATGTTTGTTTTGATTCAGTTCTTCCATGGCCTCTTCTGTGGCTTGCAACTGAAGCTGCAACCGCTCTTTTTCCTCTGTCTCTTTCTATAGAGTTTCATACACAATTTCAAATTTCTTGGCAATGTTGAGCATGGTATCATACACCAATTTTTCATCCTCTATCATTGTTCACACTGCAATTCACATCAATGCAAAGACCTCTCTGATACCACTTGATCCAAGTCCGGGTGTGATGAAGGACCCTTCCAAGAGCTTTTACTTTTGTGATGTGTTAAATTGCATTTTAAAAGAACATAAAAGAATACATCTGCATGTGGATAATAAGAGGAACATAACAATCATCAGCACATGAAAACATAAGCATTGATAACAGAGTTCATCCAGAAGGGACCATGTCTCTAGGCCCCGGTGTCAAGATGGTGTAGGCCGCTGCATTGAGTGCTATCAATAATGGTGATGTACACAAGAGATGATGTCACGATCATACAAGGAAAAATTCCCTCACGTGGGAGTGGCTCTAAGGGATGTTCCACAACTAAAACTCTCAATCAAAAGAATCCTATCAGTGTGACACAAAAACATGCATGATGAACATCCTGCCAACATGGCATAAAAGGGATTTCAAAAACAAACATGCATGACAACAACAAGAGTATCCCAACAACATACATCAAGGGATCTAAAAACATAACATGATGAGTTGTGACAACAAGTACATCACATAAAATATTTCACATCAAATCAAGCAAGGAATCATGACAACATGTAATAAACAAGATCCTACATCAACATCAATCAAGGATTTGTGTAGCATAATGCATAAAGAAGAAGTACATGAACACTGCATATACCTCACAACCAAGGGCCATCTGAAGAAGTGGATGTCACACTGCTGAAGCTGCTCGGATCATTGATCTTAAGACATCGATCGTATGAAGATGACTACTCGCACATGAATGTGGACATCTGCACTAGCACTTAGAAAAGTGGGTAGAAGAAGAAATGAGAGAATAAGAAATCTGAAGAAACCATCAGATTTGTGGCATCAAGTAGTGCGGAATCGACTGTCTAAAATCTGAATTCTGAGAAGTTGAGAAGTTTGGGCTCAAGGAATCTTTTAGATTCCCCCAGGATTCCTCAAAGATTTTGTTCCATGGATGGACTTTAAATCTGAAATTCAGATGGAAAATCTGATCTCACCATTGCGATCCCTGTGGAAAACCATGAAAAACAAGTATAAACTTGACTATATTCTGAAATGTCAAAATTTTACCTCAGGAAAATTTCATGGCTCATGGTTCCGCTCCCTGTTTTCGCTGAAATCATGGTTCCGCGTGCATTCTGGAAATGACCAAAAATGAAGAACTCTGATGAAGAAATGGACAAAAACATTGCGTTGGTGGTGATGAGAGGTGTACAAACCATATAAAATTTGTCAAATTCTAACAGAGTGAAAATTTTGCCCTCTTGCAAAATTCATGGTTCCTGCATTAAAATATTAATTAGTTGCCTCGAAATCTATGCCTGCCTGTTGCCTTGAAATCTGTGCCTACAGTCTCTCTCCTCTATCTCAAACTATGTGCACTAAAAAAAATGCCTATTTAAATAAAATTCCTTTGGCGGATTGACCAAGGGAAAGTGGTTGGCACATTGGTAAAAGAGGCAAATAGTTGAGGAGAGGTCTGGGGATCAAATCCCGCCCTCTACATATATAAACTTTTAACAACCCGAAATGATGTATTAATGGGGTCGGGTCCACATTGGGTGGCCCACCCCTTAAACCCCACATACTACATTATCGACGCATTAAAATCGGCGATCGGCCTTTGAAATCAACGCTTAACATGGTATCGGCGTTGTATCAACAAGGGATTAATCGGTGATTGGATATGGATGTAACCATATATATATCGACGCGATATGTGGGGTTTCACCGATATATATATATATATATATATATATATATATATATATATATATATATATATATATATATATATATATATATATATATATATAGATATATATATATATATATATATATATAGATATATATATATATATATATATATATAGATATATATATATATATATATATATATATATATATATATATATATATATATATATTGGCGATCGACGCGGTGTCAACACATTCCAATAATTGCAATCGGTGGCATATATATCGGGTCAAGGTGATAGGGGTGTGGGCCGGGTCCACCCGTGGTGGCCCGTCTACCCCGTGTGGGAGGGTTCGGTGGAGGTTATGCCTTCCAATCCTGAATAACTATATATATATTTAACATTGTTGCGATTGCGATAAGGCCGACGGGGATTATGGCTATCGGCCTTAACATATATGTGATTTGTTGTTTAAAGGGGCGATTTGGTCGGTGGGAGGTTGTGGCCCGTCGACCTTATAATAATTTTGGTTTATTGTTTTTATATAGTTATATTAATAACTATATATTAAAATGAATAACCATTTTCCATATTTAAAATGATTTTTGTCTCTTATGCAGGTTTAGGAGACCAATGAAAGAATTCCAACTATTAATGGCTGATGGGTTGCCATGTGTGTCCCACCTACTTACTGGGATGCCATGTGGCATACTGTGGGCCCCTCTTTTCCCCTATCATGTCAAACTTTCAAGAGCTCTATCTTTCGCATACGAGCTCGGTTTGATGAATCGTTTGCACCACCACAATTAGGACGACGAGATCTTTGATCTGGTCCTGGGTTGAAGTCATTCTGAGTACTTTTGATTTTTGAGCCATCTTTGTCCTATGTGTCTCTCTAGAGCCACCTGGATCACTACCATTCTATCATGATTTCAAAATCGGCGAGTGAAAATGGTTTGCTAACCAAAATACGATGGGATCGACCCTATGGCTAATGTATCGTTGAATGGAGGCTAGTATGCAAGACGCAACAGAAAATGGTTTTCCCTAACCTAAATGCCAGTAAGTGAACAATACCTGCCATGATAGGTCAGCGGTCATGGGACTGAAATAACATCTTGAAGAAGGTTTCCAAAATATCCTGAAAAAAACAACCCAATCTTGACACTCCAAGCCCACAAGTGAAAAAAATCATGAGACAAAATAAATTTTTGAAAAAATATTTTGCAATTTCAAAGTTATATAATGACTTTTGGACTCATAGTTTTTTCATTTCTGTTTGGAGCAAAGAGGTGTGGAGAAAAATAGAGCAACCTTTCCCTTAAACAATTGGGCCATTCAAATCATGCCAAACTTATCAGGTAACCCTCAAATCATACTTGCAATGTTTTTTGATAGTTTTTAGAAGTTTTCTTAAAGTTTTGACGTTGGGAAATTATGCCCAAAAATCCAACTCTGTGTACACATGGGTTGGATGTGATCAACCCGGATATACGATGGCGCTACATGAGATTGTGTGTAAAGGGAACCCGAGTGTACGTGAGTTGAAGTTTAAACACAAAAACTAACAGTTGGAACTCTAATTTTTTGCAGGATGACTATCAATTGGAGAGAAAGAGAGCATACCAATATTGATAATGAGGTAATGAATAACCAAACTGCATTAGATGCACTAAGAGGCTACGGCTTATTGAAATTATTGAAAATGCCAAACATGAAAGCCAATACGGGCTTGCTCAAACTATTGATCCACTACAAGAGTGCAGAGGATGATGCCTTCATGATAGACCAGATGCCTCTACGAATTGAGGTCGAAGGCATCTACTTTATCATAGGTCTCTCCTGAAGAGGGGAGGTTCTGCATTTGACTGGAAGGACAAGAAGTAGTCTTTTAGTAGAAGACTATGTGCATATATATTGTCTTGGATATCCTTAGAAGATTGGAAGTCAAATTCCAATCAAACGCATGGAAAGCTTATCTCTGAGGATTCTTCTATTTACCATTGCATGGGTAAATGGGTCAGCTTCACTGCATCAGGAATCATGAGTATCCATGAGCTTGACAGTGGAATGTATTACCATGGTGTTTGACTGGTGCATGCCTCTTCTGACTAACATGAAGAGCCAATTGACCTCTATTCAGAAGGGTCAGACGAAGAACTTTGGATATGGAACCATATTGTGCTCATACTTCTTCGAGAAGGTACCTGGGCTACTTCCCAAAGTATCAGTGTTTATCAGCAGCCCTAGGGATCCACAGATGGGTAGATGGGCAAACTTGATGAAACACCTTGGAGGAGGGGACATTCCTAGGACGAATTTTGATGATGAGTTCTTCACTTGGTGGGAGCAACAGATCATCGCAGTCGATGACTATTCGTATGCTATTATGGATATCCGAGGAGATGTAGACTTAGTGAGTCGAGATAAACTACCAACGAATCAATTCCATAAGATATTGCTTCAGATAGTAAATTAAGAATGGAAGTATGTTCGACAATTTTATTCGAAGCAGGGCCAATACATACTCCCTTTGACACCATCAACTGGCTAGATGGATAATAAATCACCCGAGCTACAGAAGAAAGATTCCAAGTGTGCCAACTAGCACCATCGGCAAATCCGAAATATATCGAACCATCCATCAACACCTACCAAAGCAGATAAAAAATGTCGGTATCACAAAATTCCAGACAAATATGTACAAAGATACAATATATACAAACAAGAAATTTCTCGATCGAAGCCTAAGAAAAATACTTCTTAAGTTGTAGCCCATTTCGCGGCTCCACCAGCTTGTTCCCTTCAAAATCAATTAATTCATAAACCCCTTTTCCCAAAGCTCGTTTGACTATAAATGGACCATACCACATAGACTTGAATTTGCTTGCCCCCAGAGTGTCTTTATCTTGGTCATAGACTAAGACAAGGTTGCCTTCAGAAAAGACGCAAGGACGGACAGCTTTATCATACTGAGTTTTAATCCTCTTCTTATGGGCTTTTTTTATCATGGTTGCATCTTGACACTGCTCATCAAGATGTTCCAAATGAATGAGGCATTCTTCGAGACTAGACGTCTCTGAAAGAAGTTCTACAGCTAGCTTAAGGGATGGAATTTCACATTCGATAGGAAAAATAGATTCCAACCTGTAAATTAATTGAAAAGGAGTAAAACCAGTGGCAGTTTTAACCGAGGTTCGATATGCCTGGAGCACCGGGTACAATATGATGTGACAATTGGATCGATTTTTATCAATTGTCCTTTGTAGGATAGTCTTGAGGGACTTATTCATGACTTCTACTTTCCCATTGGCTTGAGGATAATATGGAGACGAATGCTCCTGCTGGAAGCTCAACTTGAGAGCCAATTCGGTCATCAATTGATTCTGGCAGTGACTGCCATGGTCAATGATAATCTCTCTTGGGATACCAAATCATGAAATAACCTGGTTGAAGAGGAACAAGGTTGTTGTTTCACTATCGTTTTTGTAAGTAGGCATGGCCTTAGCCCACTTCATAAAGTAGTCTACGACCACAATGATGTACTTGTGATTTGCTGCTGAAGGTGGATTACAAGTAGTAAAATCAATTCCCCACTTTGTAAATGGAACGACGGTGATAACAGGAAAAAGTGGAGCAGGATGCGCGTGAATTTTCCGAGTATAAGTTTGATAAGGGTGGAAATGTTTGACCGCTTTAATACAGTCTTTGAAAATTGAAGACCAAAAGTAACCTGCACGCAATATTTTCTTGGCTGTTGCAAGCCCTGATAGATGACTGCCACAAGCTCCATTGTGGCAATCATTAAGCATAGACTCAACTTCTTCCAAAGTTAAGCAACACCTAAGGATTGATTCAACCCTTCTACGATATAATGTATCACCAATGATAACATAGTTTTTGGCAAGGTGATGTAAATTTCGACGCTCATCTTTGGAGAAGGCAGGTGGAAACTTCAAAATCTGGAGATATATAATGATATCTCTGTACTAGGGATCTTGTGAGGAAACAAGGAATAAATGTTCGTCGGGAAAATTTTCCTCATAAACAATGGCTTCCTCACAAGGCAGCTCTGAAATCAATTTCGCAAAAACTAATGACTGCTTAGATTTGGTTGATAAGAACTCAAGATTGAATTCTTGCAAAATAACAATCCATCGATTATACTTGCCCCCAATCACTCGCCTACTGAGGACAAACTGAAAAGGATTGACAGCTGCTAAGACAAATGTTTTGTGCAGCAGAATGTAATGACGAAGCCGTTGGACAACATGGACAGCTGCCAAGGCTAATTTCTCAATGGGAGAATAACGTAGCTCAGGTCCTACTAAGCCTCAACTCAACTAGTAGATTACATGCTCAGTGAGAGCATCATCCTCCTGAACCAGAACCATACTGATGGTTGCTTCTGTCACAACGAGATACAAAAGGAAATCTCTGCCATAATCTAGTGGACTCAACAATGGAGCAAAGGTTAATGCTTTTTCAAAAGCATCAAAAGATCATTGCACAAAGTCATCCCATAAAAATGGAACTCCTTTCTTTAGCAAACGCATAAATCCCTTGGTAATTTCGGCGTAATTTGCTATAAATCTCCTTAAGAATTTTGCCTTTCCTTGGAGACTTTGAAGTTGATGAATTGAATACGGGGGAGGCAACTGAATTATTGCCTCAACCTTGAAAGGATCAACTCGAATCCCTTCAGTCGATACGATGAATCCTAACAGCTGACCAAATGTGACCACAAAAACACACTTATTTGGCTTCAACCGGATTTTGTAAAAATGACATCTCTCAAAAACTAACCGAAGGTGGCTGGGATGATCAATTCTCTTGCGAGAATGAGCATCTAAGTCATCCAAGTATACTTCAATAACATGCTTGATGTTGTGGAAAGCATAATACATGGTCCGCTGAAAAGTATCTAAAACATTTTTAAGACTAAAAGGCATCTTCTTGTATGCAAACGTGCCCGAGGGACAAATAAAGGTTGTCTATTGCTGATCCTATGGACGGAGAGTAATTTTATTGTAACCAAAGAATCTGTCCATGAACGAAAAAATCTCATTACCCACACATTCATCAACAATTTGATCAATAAAAGGTGTGGGGTAATTGTCCTTTGGACAGGGTTAATTTAAATCCCTAAAGTTGATACATACTCGGATCATTCCTTCCTTCTTATCTACCAAGACTAGATTGGAAACCCACTCAATTAGAGGAATGGGGTATATGAAACTCACCTTAAGAAGCTTTTCAACTTCAGCATTAATAGTTGCCACTTTCTGAGGATTGACCGGTCGAGGATTTTGACGAATAGGTTTGACGTTCTCGTATGTCTTGATCTCATGCTAGACTATAGATGGATGTATTCCAAGCATTTCCTCATAATACCAAGCAAACACATCTCGAAACTCTTTAAAGAGATCAGTGTATATTTTAATTTCTTCAGGGGAACAATCATCTCTGATAAAGACATTTTCTATCATGTTAGGATTCCTAGAGATGTTTACAGGTACAGTTCATGATATAACTGACATGTTATCTTTAGCAAACAATTGTGCCGGAGCCAAAGGGTTTGAAAATGTACAAACATCACTAGTAAGTAGATTGGGGAACCTAGATTCAACTTCATGCAATGGAGGAAGGAAATATGAACGATGATGTAAATCCTCCCATGGTCAATCTACACCCATCATTGCCTCCAAAATTGCTTCTTCGGACGATAAAACTATATCCAAGCAATCTAGAGCTGAACTGGAATTGAGGGTCCAAGCTGGAGCCATATCACCATCTAACTCCTCCTGTGAAAAAGGAGTGGGATGGTTGTCTACAGAGTTAACAATAGATTGATAGCTAAGCTCCACTACAGACATGGGAAATTCCATTCCACCAACCTACCCTCCATCTAATGTGGTGGTAGATGAAGGTAAGGGCCAAGGGTTCGAAAAATAATGAGTTTGAAAGAAATCTTTCTGATAAGGTCCCCTAGAGGATGAAATTGCATTAATTATAGTTGTAGGAGCAGGAAGATCAAATATACCCATTAACGAAGAGTACATCCCAACTCCTAAATTCTCAATAGGTTGATGGGGATTGTCCACCAATGGAACAATAGAATTTGAAGTTGCGTGGGAGTCACCTGGAGAATAATCCAACTGTTTGATTCTAACAATCCTCCCCTCATGAGGAAAACAAAGGATGTGGAATAACAATGAAATTATGGCATCCATCTCGTAAATCCAATTCCTACCTAAGAGGAGGTTATAATCTAGGTTTGCATTGACAATTTCTACCTCAATATTCACTACCTTTCCCCCAACACATATAGGAAAGGCTGGGATAATCCCATGTGACCTATGAGAATTTCCATCAAATGCCATCAAAAGAGTCGGTGAAGGAACAACTGAAGGTGATCCAATGGCCTTCCAATATGACATAGACATTACGCATGTGGAAGCTCCCTCATCTATAACTATCCAAGAAATATTGGTTTTTCGGTATGTGGACTTTATCTGGAAAGCCATATGGGGAAGAAGTCTCTTTTTGAAATTCAGTATATCAAAAGTGAGCACTAAAGTATTTTTTGGATCTACTGCATCGATTTCTGAAAGCAAAGAACTTCTCTGAGCAGGGCACGATTGGAGTACCTCCAATATAGACATAGCGCAAGGACTTTGAGCCAGATCTTCTACAATCAAGTAGTTCTGGGCTGCCCTAGCATTAGGGTTAATAGTCGAGCACTTTGTGGAACCTTTCGGTATCCGAGGTATGGAATCAACAGAGGGTCACTCAATATGAAGTGGGTTTGTGGCCTCGGGAACATATTTAGCCTTATATGTTTCTATTTCACCATAATCACATGCTTGTGTGGCGAAGTTGATATGAGAGCTCATCATATAAACATTTGAGGAATTTTCTCCTTCCTGGTTGCCCCCTACGGAGGTACCAACATTTGGATTCGTGCCAGCAAGTAACTGTTGCCCTTGGGGAAAAGGGTTAGTCAGAAGAGATTGGGAGCTAGAAGACCCTTGCTGCACTAACAAGTGCTGAGCATCTTACATCTTACGGTAGAGATGAGTCAAATTATCTCCATTGCATAACTTGCATGGAAATTTTGCCTTTTTCTTAGACTCTTTCCTACCCTCATCGACACCATTGTCAGGTCTATTCGCATTGCCTTTCCCTTCCTGGTTCTTCTTCTTACCTCGTCCTTTCTTCTTCCCGTCGGATTGTTGATTTTCTTTGGGGTTACAGATTTGGACAGTGCTTATAGAGGTAGGTTGGGAAGGTGTAGGTGTAGACAGTGCTGCCTTGTTAGAAGAAGCAGTTTGTAGAGACAACTGCTGCAATTGGTTCAACAGATTCACCGCATTAATATCAATTGATTTGAAAATACCATCGATGTGAGGACTTGGTTTCGGTTTGGCTAAATCTAACTTAGATCTAGGAGCATCAGGTAGAATTTTCTGGAGAGTCCCAGACTGAGAATATATCAGTTCCAACTGCTGGGCTTGGAAAATGGCCTGCTCTTCTGAATAAACACCGGAAAGAGATACATCCTTTCAGATCTTAGGTTGTAAAGATTTGAGAAACCATTTGAGAAGGAAATCTGGTGAGATTTCAGCTTTGATAAGCCTCTTTCTCCTTCTTCAATCCTGGATGTCATCCGAAATGTGAGTTGCAGTGTCTTGCTGAAAGTTAGCCAGAAGTTCAATTCCGGCTTCATATCAGATAGGAAACTGAAAATGGTTCAAGAAGATATTAGCCAAATCACAAAAAGAATTAAAGGTGCCCCCTAGCAACTCTGTATACCATTTGGCTACATTCCTGGTAGGGTACACTGAAATAACCTCAACCTGATCGAATCATCTATCAGGGAGTTGGATGAGCACCATAGGGGAAATGTGGTCACATGGTCTCTCGGACCTTCACCACTCTTCCCTTCGAACTTTGGGATCTCTGATGGAAGTTTAGTTGGGACCAGAGGCCAGGCCGGATTGTACCTAATCGGATCATTTGTCGATTTAGTTATGTCTGGTAGGTTTAGCATGGCTAGAAAAGGAAGTCGTGGCAGACCTTGGGAATTCCATCCAGAGCGGACAGGGTTCCCAAAGGTCTGAAAAGAATGACTTGGATTTTGAAACTCTTGCCCAAAGTAACTCATAGAGCTTGTTAGTGTCAGTCTTTGTAACCTTCCTCCAATGATAAAATATGTTCTTACAAAGTGGTCTCATAGTTTCAAAGTCAAATTTTGTCATTTCAGTGAGTTTTCAAGTAAAATTTGGTCACTAGGTATTAGGTCTAGGGTTTGTTTGCACTCCTTTCAAAATTGTCCAAAGGTTTGTCCATGTCACCATTCAGCCAATTTTACCATCATTCAAAGATTTTTCATCATCATTTCAGGTTCCAATGGGTCATTTTACACCTTGTTCATACTTCAATTGTACTTAGGTAGGGCTCATTTCCCTCTCCTAGGGTTTTGAAGGTAATTTCTCTTGGATGGTCAAATCATCAACAAAACTTGTATCCTGATGTTCATACACCTTCCCCTATCCTTAATGTACCTTATTAAATACTTCCCATCACTAACATCCCTCAAATCCGCATTTTCCCACAAACCCTAGTTTCTTGCTACAATTTGACAATTTTCTAGGTTAGGATTGTGTTCAGCCCTTTTGGACCCCTACCCCTAACTCAATATTTGAAATTCAGATTTTCCCTATTTCCTAACATCCCTCCCTACTTCCCAATTCCTCAAGAATTTAGAAGCCCCTTATCCCCTTCATTTCCCTTCATTTCGATAAATCCCCTATTCCACACATAGGGGTAGGTTTTACTCAAATGATGTTTCTGAGAAATAGAAGATGAATTTTGAGAAAGTGAGAGAGTTTTTTGTCCACAATAGGCCATGGAAGAAAAACCACCTTCACGTTTTACATAGGTTTCATGGTTTTAGAGAAATGTCTAACATATAGTTTCCTCAGGAGAATTGATGCACCTCTAAAGTGACCTTGGGAAAATAAATATTTCTCCTAGCTTGGTTGGCCACATGACTTTCTTGATGAGTGAAATGATAACTAGAGACAAATATATTTCCAATGAGCTATCATGACCTCAATTTGGAGTTGAGGAAGACCTTCAAAAGTTGACTGAAACAACACTCTGCCTTTAGACAACCTCATTTTGCACATTTTGACTAGTCTTGGGAGATTTGACTTTTGATAGGGCAAATGAACTCCAAATTGAAAAATTCAAGTTTTTTTGGAAAGTAGACTCAATAAGATTTTGAGCTAGCTATCATGTACCTAATTTTGACATAGGGAAGGCCTCCAAAACTTGATCTGAAAATGGAGCTATGCACAGAATCAATGGCGATACGCACAGGCTTTTCCAACATGTGCATAGCGCCACCAGCACTCACTTTTGATAGGGACCTCCATTTGAAGAAAAATTTGAATTTTTGGATTACTTATGAAACTTTATGCATGATCAGAAATTACTAGGAAATTTTGACAAGTTTTGGACCTCCAAAAGGGCCAAAAACACCCAAAAAATACCCTCTCTGCCACTTTTTGGCCACAAAGGAAGTAGTCTTGGGAGATTGCATTTTTGGAGGGGATAATGGACACCAAATTCAAAAATTATACTTGTTATAGAAAGTAGATAGATAGACCTTTGAAAAACGCCATCTTCGAGAAAATTTGGTGAAGGGGAAGGCCTTCAAAAGCAGCTTGGAAAAAACACTACACAGAGAAAAAATGGCGCTACGCACAGGATGAAAAGTGCCAATTTTGCTCAAAAACTCTGTTTTTCACCTAGCTTTCTTCTAGTTTGACTTTTTCTCTCTTATGGTCAAATTAATGATGTTACATGATGTAAATTGATGTACTATTATGTAAAAATTATTAAAATTGACTTGATAAGGTAGATACATCAGTTGTAGGTGATTTAGAGTTGAATGAATCAGTTTCCTAGGTTTACATATGGTTGAAACCACCCCTATTCTCATGGATTCGACCCCTGATGGATAGATTAGGTGGTTTGGAGGTCTATATCATGTGTTTTTTCAGTCATTTGTAAAGGTTTGACTCTTGTGAATGCTTTGAGCATTATTGTACATTCATCTCTGCAGTTTGGCAAGGAAATAGACCAGGGTTTGCAGCATTTTGTGGGATTCTTGTGGCAAGGTGATTTAGTATTGTTTTTCCTTCTATGATTCAAGTTATCATGTGTTTATGTGTACCATCATCTCTCTCTTTTTAGCTTAACTAAATGAATCAAGTATAAAGGTAGAATTCATTGATGTTGCAGTGCTCTACCTTAGGGTTTATTTGGTTTTACATGTTTTCAATTGTTTGAAGAGGATTCCTGATACTTTCATGCCCTTTCTAACTACTCACCAGTATTAAGACTTTCCATTTCACTTATTTCAAAGTACTAAAGCATTTGCCTACCTCGCCCCACAGAAACCTCTGCAATATTGAGTCCATTCCCCGGACCCAAAATTCCTTTCATATTTGATCCAGCAAACCAACATAAAACTCAATCAAACTCCTCTGAGCATATACCTAGCATAAAATTAGTCTTTACATCAGTCATCTCAAGCCTCATTTGCTATATTTTCTTGACATTGACAAGGAGAGAGCCCTATCCTAACCTAGTAGGGCTAGCTGCCAAGTTAAGCATGGTTTGATGCTACCCTAGACCTGCCTTCCTCAGCCTGAGGTGGATTTAGGCCCTAACATAGTGGCGACCATATTGGGGAATGTAGTTTTATGTTCCTCGGCAAAATGTATCAAGTTCAGATCTGATTGTTGATGGTGGACAACGATCAGACACAACAAGGCTGAAATCATTCACCTGGCGACTCCAAATCAGTTTCGACATTAGATCAAAGGACTCCACTGGAGGATGAACCTGACCAGTAGAAACATGAAAGGACAATATGGAAATATCAGGTATTCAAGTTGGAATTTCATTCAAGACATCAAGTTCTTTGTTATAAATTATTTCTTCTCTTTTCCCGAGAATTTCAAGAAGGATTTGCAAAGTATATTGTATTTGAGAAAACATCTTTGACTTGCGTTTGATTCCTTCCCTTTGAATATTATGAATTCCAAAGATTTGCATGCCTTTGAGCTTGATCAAGACCCTTTTTCGAAAGCTTGTGATGACCGTCTTCAAACTGATGAGCCTCAAGAGACCAAGACTAATTCTATACCTTCTGTACATACCCCTATACCTTGTAAAATTCCAGATCGATACAAACCTCTAATTTTACCTCCCATATCCCATGCTTTCCCTAAAAATCATGACCTATATCTACCAATATTTGATGGTCAACGCGACAACATCACTGCTGAGAGACATGTATTGAATTTTGAGTCTTTGCTTGACCTTTTTGAAGTTGATGAAGAAGATGTTAGTATTAGGGTTTTTTCTCTTTCTTTGCAAGGCAAAGTCAAGAGTTGGTTCAAAACCATACCTGATGCGAGTATCTCAGATTTCCAGTAGTTTGTCAAAGTTTTCCTCAACAAGTGGGTGGTCAGACAGAACCATTTCTTAATTATGGAAGAGTATAAATAGTTGAAAGGATTGCTAGGGGAGATAGTACAATAGTTTTCTGCTAGATTTAACCAAGTTTATTATTCGATGCTTGTTAATATAAGACCTCCTCCTAGATCCGCTCTCTTGGCGCTACCTAGGTGCCCTTGATCTAGAAATGGAGTTTCATCTGAGAGAAAGGAACTTTGCAACACTTGAAGAGATGCAAAATAGTGCAGTAGATGTAGAGGCTCATTTGCTGATCAGAAGGGCAAAGTTGAAGGAAGAAGAGATGAAAAACATAGATCTAGAGGAATCAACATCTTTAGAGGTAAAGCTCGACATTTTGGTAAGTGCAGTGGAAGAGATGATGCAGAAGTTCACTACAACGAATGATTATGATGTTCAAGCCCTTGGCTCATTGATTGAAGAAGAACAAGTTGCTGATCCAAAACATTTTGTTTCTTATCATAGTTGTCATAGATCTGATAATGATTGTTTTATAGATCATCTTGGAGAAGAGAGAGTTGTTGATATGACATGCATGATTGATGATGTCTTTTACACTGATGATTTGCCTCAGTTTGATCAGTATCATGATGATGATTATGTTCTCCAAACAGAAGCTAATCTTGCAGATAAATTATTAGCAGATAGTTTGTGGGACGAGGAAGTTCACTTCAGCAGTTTGAGTACAGTGATCAGCCGTTACATATCAGCTATGGAAATGATGAGGAAAGTGAAGCGAATGTTGAAGTAAGTGAAGGATCTTTGCCTTTTTGTTTTGCTTAATTTCAGTTAATCATAGACAACTTTCATGCAATCAGAAGTCAATCGTCAATAAGTTTTGATTTGAACCATCTTGAGGGCAATGAAAACCTTGTTCAAGCCTTTTCATATCCAGAGTTGCTGTTATGTACCTAGGGGGGATAATATGGGGTACCAAGGGAGGTACCCAAGGTAATAATGTAATAATGGGATGGGCCATAGTAATAAATAAGGTGGTTAACCCATGTCATGTAAGGGACCACAAGTAGTTAATAATAATGTAAGGGGCCCATGGTATTAGTTGATGGTATAAGGAAACCATGGTAATGGTACATGGTATTGTATGTATGAGGCCTATATAAAGGCTAGAGACTCCACATATGAAGATGAAGAGAAGTATTCTTGTATGAACAGGCATATGGCTTGTGGAGTGTTCTCCTTCCTTAAGGAGTGAATGTATGGTGTTGCCCTACCATAAGGGTTTTGATAATAAAGAAGCATTTTCTATCTATTTCTATCTTTTTATTCTTGGGTTATTTCCATTCTCATATATCTTTTGGATCAGATCTACAACAATTGGTATCAGAGCACTTTCTTGGGCAAACCGTGGAGAATTTTTTTTTAATTTTTTGTAGGGATTTTTGGGTGGCGAATTTGCAGATCAGATATGTACGTTTTGGTTCAAGATATGCAGAATCTAATTCCAGATCTATATTCCTTGTGAAAAAATAGACAATTTCAAAAAAAAAATTGGTTGAATCGGAGTCCGGATGAAGGAGATATCGCTGATCTAAAAATCAGTGGGGTTGCAGACAATTTTCAGGGAAGCGAGTTTTGCGGCGCATATCTAGAAGTCTTGGTGCCAGATCTGCAAGATGTAATTGTAGATCTGGAATATTTGGGAAAAAACACATGATTTCAAAAAAAAAATCAGTCGAATCGGAGTCCGGATGAGGGAGATATCGCTGATTTAAAATCAGCTCTTTTTGCAGAAATTTTGGGTGACGCCGGGAGAGTAGCAGCGCAGATCTGGAATTCTAGTGCCTAGATCAGGATTTTTATCATATGGGCAGATGCAGAATGATTGTTCCATTTCCAAAAATAGGTTATAATAGAGATTCTGAGCAATATTGACGAATCTGTGACCATTTCAATTTTTCACCAATATTTTTGTGATGGCGGCCCTAGGTCAGAATTTCAGGGACTTGTATAAATTTGATGGCTCTCATCCAGCCAAATGGCTAGCACAAATGGAGAAATATTTTAGATTGAATTACATCACTGATGATGAGACTCAGTTGGGTGTGGGAATAATGTACTTGGACAATGAAAGACGGCAATGGTGGCAATGGCATCAACGTTGCTATGAAAGGCCCTTGACTTGGGACACATTCACAAAAGATCTTATGGACCACTTTGACCATAAAGCTAATATTGTGGATAAGCTCACACAGATAGACACACAGCCTAACAAAGTTTTTTTAGAAAAGAAGGAAACCAAGGAACCTAAAGGGTTATTTTCTTCTGGTATATCTTTATTGCAGGTTCATGGATTGATTCAGAAGGAGAAAATCGTTGTGTCTATAAATCCTAGTTGCAAGCAAAATCTTATAAGTATTAATTTGGCAAAAAGATTGCAAGTTCCAGCAAAACACATTGAAACTGCACAGATTGATAATGAGGATGTTCAAGTGTATAAGGATTTGAAGATTTCTATGGATAAATATGTGTTGCATGGTGATTTTTATGCTTCAGAGATGGATAATATGGATGTTGTTTTGGGATATCCTTGGATGGAATCCGTGGGTACTATCAATATTAATGTGCAAAAGAAATTCCTGAAGCTATGGTATAAAAAGAAGAAAATTACATTACAGGATATTTCCATCCATAAACAGGTAGAGCACATGGAGGCTGAAGCAGAAGATGTTCAAGGGATTGACATATCAGATGATGAGCCTTTGATGGTCAACAATCAAACACAAACAGAGGCTGCAGCAGAAAAGGTTACAAGTGATGATACATCAGAGGAGGGCTCAGTGGTTGAAGTCATATTGACAAAGAAGACACCACAACAGGCACCACAGCAGGGTGAAGTCAAGAAAAAGCCATCGTGGGTTAAAACTTCAACATATCATCACCCACATCACCCAGCGAGACAACCATCAAGATGGAAACCAAGTCGTCACATGACGGATAACGAGGAGAGAAGATCCACCCACTACACATCAACACAGAAGAGCTGCCACGGTCAACTTCCATCTCAAGCGAGCGAGGCACCAGCAAGATCAAGGGTTCACCTTTCTCTTGGATGGCTAGATGCACGTGCATGGTATCAGTGGACTACTCTTTTGAGTAGATCTTATTATTTGTGTTCTTCCCATGTTTCGGGGACGAAACATGCTTAGGGGGGTGGAATGTTATATACCTAGGGGGGATAATATGGGGTACCAAGGGAGGTACCCAAGGTAATAATGTAATAATGGGATGGGCCATAGTAATAAATAAGGTGGTTAACCCATGTCATGTAAGGGACCACAAGTAGTTAATAATAATGTAATGGGCTCATGGTATTAGTTGATGGTATGAGGAAACCATGGTAATGATGCATGGTATTGTATGTATGAGGCCTATATAAAGGCTAGAGACTCCACATGGAGGATATGAAGATGAAGAGGAAGTGAAGTATTATTGTATGAACAGGCATATGGCTTGTGGAGTGTTCTCCTTCCTTAAGGAGTGAATGTATGGTGTTGCCCTACCTTAAGGGTTTTCATAATAAAGAAGCATTTCTATCTATTTCAATCTTATTGTTCTTGGGTTATTTATGTTCTCGTATATTTGTAGATCAGATCTACAACAATTGGTATCAGAGCTACAACAATTGGTATCAAAGCAATTGTAATATGGGGTACCAAGGGAGGTACCCAAGGTAATAATGTAATAATGGGATGGGCCATAGTAATAAATAAGGTGGTTAACCCATGTCATGTAAGGGACCACAAGTAGTTAATAATAATGTAATGGGCTCATGGTATTAGTTGATGGTATGAGGAAACCATGGTAATGATGCATGGTATTGTATGTATGAGGCCTATATAAAGGCTAGAGACTCCACATGGAGGATATGAAGATGAAGAGGAAGTGAAGTATTATTGTATGAACAGGCATATGGCTTGTGGAGTGTTCTCCTTCCTTAAGGAGTGAATGTATGGTGTTGCCCTACCATAAGGGTTTTGATAATAAAGAAGCATTTTGTATCTATTTCTATCTTTTTATTCTTGGGTTATTTCCATTCTCATATATCTTTTGGATCAGATCTACAACAATTGGTATCAGAGCACTTTCTTCCCATGTTTCGGGGACGAAACATGTTTAAGGGGGGTGGAATGTTATGTACCTAGGGGGGATAATATGGGGTACCAAGGGAGGTACCCAAGGTAATAATGTAATAATGGGATGGGCCATAGTAATAAATAAGGTGGTTAACCCATGTCATGTAAGGGACCACAAGTAGTTAATAATAATGTAAGGGGCCCATGGTATTAGTTGATGGTATAAGGAAACCATGGTAATGGTACATGGTATTGTATGTATGAGGCCTATATAAAGGCTAGAGACTCCACATATGAAGATGAAGAGAAGTATTCTTGTATGAACAGGCATATGGCTTGTGGAGTGTTCTCCTTCCTTAAGGAGTGAATGTATGGTGTTGCCCTACCATAAGGGTTTTGATAATAAAGAAGCATTTTCTATCTATTTCTATCTTTTTATTCTTGGGTTATTTCCATTCTCATATATCTTTTGGATCAGATCTACAACAAGTGGTATCAGAGCTACAACAACTGAGTTAATAGCTTGGGACAGTGAAATTATTACATTTGAAAGATATAAAATTACATAATGAAATAAGCATTTCTCTTTACAAATCATTTTCACATGGTGAAGGGATGTTATTTGATCGCCCTTTACTTGCTAGTCTTATGCAACGGAATGGAACCTTGGTAACCCTAATGACCTAATGAAACCTTGAAAAACCTTAAAGGCCTAATGAGACCTTGAAGGACTGAATTTCAAGATGACATAATGACCTCATGACTGATACAAATGGCATGATAAAAATAACTTTATGGATGATGTACAGTCAACAAGATATGAAACTATGCCAACAACTAATCACATTTAAGGAAGAGTGATGTTTTTGGACTAGGACTACCATCAGTGACTAATTTTTTGCATGACCTAGTGGAATGATAAAAAATTGTTGAATCAGACCCTTAAAATGATATGAAAAGAGGATTTTTGATCACTGATGGCAAGATGCAAATACTGACACTAACACTATACACTTAGACCCTTGCTCTATTTATACAATCCCATGGTCCACAGACCATGGGTAGGTCTATCCAGCCAACATTACATTACAAAAACTAGGGTGGAAAACCTTGTGACTCTATCATACTTTTGCAAATGCACGGAGCTTTTACAAAATGATTCGGTCAAAAATTGGGCTTTAAACCCCAAAACATGCCTTGGGGGGATTCCATGCCCAACAGGCCCCCAATACAAACATCATGACTCACCCTCGAGTCACTATGTCAGCATGGAGATCTTTGCGTAGAGTCCCTTTGTTGAGTCGCAAACCTGCACTTCCCTATATACCCTTTCAGCCTTCTTTTTCCATTTACTTCATCCACCAAGCTGTCAAATTGTTGCATAATAGTCTAAAGAGAGATTATGAAATGGTTTCCTAACTATGTTTATGACTATTGTTTGATTTAGATTTTTGTTCAAGCAGCTGCGGAAACTTGTCACTTTCCGCAGCCAGCCCAAGTTTCCACAGCCATTTTGTTAAAGGCTATGCTACAGGTGTCCAATGGAGAAACCAGCCACATGGGTAAGCTGCAAGTGATGCGTACATGGAGTGTGTCCCCTCAGATCAGCCAAATCACTCATAAACAGTCGCGGTCAATGATGGTCAAATGAAGGGCCAAATGAGGAGTTGTGTGGTGGCATGGCTCTGTTTTTCCCACGTGAAGGTTTGCGTGGCACGATCCTTAGTTTCCAGAGGTATTGGCACACCTGGAGAGCAGCCTGTGAACTGAACCAAGTAGCCACCACTCCATGAATTCATGACCATCACGCTAGATGTCGGGTCAAGAAGATTTACGTGTCTCTTGGCAGCATAAATATAGGAATTAGTTGCAACACCTTTTCTTATAAATAACGCGTTGATATACGCTGAATAGATTAGCTTTTGTATTGTAATCTTGACTGTTGTCGCCCACTGTACTGCATTTAACTTTGCTTTAAATACATGAGAAGACATTTTTTTTTATTCTGATTTGTGACTAAGTGATTGACTGGCTGAGGTTGCAAAGGGCCCCTGTACACCAGAGCTTTGTATAGTTTCTTACTTGCTTTCATTTACTGTTTTTTTTAAATCATTTTTTGTATATATATTGTGTTGTTCTGATGTTCATTTGCTGTCTATATTTCCTTTATGTTTCTTTTATAATTGTTAGCTGATCAGTGCTTCTTTTACAGGTTTTGTTGTAGGTAGCCCAGGCAGATTTACATATTTTTTTTATAACTACTGACATGAGATCATCTTGTCCTTTCTGGTGATTTTCATTTCCTGAGTTTAATTCCAGCGCTGTCATTTTTCAAATTGCGTTTTGTTTATTTACTTTTTTGCTACTTAGACATCATATTACTCATCTGTTTATGATTCCCTTTCTATAGTTAAGTGACTCTATTAGTAAGGAATCAGAATATTACTTATTGTAGTATGATTTAGTTTTCTTTCCTGCAAGTTAGAGATTGAATTACTTATGTCATTTTCAAGAGTTGAAATATGATTGAGTAGTTAAATCTTAGTTTCCTTTATGCAATTTAATTTCTTGCAGTTTAGATATCATATTACTCAGCTTGTTCATGATTACTTCCTATAGGCAGATTGACTTGAAGGGTAAAGGATCAGGACAAGGGTTGAAGTAGTGTGATTTAGTTTCTTTGCTTTCAGTCTTTGAGTTGCTTTAAGTTTAGCTTTTAATTTCTTTTTCATACAACAGTAAGGATACTGGGCCATTGTCATTAGTTCACTGTTTGGTACATTTACTTCCTCTTGAGAATTGATTTCATTACAGTCAGTTTAGAGCTTTCTTTTTGAAGACTTTTAAGTTTGGAAAATCACTGTAGAAATCACCATTACCATCCATACTTAACTTTCAATTTTGCCATTACACACTAGGGAATCCATAAAAGATAAATCCAAAAACAAACTAAAAAAAAAACGAAAAAACGAAAAAAGACTAAGAAAATGGTTATCTTGTGCATATAGTACACCTCACTTCGTCAGTTTACGAATCCCAAATTGACATTTTAATTAGCAATTTAGAACACACTGAATTGACCAAACATTTTGGCTCCGTTGCAGGGGAAGTGAAACTAGGTAGCCAATTTCTTAAAAAATAAATAAATAAATAAAAATTTCAAGGAAGGAAAATTGATAACCTCTCAAATTATGCTCTCCTCTTGCACTTAGTGTGATCTGGAGGATCAGAAAAGAGAAATTTATTGGTTTAATAGTTTCTTGAGTATGCTCTCTTCTTGCACCTAGAGTGACCTGGAAGATCAGAAAGATAATTATTAGCCTGACTTGAAGAAAAATAAAAATGATATGCATAGAGCAAGAGATTCTAGGGGAAGGTTTTTAGCTAGAGCCAAGAGTTCGATTTTCACAACTCCATCTACTTCAAGGAATAGACAAGAGACACCTCCATCATCTCCAACCCACACTCCTAGCCCTAGGATTCCTAGAATTCAAGGAGCAGTAGTTGAGTTAAGAGACTCTTCCACACCATCCATCGAATCTGAATTAGGAAAAGATCCTTTCTTTCCTTCTACAGGGAGACACATTGTAATTGAAGAAGTAGAATCACCTGAGGAAGAATAGGGAGAAATTCCTCCTCGTTTGCTTTAGTAGAGGAACCAGAGGACTCTGAAATCTCTGAGGAAACTACCATGAGAAAGGAGGGAGTTAACGGATTTGGTAGAGGTAGAGGTAGAGGAGGGGGAGGAGGAAATCATGGAGGAGGTACAGGTAACAATGGGGGAAATAGGGATGGAGATAACTCATTTGGATTTCCTATAGTCGCTGAGGATTCTCGAGCAATAATGAAAAATATTTCACCATCTGTCCTCCCAAACATTCATGGGTTAAGAAATGAGGATTCCGAAACATTTCTATTTGAGTTTGAGGTCGTGTGTCGAACTTATGATTATCTGGAAGACTCTCAAAAACTCAAACTGTTTCCTTCAAAATTGAAAGGAGCTGCTTTGAAATGGTTCATGAGATTACTCACTCAATCCATTAGGACTTGGAATGATATGAAACAAACATTTTTGGATAGATACCTGGACTATTGTATGCCCACCAACCACAAGGATGAAGTAATTAAAATGGTACAAAGAGAAGATGAAAACTTGGAGGATTTACTTGAAAGATTCGAATACAATCTGAAAAGAGCAAAAATGAGTAACTTAGATGAGGAAACCTTGAAAGCACTTCTATTAAAAGCCATTAGAGATGAATGGATAGATATTTTGAACAGGATGGTAAAAGGAGACATATCTCAACTTCCACTTCATGATATAACAGAGCTGTGTGTCCATCTCTCAAGAGGAAAATCTAAAACTGGAAAAGGGCCTAGAGATCTTTCTCTCATCAGAGCAAACAAATCTGGAACTGGATCAGTAAGTAGGGCTGAGATTGGAAATATGCTTGATGAATTCAAAACTGATATCTTAGGGAGTCTTAGTGAGCAACTAGACACTCTTAAGATCCACAATAAGAAGAAAGTAGAAGCTGAAGCTTTAGCCATCGTTTTCCCAAAATGTAGAAAGAAACATGCTCTCAGGGAATGTCCCTTGGATGCAAAAGTTGTAGAAACATGTGCGATTTGTTCAGAGAATAATGAGACCAAGGATTGTCCTTCAATTCCTGGGCTCAAAGCTGTCTTCCAAGAAGATCCAAATATAATTGAGTCTCTCTGTTTTGTTGCAAGGAGAACTTGGTAGGGGCAACAAAACCAAGGGTTTAACAACTCTATGAACTTTCAAACCCCACCAAATTGGAATCCTTGGCAACAACCTTGGTCTCAACCTCAAAATCCTTTTCAATCATGGGTACAAGGCATGCAAAATCCTTATGGGAGATTTGCTCAAGTTTATCAATATCCTCCATCTTTTCAAAACCAACAAGCTCCACAACTTCCAAATCAAAATATGCAACTATCATTGCCATTTCGACAACAACAACCTTCTCAACAGAACCCAAATTCTCAACTCTTGCTTCCATTCCAATAGAAGTCAAATCAACTTCCTTCCCATCCATTTCCGAACCCCAATAATAAAAACCCTCAAAATTCTTACATGGTAGAAGGTCAACAATTTCCTACCTATATGATTGTTCCTCTCAATGATGTACAACTCAGATCTGGTAGAGTTTTAGATAAACCTTCTATAGATGCCCAAAAGAAAAGAATTTCTGAGGAAGATTCTCTTGAAGCTAATAAGGGTTCTGAAGCATCTCTTCAAAACCCAAGCACTCAGAAAGAAAAAGAAAAAGAGCTAACCCCCACAAGTCCTATAGTTGAGCAACCTGCATCTTCATCCACACCTCCTTTTCTTGAAAGATTACAAATTGACAAAGGGGTGGAAAAACAAATCTTGTTGCGTGACTATGATTTTCTAGATGAATTGAAGAATGTTTGTATCAATATTCCCTTGTTACAAGCCATTAAAGAGATTCCTATTCTAGCAAAAACAATAAAGGAGTTGAGTCTTAAAAGACCAGGAAGGAAACCTGGAGATACAAGAAGAATCCACCTTGTAGGAAAACTTGCAGACACCATGATGGGAAAAATTACTATGCAGAAGTATGTAGATCTCGGTAGTCCAATTGTCAAAACACACATCAATGGGGTAGAAATTCCAAATACTTTGATTGATTTAGGGGTTGCTATCAACATTATGAGTAGACAAACTATGGAACAGCTGAAACTTCCTAATCTTCTTTTTACACCTACTTTACTGCAACTTGCAGATCGATCAATTATCAAACCAGATGGTGTATTAGAAGACATTTCGGCCTCCTTAGACTTTTGGGAATATCCAGTAGATTTCATGATTTTAACCCCCAAGAGTAATTTAGGAGGACACCCTCTTATCTTAGGAAGACCTTGGCTAGCCACAACTGATGCTTTCATCAGTGGTAGGTCTGGGGATATGTATATTTATGATGGTAATTCGACAAAGAAATTCAATCTGTATCCTCCAGCAAAAGAAATTACAGAAATATGATATAATGAGTGGATTAATGATGAAGATGCTATACAACCTGTCCTTACCATTTCTGAAGTTAGTGAAGATAGTCAAATTCTGAACACATTAGAAAACTTTGAAACATCTTCAGGATATGACCACACACAATTTCAGTTAGATTCTGACATTGAGTATTTATCATCTAGACAAATGTCTCTTTTCTCTATGGAAGAGTTTGGTAGTTCCGCCATTGAGATCTTTCCAGGTAAAACATTGAATATCAACAAAAATTTGGAAAGATCACAACAGGAAGAACTAACCAAAATCTTGCAAAAACATTCTACTGCATGTTATAGACATTTTTGTGCCTTGCAACATTGAGCATGAAATGTCCATAATCTAAGGGATCCAAAGTCCCTAAACATGTTGTTCCTACCCCTAGAGGAACAAGGCTAACTAACCACAGCAATTCACAGAAGTTCTCCACCTGAAACTGCTCAAAAACAAGTCAATTCAGGATCATGTCAACTGCTCCACTGAGCATCTGCGCTGAATGTCAACTGCTCCACTGTCTACCTGCGTTGAATGTCAACTGCAACACTAGCTACCTGCGCTGAGCGAGTTTGGACATGTGGCAGACTCATTCCTCAAGGTGTCAATGCTCAGGAAGCTTCCAAAATGACACTTGCCTCAGGGAATTCGACTGGTGATGAGTAAGAGGTTCCAAATCTCCAAGTGGAAGCAAGAACCTCCAAGTGGATTCAAGAACTGAGAGAGGGAGAGGACACTAGTCAGATCTCAAGCTGACTCATCCTCTCTCCAAAATAACTATATATAGATCTCTCCTCCATGAGATCTAGGGGCTGGAATTTTGTTATTGCAAAGAATTGCTGTTGGTTTGAGACTGGAATCATTGGGTGCTTAATGCTTTGAAGGGAGGTGAAGATAGGAATTCCATTTTGCTGGGAAGGAGATGCTGGATTGGAGCCCTCTGGGTTGTATCTCTTCCTGAACCTTGTTATTTATCAATAAAGCTATCTTGGTTTTCTCCTATATACTGATGTATCTTTGATGTACGATTGCATTAGTGTATTTGATTTACTTCTAATCCTGAATCATTTATGAATATGAATATTTTCCTTTGTGTTGTGTTCTTCTCTTGTCTCAAGTAGCTGTTCTCTTGTCGCAAGTAGTTGTTCTCTTCTGATCTTGCAGGAAGGCAAGTAGTTGTTCTCTTGTGGTTTTGCGAGGAGGCAAGTAGCTGTGAACACCCAAAGAGAAGAGGATCTAGATCGAGGGACAAACGGAAGACACCGGTAAGTCCATTGATCTCTCTTCTTTCACATTTCATAAAGGAATAAACCAGAATAGCTGTCTCTGTTTGTTGCTAAGGCACTGTCACACCTTAGGTGGATAGGATCGACCTGCATAGGCATTTTTCCCCACAACACTACATTTGCATGGGAATATACTGATATGAAAGGTATTGACCCTAAGACTTGCATTCATCACATCTACATTAAGGAAAAGAGTAGACCAATCAGACAACCTCAAAGAAGGATGAATCCAAACCTTAGGGAGATAGTGAAAGAAGAGCTCCAAAACCTACTTAATGTAAACTTCATTTATCCAATTTCAGATAGCCGATGGGTTTCTACTTTGGTTATAATACCTAAAAAGAATGGTAAATGGAGGGTAAGCATTGATTACAAGGAATTGAACAAAGCAACTTTGAAGGATCACTTTCCTTTACCCTTTATCGATCAGGTATTAGATACTTTAGCAGGCAAAAAGTATTTTTTAGTTTTGGATGGTTTTAGTGGCTATAATCAGATTCAGGTAGCACCTGAAGATCAGGACAAGACCACATTTACCTGTCCATGGGGAAATTTTGCTTACCGAGTACTTCCTTTTGGATTATGTAATTCACCCACAACATTTCAAAGGGCAGTACTAGGAATCTTTTCTGATCTAATGCATGATTGTGTAGAGGTTTATATGGATGATTTTACAGTTTATGGTAATTCATTTGAAGAGGCATTAGAGAATTTGGAAAAAGTCCTTATAAGATGTAAAGAAACAAACCTATCATTGAGTCATGAAAAATTCTTTATGATGTTTACTGAAGGGATTGTTTTAGGACATCATATTTCAGGGCATGGGATTAAAGTTGATAGATCAAAAGTTGAAGTCATCTCCAAGTTGCCTATTCCAAATTGTCAAAAAGATGTTAGAAGTTTTCTTGGATTTACTGGATACTATAGAAGATTTATTTAAAAATTCACCAAAATAGCATCTCCACTCTTCAAATTACTTACAAAAGACTGTGAATTCAAATGGGATCCTGATTATCAATCTGCATTTGAAACTTTGAAAACAATAATATATGAAGCACCCATTTTGAGAGGGCCAAATTGGAAACTTCCTTTCCATATTTCCACAAATGCTTTAGATACAGCTCTAGGAGCTGTGTTGGGACAAAAGGATTTAGTTCCTTATGTCATTTACTACACCAATAAAAATTTTACTCCCACTGAGTTAAACTATACTATGACTGAAAAATAGTTCTTAGATGTTGTTCATGCAATCAATAAGTTTAGACACTATATAACTGGCTATGAAACTTTTGTCCATACTGATCATTCTGCAATTAGATATCTCATGAATAAACCTGTTGCTAATGGCAGAGTTACAAGATGGCTCTTACTTTTACAAGAATTCAATATCACTCTGTTGGATAGACCAGGGAAAGAAAATACAGTAGCTGATTTCTTGTCTAGAATCCAAAATACTAATGAAGATTCTCTTGTAGAGGATAAGTTTCCAGATGAGTATTTATTTGCAATAACTACTAAGACTCCTTGGTATGCAAATATTGCTAACTATTTGGTTATAGGAAAGCTACCTCCACATTTATTTCCTGGTGAAAAAAGAAGAATTATTCAGGAGAGTTCAATTTATTCATGGATTTCTAATGAATTGTTTAAAACAGGGCTAGATTGTGTGATCAGAAGATGTGTTCAGGAAGATGAAATGCCTGACATCCTCAAGGCATTTCATGATGAACCATGCAGTGGACACTTTGCTTACAAAAGGACAGCCTATAAAATCCTTTCTTTAGGATATTATTGGCCTTCCCTTTTCAAAGATACAAAACAATATGTCAGAAGGTGTGACAGCTGCCAAAGAGTTGGGAGACCGACTCTTTCAAATGAAATGCCATTACAACCACAGGTACTCATCGAACTCTTTGAAAAATGGGCTTTAGATTTCATTGGACCTATTAATCCACCATCTAAATAGAAAAAGTATATATTGGTATGCACTGATTATGTCACTAAATGGGTAGAAGCCAAAGCATTGCCTTTTGCCACTGAAAATTCAGTTGTTCAATTTCTTTTTGAGGATATTTTTACTCGTTTTGGTGTCCCAGGAGAAATTGTGACAGATTAGGGAAGTCAATTTACATCAACTTGATGGAGAAGCTGATGGAAGAATACAAAATCAATCACAAAAAATCTACTCCTTACCATCCGCAAGCAAATGGCCAAGTGGAGTCTACAAACAAAGTTCTTGAGAGCATCATCACCAAAACTATTCATCTACACAGAAAAGATTGGGCAGAAAGGCTTCCTGAAGCCTTATGGGCATACAAAACTACATGGAGGAGTATAACAGGACATTCTCCCTATGAACTTGTTTATGGGAAAGAAGTCCTGCTCCCCATTGAGTTTCAAGTCAATACTTTCAAGATGGCAGTCCAGTTGGGGATGAATCTATCAGAAGCCCAAAAGCACAGAGTGGAGCAACTGAACGAGCTAGATGAGATCAGACAAGAAGCAATTTTAAAGACTGATCTAGTTCAACATCAAAGAGCTAAATGGCATGACAGATACATCAAAGAGAGAAAGTTTCAAGAGGGAGATTGGGCATTACTATTTGATTCCAAGTTCAAAGAATTTAAATGTAAATTTCAAACCCATTGGCTTGGGCCATATGAAATTGACAAAGTCTTTAATAATGGAGCAATAAGAATCAAGACCATTGATGAATTTTAGATTTCTTTTCTTGTGAATGGCCACCGATTGAAAATTTATCATAAGCCACTCTCAAAAGAAGAATTTGTCAAGATGTTCCAAGAGAATTCTGCAATAAGGCTAGTGGAGAAGAATCCTTCTTCCCCACCAGCTTGGCCTTTGATTCTTTCAGTTAAAAAAAAAAAAATGTATAAGCCTGAAAACTAATCATAGATTGGCAGTCTTATATAGAAAATAAAGAGTGAAAATAAAGGACACTTGACACTCTATATTTTCCAAAAAAAAATCTCCTCTCCTTCTCTTTCCATCTTCACTCCACCTCATTCGCCATTCCACTCCATCTCCATCTCATTCACATTTTCTCTTCACTTCACTCCGCTTCATTTTCATTCCATTCCACTCATTTCATTTTCATTCCATTCCACTCATTTCATTTTCATTTCATCAATAAAAGTTCCTTTCAGGACTATTTTCACTTAGTTAGTTCTTTTCTAACCATATTTGTTCAGCTAAGTGGGTGTTGTCCCATTTTCCGTAGTTGGAAGCAGTTTTCACAGCCAGAAACAGTTTCTGCAGCCAGAAACGATTTCCGCAGCCACCACCACTCTATTTTTCAAATTCACAGTCAAAATATTAGTACAAAAATCATGAAAATGCAGGTGTAAGTGAGCAAATTCCATGAAGACATGGAGCATCTCCAAGACATCAAGAAAGAACAGTTGGTTAAAAGCTATGGGCAAGAAATGACAAAGTTTCCAAAGGTATGAGCAAAAATGTTTATCAAATAACAATTAAAGTCATGATTATGCATAGTTATCAAACCATGAAAAGTTCTACTATGTGCAATGATTCGATATGATAGCTCCATTACCCACTCCTATCCCACGATATTACTCCATACACCATGCATTCATTTCTTAACGGTCTCATGATGGGTTTTTCGGGTTTAAACTCAAGTTAACTGCACTTTCATTTGCCACATGCGCTCATAAGATGTGACCAATCTCTTTACAGCTCTTCTTCACCGTATTTTCCGCAGCCATCTATTAAAACATGTGATCTCCTCTACGCAGCCGTTAATTCAAAAAAAAATATCTCGCCTCCACTACAGGTCACTTACCATTTCATTTAAGACCTTCCTTTGATACACACGCACTTCAATTTGTAAACCCATTCACTACTATTTATCCTTTGTTTCGCCTGTAATCCGAAGCATTCCCGTTACCTGATATCGATTGTAGCCATTTCCTTTTACCATAAACCCTACAATTGAGCTACTATCCTCTGCTAAAATCCTCATACACAATTGCATCCTCAGTTGAAATTTAAAACAGGGAAAGGAATGGGAAAACTACTAAGGGCAGAGCCAGAAGGACCGAAATATCTAGAAGGTTACCCTCAAGCCAAGGATTTACTGAAGAAAGCTAAATGGTTACGGTTCATTCAAAGGTTTAAAGGCTATAACAAAGAAGTAACCAAGGCTTTTGCACGGCCATTTGATGGTCAGAAAGTGGAGATTGGAGATTTGAAGGTCATGGTGACCGAAACAACAGTAGCAGCTGCCACGGGCTTACCTCAGGAGGGTGAGAGATGGTTCAAAAATAAAAGCGTGGATGAACAGGCATGGAGAATCATGCTAAGAAACCTAGTTATGGACACCACCATGTTTACTAAAGGAATTCTTGTTCATGCATTGAAGGAAGAATGGGCTAGTCTGATGTTAGTTATCCAAACATTTGTCACCTGTGAAGGACACTTCGGTTCGATGTATATGTACCATGCTAGATTGTTGATGAATTTCTTAGAAAATCAGACTCTTAATTTTCTTTATGTCTTACTCTTGAGTTTGAAGAAGATGAGCATTACAGTCCAAAAACACATAGGCAATATAGACCCTCATCTATACCATCATGGACTTATAAAAATTCTTATTGAAGACCACTTAAGGAAAAACAAAGATACATGGGAGAAATTCTTGATAAGAAACTACTTCCAAGAGCCATCCGAGGCCTCTGAAAGTAGCACACTGAAGACACCAAGAAAAAGTAGGAGAAGAGAAAAGAGCACTACAGTCCAAGACTCCCATACTATAGAAACTCAAGAAACTAGTCAAAAAGAAGAAGAAGATAGAGCTAAAGACAAGAAACAAAAGAAAGAAAAAGGCAAAAGGACCATCCAAGAAGTCTACCAATCCCCTGAGCAATCCATAGAGGAGGATTATCAACCACTTTTAGAAAGATTAGTACATCTTCAAGCTGTTGCTATAGCAAAGAAAAAGGCAAAAGGAAAACAGAGTATACAATAAAAGAGTATTAATCCACCATACTTAAGGAGAAGCACAAAGTTAAGAGGAAAAGGGAGTAAAACGCAAATAAAACGGCCCCACTTCATTGACTTGGGTGGAGAGACACCTGAGAAAACTCCAGCTGGCCGTAGTCCACCTCATCCTCAGCCAAGCATTGAAATCAGCCCTCCATATGATGAAAGCCCTTCTCGGCCAGAGTTAGAGAGCAGTCCTCCTCCTCCACCAGATTTTGAACTTAGTCCAAGAAAGACACCTGAAGTAGACCCCATTCAACAGGAAGTATATGACTACTTGGAATCATTAGAAAAATCAATTGCAGGTCCAAGTACCACTCTGCCACTAGATGCACAAGTTCAGTCCTTAAAACAGGAGGTATTTGAATTAGAAGTCCTAAACAGGCATATCAAGCAGGAAAATGAAGCACTCAAAGAGCATAGCAAAGTAGATAAAATTATTCATGATAACACTATGCTCCATTTAGGACTATGGCAAAAGAAAAATAAGAAACTGAAGAAAAAGTGCAAAAAGTTGAGCAGAGCATTGATTAATCTCAAGTTCAGATGTCTAATAAGGAAACCAAGAATGGTGGTAGCACCAAAGAAGAAGAAAAGAGGGTTAGATGTCCTAGCAGAAGCATCAGATTATATGGATTAGAAATGGGTGACTAAATTTTGGTTGCATAAGGACATGCAACACCTTCACAGTGGGGGTATGTTGAGTCCCAAACCTGCACTTCCCTATATACCCTTTCAGCCTTCTTTTTCCATTTACTTCATCCACCAAGCTGTCAAATCGTTGCATAATATTCTAAAAAGAGCTTATGAAATGGTTTCCTAACTATGTTTATGGTTGTTGTTTGATTTAGATTTTTGTTCAAGCAGCTGCGAAAACTTGTCACTTTCCGCAGCCAGCCCAAGTTTCCGCAGCCATTTTGTTAAAGGTTATGCTACAGGTGTCAAATGGAGAAACCAGCCACATGGGTAAGTTGCAAGTGACGTGTACATGGAGTGTGTCCCCTCAGATCAGCCAAATCATTCATAAACATTTGCGGTCAACGATGGTCAAAGGAAGGGCCAAATGAGGAGTTTTGTGGTGGCACAACTCTGTTTTGCCCACATGAAGGTTTGCGTGGCACGATCCTTAGTTTCCCGAGGTACTGGCACACCTGGAGAGCAGCCCGTGAATTGAACCAAGTAGCCACCACTCCATGAATTCATGACCATCACGCTAGATCTCGGGTGAAGGAGATTTATGTGTCTCTTGGCAGCATAAATGTAGGAATTAGTTGCAGCACCTTTTCTTATAAATAACACGTTGATATACGCTGAATAGATTAGCTTTTGTATTGTAATCTTGACTGTTGTCGCCCACTGTACTGCATTCCAATTTGCTTTAAATACATGAGAAGACAATTTTTCTTAATCTGATTTGTGACTAAGTGATTGGCTGGCCGAGGTTGCAGAGGGCCCCTATACACCAGAGCTTTGTATAGTTTCTTACTTGCTTTCATTTACTGTTTTTTTTAAATCATTTTTTGTATATATATTGTGTTGTTCTGATGTTCATTTTTTGTCTATATTTCCTTTATGTTTCTTTTATAATTGTTAGTTGATCAGTGCTTCTTTTACAGGTTTTGTTGTAGGTAGCCTAGGCAGATTTACATATTTTTTTGATAACTACTGACATGAGATCATCTTGTCCTTTCTGCTGATTTTCATTTCCTGAGTTTAATTCTAGCACTGTATTTTTCAAATTGCGTTTTGTTTATTTACTTTTCTGCTACTTAGACATCATATTACTCATCTGTTTATGATTCTCTTTCTATAGTCAAGTGACTCTATTAGTAAGGAATCATAATATTACTTATTGTAGTATGATTTAGTTTGCTTTTCTGCAAGTTAGAGATTGAATTACTTATGTCATTTTCAAGAGTTGAAATATGATTGAGTAGTTAAATCTTAGTTTCCTTTATGCAAATTAATTTCTTGCAGTTTAGATATCATATTACTCAGCGTGTTCATGATTAATTCCTATAGGCAGATTGAGTTGAAGGGTAAAGGATCAGGACAGGGGTTGAAGTAGTGTGATTTAGTTGCTTTGCTTTCAGTCTTTGAGTTGCTTTAAGTTCAGTTTTTACTTTCTTTTTCATACAACAGTAAGGATACTGGGCCATTGTCATTAGTTCACTGTTTGGTACATTTACTTCCTCTTGAGAATTGATTTCATTACAGCCAGTTTAGAGCTTTCTTTTTTAAGACTTTTAAGTTTGGAAAATCACTGTAGAAATCACCATTACCATCCATACTTAACTTTCAATTTCACCATCACACACTAGGGAATCCATAAAAGATAAATCTAAAAAAAAATGACAAAATACTAAGAAAATGGTTAGCTTGTGCATATAGTACACCTCACTTCGTCAGTTTACGAATTCTGGATTGACATTTTAATTAGCAATTTAGAACACACTAAATTGACCAAACACCCTCCAACTATTCTCGAACTGCGGCAAGGTTAGAAGTGCACTGAGCTGCTGCTTGCTGGATCTGCTACATACGTTGTTTTGAGACCTCTATGTCGGAAGTGCTTCTCTGCATCAGTGCATGCATCCCCTACATGTGTGCAAGATTGCCTTCAATTTCTATTATGATGGTGAAGGCCTCGTCAATCCAAGGCTGAACGTGTGCCTTCAGGACTACTTCCTTGTGTCGTGTCATGTCCACTTGCTCTTTCAATGCTTTAGCCTATTTCATACGTGTGAGCCTCTGAGTGAGGGCCACCATCTGCGTAGTTCCTCTAATGTTGCCATACTGTTGTTTGAGTTCTCGTTCCTTTGTCTCTAATCACTAGATGTTGGGGTCCTCTTGCAGATTTGTGAGAACCGAAAATGATTCTTCCAACATGTTGGTGCAGTCTCGCATTACACTGCCAGTTTCATCCAGTCCCACTGTGATAGCGCTAGCGTGCTATTCTCTGACTTCCGGATGGGTGGACGGCTACACCTTTAACTGCATCTCAGTGATTTGAAGGTTCAGCTCTACCTGCACCTTTGTCATTTCCTCCTATGCCTCACACACCCCTGCTGCTAACCTGTGGATGCGCGCCTCTACTAGTATGTCTACTGGGATGGCCAGCTCCAGGACGCTTTGGTAAGCTTCATTTATTACCTATACTAGTTGTTGATTCTCTGACACCACTTCATCGTGTTGCAAGCTCAATTGTTCCATATTGATTTTCTACTCATTGAGGACTTGTAGTGTGTGGCTCTCCCTAGCTCGTAACTCTGCAGTTATCCCATCCTACAAAACATATAAGGTCTCTTGCAGGAGTGTAGCCATATTGATACTGAGACCCTTCAGTGTGCTAACCATAGGGCTGTCGCCCTCATTTTTTATCACTAGTGCCCCTTCTGGCAGCACTATGGTATTCGTCATCCGTGCATGCAACATCAGTTCTGTTGTCCTTGTTCCAATTGTGGGGCTGGTCGAAAGGGTACCAGCCTGAGGAGGGCACACCTGTAATTCCTGCAACTACGCTCTGAGAGGCCCCCAACACAATCTAGTCCTCTTGCATGAAATTTTGGAGGGCCTTAGAGGTGACATCATGCACTGTCTTACCGATGTCATGCAGATCACCCTCAGTTAGGGTGATCGGGTCAATAGAAAAATTCGATGCCTTAACCTTCTTGCATGACCCTATCCACTCAGTTGGGTGTTGGCGCTTCAACTGTGTTGACGCGGTTTATGGGTCTGCTCCCCTCTCTTCTTCCTCTGCTTCCTACCCATGCGAAGGCGACGTTTGGCCCTCGCTCCCTTCGTAGCTGCCTCCTGCGTTGTTTCTGCTACTACAGTCTTTTTCTGCTCAGTTGCTGTCTATGCAGTTGTTGGGCATGGAATCCCCCCAAGGCATGTTTTGGGGCTCAAAGCCCGAGTTCTGAATTGAAATGGTTGTAACACTCCATGAATTGTGGGCGCAAAATGTATGTTCGAGTCATAGGGTTGGCAGCCCTGGTTTTGAATGTAATGTCTGCATACACATGGTTCGCAGACCATGGGATTATATAAATAGAGCAAGGCTCTAAGTTGTAAAGAGACATCTAATAGAGGATGGGCATGAAAGGTCTTAGAGGTTAAGTCGAAGTGTGAAGTGTGTCTCGTGTCGTAGAGTAGGAAAAGGCTCTACAACTAAGTGCGTAGAGGCCTAGTAGAGTCTGCAGCTGAGTGTGCAGAGCCCTACAGCTAAGTGCGTAGGGCGGAGTAGAGTTTGTAACCGAAGGAAGAGAATAATAAAGAGAAGTTTTATCTTAATTCTGTGTATATGTTCTTGAGTTGTTATCTATTGGATATGAATTGCAATTATACTATTTATTTACTGCACGCACTTGTATGAATTGTGAATATTGTTAAGTATAACTGGAAGCATATAAATGAGCTAAGTTAATCAACTAATATTGGATTACTAGTAAGGACTTGGGTAATAATAGTGTTCGGCCCCTGAGTAGGGTTGCGCGAAGGTAGCATCTCAGGATGCGAAGTACATGAAAGTGCGCATAGCAATGTGTGCATTGGGTCGAACCGTGGACCACTTGAACTCATCAGACATCTCTAGGGTGCGGAAACCTGGTTCTAGCACCCTCTCATACTACTTCGAGTGAGACCTCAGTCTATGCTTCATGGACTGTTTCCGAAAGGGCGAGTAGTACCGAGATTTGTTTGGCTAAATCACCACCGAACCTAGGTCAGGCCCCAACAAGCCAACAAATGGTTCCAGAAATGGTTCCATTCCATTGTCATGCCAATGGAATATGACTGATGGTGGACCCTGCGAAGATTGTTGTTATTCTGAATTTGGAAGCACCGCAAAGTGTTAAACAGCTGCATGCTACCTTGGGACACACCAGGTACTATAGAAAGTTCATAAAAAGCTATGCCCAAATCACCGCGCTGATGGAGAAGCTATTGAAAAAGGATGTTACATTTTGCTGGAATGACGATTGCATGAAGAGTTTGGATGTCCTAAAGGGGAAATTGGCCTCCACTCCAATCCTCGTCTTCCCAAAATGGGATGTGGAGTTTCATGTCCATGTTGATGCATCGTGTATCATGCTGGGAGCAGTGCTCACAAAGGAGGGCGGGGAAGGCTTGGATCATCCTATTGTGTTTGCCAGGTGGAGACCATCCAAAGCCGAGAAGAACTATTCCACCACTGAGGGCGAGGGGTTAGTGATGGTATATGCACTCCAAAATTACCGACATTATTTGCTAGGAGGACATTTCAAGATTTATACAGACCATTCCGCACTGAAATACATGGGCAATAAGCCTATGTTGGGGGGGGCACATATGCAGGTGGATCTTATTGTTCCA
Source organism: Pinus tabuliformis (assembly GCA_031772625.1). Taxonomy (NCBI): domain Eukaryota; kingdom Viridiplantae; phylum Streptophyta; class Pinopsida; order Pinales; family Pinaceae; genus Pinus; species Pinus tabuliformis. The sequence goes on from CM062808.1 coordinate 9,241,683, forward strand.
GGAATATTACTTTGAGGTCATAGTAAAGTCGTGACACCTGAACGCAGGACCGAATCACTTGTCGCACATTGAGACGGGTGAGGAACCCACTAATTTGGAGGAGGGACTACCTGATGCTCAATGTTTTTCTGTGCGCGTTGCAGATGGACACTTAGAAGATATAATCGACTTTCTGACCATAGGGACCGTGCCGAAGGAATACTCTGACAACTGAAGAAGGAATTGGTGGTGCACGCGATGGATGTTTCTGTCATCGCAGGGAACCTATATAAAATGGGCAATGAAGAGATATTGCAAAGATACGTACCGGAATTTAAATGAAGTCAGATCCTTGAGGAAGCACATGGGGGTGCTGCAGGAGGACACTATGCAGGATGAGTGACTACACAAAAGATTCTCTGTGCAGGGTTTTGGTGGCCGACCTTGGACCAAGATTCAAAAGCACACTGTAAGGCCTGTGATATATGTCAAAGGACTAGAAAACCATTGCAGAGGGATGAGATGCCACTAAATCCACAAATGACACTGCAACCATTCGAAAAATGGGCAATCGACTTTGTGGGACCGATCAAACCTCAGGGAAAGATAGTTTTACACTACATCATAACCGCACTGGAGTACATAACACGATGGGCAAAGGCACAGCCAGTAAAAGACTGCATGGCCACTACGGCTGCGAAGTTTTGTTTGAAAATGTGTTGACCTGATTTGGTTGTCTAAAAATCTTAATGAGCGATCGTGGAACACATTTCCTGAATGAAACCATTAGCACGCTCATAGAAGAGTTCCAGGTGTATCATCAAAAGAGTGCACCATATCACCCATAAGCCAATGGGACAGTAGAGGCACTCAACAAAATACTGGAGACTGCGCTAACCAAAGTATGAACACGCAGCGAAGTGATTGGGACCTGCGCGTACCTGCAGTGCTATGAACTTACAGAATAATGTACAAGAAACTGATGGGACAAACACCTTTTCGGTTAGTTTATGGCGTGAAAGTTGTCATGCCAATGGAATATATTGTACATAGTCTGCGAATAGTAGTGCTCACAGGGATGACGGACCACGAAGCTATGGAATAAAGACTCGTGCAAGTGGAAGAACTTGAGGAGGAACAGTTCTTAGTAGGTTTTCATCAGTAGGTTCAAAAATAACGTGAAAAGGCTTGGCATGATCACCATATTAAGTTGCGCACATTCAAAGTAAATGACTTAGTACTGCTATATGACAGTAAGTTTGAAAAATTTCAGGGAAAATTCAAAATGCATTAGCTAGGACCATACGTGGTTAAGGAAGACACAAATAGAGGTGTGGTCTAGCTCATCAAATTAAATGGCGAAACCTTCCCAGGAAAAGTGAATGGAAGCCGCTTGAAGCCTTACACGGGTGGGCCGACTATCTGACTATTCGATAACAACACAGTATTTGTGCTCTAGGGAGCCGGACAAAGGCGCGGGACTATAAACATACACCGGTACATATGTATGGGAACAGTTCAGTCATAGAGGTCTTAGAAGAGCATATGCAGCAGGTTCAGCAAGCAGTAGCTCAGTGCTCTGCGGACATCAGTACCATTCGAGAATAGTTGGAGGGACTCCGCGCCAAGATTGCCGCACTGATAGAGTGACTCGAGGGCAAGTCATGATATTTGTGTTGGGGGACTGTTGGGCATGGAATCCCCCCCAAGGCATGTTTTGGGGCTCAAAGCTCGAGTTTTGAGTTGATATGGTTGTAACGCTCCATGAATTGCGGGCGTGAAATGTATGTTAGAGTCATAGGGCTATCCACCCTAGTTTTGAACATAATGTCACCCTACCCATGGTCCACGGACCATGGGATTGTATAAATAGGGTGAGGCTCTAAGTTGTAAAGAGACATCTAATAGAGGATGGGCATGAAAGGTCTTAGAGATTAAGTCGAAGTGCGAAGTGTGTCTTGTGTCGTAGAATAGGAAAAGGCTCTGTAGCTAAGTGCGCAGAGGCCTAGTAGAGTCCACAGTTGAGTGCGCGGACCCCTATAGCTGAGTGTGCAGGGTGGAGTAGAGTCTGTAACCAAAGGAAGAGAATAATAAAGAGAAGTTTTATGTTAATTTTGTGTATCTGTTCTTAGGTTGTTATCTATTGGATATGAATTGCAATTATACTATTTATTTACTGCGCGCACTTGTATGAATTATGAATATTGTTAAGTATAACTGAAAGCATATAAATGAGCTAAGTTAATAAAATAATATTGGATTACTAGTAAGGACTTGGGTAATAACAGTGTTTGGCCCCCGAGGAAGGCAATACAAAGGCAACATCTCAGGCTATGAAGTACAAGAAAGTGCGTGTAGCAATGTGTGCGTCGGGTCAAATCACGGACCACTTGAACTCATAAAACATCTCCAGGGTGCGGAAACCTGGTTCTAGCACCCTCCCATACTACTTCGGGTGACTATTGGACTATTGCCGAAAGGGCCAGTAGTACCAGGATTTGTTTGGCTAAATCACCTTTGAACCTAGGTCAGGCCCCAACAAGCCAACAGTAGTGTCCCACGCCACCCACACTTCTACTCTTGTTGCTTCCTTCCTTCTCTTTCCTACCAACTGTGTGATGCGCAGCTTGGCCTCGTCTTTCTTCCTCTATGCCGTTGACTTCTTTATCTACAGGATGTTTGGAGCTCGCCACTCTGGCGACGATGTCTCCAAGATGTTAAATATGACACGTCTATGACTACAAAGGGTAGCTTCCTCCATTGTTTGGTCGGGTCCTTGTGCGCTCTAATGTAAATTCTATGGATGCCCGCTTTAAATTTCACGAAACTCTGAAGACTATTGTAGATAGTGGGCGACAACCGCAACTTGCGATTGATCCCCATTTTGAGGTTCATCTCCATGAACACCCAGAATATTTTTCTGTCGCGGATCCTAGTGGCATCCTTTATGACCCAAAGCGAAGTGTACTTCGCAGCCTACGACAGATCTCTGTCAATTGTGGGGAATTTACTATCCTCAGGTAATTCCCCTACCACGAGCACTATGGACAGCAGAAGCCATGCATAGTGGAATTTTTTGCCCTGTTCCAAAGCTTTGCTGCAATTCTCTAAATACTCCTTGTAGAGGAACTCAGACCAATTAAACTGGACCCCCTCCGTACACTGCTCATCCAGTGCTACCACTGGCATGGGTACCTTGTCTGCGCGACACTTGTGCATAACCTTACCAACCAGTATTTGGGTTGCCACTTTCACTACTTTGTCACTGATACTGGATATGGCATAGCCCTTTTTCTTCTTCACCAGCTTGTATTTTTTCTTCATGGCCTCCGTGATGGCCAAGTCACTGCTCTTCCCCTCCAAGATGTCTGCAGGGTCCTCTCCTTTGCATGGAAGCCGGGAAATGTAGTGAACCAAGTCTACCATGATGGGGATGGGCTCCTCTAGCCACAAACACCCATCATGCACCAGGAAGAGCAGCTGCTTGATGACAAAAATGGTTATTGGGGTGCGGTGGAAATGTGGCACCAAGAGCAGGTTCAATAGCCCAGCCTTTTCCACTCCGCGCAACCACTTTCACGATACTAATTATGTAACCCCTGCCATAGTGTTCTGCTTGGGATTCATGAGGTGCAAGGTCCCAAGGTGAGGGAATTTCTCGTGGTCAACGAGGTCCCAATATTCGAATTTCAAGCTCGGCACTCGTCCCAGGTGCGTGCCCTCAAAAATAATATTGTCTTGGAGGAGCGGGGTCTGGAGCGAGCTCTTGGTCTCATCAAGGTCCTTAGGCACTCTAGCCTTTCCTTTCCATGGGGGGACATAGGCGGGTAACTTTGTCAGGGGGTGCGTAGGCCGAGTTTCCTCCTCAATGACTTCATCCTTGTCCTCTACGATGATAAGATCCTCTAGGTCTTCTTCTTCTTCATCAATCTCTATGGTGATGGCTTTCCCCTTCTCCTCCATTGATAGCTTAGTGCGCAGTGGGTTCCAGAGGGACACACGTATGGGAACCATTGCTTCTTTTTCCTTCTTGGGTCTTGGCTTCTGCGGTGACTTCATGATTTCTGCGTCAATTCCAGCACCTTCCAGAGCATCCCCCATAGTCATGGCCTGCGCGACCTTGTCGGCAGTCATTTTTGTTATCTCCATAACGTCCTCAATTGTTGCCATCGTGTCCATCCAGAAATCTAGCACTCACGAACTCAGGGGCTCAATCAACGCTCGACACAAAACAATCAGGGCTCTACTCAATAGCTCAATTTGCAAATGACCAAGTGTTGTTTGTTGGGAAAACTTTTGTAATTTATAATGCTTTTTGAATTTGAATTCGATTGTTCCCCCCAAATTCGGTTCATTAATGCTCCCTTGGCAGCATATTTTCCCAAATCTTGCCCATAAATCATGTCTTAAATGCCTGCCGCCCGCTCCATTTGGTCTCAAGTCGAGCAAACCATCATGAATAGTGACTTCAATGGTCACTTTCTGGCCAACCTACATGGCAGTGCAGCTCCCTGTGCACGGGCGAGGACCTTGTGACTCTTTGCTTTTGCGCGCAGATCTAACATCGCGTAGCTCCCAGGCAGAATAGTTTATAGTCCCCTGCTTCCTTTCAACTACCTAGAGTGCTAATATTGTACTTCCTTTAGTTAGCCAGGTGGTCGCACCACCCATGTGAAGTTTCATCCTATCATCCATGATGTTTCTCGGAGAATACCCACCTTTTATTGTTACGGCAAGCATCGTGCACTTTACCATCTGCAACGTGCTACCCTAGTCAATATGCTTAGCAATGTACAGTCTAAGCCAAGGAATCAGATTGATCAATTCATGATGATAGGCCTTAAATATGTCATTGCGATCGTACGCATCCTGTCTTATCACCCTAGTCTTTTTGTTGATAAAATATTCCTTTATCTCGTCCTCTAGCTTCTTGACTTCCGTGTCCACCAGAGCACTTTTCTTCCTTAATTGTACCCTTTCTTCTTCAAGTTTGTGGAGTCTAAAATTTCCCTGTTGGATTTCTACTTCCAAGGTTCCGTGAACCATCGTATCTACCGGTGTTGTCATGCGTGATCTAATCTCTCCAAGTATTATAGGGCTTACTGCGGTTGCTTCATACTCTAACCTTGGCAATGCTTGTGTGGTCAAGTTTTTGCACGTGGTCCTATAAGCCCAGAGAACCACTGGTACGTGCACGTCCCAGTCAGTCTGCTTCACATTGTGGACCTTATTTAGAACTTTGCGTACTTTGTTAAAAGCTTATGCGTAGATATTCTTCTGCGCCCTTGGTCTTTCCATACTTTGTGGTCCTAACTAGAGGGGCCATTCACACCATTTCCTTACCCACACCAGTGTACTAATCGTGTCCCCTACCGTGAGAACGGTGTGCATTCGTACAGGTTTCACACCATATGCCTGTATCCACCTAGATAGGTGGATGTGCATGCCGGTTCATTCAACAATTTTGTATGTTGATCACATCAGAGGCTTCCCAAACCACATGTGCATCATCCTTCTGCATTCGTTCTAGTCCTCAAAACTTTGTTGATGCATACCCCACCATCTTGTGGATGTAGTTCGCAGTGCCCATTTTAGAGCATCGAAACGCTGCTATTCCAGTACTTCTCTTTAAACAAATTTCAGGAAGTCATCCACCTCGCTTAACCCGTCATACGTAGGTAGGTCTCTTACCTCTGTTGATATGGAGCACAACAACCTTGTCATCATGTTACAGTTGAACGTGGTCACCTCGTGTAACTGGTTCTGCCATCGTTCTATCTCCTTGTCAGAATCGGATGTGCAAGATCTTTTGTGCTCCCAAGAGATTCGGCCATCCACGGTTGGATTTACCCAGTCCTCCTCCCACATGGTTATCTTGTAGATGAAGTCCAAGTCATCGTCGCTATCGTAGTTGTGCACCAGCTCCGTGTAGCACGATCCCTTTGCAGGGTCGAAAGGTACCACTATGCGCAGAGACTTTTTCTCAAAGATCATCTTATGCTTCTTTAGATTTATCACTCCATTCATGTCAGTGGCCCAATCTATTCCCAATAGTGCAGGGTAGGGATTGCTATCATCAACAATCTCTATTAATTCGAAATCTGCTAGCGTGCTTGCTCCTTCGATATCTACTATGATTCCCTGCAATCTCCCCATAGGTAGGATCTTTTGTTGGTTCGTCATTTATAGTTGCATAGGATACCATTGCAACGCAAGCCTGCCCATGCGCTCCCATGTCTGCTTTGGCAGGATGTTCACGTCTAATCCTAGATCCAAAATCACTTGGTCCATCTCATATTCCCCAATCTGCGCGGCTAATCTCATTTCCCTACCTGTTCACGTCATGTTCTTCCCGAGCTTCTGAACTATGTGTGGTTCTCCTAGCATGGTCCCCGTGCATCTAGTTATGAGTTCTTGCAGCCCCTTTACAGCCTTTCTATCACGCAGTATCTTCATGCATGTCTCCAATAATGTAGTGAGCATCGATGGCTCCATTTCCAACTCCAATCAGTCTTTAATTCCTAAAGTGGAGGCATCAATGAAGCTCTTCTTAGCTTCCATGAAGGTCTCCTTAGCACACTCCACATCAAATTTTGGTTCCTTCGTTAGAGCCTTGCGAACCTAGGTACTTTCTTCAAGTTGCTCTCCCTTGTCATCCCCTATCGTAATACCACTCCAAATCACGCTATTTACTTTAGGGTCTTCCTCGCACAACTTAGACCTCATCATTTGCAGGTTTTGAGTCGGGTGAGGTTGGAGTGATCCTTTATCACACAACCTTGCTATCATTGTGGGGCAATCCTCTGTCTCATGGTCAAACAACGTACAATACAAGCATGATGGTTATGTTGGATTCGTACAATCATGGGCATAATTCCCTATCCCTCTGAAATTGTAAAATATCAGTTGCTTGCAACCTCTTCCTGGCCCCGCTCCACCTCGGTCTCATCTGCACCCCTGAAATCCGGTGCGTGCCATTCTTGCATTTTAATAGAGGGGTCGTGTTTCGGCCTAAACCCTATAGGTAGGAGTTCGATCCATCATCAACTCATAACTTCTACAAGTGCGCTCATGATTTCCTCCTGACCTATAGAAATTACAGAACAACTGTTGTGGATTCTGCGTATACTTCTGTAATAGATGGCAGTTATCTGTAACATGCTTTCCTCCTATCTGACATATTGTACACCATAGTGCAGGCACCATGCTTGGTCCTGCTTGTGCCTCCAGTCTTACTAGCATTGGCCCTCCTCCCACAAGGTAATTCATGAACACCAGGAAGTGATCCTTGTCGTGCCCATGGCCCTTGAATTTTATGCACCATACCTCATCGCGCATCTCTGGGTGGGTTGTCCTATCTTGTTTCAAACTCTGCATCTCCAGGCACAAGCTTTTCAACTACGTGTGAATCTGTTGAACTCCCAAGTTAGGATCTTATATTGGAGTCTCGTGCAATCTCATCGCGACCTCCAAAGCCTCAGCCTGAGTGGTTAGCCTTTGTTATGACAATGCGTTCTATAGATGTAGCATTAATGATGCTACAAACCATTTGTGATGTTGCCCATATGTTAATATCATGTTCGGTTCGTGAATTGTGCACTTCAGTCTTTGAGTCAATTCCCACAAAGTCTCACATGGTAGCATTGTGATTTCCTTGAATCCAATGATCGACTATGCCTCTGACTTTGGCCTGCAAAATTCTTTTTTTAGTGCAGCTTGGATATCTATGATCCCTGCATTCAGATTATCATTGGAATGCTTAATGTACCAAGTCAGTGCATGATCTTGCAGAGCACTGACCAACATTGCCTTCTTTATATTGTCGTCCATGACACCCTGTCCTTCCCATACAACTTTTATTACGAACCAAAACTGGTCTGAATCTTCATTCCCTACTCCCTTGAACACTAGTAGCTTTATCGCACTTGTCATACTACTTTGCAGTGGTGGTGGAGGTGGTATGGGAAAAGACAGGGGTGAAGACAGTGAAACTTGCTTTGGCGTGGGTGGGGGTGGTATGCGCGGAATTCTCTATCTTATCAGATTGATCGCACTTCTTGGCAAAACTTTCACAAGATCTTCTTCACCCCCTCACAGAGGTGAAATCAAGGGGCTAGTCTCTAGTTCTATGATACCTTCATTTCTGTAGATTCTCCCACTTAGCGTAGCCCCAAACATCAATTTATTCGCATAACCCATTTTTCACACAGCCACATTTTAATCCAAGTGTTCAAAGATTTAACGTACTTACCTCGCAGTCCCTTGAGGAAGCGTCGTTCTGCCTTGATATAGCTAACTGAAGTATTTACCACAAATTCGGTGATAAATCCTCCTATGATTTGATCGAACCAGTGATCGACAACGCGTGTGATCTTATCTTCTAATGCTTCCAGTATGTGCACCAATTTTGGAGTCCACACAATAGGTTTGTCGAGTTTACACCTTCTTTGGCTATTTTCTAGCTTCGCGACCCACTCGTACAATTTAGTAGGGAAGGATGCAAAGAAAATTTCATGGATCTCCATATACAAGTAGCAATCTAACCACTCTTGCTTTGATATTCATGGATTCTTGTTTTCCTGTGCTGTGAACTCATGAATCTTTTTGTCCAACCAATCTTCAATTTCTTCCTTTGTCGGATTCCAGTGATACGACATCAGACATATATATGCAGATCTCGGTCTCGGAAAAAGAACCATTTGTTGCCTTGTTGGGCCCTGACCCAGGTTCAGAGTTAATTAGTCAAACAAATCACTGTACTACTGGCCCTTTCAGCAACAGTCCCCAGAGCGCGGACTGAGGTCTCACTCGAAGTAGTATGGGAGGGTGCTAGAACTAGGTTTTCACACCCTTTAGATGTTTGATAGGTATGACTGGTCCTCGATTTGTTCTTGCGTGCAGTTTTCTTCGTGCACTTCCCGTTACTCGCAGCCTGATACACTGCCTTCACGTAGCCCTAACCAGGGGCTGTGCCACACTCTGCACTATTACTCGAGATCTTACTTATCTTCCAGTGTTAATTAATTACCTTCGCCTACTTGAATGTCTTAAGTTATAACTAGCAATACAAAACATTCATACATGATCGCGCAATAAATAAATAGTATACTTGCAAATTATATCCAATCAAGCATTAAATCAGGAAAATATACACAAGATTATAGCAAAACTTCTCTTTATTGATTCTCCCAATAGTTACAGACTTGACCTGCCTTTCACACTCAACTGTAGGGTCTGCACACTCATCTGCAGAGCCTTCTCCTACTCTACGACCCACAGGCACACTTTACACTTCAACTCAATCACTCAAACTTCTCATGCTTCCCTTCTATTCCTTTTTTTGTTATCCTATACACTTAGAGCCTTGCTCTATTTATACAATCCCATGGTCCACATACCATGGGTAGTTCTATCTAGCCGACATTACATTACAAAAACTAGGGTGGACAACCTTGTGACTCTATCATACTTTCGTGCCCCGCACCCGCAATTTGCGGGGCTTTTACAAAAAGATTCGATCAAAACTTGGGCTTTAAGCCCCAAAACATGCCTTGGGGGGATTCCATGCCCAACAACAGGTAATCATGGAGAGTGACTAACCATGGGTGGAACAAATGGACAACCAATGACGTAGTTTGTAGTAAGACCTAATGGGTGGGCCAATGTGACCTGAGGGGTAATCTAATATACTCTATGATTGTTGGGAGATCAATTGGTAAACTGAGGTAACCCAGAAGGGTTTTTTTGTGTTTGCAACAACTCCATGGGTGTGACCTGACTAGAGGAGTAAGTTTTGTAATTTGTACATTATGTTATATAAAGACAATTATGGCCTATTAGGTTGTGAGCCACCCCTTTGACAAAATTTGATGTTGGTTTTAGTATTGTTGATATTGTATTTGATGTATAGATAATATATTGATAATAATACCTATGAAGAAGATTTAATGTGATGCATAATCATATTAAGGTACTTAGTGTTTGGATTAAGAAAAATATTGTTGTTGCATTATAACTTAATGAAAACATCAACCAAGTGAGGTGTATCCTAGGTGGATTAAAACTGAGTTAGTCATGCACTCAGTAAGAAATAGGTTATCATTGCATGCCTAGAGAAAACCAATTTCTTTGACCAATTATGTTGTAGAGTCATGCATCAAGACATTTGATCCCTTATGGTGTTTTATAAACTTGGGTTTAAGACTCCTCTCTCTCTCTCTCTCTCTCTCTCTCTCTCTCTCTCTCTATATATATATATATATATATCATTCCCTATGTGAACTCCATGTGAAATTTGAAAGAAATTATACATATTCCTCATAATAAACAACTTACCATTGAAATGTTCTAACCATATTAAATTATTCACTTTTGCTTGATCTATACATAAAGATTATATTCAAATGTTTTACTTAATATATACATTGAAACGTATTATTTATGACCATCACTAAAATATTTACCTTGTTATTAATACTTTTTAAACACCACTTACGAACTCTATATTAAACTTTGGAGGAGTTGCATATTTATCTCATAATGAAAAGTAAAAACTATTTATAGAGAAAATTAAAAAAGTTTTATATTCATTATTTTATGTTTTTATATCTCTATATATAACCAGCCTACATCCATCTTTGTTGAAAAATATAGGGAATTCAAAGATAACAATTTTTATGTTTGATAATTGCTTGTAATGCACTTTTACTTCTTAATCTTATATTATTTTCTTTGTCAGCTTATTTATTTGTTTTAGACTTTAAGCTTCTGTGATAGTTTTTTGGAGTAGCATGATCCGGATTATCCACAGTATTATGTTTCTTGTGTCGACGTTTCGAACCCCAAAGGGGTCCTTCCTCAAGACCAAATTTGATAGAATATGAATGACAGTTATTATGAGAGAAGAATCTTCTCACCTCTTGAGAGGAAAACTTGATCAAAATTGTTCTTCTAGGTCTTTAATTGATAAGTACCAAGACCATGACACAGACCCTTGACTCTATTATCCTCTCAAGAACCTTGTCACTAACCTTGATACTCTACCTCTTCCTTCCTTCACCTTTCTTCTTGATCTTGAACTACTTCTCCTCAGCTCTTTCTAGAGAAACTCGGACCCTATTTTTTCCACTACTCATTCACGACTTCCCTACAGAATCTTTGTCTCTAAGTCTTCTAGAGAAACTTGCTCTCTACTTCAATTACCCATAAGAGTCTTCTTTTGTTACTTTAGAAGATACCTTCCTTTGCTATCCCAGAAGAAACCATACTTCACAGGTCCCAGAAGAATTCTTCTTTGTATACCCAAAATAATCTTGCTTACTGCCCCAAAATAATGCCTCTTTCATTGATATAGAAGATCCCTTATCCGTTGTCCCAAGAGAATGACTTTTGCAGCCCTAAAAGAAATCATTTCACTATCCTTATTTTTCGCTTTCTTTTGCACCTTTTCTTCACACTTTTCTTAGACCGAATTCATATCGAATTGGTTGCTTTGAATGGAGCCCAAGTTCTTATATATATATATACCCCTCTTCACTGGGTCTTTAGGCCGACTTGACAGCTAGAGTTAGGCCCAATTTATATAGTAGTTTCTTCATAGTTTGTAGGTTGACTTGAAGAGGTTAGGTGAAAAGTTCTTGGAGGATACTTTACATAGACAATATTGACCTTTTACAAAGTGTAACATGACTTCATTTACATGACAATGACTCTAACATTTTATGACTAGATGATAAATAAATCCTAAAGACTCTCAATGGGAGTCTTGACTCAAAAACAAAATCCCTTTCTCATGAAACCCATGAAGCAAGTCAATATAATAATTTTATTTTTCTTATTTACATCTCATTACATAAAATCATAATTGCATGTCATTATAAAGACCGAACCTAGTTACACTTTTCAACACTTCCTCTTAACTAGGGAGTTATTCATAATGGTACTTGGACTTTCTCAATCTGAAAAATCTCAAATAAGAAGAATTTAGATTTGTAACTCATTTGTATAGCATCATATTAACCATCATTTTTATATACCAAGGCCTTGAATAACAGCTCTATCTCTCCACAATATCATAGAACAATGCTTGCAAGACCAATGATTTATAGACACGATCATCATTGTCTCTCTCAGAACATACTCCACCTAGGTTCTCTTAGGATATGCTCCATGAGGACTATTATTTTCTTGGACTCCCCAATCCCAAAAAGAATATTGGTCCTCCATGACTATCTTTCATGGGATTCCCTATCTCATCCCCTAAGAGTGTCATATGCCAAATGATTACACAATCCTCCATTCTGTCTTCCTAGGTGAAGAATAGAATGACATGTTTATCTCTCCTTTTCAAACCAAAAGGACATATCCCATTAAATGTATGTACTCATTCCTATCACAAAGGAATGTACCTAAGCTCCCTGCATAGGAATTTCCCAAGTTTCTTCCAAGTAAGAAACTTCTTTCCAGGCTCCCTCTTAACCAAGGACCTATCGCAACTCCTCATGTGGAGATCCTGAAACAACTAGTTGGTTGAAGAGCTCCTTCCTTCGATGTCATGAATTTCTTCTTTGTCAAGGAGCCTTCATCTTTTGGGAACTTCTACATAGGGCACATATCATCCAACACTTTTTCTCATGAGTAAGTCATGTGCTTAACTCATTAGAAAGTGATCCATTAGGTTTTCCACCTGGCTTTGTTTCATGTCATTATACTTTCATGCCATAATTTTCAAAGGGTCATTACATCCTTCTATATGGTTCATTTGGAAGTCATCCATATATTTTCCTTTGTCAGTCCTACATAAGCCCATCTAGATATTAGTTCAAAAAATAATGAACACTTTTAAATCAAGGTTACCTTTGTGATGATCTTTCACCATGACATCTTCCTATAACTATCAATGTCCTGAATGCAGATTGACATATCTCCCATAGATATCTATTAACAAGGGTCTTTGTATTTTTTTAATTTCTATGAGAGTCTTCACATCCATCCAGGAGATATTCTAGTCAAATCTTCTTGAACTTTGGATGTTGAATGTCATCTATATTTGTTGCATATTATCGTTATCTCTTCATGTCTTTTCACACTTCATTCCCAGGAGCTTCCAATCATAGTTCCTTGATTATATTCATCTTCCTCATTATTCATACGAGAACATATTATGTTGATTTCATCTAGTGTGAATTGTGCTTTGCAACAATTCTTCGGAGGACGAGATCCTTTATTATTTTGATCATATTTCCCAGGATGGAAATAGTGATCCATATTATTTGTAGCCATATGACATGAATTTCATAATTAACTATGTAAGAATACATACCTCATTTCTCTCTTGGGCATCCAGACTTCCTATAGAAACTTCATTCGAAAGGATTTTATCCTTCTTTCTTGTTATGTCATCATGCCATCACTCCTTGAATCCAAAAAATTGGAATTCTAGATGAAAACCTTTCTTTTCTTTCTACATCGGTGAATCCTTTAATTAGGATTCCATCAGAGAAACTTGAGGATGTTTCATATCTTCACCCGACATATGTTTTCTTTATTCAATATGATGGTCCTAGATGATGATGACCTCTGCTACTTTCTATAAGTATTAATTAGGTTCCCTAAGAGCTTCCTATTCTTTATAATCAGTAGGATTTGTACCAGACATACATTTTTCTTCTCATGTCACAAGATCTTACTTCTAGTGCTTCTATGATGCTATTTTCTAATCTGATGCATCCTATCTTATTTACATTGCACCCTATATATAATTTACAAGTGGAAAGTACCTTCTAGAATAAGATCATCTCAATCATAGTAGAGATATTTTGTTTCTTCATTCTTAAGCTTCTTTGACTCGGGTTCTTTCACTTCTTCAATAATGTGGGATTATTCCCTATTACTATTGTCCTTACTATGATTAGGAAAATCTCTTCTATAGTTCCCAAGTTCATGACATCCATAGAATCTTATCTTATCCATGTTCTTCCCCTTCTTTGGAGGACCGAATTTTCCTAATTTTCCTTTTCTTCTTGTCATCGCGGCATATGCTCAATTATGCTCACTCGGTCCAACATCAATATTTCCCTTCAGTATGGTTTCTTAGATCTTATAAAGTGACCATATATCTTGAAATGGAGTAGTCCCTTTCTTCCCATATAAACTTGAAGTGAATTTACCCCATTTTTCCGATAGTGCATTTAGTACCACTGTGGTTATCTCTCTATGAGACATAACTATTCCTAGTTCTTGTAGTTGATCTCAAATTTCTGATATCCTCATGAAGTATGAGGTTATTCCATCTTCCTTGGATATCTTCAGTTTGTAAAGTTATTTTCTTAGAGAGATTAATTATCCTATATTACTTATGGAAAACAACTCTACCAATTTTTCATATATAGTTTTTGCAATCTCCAATTTTGATACATATGGGATTATAGATTCTATGAGAATCCTTTGGGCTCTCACTTCTCCTTTCATGTATCTAGCATGTGCTTGAGTATATTCTTTTGGAGGTTGGGTTATCAATCCCTTAATGTGATCCATGGTCACATTCTCAATAAGATTAAGTCTATCCTTTTCTTCCATGCAAGGAAATTTATAGGCCCAACCAATTTATTGCATTCCTTGCAAAAATACATTTTGATATTATCAGATATAGTCATAGACTTACTTGAGTGATTGTTTCTTTCTTCCTACTTAATCTCAATGTTGATAGAGGATCTTCTTCTTGAGTGATTGATGAGAGAGAGCTTGATTCATGATCCTTCTTGAACGTTCTAGTCTTCCTCCTTTCTTGAAAATCTTTCACTCCTTTGATGATGTGATGATATATAAAGTGTTGTTAGGACTTAGGTCTTTCTTCCTGCTTCATTCTTCGATCTAGGGTTTATTTGATGTATATCTTGTTGATAACCTTTGACTTGCTTTGATGCCTTTCTTTTGAATATTGATTCTCTTGTGTCTACTTGTTCTTGACTACCCTTTCTTGTGTTCAACACCTGAGCTCTGATACCATGTTGAAAAATCTAGGGCATTCAAAGATAACAATTTCTCTACTTCATAATTGCTTGTGATGCAATTTTACTTCTTAATATTATAGTATTTTATTTGTTATCTTATTAAACTATTCTTTCATCAAGACAACTACCAATATGCATAAAAGACAAGTGACACAATATGTAGGCTTCTTCAACCAGGGCCAAAACCCCTCACCTCTTGAGAGGAAAACCTGATCAAAATTCTTCTTCAAGATATTTAATTGATAAGTACCAAGACCATGACACAAACCCTTGACTCTAGTATCCTCTCAAGAACCTTGTCACTACTCCATTTTAGAAGCCAACTGTCACAGTAAAGGAGTTAAAGAAAGAAATTGGTAATGTTAGATTTGAGCTGCAACTATAAGTATCTAAACTCCAACTTCAGCTATAGCCAACCACTCCTCCAAAAGTCAGAGAGTAGTGCGAGGCTACTATTAAAGAAGAGATGGTTACCTTAGAAACTACAGTCAAGGGCTACACCCAGTTTTTTGAACAAGCCATGGAACTATGGACCTCACTGTAGGGGGATCCAACTTTGTAGAAGATTGAAGCAGATATTAGAGAAAATCAGAGGAAGTTCGATGAGATCAGGTCTACCACACAAGCCTTAGCACTAGTGCAATGATTCACCAAATTATAGGAGCGCAAGCTCATCTAGAGTAAGATCAATGAGTTGAGTTGAAAGGAACCCATCATACCTTCAAGGTCGCAAGCATGGGAGAATGAAGCAAATCAGTTGACACTCTTAGCACAGAGCAAGATGAAGTCAATGCAGCAAACAAAGAGAACCATGGGCCTTGCAGTGGAAGGTGCAACCATAGAAATATTGGTTGAGGAAGTCCGTTAGGACATTGTGCAGAGGAAAATACACCTGCAAGTGTTGAAGATCGAATCCAGTGATTTGAAGGCGAAGATCAAGGTTCCACCAACAAAGTGAATTAAGGACAAGTCACGACTTTGTGTTAAGGGGCCTGTTGGGACAAGGTCGCCTGGGGTCAATTTTGCAAGTATTTTTTGTCATTATTGTAAAGTCTCCGCATTTTCAGGAGCAGAGCACCAAGGTCGTTATGAGTCAAAGGAGCTTTAGGAAGGTCAAAGCCCCTTAGTTTGTTAGAAGTTAATTTGTTCTATGACCCACCCATAGTTCGTGGACCATGGGATTGTAATGGAAGATGTTATAAAAAGGAGTCATAGAGAGTCATAGGAGATATCTAAGGGTGAATCTGTAAGCAAGTGATCTAAGTCAGAGAAGTTTGTTTCTGTACTTAGGCGAAGGGGAAGGCTCCTGTAGCTGTGTGCGCAGAGACCTTGGTAAGTCTGTAGCTGAGTGCGCGGGTCCCTGCAACTATATGGGCAGGGAAGAAAGAGTATCTAATAGAAGATATAAACATAATAAAGATTGTTTTGGGAAAATCTCTATGTATTTGCGTGTTAAACTTTACTTCAGCATTTACTGTGTATTCTCTCTGTTTACTGCATTTCTCATGAGAAACACTTAATGGATGCGTGAAAGTGGGAGATCTATTCAATTACATGATGTTATGAATGTTTAGAACATTTAATGAAGAGTTTACATATGTTATCTATAAGTTACTATAACATCCGCATTTCAAGGGTTAGCATTCGTGAAGGTGAGGATAAAGCCCTATAAGTAGCAGAAACACATCACATAGACCTCTAGATGCAGAAACCTGGTTCTATCATCCCCCAATGAGTAAGTCATGTCCTCAACTCATCAGAAAGTGATCCATTAGGTTTTCCATCTGGCTTTGCTTCATGCCATAATTTTCAGAGGGACATTACATCCTTCTATATGGTTCATTTGGAAGTCATCCATAGATTTTCCTTTGGTAGTCCTACATAAGCCCATCCAGATTCAAAAAATAATGAACACTTTTGAATCAAGGTTACCCTTGTGATGATTGTTGAAATATGGCAAAAAGAATATTCTAAATTAATTTTTCCTTGAATTAAATTGTGAATTAAAATTGAATTTAGTCTTAACAGCTACTTGGAAATAATTAATTAATTTATTTTAAATTAAATAGTTGGAGAAATTCAAGTTAGAAGTCTTTCTGAAGTCATGCAAGAGTTATCCTTTAAATTAAGGAGATAAGATTGAGTTATATTTGAGTTGTAATTATTTAACTCAGTTTACTAAGTTAAGTCTAGTTAAATTAGTTCCAAACTATTTGAGGAACTAATAGTGAGTTAACAGTCAGTTGATGCATTAATGCACTCAACTAGTGCTACTCTAGTTAACTGAAGGTTCCCTCATGAGAAACTCATGCATGTCTATTATGAGAAAGACCCAGTTGAGATTAAAGTTCAAGGACAGTGTACTATCAGTGGCATGTGTTTTCTCATGGAGAAAACACATGCATGCAGTCAAGGATTCATCCTTGAGGATTGTGTAGTTTTGAAGATTAGTTTTCCACTTGGTAATCAGAAATCATCCACAAGGAACAGCACAAGGAAATAGGAGCTTGGAGGGCAGAGACAAAGGTTGGAGAGAAGCCAAAATTTCCTTTGAGCATCTGTGAGGATTGTACTAGGAGCTGGCTAGCTGTGAGAGCTAAGGCTTTGTATAATTCCTATGTATTTCCACCATGTATGATAATACAATAGTGTGGGGTTTTTAGCGGAGGCTTTCTCCAAAGTATTTTCATGTGTATTGTGCCATTAATTCTTCTTCTTTTGGTTATATTGTTCAGCTCGATATTTAATCTTCCGCAAATTGATAGTAGAAGTAGGTTATGGTATTCTACTTTGATTTATATTGCATTATCGGGTTAACCTACATAGATTTTCTACATGGTATCGAAGCTATGAATAGTATACTGAGAAGGGAATTCAAAGTTTGAAGTTTGGGGTTGCAGGTGCAAATCGAATTCATATCATACTTCAAGGTTGGCCAATGGCGTTCTATGGCTTGAGACTCAAGTATGCCTTGGAAGGTAGCTCGAATTACATAGCATGGAAAGATAGAATGGAGGTTGTATTAGAAGAAAATGGCTTGAAGGAATTCATTTATCAAGAAATCCCAAAGCCGACTTCAACTAATGCAAAAGAGTTGGCTGAGTGGAAGAAGTGTGTGGCGAAGGCGAGATGGATCATCCTTGAGGGAGTTCGAGACCATATTGTCTCGAGTCTCCATGGTAAGTATACTCCATTTTCAATGTGGAAGACATTCAAGGACCTCTACCAGAACAGTAGCGACCAAAGGAAAATGGCACTCAACGATAAGCTTCGAAGAATCAAGATGGAGAAGGGAGATACTATTTCCACATATCTAAACAAGCTCACCACATGCAGAGATGAGTTTGGCAGTGTGGGAATAACTACTGCCGATGATGATATGGTGAGCCTCGCTCTCCTTGGCCTTCTAAAGAGTTGGAATAGCTACCAGGACTCTGTGAATGGAAGGAAGAAACTGCCGGATTGCGAACGACTGTGGTCAGATCTTATGTAGGAGGTGCACACGAGATGGTTCTTCATCCAAGAATGATGATGAAGAAAATCTAGCCTTAGCAAGTAAGGCAAGGAAAGGGAAGGGGAAGGCTTCCCATTTCAAATCGAATTCTTCTCGTGGAGGGAAGAAGGGTGACATGTCTAAGGCAAGATGCTTTAATTGTCACAATATCTGACATTATGCGACTAATTTCCCATCGAAGAAGTCCAAGAAGGGATCGTTGGAAGGATCGGAAGGAGAGGCATTAGCCTCTCAGTTCAAAATGGACTTTACCCTAATCACATGCATGGTGTCATCGATGATGGGTTATGTCTGGTATCTTGAAAATGGAGCCTCATCCCACATGACTGGTGATAAAAATTTATTCAGTGCCTTGGAGGAGAAAGACCTCAAGATGCACATAGAGATGGATGACGACGGAAGGTATAGTGTTTCAGAAATGGGCATAGTTTCTTTTTAGAGGGAGCGTGGAGCTCCTCTCACCTTGACAGATGTGATGTATGTGCCTAGAGTAAAGAAGAACTTGGTATCGATCATGATGTTGGAGGACAAAGGTACGATGTTTGCTTCAGTAAAGGAAAGACGTTCCTAAGACACATAGCCACGGGTCAGATCAAGAGGATAGGGATTCGGGTGAAGAATCTCTATAAACTAGAGGTAGATGATTGTGCAACATTGAGTATGAAAGAAGAATTGGTGAAAATCCAAGACATTGGTGAGTTGTGGCACAGGCGGTTGGGCCATTTGCATCATGGGGCTTTCAAGATAATGCATAAGATATCTACAAGACTTCCCAAAGGTAAACTTGAGAAAGTTGACACATGCAAAGGTTGTACCTTGGGAATGTACACCAAGTCTTCCTTTCATGATCGAGATAGTCCAGCAGAGGACATCTTAGAGTGAGTTCATACTGATTTGTGTGGACCATTGTCGACGGCATCCACAACGAAGCAAAGATGTTATGTGATTTTCATTGATGACTATTCTCGTAAATGTTGGATTTATTTCATGCAGAAGAAGGACCAAAATTTCACAAAGTTTAGTGAGTTCAAAGCTTTGGTCAAGAAAGAGTCGGGGAAGAATATCAAGGCCTTGAGAAGCAAAAATGGTGGAGAATATGTCTCTCAAGAGTTTAAGGACTTCTGTGTAGCGGAAGGAATTAAACGAGATTTGACGGCACCTCATAACCTGTTAGCCTCCTGTTGCAACAGGTGTTCATTTTTCATGATTGACATTTTTACATGCCAAATATGTCATACTTTGCAGGTTGCAGTGTTCCATATTTCCACAAGATGCCATGAAAGTGTGCTAGTCTAAGTGCCACTGCTGTATTCCATTTTTGAAGATTTCTTTCAGTTAAGGGAAGGCCAAACAGTTTAATCTTGGCCTCCCTAGGTTTCAATTTCCTGTTTTAGAATATAGAGAATGATATTTGTCCAAACAGTTTAATCTTGGCAGATTTGTAGATAGGTAGAGAATCAAAGGAGCCCAACTGCTTAATCTGAGCCCTTGGCAGAAATAAGCGTAGACTTAGATAGGAAAATAGAGAAAAGAAAAATTGTAAATCTGGGTCTGCAAGTTCAAGTGCACCCAAACCAAAAGAAGCAAAAAATGTTAGGTAAGTAGGCTGGGTAGGTACTTTTTGTGGTTGCAGAATCAAGCCATGTGATCCATTTCCTATTTTTAAGTGTTACATCTATTCAGGTCACATATGTTCGACATTTTATATGAAGGAGCTCAAGCGAGGCATGTATAACCCCCCATTCTTTTTATTCCTCCAAATCACTCACTAACATCCCATTGAGGACCTTGGGATCTGCCCAGCAATCCTGACATCTTTTCATTTTTGTGAAAAACTAAGTCAATTTTGGGCTTTCCTTGATGTAAAGAAGCCACATTCCTTGTGTAAAAATCATTTCTTCACATTTTCATCCACTCCCCATATCTAAGTTCAGTTCACAAACTTTGGCTCTCCCCCACACTTTATCTCACAAATTCATGTTAATTCCTAACTATACTATTTAACTCCCTACATCATTTCCCCTTCCCTTACTAAAAAGCACTATATAACTCCACTATGTATATATTCCCATCCCTTGGCATTATAGCCATATTTATCAAAGTCTTGGAAATGCTGAATTCATCTGGAACCCAGCATTAGCCTTTCGTGTCCTAGGATTAGCCTAACATTTGATTTGGCTAATAACCTTCCTCATTCACCCCTTTACCCCTCAAAACCTTCTATCTTTCCCCTCCACAATCATTTCTCAAAAATTAATGTTTAAAAGTTTTATTAAACATTATTTAAAGCATTTACCCCGCTCGAACCTTATATAAAGAACCCCAAAACCCACTTTCCTAAGTTCAAACCCCCCCGCCGCATCGCATTTTTCATTAAATATTTGGGCGGGCCCCGTCCTTTAACCACCCACCAGATAACCATCCCGACAGCCCTTCAATTTGCCCCCTCCCCATCTGACGGCTCTCGCCAATTTCGGAGTGCCCCCTGCGTCCGGACGTTAGCCTCCGATATTGCAGTGGTTTTCTCCCCGTACAGGAGGACGCGCGTCCGCTTTCTATTGCGTCGGAGCCGCTCTGACAGAAACTGCCCCCATACCAAAGGTGGTCCGACGAAAACCATAAACCACCTATTCCCCCCTTGATGACTGCCCTAGGACCTCACCACATCATCTGCACACGCCATCCTCCTGCCGAGTCACTCTTGCCACGTTACTACCACCATGTCCCTGCCACGTCATCCACCGTACATGCTGACATCATCTCACTGACGTCATCATGTTGATGTCATCATGATGACGTCATCCGCTATACCAGGTCCCGCCCGCTTACGTCATGCTGACGTCATCATCAATTTTTGAAGCGAAAGGCGAAAATCGTGCTTAGGAAGCCCGGAATCAGTTTCTGAGTCAATTTTTCATGCGTGATTAGCGCCTAATCGCACATGGCTACAGAAAATGAGCCGAAGTGGAAAACCCCTCATCGCGCAGCCCCCAGCAAGCCCAAAAGGTGCCGAATGACCTGTTTTTCTCTGCGAAGCATGCAGAAAGGATCAGAAGACATTTCTAAAAGAAATAGAGGGCCGAAAAATGGCCATTCATTTGTGATTTGACCCACAGCGAAAGGAGAGACGCAACTCAATTCATTTGTCAAAGAGTATCAGAGGAGAGATGAAGCAGCAAAGTGTACCAGTTAAATTGTTTAATGGAAACCTTCAGTTCCCAAAGCAGGTTACATTGAATGGCAGCCAGCAAAGTCAAATCAATTTGTGCAAACCCATCCCAGCTCTCAAATCACAGTTAAAGCATTTAAAGCCACCGAACTACAATGGAGCAGAAGCCCATGCACAGTTATTACAGAAACACTGCACCAAGCCACCGAGGACAACACATTTACTCAGTTTTGATACGGCTGCCCTCAGTGCAGCTCAAGATATTTTCTTACATTTATTTCTGGATAGGATTAGGTTAAAAGTAATCATTTCTCAGACCTTTTTAGGTCAGGTTGTAATAAAGGCAATTAGGAGAGTTTTCCCTATATATACCACCCTCTGTACTATTTTAAGGGTTGGTCGATTGATAATTCTCACTAGAGACTCGCACTGTATACCTGAGACTGTTTTTGTAATCAAAGATTGCTGAAAGCTTGGAGAAGACACTGTCTGATATGTTGTTAATGATTTCTAGAGACTGAAAGATGGAATTCCTACGCTACAGCATGAAACAATACGTGCATCTTACCTCTGTTCATTGTTTACCACTATCTAAATAGCAGAAAGAAAGATTATCCTAGAACTTGTTTAAATACACTCTATGCTCAATTTCTGTTGTTTCTTTATGTTTTCATCTGAATGATTTGGTAATGAATATGAATTCCTTCTGGCTCATATTTACCCTAATTCACCTGTGTTTGCTAATTATCTAGGGATTCTTTACTTCCCCTAGGTAGGGCTCCGTTGTTTCCCTTTGTTAAGCTAATTGAGAGATTCTTAACTGCCTCTCATTACTTAGCATTCACTCCATCCTTTAAACCTGAAACATTGTTTCATGCGCATTTACCTTTCTCCATATCTCTCTTGTGACCAAGAAAACACACCAGCAGTCCTACTCTTTGACTCCATGCCCAACGGTTTGAAATTTTCACACTATACCTGCCTCTTTACCTGAAAAACATCAATCTTCCCACCAAAATCAAAACAAAAACTCACGAATTCAATAGCTAGCCTAAAATCCTTTCGAATAAAGCTAAATCATAAAGAGAGAGCCCTCTCTGATTGCAGGTGGGCTAGAACCTATAGTCCAAAGTTGGTCTGTGGTTACCTCGGTCGTATCCCTTTATTACAACCTGAGGGACAACCTAAGTGATAACATAATGGCGACTCCACTGGAGAACCTCCTCAGTTAATTTTACGAAGAAGGTTGTAAAAATCCACTGGAAAAGTTGATTTTCTAATTGTTGTATATCCCTTAAAGCTACAGATGAAGCCTAAATGTCAGCCATGAAGCCTTTGAAACTGTTCTTGTTCTACATTTACAGGAGTATATAAAAGCTGCTTCAGTCAATCTTCATGTTAGTTTCAAACTATACACAGCTATTCCAAAATCTGATCAATCCCTTGTTAATTATAAAAACATCCCCAGAAAAACACCAAAACAGTTCGGAAGCTGGCTCCCAAGAAGAATCCACGATATACAAGGTCAAATTCAGATCCAGACCCACCAGCTACTTTTGAAAATCCGAATTTAATCCCAAAGATCCTCAAGCAGCAAGAAAGATAGGAAGCTTTTGCTGATTTGAGTCCTGAAACAGCTCACCCAATCTGTGTTCCAACCCCAGTCAAGGTTTTATTTCATTCAACTCCTGCTTCCCCTGGTTCATCATCCACATCTCATAGCACTCCTTCCACACCTCCATTCACTGCACATACTACAACTACCGCTACTACCGTTCCAGTTACCCCTGTTATCCCTGTTGTCCCAGTTGTTCCACTTATCCCAGCAAATATGGCTAATAGATATGCACCCCTGCAATTGCCTGTTAATCCTGGGGCCTTACCTCAGGAGTATCAATCCAAAATTACCTATTTTGATAGTACCGGTCCTTTCACAGCCCTTCAGCATACCAAAAAGATGCAAGACTATTTTGAAAACTACGAGATAGACGATGATAGCGTGAGAATGAGAATTTTTGTTCAAAGTTTAACCGATGATGTAAGAACTTGGTTTAGATCACTTGCTGCAAACTCCATAACCACCCCATATGAGCTTTACCAATCCTTTACCAACAGATGGGAGAAAAAGAAAGACCCCTTGCACATACTAGCTGAATATGATACAATTAAAAGAGGTCCTCAGGAGACTGTTTTGGAGTACTGTGCAAGATTCAATAATGTCTATAATGCAATACCACAGAACTTAAGACCCCCACCTGACCTTGCCTTGTATAAATTCCCTGATGGATTCGACCCAGACATGGCATACCAGTTAAAAGAAAGAGCTCCTCAGACCCTTGCAGACATGCAAAATGTTGCTGTTAGCGTAGAGGCCAACCTAATTGCCAAAAGGAACAGAGCTAGAATGGAAAGAAGAACCACCTTTAAGGAAGAACCCTTAGCCTTTGATCAAAAGCTTGATGCTATTATCAATGGCCTGCAAAGGCTAGGAGAAAGAGTAGAAAGCATTGAGAGAACATCATCATGGGAAGGAAAACAGCCCAATACCATAAGGAACCCAAATTTTAGGAAGACGCAGAACACAAATGCTGGCAGGTCTAGCCCAGACCATGACATAAGACCTCCTTTTCAAGATAACTATGTTGAAGGATCTACTTCTAGTAAACCCTTAGAAGATACTCATATGAACCTGATGGATCTAAAGGGTGAACAGAAAAATTTTCTGAGCCAAGAAGACCAAGATGACCATAACTATAATCAGTTTCACACTAAGTCTGGTGAGTCTTTTGATTTTAAACAAGGTTATGATACTGATGTGTATGAAGTACACAAACAATATCAGCTGAGAACTAGGACCATTGATATTTCTGAACCTAGCAAAACAAAGGATGGCAAACATCCCAACAAGATTAAGAGCAAGGCTGTCATAACAGAACCAGCTGATACAAGTGCCCCAAACCCGCATCAAGTGACTGTAGAAGACATTACAGAAGTGTAGCCTTTTATAGATCAGCTTTTGCCACCTTCTTCCTCTGAGCAAAACTCGAACAGCGTTCCAAAAAATTCTCCCGAAGTCAAAAAACCATAGGCGATCACTTCCCATAACGCTGATAAACAAGAGAAAATACTAGATAATTCAAATGAAATAGAAAAAATTGCCATTATCAACACCAAGACTCCATTGGAAAAGCCATTTGATTTAGAGGTAGAAATAGCTAAGTTGAAGATATCCATCCCCCTCTCAGAACTTGCCAAGCACGATGTATATAGGCAACAAATTCAAAGATCACTTCAAATACCAGAGAATAAGGATGATGTAAATGTTCTGGATGATACTCCTGAACTGCTGTTTGGCCCAGAAGTTAATGGAAAATAAACATATGGACCTATTCCACCCTTTTATGTCAGTTTTCATATACATGACAAAGTTTTGCACAACGCTATGTTTGATTCAGGAGCATCACATAATCTGATGCCCAAAACAGTTAAGGAAAAGCTGAACCTTGATATTACCAGACCCTACAAAGATCTGTTTTCCTTTGACTCAAGCCAGGTCAAGTGTTTAGGCCTCATCAAAGACTTGTGTGTATCCCTAGTCCAATATCCGAACAAGACCATCCTCATGGATGTGGTGGTGGCTGACATCCCACCAAAATATGGTATGTTCCTCTCAAGATCATGGGGAGCAAAGCTCCAAGGATCCCTTCAGCTAGACCTCTCCTATGCTACGATTTCAGTCTTTGGGCAACCAAAGAGACTATACAGAGAAACACTCATGAAATATGTGGTAAGTAGTGAGAGCAAGCCTGAAAATTTTCCCATTTACTCAATCCATTCTGATATGGATTCCTTTATTTTGTTTAATGATGATACAAATTCTCCAACTAATGATGAGCCTTTGGCTCTAGAACAACAAGCACACATCAATGAATAATTGGTTGCACATACCCATGAGACTGTCACAACAATTAATGCAACCAGCATGCTAGAAGAAGCTCCCCAAACATAAATTTCAAGTCTGCCCAATCCTAACATAGCTGAAACTCTTAGTGCTAACCACAGCCAAGAAATCACATGGTATTTAGAGTTTGATGGCTCTGTCAACAAGTTAGGAGCAGGGGCAGGTGTATGGATTCACAATACACATAAAAATCGTGCAGAAGGTCATGCCTACAGACAAAATTTCAAATGCACCAACAACATGGCAGAGTATGAGGCTCTGCTTTTAGGCCTTAAACTGCTCAAAGCTCTAGGAGCTGCAAAGGTGTCCATTTTAGGTGACTCTGATTTAATCATACAACAGATGAAAGGTAACTTTGTAACCAATGACAATAGAATGAGGGCCTATAGGACTGCTGCCACTAATATACTCACTGCATTCACTGAATTCAGCCTGGCCAAGATCTCAAGAGAGCATAACATTCATGCACATAGCCTAGCCATCTTTGCTAGTACATGCAAGCTTCCCTTTGAGCCAAACCATCACTTCACAGCGAAAATAAAACATAGGCCTGCTATCCCAAATAACGTCAAAGATTGGCAAGTGTTAGAGAATGATATCCAGATTAATAATTTCCTTACCCTTGAGCATGAGTTTTCAAATATTAACATTGACATGGACGCTATGACAGATGACCCACAACAAACAACTAAAAATCAGCAGGTAAATCAGCAAGCTGTAGCAGCTACAACAGCCAAACAGATCATGAACCCAACTGTTTTTTACAAAACAAACATATAACAACTGAAACGAATGCATTTGGAAGAAATTGCCAAAACAGAGGCAGAGATCATTGACTTGAAGGATAATTTTCTGCCTGCTGGCTTAACCCCATTAGAAGACATGTTTGATGCCAATGATGTTCACAGAAAGCCAAAATTACAACCATTAAATGTTGCTATAGAAGAACACAACATCGAGACAAAAGAGAATCCCAAAATGATCAAACTATCCAAAAATTTGCCACCTGATCAAAAGCCCAAGTATATTGTTTTATTTAAAGAGTTCCAAGATGTATTTGCTTGGAGTTATGAGGATTTGAAATCCTATGACACCTCGGTGATCCAGCACACAATTCCCTTAAAACCAAACCAGAAACCCTTCAAACAGAAACTTAGAAGAATTAACCCTATGCTTCTTCCCATGATTGAGAAGGAAGTGAAGAGGATGTTTGAAGCAGGCATAATAGCACCCATCAGATTTTCTAAATGGGTATCCAACCTTGTTCCCACAAGAAAGAAGACAGGTGAGATTAGACTTTGTGTAGATCTGAGAAATTTAAACCAAGTCTCCCTAAAAGACCACTATCCTTTGCCCAAAATGGACCACATCCTATAAAGAGTAGTGGGGTCATCTAGAATCTCTTTGCTGGATGGATTTTCAGGTTTCAACCAAATACTTATTCACTCGGATGACCAAGACAAAATAGCCTTCACCACACTGTGGGGAAAATTTAAGTATGTTAAGATGCCATTCGGACTTAAAAACGCTGGTGCAACCTTTCAACGAGCAATGGATATTGCGTTTGCTAAAGAAATACATGACTTCCTAGTTGTTTATCTTGATGATATTACCCCATTTTCCAAATCTGATGAAGAACACCTCAAACATCTTAGGCAAATATTCATGACATGCAGGAAATATGGCATTTCCTTGAACCCCAAGAAGTCTCTCTTTGGCCTTGAAGAGGAAAAATTACTTGGCCAAATCAGATCAAAAGATGGGATTAGAATTGATCCTGAAAGAATCCAAGCCATCCTCCAAATCCCATATCCAAGAAGCATAAAATAGCTGCAAGCATTCCTTGGAAAGATCAATTTCCTAAGAAGATTTATTCCAAATCTAGCTGAACAGATACGACTGTTAAGAAACATGTTAAAAAAGGATGCCAAGGTAAAATGGTCTCTTGAAACCAAGCAAGCATTTGAGAGCATCAAAACGGCCTTAACCCAAACCCCTGTCCTCATCAGCCCACAATTTGACAAAGACTTTAACATATTTTCGTTTGCATCTGATCATACTATAGTTGTTGTCCTTTTGAAAAAGGATGAACAGGGAGCTGAAAAGCCGATTGCATTTTTCAGCCGAGCCTTAAGAGACGCCCCTTTGAAGTACCCAATCATGGAAAAGAAGGCCTATGCACTCGTGAAGGCCACCAAGGATTTCAGAGTATACATTTTATATTCACATGTGATTGCCTATGTCCCACACGTTGCTGTAAAAGACATACTAACCCAAGAGGGATTAGAAGGCAAAAGAGGCAAGTGGATAGCAAATATCCTTGAGTATGACATAGAAATAAAACCAACCAAGCTAATAAAGGGACAAGGTTTAGCCAAACTGATGTCTGAAACAAACTTTCAGGCCCTAGACATTAACCAGCTGGACAATGAACCGGAGCTGGCGACTCCACAGATCAGTGAAATCTTTTTGCAATCCCCATGGTACGCTGATATATGCTTTGTATTGTTAAACTTGTGTGCTCCCCCAGGATTTTCCAGGACCAAGAAGAGATTTTTGAAAATGAAGGCTTTAAATTTTTGTGTAATAGATGGTGCATTATTTTGGAGAAATCATGAGGATATATTGCTGAATTGTTTAACCATGAATGAAACTAACAAAGTCATGAAAGAACTCCATGCAGGTGACTGTGGAGGACATATATATTGGAAGTCCACTGTTCATAAAATCTTAAGGGCCGGTTTCTATTGGCCCTCTCTTTTTGCAGATGTAAAGAAATTTGCCATGTCATGTCACAAGTGCCAAATCTTTGAGCGAAAAAGAAAGTTGTTACCTTTGCCCCTTAAACCCATCTCAACCGAAAAACCTTTTCAACAATGGGGTCTTGACTTCATTGGAGAAATCCATCCCTCTTCCTTAGGCCAGCACAAATGGATCCTAACAGCCACCGACTATTTCACTAAGTGGGTTGAAGCCATTCCCTGTAGGCAAGCCAATGACACCATCATTATCCAATTCCTTGAGTGCAATATCCTTTCTAGATTTGGCTGCCCTGATAAAATCATCACTGACAATGCTGCTGCCTTTAAGTCCAAAAAGATGATCAATTTCTGCCACCAATTTCATATTACCTTGGGCCACTCTACAGATTATTACCCTCAAGGTAATGGCTTGGCCGAATCATCTAACAAAAGCCTCATCAACATCATAAAGAAAGTGTTGGAAGAGAACAAGAAGAACTGGCATAAAAAGCTGGTAAATGCCCTATGGGCAGATAGACTTTCAACTAAGAGATCCATTGGGATGAGCCCTTATGAGCTAGTATATGGCATGGAGGCCAGATTTCCTTCATCCCTGGTCATTCCTACTATCAAGTTGTTACAGGAGATTCAGGCTGAACCAAATGACATTCAAAGAAGAATTAATCAAACCATTCATCTTCAGCAAACCAGAGAACAAGTTTATGACAGAGCTCAAATTCTGCAAGAAAAGCTCAAAAAGATGTTTGACAAGAGAGTTAAGGCTGAGGATTTCTACATTGGTGACAAAGTTCTAAGGTGGGACTCAAGAAGAGAAGACAAGGGCAAACATGCCAAGTTTGATTTTTTATGGAAAGGACCATTCGTTATTTATATTGTTCAGGGAAATAACACATATTTTCTCAAATCTATAGATGGCAATATTGCGGAAGAAGGCCCTGTCAATGGCCGTATGCTGAAACATTACCATGATCCCGTTTAGGGGATACAGTGCGGCTTTTTATGTATATCTTTTGTACAGTGATATTTGTATATATCAGCACTTTGTTTTCATTTTTATTTCAGCAAACCAATTGTCAAGGGAGCAGCAGTAAATTTTGTGAAGACACAGCCAATACAAGTGTTCCAGTTTCAAAAAGCTTTGTCCCTGCACTGATCTCAACAAAACAGCAAGAGTAGCACTGTCAAATCACAAGCAATTCATGGTAAAAGTAAACTGTTCGCAGTTTTTAGCCAGAGGGATCAAAGCAGAGCAGTATTTTCGGTTTATATCAACACCCTCGGTCAATTAAGCAAAAGTAAAGCAAACACACCAGTTTTGATCCATGATTGAGAATGTTTCAAAAGGTACAATTCTCAAGCAACATTCTACATAATAGCAAGCACGTAGAAGAAAGCAGGCAGTGCTATGCATTTCACAATAGTTCAGCTGAGGAGGATGTTGTTCATATTACAAAGCTTCAATTATCTAACATCTAGCACAAAGAAGTTCCTTCAATCCACAACAGCCATAGAAGATCAAGGCATTCTGACCTGCTGTTCTTGGCTTTTCACAAGGAAAAGCCATCCCCAAGTGGAGCCACTGTTAGCCTCCTGTTGCAACAGGTGTTCATTTTTCATGATTAACATTTTTACATGCCAAATATGTCATACTTTGCAGGTTGTTGTGTTCCTTATTTCCACAAGATGCCATGAAAGTGTGCTAGTCTAAGTGCCACTGTTGGATTCCATTTTTGAAGATTTCTTTCAGTTAAGGGAAGGCCAAATAGTTCAATCTTGGCCTCCCTAGGTTTCAATTTCCTGTTTTAGAATATAGAGAATGATATCTGTCCAAACAGTTTAATCTTGGCAGATTTGTAGATAGGTAGAGAATCAAAGGAGCCCAACTGCTTAATCTGGGCCCTTTGTAGAAATAGGTGTAGACTTAGATAGGAAAATAGAGAAAAGAAAAATTGTAAATCTGGGTCTGCAAGTTCAAGTGCACCCAAACCAAAAGAAGCAAAAAATGTTAGGTAAGTAGGCTGGGTAGGTACTTTTTGTGGTTGCAGAATCAAGCCATGTGATCCATTTCCTATTTTTAAGTGTTACATCTATTCAGGTCACATATGTCTGACATTTTATATGAAGGAGCTCAAACGAGGCATGTCTAACCCCCCATTCTTTTTGTTCCTCCAAATCACTCACTAACATCCCATTGAGGACCTTCGAATCTGCCCAACAATCCTGTCATCTTTTCATTTTTGTGAAAAACTAAGTCAATTTTGGGCTTTCCTTGATGTAAATAAGCCACATTCCTTGTGTAAAAATCATTTCTTCACATTTTCATCCACTCCCCATATCTAAGTTGAGTTCACAAACTTAGGCTCTCCCCCACACTTTATCTCACAAATTCATATTAATTCCTAACTATACTATTTAACTCCCTACATCATTTCCCCTTCCCTTACTAAAAAGCACTATATAACTCCCCTATGTATATATTCCCATCCCTTTGCATTATAGCCATATTTATCAGAGTCTTGGAAATGCTGAATTAATCCAGAACCCAGCATTAGCCTTCCGTGTCCTGGGATTAGCCTAACATTTGATTAGGCTAATAACCTTCCTCATTCACCCCTTTACCCCTCAAAACCTTCTATCTTTCCCCTCCACAATCATTTCTCAAAAATTAATGTTTAAAAGTTTTATTAAACATTATTTAAAGCATTTACCCCACCTGAACCTTATATAAAGAACCCCAAAACCCACTTTCCTAAGTTCAAACCCCCCCACCGCATCGCATTTGTCATTAAATATTTGGGCAGGCCCCATCCTTTAACCACCCGCCAGATAACCGTCCCTACAGCCCTCCGATCTGCCCCCTCCCCATCCGACGGCTCTTGCCGATTTCGGAGCACCCCCTGCGTCCGGACGTTAGCCTCCGATATTGCAGTGGTTTTCTCCCTGTACAGGAGGACCTGCGTCCGCTTTCTATTGCGTCGGAGCCGCTTTGAAAGAAACCGCCCCTGTACCAAAGGCGGTCCGATGAAAACCATAAACCACCTATACCCCCCTTGACGACTGCCCCAGGACCTCGCCACATCATCTGCACACGCCGTCCTCCTACCGAGTCACCCTTGCCACGTCACTGCCACCATGTCCCTGCCACGTCATCCACTGTACATGTTGACGTCATCTCGCTGACATCATCATGCTGATGTCATCATGCTGACGTCATCCACCGTACCAGGTCCCGCCCGCTTACATCATGCTGACGTCATCATCAATTTTTGAGGCGAAAGGCGAAAATCGTGCTTAGGAAGCTCAGAATCAGTTTCTGTGGCTTTTTTTCATGCGCTAATCGCGCATGGCTATGGGAAATGAGCTGAAGTGGAAAACCCCTCATTGTGCAGCCCCCAGCAAGCCCAAAAGGTGCCGAATGACCCGTTTTTCTCTGCGAAGCATGCAGAAAAGATCAAAAGATAGTTCTAAAAGAAACAGAGGGCCGAACAGCGGCCATTCATTTTTGATTTGACCCACAACGAAAGGAGAGACGCAACTCAATTCATTTGTCAAAGAGTATCAGAGGAGAGATGAAGCAGCAAAGTGTACCAGTTAAATTGTTTAATGGAAACCTTCAGTTCCCAAAGCAGGTTACATTCAATGGCAGCTAGCAAAGTCAAATCAATTTGTGCAAACCCATCCCAGCTCTCAAATCACAGTTAAAGCATTTAAAGCCATCGAACTACAATGGAGCAGAATCCCATGCACAGTTATTATAGAAACACTGCACCAAGCCAGCAAGGACAACACATTTACTCAGTTTTGATACGGCTGCCCTCAGCGCAGCTCAAGATATTTTCTTACATTTATTTCTGGATAGGATTAGGTTAAAAGTAATCATTTCTCATACCTATTTAGGTCAGGTTGTAATAAAGGCAATTAGAAGAGTTTTCCCTATATATACCACCCTCTGTACTGTTTTAAGGGTTGGTCAATTTATAATTCTCACTAGAGACTCGCACTGTATACCTGAGACTATTTCTGTAATCAAAGATTGTTGAAAGCCTGGAGAAGACACTGTCTGATGTGTTGTTAATGATTTCTAGAGACTGAAAGATGGAATTCCTGCACTGCAGCATGAAACAATAAGTGCATCTTACCTCTGTTCATTGTTTACCACTATCTAAATAGCAGAAAGGAAGATTAGCCTAGAACTTGTTTAAATACACTCTATGCTCAATTTCTGTTGTTTCTTTATGTTTTCATCTGAATGAATTGGTAATGAATATGAATTCCTTCTGGCTCATATTTACCCTAATTCACCTGTGTTTGCCAATTATCTAGGGATTCTTTACTACCCCTAGGTAGGGCTCCGTTGTTTCCCTCTGTTAAGCTGATTGAGAGATTCTTAATTGCCTCTCATTACTTAGCATTCACTCCATCCTTTAAATCTGAAACATTGTTTCATGCGTAGTTACCTTGCTCCATACCTCTCTTGTGACCAAGAAAACGCACCAGCAGTCCTACTCTTTGACTCCATGCCCAATGGTTTGAAATTTTCACACTATACCTCCCTCTTTACCTGAAAACATCAATCTTCCCACCAAAATCAAAACAAAAACTTCTGAATTCAATAGCTAGCTTAAAATCCTTTCAAATAAAGCTAAATCATAAAGAGAGAGCCCTCTCTGATTGCAGGTGGGCTAGAACCTATAGTCCAAAGTTGGTATGTGGTTACCTCGACCATATGCCTTTATTACAACCTGAGTGATAACATAACCCACAGGAAGAATAGAACTATTATAGGGGTAGCACGGGAAATGCTGCATGACCAAGGCCTACCACTTCACTTGTGGGTTGAGGCATGCAACACAACGGTCTATTTGCATAATACAAGCCCGCATAACATACTTGGGATGAAGACACTAGAGGAAGATTTCTCTGGTAAGAGACTAGATGTGGGTCACTTTAGGATCTCTGGCTCATCGGTATATTGCCATGTGACAAAGGATGCACAAAAGAATCTTGAGCTGATAGCAGAGTTGGGGATATTTGTGGGGTACATTGATACACCTCACAGCTATTGGGTGTACTTGCCTACTAGTCAGAGGATGGTGGTTCACAGAGATCTCAAGTTTGATGAGCAGAAGGCCATGCGAGTTTCCCTTGAGAGGGAGCTCCAACTACAGGTTGTGGAAGAACTGTTGGTTCCTAATGAGGAGGAGCCTCAGACTGATGTGAAGCAACCACATGCAGAGGTTCTAGGAGTGGAGACATCCACTCAAGCAGAGTCTTCCAGAGATGGACAAAAGCGCACAAGAGAAGCTGAAAAATTGTTGGAGGATGTGAGAGAAAATGTGGGAGCACCATATTCTCAGTGCAGATAGAGGTGGTCACCTGAGAGGTACACTAGATACATGGCCCTTGCTAGGGAATGTGTTGAGACGAAGCCATCTTCCTTTGAGGAAGCAGTGAAACAGCGGATTTGGGTTAATGCTATGGTGGAGTATGACTCCATAGTTCGTAACAGTGTTTGGGACGTGGTTCCGAGACCGGAGAACAATTCAGTTGTGAGTTCCTATTGGCTTTACAAGGTAAAGAAAGTTGATGATGGTAGTGTGGAGAAGCATAAGGCAAGATTTGTTTCCTGTGGCTTTTCACAGGTCGAGGGGATTGACTATGATGATACTTTTGCTCCTATCGCAAGGTACTCATCTATTAGAGCTATGTTGGCACTATCAACATAGATGAGTTGGAAGATCCATCAAATGGATGTGAAGACGACATTCCTCAATGGCCAAATTGAGGAAGAGGTGTACATAGAGTAGCCGTAAGGTTTTGATACCTTCGATCATGAGTCGCATGTGTGCTGAATCAAGAGAGCATTGTACGGGCTCAAGAAAGCACCTCGTGCTTGGTACACCAGGATAGACAGCTACTTCACTGGGTTGGGCTTCACAAAAAGTGAAGCCGATGCGAACCTGTACCACATTGTGGTGAAAGGTAAGATGTTGATCATCGTACTTTATGTTGATGATATCATATTGACTGGTGATGATTATTTTATTGTGTCTTGCGAGGAGGACCTTGCAAGAGAATTCGAGATGAAAGACATGGGTCTCATGCATTACTTCCTTGGCATGGAAGTGTGGCAGAAGGATGGGGAGTTTCTTGTGTCTTAGGGCAAGTTTGCTAACAGGATACTCAGGAGATTCCACATGGAGAAGTGCAAACCCATGCAGACTCCTCTAGTAGGTAACTAGAGGAAAGAGGTTGCTACCTCAAGAGAACTAGTAGAGGCTACTGTGTACAGGTAGCTTTTGGGTTCACTAATGTACTTAGTGAAGACACGACCAGATTTGTGCTATGCGGTGAACCAACTGAGTCAAGTGATGGTTCAACCTACCAAGATGTTTTGGAAGGCAGCAAAGCATGTATTGAGATACCTCAGAGGCACCTCTTAGTATGGATTATGGTACAGATGGACACAGGAAGTGAAGCTACAGGGCTTCATTGATGCAAATTGGGCAGGGAGTCCATCAAATCGGAAGAGCACATGAGGAGGGATTTTCAACCTTGGGTCAGTGGCAGTTTCTTGGCACAGTAGGAAATGGAGGTCATTTGCACTCAACTCGGTAGAGGCAGAATACATGGCTGCAAGTCAGGCAACATGTGAGGCCATCTGGATGCGGAAAATCCTAGTTGGTTTGTTTGATTAGAGTTTGATCTATTATGATAATCAGAGTTGTATTAAACTCTCTAAGAATCTAGTATTTCATGATAGGTCCAAGCACATCGACATCCGGTATCATCATCTCAGAGACTGTGTAGCGAGGAGGATCATGTTGTTGTAGTATATTTCGACAGAGGAGCAAGATGCTGACATTTTGAGAAAAGCATTGTCAAAGTGTAAATTCAAGTTCCATAGTGACAGGATCGGGGTGGCAGATAATCCCTTTCTTGTTGAGAGGGAGTGTTGAAATATGGCAACAAGAATATTCCAATTTAATTTGTCCTTGAATTAAATTGTGAATTAAAACTGAATTTAGTCTTAGCAGCTACTTGGAAATAATTAATTAATTAATTTTAAATTAATTAGTTGGAGAAATTAAAGTTAGAAGTCTTTCTGAAGTCATGCAAGAGTTATCCCTTAAATTAAGGAGATAAGATTGAGTTATATTTGTTGTAATTAGTTAACTCAATTTACTGAGTTAAGTCCAGTTAAATTAGTTCCAAACTGTTTGAGGAACTAATAGTGAGTTAACAATCAGTTGATGCACTAATGCACTCAACTAGTGCTACTCCAGTTAACTGAAGATTCCCTCATGAGAAACCCATGCATGTCTATTATAAGAAAGACCTAGTTGAGATTAAAGTTCAAGGACAGTGTACTATCAGTGGCATGTGTTTTCTCATGGAGAAAACTCCTGCATGTAGTCAAGGATTCATCCTTGAGGATTGCACAATTTTGAAGATTGGTTTTCCACTTGGTAATAGGAAATCATCCACAAGGAACAATGAAAGGAAATAGGAGCTTGGAGGGTAGAGAGGAAGGCTAGAGAGAAGCCAAGATTGCCTGTGAGAATCTATGAGGATTGTACTAAGAGTTGGCTAGCTGTGAGAGCTAAGGTGTTGTATAATTCCTATGTATTTCCCCCATGTATGATAATACAGTAGTGTGGGGCTTTTAGCTGAGGCATTCCCCAAAGTATTTTCACGTGTATTATGCCATTGATTCTTCTTCTTCTGGTTATATTGTTCAGCTCGATCTTTAAGCTTCCACAAATTGATAGTAGAAGTAGGTCATAATATTCTGCTTTGATTTATATTACATTATCAGGTTAACATACACAGATTTTCTATAATGATATTTCACCATTACATCTTCCTGTAATTATCCGCATCCTGCATGCATATTGACATATCTCCCATAGATATCTATTAACAAGGGTCCCTATCTTTTTTTGATATCTATCAGAGCCTTCACATCCTTCTGGGAGATATACTAGTCAAATATTCTTGAACTTTGGATGTTGAATGTCATATACCTTTGTTGCATATTATCATTACCTATTCCTATATTTTCACACTTCATTCCCAAGAGCTTCCAATCATAGTTCCTTGATTATAGTCATCTTCCTCATGATTCATACAAGAACATATTATGTTGATTTCATCTAGTGTGACTTACTCTTTGTGGAAATTCTTCGGAGGAGGAGATCCTTTCTTCTTTTGATCATATTTCCCAGGATGGAAATAGTGATCCATATTATTTTCAACCATATGACATCACTTTCATAATTATCTATGTACGAATACATACGTCATTTTTCTTTCAAGCATCCAGACTTCCTATAGAAACTTCATTCGAAAGGATTTTATCCTTCTTTCCTATTATCTCATCATGCCATCACTCCTTGAATCCCACAAATTGGAATTCCTGATGAAAACCTTACTTTTATTTCTACATCGGTGAATACTTTGATTAGGATTCCATCAGAGAAACTCGAGGATGTTTCATATCTTCACCCAATAGATGTTTTCTTTGTTGAATATGAGGGTCCCAGACGATTATGACCTCTACTACTTTCTATAAGTATTAATTAGGTTTCCTAAGAGCTTCCTATTCTTTGTAATCAGTAGGATTTGTACCAGACATACGTTATGCTTCTCATGTCACGAGCTCTTACTTCTAGTGCTTATATGATGCTATTTTCTAATCTGATGCATACTATTTATTTACACTACACCCTATATATAATTTACAAGTGGAAATTACCTTATAGAATAATATCATCTCAGTCATAGTAGAGATATTTTATTTCTTCATTCTTAAGATTCTTTGACACAGGTTCTTTCACTTCTTCAGTAATGTGGGATTCTTCCCTGTTCCTCTTGTCCTTACTATGATTAGGAAAATATATTCTATAGTTCCCAAGTTCATGACATCCATATCATCTTTATCTTATCCATGTTCTTCCTTTTCTTTGGAGGACTGAACTTTCCTAATTTTCCTTTTCTTCTTGTCATCGCAGCATATGCTTGATTCTGCTCACTTGGTCCAACATCAATCTTTCCCCCTAGTATGGTTTCTTCGATCTTACAGAGTGAACAAAGATCTTGAAATGGAGTAGTCCCTTTCTTCCCATATAAAATTGAAGTGAAGTTACCCCATTCTACTGATAGAGCATTTAGTACCACTATGTTTATCTCTCTATTAGACAGAACTTCTCCTAGTTCTTGTAGTTGATCTCGAATTTCTGATATCCTCATGAAGTATGAGGCTATTCCATCTTCCTTGGATATATTTAGTTTGTAGAGTTCTTTCCTTAGAGAGATTACTTCTCCTGCAGTACTTATGGAAATAAACTCTACCAATTTTTCATATATAGCTTTTGCAGTCTCCAATTATGATACATATGGGATTAGAGATTCTTTTATAGATTCTATGAGAATCCTTTGGGCTCTCACTTCTCCTTTCATGTATGTAGCATGTGCTTGAGTATATTCTTTTGGAGGTTGGGTTATCAATCCCTTAATTTGATCCATGGCCTCATTCTCAATAAGATTTAAGTCTATCCTTTTCTTCCATGCAAGGAAATTTACAGCCCCAACCAATTTATTGCATTCTTTGCAAAAAGACATTTTGATATTATCAAATACAGTCATAGACTTACTTGAGTGATTGTTTATTTCTTCCTCCTTAATCTCCATGTTGATAGAGGATATTCTTCTTGAGTGATTGATGAGAGAGAGCTAGATTCATGATCCTTCTTGAATGTTCTAGTCTTCCTCCTTTCTTGAAAATCTTTCACTCCTTTGATGATGTGATGATATCTATAGTGTTGTTAGGACTTAGGTCTTTCTTCCTACTTCCTTCTTTGATCTAGGGTTTATTTGATGTATATCTTGTTGATAACCTTTGACTTGCTTTGATTCCTTTCTTTCGAATATTGATTCTCTTGTGTCTACTTGTTCTTGACTACCCTTTCTTGTGTTCAACACCTGAGCTCTGATACCATGTTGAAAAATCTAGGGCATTCAAAGATAACAATTTCTCTACTTCATAATTGCTTGTGATGCGCTTTTACTTCTCAATATTATAGTATTTTCTTTGTTAGCTTATTAATGTGTTCTTTCATCAAGATGATTACCAATATGCATAAAAGACAAGTGACATAGTATGTAGGCTTCT
Organism: Pinus tabuliformis; assembly: GCA_031772625.1. Lineage (NCBI taxonomy): Eukaryota > Viridiplantae > Streptophyta > Pinopsida > Pinales > Pinaceae > Pinus > Pinus tabuliformis. Next base: position 9,280,253 of record CM062808.1, read on the forward strand.
TTAGCAAGGGAAAAAACCTCTCACCTCTTGAGAGGAAAACTCGATCAAACTTCTTCTTCTAGATCTCTTTAATTGATAAGTACCAAGACCATGACACAAACCCTTGACTCTATTATCCTCTCAAGAACCTTGTCACTTACCTTGATGCTCTACCTCTTCGGTCCTTCGCCTTTCTTCTTTATTTTGAACTGCTTTTCCTCGACTCCTTCTAGAGAAACTCAGTCTCTATCTTTTCTACTGATACTTCATAAATTACCTAGAGAATCTCGGTCTCTAAGTCTTTTAGAGAAACTCGATATCTACTTTGATTACCCAAAAGAATCTTCTTTTGCTACCCCAGAAGATACCTCCCTTTGCTATCCTAGAAGAAACCCTGCTTCGCAAGTCCCAAAAGAATTATTGTTTGTATACCTAGAAGAATCTTGTTTACTGCCCCAAAAGAATACCTTTTTCGCTGATCTAGAAGATCCCTTCTTTGTTGTCCCAGAAGAATGTCTTTCACAACCCTAGAAGAAACCCTTTCACTGTTCTTACTTCACACTTTCTTCTGCACCTTTTCTCGCACTTCTCTTAGACCGAATTTAGATCGAATTGCTTACTTTGAATGGAGGCTAAGTTCTTCTATTTATACACCTCTTCACTTGGCCTTTATGCTGACTTGGCAGCTCGAGTTAGGCCAACTTTATCTAGCATTTTATTCATTGTTTGTAGGCTGACTTGAAGTGGCTAGGTGAGAAGTTCTTGGAGGATACTTTACATAGACATGATTGACCTTTTACAAAGTGTAACATGACTTCATTTACATGACAATGACTCTAACATTTTAAGACTAGATGATAAATAAATCCTAAAGACTCTCAATAGGAGTCTTGACTCAAAAACAAAATCCCTTGCTCATGAAACCCATGAAGCAATTCAATATAATAATTTTATTTTTCTTATTCACATCTCATTGCATAAAATCATAATTGCATGTCATTATGAAGACCTAAGCTAGTTACACTTTTCAACAATTTTAACTTTGGATCTACAAAGCTTCTAGAGAAATCAAATCTCTTGAGGTGCAAATCTCTTTTAGAGTTTAAAAAAAAAAAAATTGACCCCTGGGAATTTGGTAGTTCAGAGTTAAGATGGATGTAGGTTGGTTTAATTATTAGTTTTTATTAATTGTTTAGATAATCTTCGGCAAAATCACATAACCAATGACAAAAGATTGGTTATGTGATTTTGCCGAAGATTATCTAAACAATGTTATGGATCACAGAAGTCTAAATTCCTTAAGTTTTTATTAATGTTTATTAGCTAAGATTAGATCCATCATAAATAGCTCTACATTTTATATTTAAAGGAATTTTTTCGTTAAAATATATATCTATATGGTTGTTGGAATTTTATGCCTTTAAATAGGCTACATTAGAGTTGAATACCATGGGAAAACCATGGGTTGTCAAAATGGGAGTCCTAAAATTGTTAATGTTTATAAGGCATGACAACATATTGATTAAATCTAAATGTGGTCATTATTTTAACTTATATGGTAAAATATGAATCTTAATTTATAGGTACTATTTATATGTTATATATTTTACTGTGGTATATATATATATATATATATATATATATATATATATATATATATATATATATATATATATATTATTTATTTAAAAATTTATTTTTTTTGTTATTGGGCGGAGAGGCTCATTCTACAACCCAGTATGTGCCCTTTTAAAATAAAATTAAAATTTAAAAATTATGTTCTAAATAATGTCCGTTATATATATATATATATATATAGTAAAGTGATTAGAAGTAAAAACAATGTGTAAATCAAATGTTTAAATCTTAAACTTTTCAAAAATATTGAAACAAGAGATTTAAATAAACTATTTGAAGATCTATGTGAACTAATTTATAGGGATATATATATATATATATATATATATATATATATATATATATATATATATATATATAAGTTTGTATGGTTAACATTTTTATTTGGTTCTATATATACTCTCTTTAGCATTCAAAAATACAATTTAAATAATGAAAAATAACACATTGTATTTTGCACTCTAAAAAAGTTTGCACATGAAGAAATTTGATCTCTCTCCACTCATGATAGATTTGTACTTTAGATGGATCTATGTTGATTTTTACTACCTTTAACTTTTTATTACTAATTGAGTAAACATTTAAATGTTTACACTCATTTGCCAACAATAGAACATCTCTCCCATTTAAAGCTCTATATTACTTTTAAACAAAATTACAATATAACAAATTGAATTATTATTTTTATTACTTTTAACTTTTTATTATTAAGTGAGACAACATTTAAATGTTTTTTATAGCTTATTAATTAAATTAAGATAATTATTATTTTAATTTATATGTTAAAATACATTTTAACTTATAATTACCATTTATATATTCTGTATTTTAATTTAATATTGTATATTATAATTTTCTTTTATCTAATTTATTTTGGTAATTTTATTAATAAAAACAAATTTTCCACATAATAAATTTAATTTTATTACTTTTATATTTTTATTATTAATTAAATCAATATTTAAATGCATACTTGAACACTACAACATGCCTCGATTAAAAGTTTTATATTATTTTTAACCTTTAATTCAATCTACAAATAAATATTTACAAACATATATACCACTGCAACATCACTCTTTTATTAAACTTTAAAACATATCCCAACCCAATAAACATAAAATTATCTTATTTAATATAAATATTAAAATATTCCATTTATAATTTAAGATCTCAATTCCAAAAATTATACATATATCTAAACACCAATTCAATTACAATAATCATATCTAACAACTTAATTGTATATAAAGTTACACTAAATTGTCATAATTACCATAGTTAGCTAACCTGTAAAGTCAAATGACAAAACAACAATTTATCCATTCGATTGTCCTCTATAATTGATCGATCATGCTATTGTTTTCCACCCAACTGTCCAAAACAAGCCACATCAGCTATTGTTTTCCAGCGAACTGTCCAAAACAAGCCACAATGGAGATCAGCGTTGAAAATCCAGCCAGAAAGCATTCCAAAAATTAAATTCTTACTTCCTATTCCCACTTGAGCAATTTAACAGAAGAAATTTAACAGAAGACAGCTCAGGTCAGGACGCACAACTCAAACTCCATGTGAAAAATGGCCCCGCAAATCCTCGGAATCTACATCTCTGACTTGATGGACTGCAATTTGCTATTTCTATGATATGATATCCTTCAAAAATTAACACTCCACGTGATAAGACGATTGATATCTCTTTTCCTTTGGAAGAACACTGCGGTAGTAGTTGTAGTGCATCTCATTACTTTTTCCTTTTATTATTAAATTGATTTGATTTCACTTTTCAAAGTCTTGCGATGCTACCCACTTTCTTGTCCTACAACATTTTTCTATATTTCCTTTTATTAAATTCACACCCCACAGCCAGGAATTTCTCCCCACTTTCTTTTCTCCCTTTTATATTTCCTTTAATTAAATTTATACCCCACAGTCCAGAATTTCTTTATTAAATTCTTACCCCATAGCCAAGAATTTCTCCCCCACTTTCTTTATTATATTCATATATTCATGGTTTTTTTTGTAAAGGATCAGAGGCGCACAGCACTCAAGCACAACACAGAACAAGAAACACATTCAAGACATCTGAACGCTTGCTTCATTCACAGATCAAACAGATATATATACATGCTACAGAAGTTTCTGGAGATCATTAGAGTCGGTGGCTTGCTGGAGAAGTTTCCCCATTGTCAATGTATCCGCCGACTTCATTAAATATAACAGTGGCTTTCTAGATTCAGCATTTACTGTTTCTGTTGAATTTTAGTGGCAGGTAGTTGGAATTATTCATGGTTTCTAACACTCCCCCTTAATTTCAACTACATACAATAAACAAGACACTATACTCTTAATTGTCATGCCTGGTGGTCTAAGTCTCAGCTAGGCTTACAAAATTTGGATTTTCTACAATGTACAACATATTTCTACACATTTCAAATTTAGCCTTTCCAAGAGGCTTGGTGAATATGTCAGCCACATTTTCATTTGTATTACAATATGATAAGTCAATTTCTTTTGATTGCAGTTTTTCTCTTACAAAATGATGTTGTGTCTCAATGTGTTTTGTCCTTGCATGATATATAGGATTGTTTGCCAATTTGATAGTGCTTTGATTGTCACATCTGATTACTGTAGGTGCTTGTTGTGTTTCTCCAACATCTTCAAGGATCCTCCTAAGCCATATTGCTTCACAGGTTGCACTGCATAATGCTTTATATTCAGCTTCAGTAGATGACAATGAAACAGTTGGTTGTTTCTTACTGCTCCATGATATTGGTCCTGAACCAATATTGAACACGTATCCAGTAGTGGATTTTCTATCATCTGGATTTCCAGCCCAGTCAGAATCAGAATAACCTGCCAATTCAACATCAAATTCATCAGTATACATAATACCAAAATTAAGTGTTCCTTTAGATATCGAAGGACTTTCTTTGCTGCTTTCCAATGGCTTTCAGAAGGCTTAGTCATGAACTGACTAAGTATGCTGACAGAATATGCTATATCTGGTCTGGTAGTGGTGAGATAGTTCAAACTTCCCACCAATTGACGGTACATAGTTCCATTCACCTCTTTGGTTCCATCATCACTGCACAATTTGACATTCTGTTCTAAAGGAGTAGATGTTGCCTTGCATTCAATCATATTGAATCTTTTAAGTATTTCCCTTGTATATTTGCTTTGTGTGATCAATGTCTTACCAGGCTCCCTCCAAACTTCAAGACCTAAACAATAATGCAATTCACCAAGATCCTTCATCTCAAATACATGTGACAATTGATTTTTAATTTCTTCAATCAACTTGCATGCATTTCCTGTTATGATTAGATCATCAACATATACAGATATCAAAGCAACATTCTTGTCTTCATCTTCCTTGATGTATAAATTAGGATCATTCTTGCTTCTTATAAAACCTTTCTCATAAAAGAAAGAATCAATTTTCACATACCATGATCTTGGTGCTTGTTTCAAGCCATATAAAGCTTTTTTTAACCTGCAAACCAGATGCTCCTGTCCCTGTTTTACAAACCCTTCAGGTTGAACTAAATAAACTTCTTCTTTTAACTCACCATTCAAAAATGAAGATTTGACATCTAATTGGTGCATTTTCCAATTATATTTTGTAGCTAATGCAATCATAATTCTAATTGTATTCATCTTAGCTACAGGTGCAAAAGTATCTTCATAATCAATTCCCTCCTTTTGTGAATATCCTTTGGCAACCAATCTAGCTTTATATTTATCAATACTTCCATCAGCATTAAATTTAAATTTATAAAGCCATTTGCATCCTACGGGAACTTTGTTTTTTAGGCAATTCTGTTAATTCCCATGTGTCATTCTTCATTATAGAGTTATATTCTTCATTCATTGCATTTCTCCATTCTTCATATTCTTTAGCTTCATCATAGCTTGAAGGTTCTACAACATTCATAACATGAGACATTAATGTATAATCTTTATACCTTACAGGTACCTGACTTTGACGTGATGACCTTCTTGGAGTTTTACTGCTTTCATCTTTCTTTTGGCTTTGCAGAGTCTCCTCTCCTCTCTTTGGAGTGTCATGACTGCTTGATCCTACTTGTTCTTGATCTTGTACCTGTTCCTGTGCTTGTTCATGTTCTTGTTCAACACTTGTATCTAATTTGACATAATCATCAGTATTATGCCATACACTATTATTTATTTTATCACCTTCATTTACATTCTCATGAAACACCACATCCCTACTTGCAAGCAGTCTATGAGTACTGGGATCAAACAACTTATATGCTTTCTGATTATCACAATAGCCAATAAATATGCACTTAATTGCCTTTGCATCAAGTTTTCTTCTTTCATCTTTTGGAATGTGAGCAAATGCCTTGCAACCAAAAACTCTTAAATGGCTTACTTTTGGTTTGTACCCAAAAAATGCTTCAAAAGGTGTTTTAAGCTCTAAACTTTTAGTTGGACTCCTATTTTTCAAATAAACAGCGGTATTAACGGCTTCAGCCCAAAAAACATTAGAGATATTTTTACCTTGAAGCATACTACGTGCACATTCAACTAGTGTTCTGTTTTTCCTCTCAACAACTCCATTTTTTTGAGGTGTATGTGGCACTGTAAATTGTTGTTGAATCCCATTGCTTTTACAATATTGATTAAATTCTCTTGATTTGAATTCTCCCCCTTGATCAGATCTCAAGATTTTGATATAATTACCAGTTTGTTTTTCTACCATATTCTTAAATTCTTTAAAATACTCAAAAACATCACTCTTCTTTCTTATGAAATAAACCCACGTATATCTAGATCTATCATCCACAAAAATAAGAAAATACCATGCTCCACCAATAGATCTAGTTTGCATAGGTCCACATACATCAGTATGAATTAATTCAAGTATTTCCCTTTGCCTTTTTTCTTTATGTATAGGAAATTCCTCCCTATGTTGCTTTCCAAGTACACATGCCTCACATTCAACATGATCATTTTTCAAGACAGGAAGACCTTCAACCATAGTGTTCTTTTGCAGGAGTATTAAATCTTTGTGATTTAGATGTCCATACCTTTGATGCCATAAATCTTCTGTTGATATTGCTGTAGATGCTAATGCTTGATGACTTTTCCTGGTCACATCCAACTTATACAAACCTCCAACTCTGGTTCCTGTGGCAATAACCTTGTACTTATCTTGAATGTCTTTTACTACACACTGTGATTTAACAAATTCCACCTTCAAATCTTGGTCAGTAATAGTAGAAACAGAAATTAAATTCTTTTTAATATCAGGGACATACATCACATTATGAATCTGTTTCTCTTGCCCATTAGACAAATTCACACCTATTACTCCATAACCTTGAACTTTAAGTGCTCTGTTATCTCCTAGGCAAACATATGTTCCATCAATATTTTCATGATATTCATCAAACCACTCCTTATTACAAGACATATGGAGTGATGCACCCGAACCAATGAACCAAGCATTCTTATCATCATTATCCACAGACAATGCAGCATCAGAAACAAAAATTTAAGATTTTTAAATCCATCATTGATATCTTTGTCCACAAAATTTCCATTATGCCTTCTGTTTCTTTGCCTAGTCTCATTATATTTCCTTTTATAGCAATCTTTAGAATGATGCCCAGGTTTGCCACAATAATAACACTCATCATTTTTCTTTGGAAATTTAGACTGTATCATACCTCTTTGCTTTGCTTGAAACTTGCCTCCTTTGTTCTTGTCCCAAGGTTTGCCTCTGTATGGATATTTGCCCTTGGCCACCAATGCCAAATCTGAACTGCTAGAGCCCAAAAAATTCTTCATCCTCTCCTCCTCTTGTAGAAGAATTCCTGTCAATTCATCAAATGAAGGGGGTTTCTCTCTAGCTGCAAGACTTGAAACAAAAATGTGATAATCTTGCACTAAGCCATTTAATATGATGGTGACTAAGTCAGTATTAGACACCTTTTCACCAATATCTCCTAACTTATCACTTAAATCTTTGACACGAGATATAAAATTGCTTATATTTTCATTTGCTTCCATTTTTAGAGATAAAAGCTTAGTCTTCAAAAACAAGATTCGGTTTGTATTTGCTGTCTCATACAAACCCTTCAACATATCCCATGTTTCTTTTGATGTCTTGCAATCTCTGATGTGAGGAATAATGTTGTCCTTTACGGACATACGCAGCAGCACCTTTGCTCTTGTCTCCCTTCTCTCCCAATCTGGAATAGAACCTGCAACAGTGGGTTTGGGCTCATCCCCACTCACAATGGACCACAAACTATTTCCTTCTAAAATAGTCATTAACTTAAATTTCCAATTCACATAATTTTCTCCATCAAGTTTGGTGGATTCATTCATATAATTATCAAGCAACAAATTTTCCATGATGACAAACTTTCTCCAATCACCAAATTTTTCCTATCTTTCACAACTTCAATATTTCCTTATTTGTTTATCACATCCACTAATGATTCAAAGCAAAGCCAACAAAGACAAATTGATCATAATCAACCAGATGTTGTTTTCCTCCTCTCTTTTTTTCTGTTTTTTTTTTTTTTTTACTGGAATACCACTTCAAATCAAAAACAGGTCCACACTGTTATACCCATCTTTAGCTTTTGAAACATCATTAACAGAATCGCCAATTAATTGAGCATAAACATAATAGATTTTAGATATTTAGCTGGCTGGACAGTTTATCCCAACATATTTACAAGAAGTTTTGAACCATAATGATCTAAATCGTTTAAATGCCATCAAATAGTTTTCAAGTTTGCCTTACGACTTAGCAGATCCATATATGTCATATATATGAAGATTAACTGGCACAAAATTTATTTATATCGAGAGCAAAATATCACTGCAAATCGCATGCTAACAGAATGCATGGAACTTTTACAAATCCGACTTACTCAGAGTTTTTCCGGCATGCTTACCACACCAATACAGAGAGAGCTCCCAGCTCCCAGCAGCCACACCAATACCAGTCTCTGCAGCGTTCTTTCAAAAATGGCAGCTTGATTCAGTGCTCTTCACTCAACTCAAACCACACAGCAGGCTCACATACTCAGCGCTCAACCTTCGCTCACAGCTCACCAATACTTACTGCGCTCACACAGCAGGCTCACATACTCAGCGCTCAACCTTCGCTCACAGCTCACCAATATCAAAGCTCACAGCTCTGATACCATGTAAAGGATCAGAGGCGCACAGCACTCAAGCACAACACAGAACAAGAAACACATTCAAGACATCTGAACGCTTGCTTCATTCACAGATCAAACAGATATATATACATGCTACAGAAGTTTCTGGAGATCATTAGAGTCAGTGGCTTGCTGGAGAAGTTTCCCCATTGTCAATGTATCCGCCGACTTCATTAAATATAACAGCGGCTTTCTAGATTCAGCATTTACTGTTTCTGTTGAATTTTAGTGGCAGGTAGTTGGAATTATTCATGGTTTCTAACATTTTTTATATTTCCTTTAATTAAATTCGTACCCCACCGCTAAAAATTTCTTTATTAAATTCATGTATTCATGGTTTCTTCCCACTGATTTCCCTTTTCAGTACATCATTTCAGTACATAGTAAAGGATGTAAAGGCAATGAGCCTGTGATAGTGGAAAGTTACCGACTTTTTCCATATCTCCTTTTATTAAATTTAAGAACTTCTCACCCTTCACGTCTCTGTTCGGATGTCCCGTTCTCTGTTCGGATGTCCCGTTCTCTCTCTGGCTTAGTACCCAAGAATTTCCCCACACTTTCTTCATCTCTTTAAAAGAAAATTCCTCACTGTCCTCCAACCTTTTCTCGTTGTCTTTCATTCATTTATCCCTACGACATTTACGAATTTATGAATCTCGCCGAAGGTCTTCACATCCATACCACATTTTCTGATGGTGGAATACTACCGCTTTTTTCGGTCTACGATCACCGACCACCGCATTTTTCCCTCCTCATTTCTTCTTTTATGGCCCATAAAATAATAAAGAAATCAATTAATTAAAAATTAAAACTTTTCATATTTATTTTATATGAATATTAAAAGATTATAATTTCCATGAAATTAACCATGTAGTATTGTTACTAAAAATATCAACCATAATTAACATTATTTCATTAAAAATATCAACAATAATTAACATAATTAAAATATTTCAATCTTTATCTTGAATAAAATATTTCAATATTTTGTTTTCACAAGTAATTAGAAAAACTAAACAAAATAAAAATAATCTTATAATTAAAATATTTTGAGAGTGTATTAAACAAACAAACAAAATATTATAATTAAACTATTTTAAGAGTGTAATAATATCAAGGAGATGTGTAATCTCTTTATTTCTCAACTTACCATCTACACATGGTGTATGTCTGTGTATATGTAAATATATATTATGTGTTGAGAAGGATGAAGTCCCTAAATTAAAACCTTATTTAAATTGAAAAAAACTTGACAAAAGGTTTGTATGTCCAAGAATTTGATCCTTCTCGTGCAGCATAAATTCTAGATACATAATGATTGAATTTCTACATAGTTTCCTAATATCCATACCCTATGTTATCACTGAAAATGCTGTTGTCAAAAAAAAAAAAAAAATTTAGCCTAGCTTAAAGACAGGGTGTTTTCGCAGCGCCAGAATTCTTTTAGCAGTTTCGCAGCGCTACCTGTTTAGCTGGTTTCGTAGCGTGCTACGAAATTGGGAATTGGTTCGAGTTTTCAGTGAAGGTCCAAATCCTAGTATGCCTATTGTACAGAGTTTTGCTTCCCTCCAGGAATGTTGATGAGAGCAGTGACAGAGTGTTCAAGGAGACACCCTATGATGATGCAGCTATTGTGGGATTGGCATCAAGTACATTAAGGGAGTTATCTCTGAATTTTGGCTCATGGGTGATTGTGAAGGATGTCCATACTAATGTGGGAGACTTGCAAGAGTTTTTGTGTTGAATCCTCCAGACAAAAAATCTATTAAATTCCACAAATCATAGAGAGTATTATGTTCTCAGCTGGCATGCTTGAAGCATATGGGCCTTATGTCAGCGTACTGTTTGTTTGGCTATGGCTAATAGATAAAGGCTGGTAAATCCTATTGTCATTCAACTACAAGTTCTTGAGTTGAAAGTATTAGTCTCGGCCTAAAGATCAAGACATAGCTAGTCAAATTTCATTCAAAAATATTCCTCAACCGAAAGGTTTCAAATAAGGTATTTATAGTTGCGGTGCCTCATCTACACTTATATATATACAGTCCAAGACGTTGAAGAGGTGAAAGCTATTCCTGGGCCGTCACTGATCTGGGTGTTGTGTTTGACATTTGGGATTGTCTTTTCACAATCTGCAACCTCTTTCACAAAACAGGGCGCCACAATGGATTGAAAGATTGGAAAAACATTTTGAGATCCCTCTTGCAAGCTTACAGAGTATTTTTGACCTATCTATTATTCCACTGTTGCCTGTATATGACCGCATCTTTGTTCCGATTGCATGGAACTTGACAGGGAATGAACGAGGAATATTTATGATAAAGTTCATGTTCACACCATGTTCAAGGATAAAGAGAAGGATACCTCGGCGTTTCAATCTGGGGATGATTGATTTTTCTGTCATAGGTGACCTCTAAGGTAGGTAAGCGCCATGCATGTGTTGGTATTGATGCATTGAAGGAGTTATTTTTAATCAGTTTGCTGCCAGATAGGAAACTGAAGTATTTTGGCCAGCAATCTCTCCATGTTCTATCAGAATCAAAGGATGAAAATTCACTTCTTCTATTTTGGTATTGGGAAGATTGTCTAAAGCAGAGGTTTGAGCGCTTTTTCGTTGCATTGGAAGATGCTTCCAAAGATGCACTACCTTTCTTAAGAGACAAAGCCTTGAAAACAATGTTTGATCTTCTTAAGGATAAACCTGAACATGAACGCAAGCTCCTTTCGACACTTGTGAACAAGCTTGGTGATCCAGAAAGGAAAGTGGCCTCAAACGCTGGGTATCTCCTGTCACGTCTACTAACTGCTCACTCAAATATGAAGGCAGGCGTGGTTGATGAAGTAGATATTTTTGTGTTTCGTCCCCATGTTGGACTGCGGGCAAGATATTATGCTGTCATTTTTTTAAATCAAATTCTGCTTAGTAATCATGGTGATGGACCGAAGCTGGCAAGACGTCTAGTTGACATATACTTTGCACTATTCAAGGTGTTGATTTCCATGGATGATGAAGCGGAAAAAGATGCAAAGAGTTTGAAAGACTCTAAGGATAAATGGAAGAATATTTCGAAAAAAAAACAAAAAGCAAGATTCCTTATCTGAAGCTGCTGCTGAAATTGATTCAAGGATTCTCTCTGCATTACTAACGGGTGTTAATTGAGCTTTTCCTTATGTTTCAACTGATGAAGCCGATGTTATCATAGAGAAAGAGAGCACGTGGTAACATGCAATCTTATGTAATGAAAGCTAATGATGGATATAGCTGACACCGGGATAGAGATGTAGCAAACGATATTAGCTGTTCATTCATTAGCTCTGCCACCGACGAAAGACAGAGACACATGGTCAAAATTTGCTTATGGTTGCCGGAAAGGTGTTCGTATTATTTAAGTTGCTTTAGGAGGCGGCATGATAGAGAGAGCTTCATCCTCAATTAAACGCTTCCACCCCTTGCGAAATATGGCAGATCAATTAAAGAAGAAAAGGCCATGGCAGATCAATTAAAGAAGAAAAGGCCGAGAGAAGAAAATGAAAAAAATTATGGCATGGCCGCAACCAAATATGGTCTAAATGCAGTGATGTCTTCGTCAGAGTTACTCACGAATGGAAACAAACCTCAAATGCAGGAAGAGCTGATGGAGCGAGATTCATACTTCCACAACTTGCATCTCCGAGAGTTGGGCAAGAAAGTGATATACAAACGGTTATTCGCAAAACAACTCAAGCATAGATATGCTCCAGCCAGCTAGACAGGGACATGTATTGGAAGGATATTGAGGTAAATAAACAAGTGCAACTACAAATTAGTGAGCTCGATAGAGAGCTCAAGAGAAAGCAAGGTCAGGATTTAATAGATGTTCTTGGAGGACTTGTAAATGTTGTGAATCGCCTGGTAGACACAGTTCAGAACAAGAGCTCTCAACAATTGATTGAATCATGAATCTTTAGGGACATACAAAACCCTTGTATCCAAAGGTTGCTAGATATCATCTACCAGTTTTTCAACATGAGGTTTCTCCTCTGTTTTATCCATCAATCAATGGCGGTTACCCTGCACAAGACCTTTTGCAGCCTTGGATGGACGTCGATTCCAACATTCAACACAGGTTTCCTCCAACAGAGACAATTATGCCAGTGTTAGAAGATTTGGGAATACATGGATCCTATGCCAGTAGCATTCAGTTTGGAAACAACAAATCCTTTGGTAGCAGACTTGTTTTTAATTTTATTTAATGCTTCCGAATAGCTCTTATGTCAGAGGTTTTATGCTTACCACTTTAAACAATTCCGTTTTGGTGAATACTGCCATTCATTATGAGAGTATGAGACCAGCTATGGCACCATGGATGGATCTAAGAAATACAGGGGACCCTCAGCATTTGAGCTCGTGTTTTGTTGCTAAGAATATTGGCTGGTCAACTTTTCAAGATGATGCCTGTGCATGAAGTAGAATTTTCTATGATAAACATATTTCTGCTTTCGGTTTGTTTTGATAGTAATGTCTTCATTGTGTTTAAGCACTAGCCAAAGGAAAATCTTGTCAATAATAACCCTCTCTTTTGAAAGAAAGATGGAGATTACAGAAAACAGATCCATGAAGGCAAAAAATGAAGACATTACAGAGTGTGGCTGTGAGACTGCACTAAAGGAAGAATAGATGAACCCTAAAGAAAGGTTGAGGCTATTAATCATGCTTATTTACAAGTTGTCCTCATAACCTTGTCCAAAGCATCAATTAGGCATAATGAATTTTTAAAGGCAGGGAAGAAGACTGTGTTTTCTAAATCACACAGCAGTTTCGTAGCGCGCTACGAAACTGCTGTAGGTGATGATTTTAAAGCGCAGAGCAGCTATTGTGATACTGTGAGCGGGAGTTGAGGAAGAGAAACACCTGTCTACCAACACCACCTACAGCACATCAGAAACATGTCATCATTCCACACCTGGGGTTATTAAAAGACTTGGGAACATGCTGCTACACTTTCGGAGAATGTTGGGAGGCAGAGACCGTTAAAATAGAGCACATCTTTTGGTCAATTAATGAGCCATCAGCGCTTTCAAGCATCTGAAGTCAGCGTTCCTTGCATCTGTAGCTCATTCATCTCAACCCAAGCAGCAAAAGGACATGTGTCAAGAGCCAGAACAACATCGTGCTACGAGGAGCAAAGATTTTGGATTTTGATTAAATGAAAACCATTTGTAATTTCAGTTTAGTCATTATGTAATTAATAAGTTAGTTATGCACTAGATAGGGAGAGTCAATAGCCACCTTCGAGGCTCCCCTCATGCTGGAGGAGGAAGCTCGAGGTGGTTAAGTTTGCTTGCCTATATATGGATCAATGTTGGATGTAGAAAGGGTTGGACATTTTATACAAAACAGAGTTATTTGGGCCATTGTAAGACTTGTTACAGTAATAGTAAAACAGTGTTGATTTCTTCTCAAGATTCTCGATGGATTATTGTGTTCAAATATAATGGTGGTGTTTTATATTATATGTTCTTTTACAGCCTTGTTATAGCACAATCACTCAGAATTCATATCTTATGCTCTGACTTCCTGTGTGTTTGGCAAGCTGTGGTTTTTATGGAGTATGTTTGAACATTTAATGCAAAGAGCCTTGACTTCCATGAAATGACTATGTTTTTCTTGTTTACTTAGTGTATGAGACTCCATAGCCCAATGAGGACCAGTTTGATATGTATCCAACCAGCTTTTGTTTTCATGAATGAGTAAAGAGTTAGCCATCTGTTGTAGTGAAGGATTTTTATCAAGAGTTTGTGAGAGAGCCCTCTCTGACCAAAGAGGCTAATCTTTGGTCTAAAGTCTGGTTGAAAGAGTTACATGAAATCTTGCTTGGTTGCAGCCCTCAGCAGTGATTTTGTGATAACACCCTAATTTCTCTTTCTACCAATCTTTCAATTATTTCATATTAACTTTCTCATTATCGAAGAATTTTGTTTATATGTCCAAGAATTTGATCCTTCTCGTGCGTGATAAATTCTAGATATATTGTAAGAGACCTACCCTAGGGTCTGTTAGCAGATCTACTTTCTTCTTAAATTAAATGCAATTAGAGGCAATAACTTACTTCCTTACACGGCTTTTAAACAAATACAATTTTATCATTTCATTCTAATCAGCATAAATTAAGGTGAATATTTCATTCTGATAAAATTTACAAGAGTAGTCTATGGGGAAATCCCTGTACCGGTGGCTGATGGAGATACCTTTGTCCCGCTGCTCCTGCTGGACGCTCCTCTTGATGGACCCAACTGGATTTACCTCCCAGCCAACTAGGAAATAATCCCTAGCCTATGAAACCTCCACAGGTTCCCTAGCTCTTCGAGCCCAAGTCCAACCAGATGTAGTGTGTGTGTGTCCACGATCAATGATCCAGACCAAGATAACAATACTTCCCTTCTCTCAACAACCCATGAAACCTCCACAAGTTCCTAAGGTCTCCAAAAACACAACAAGTCCAAATCCTACCTAATATTCAATTTGAGAAGGTAAGTGGGAAATCATGAATTTTATATTACACCAATATTTCTCAATATTTTCAGATAATGTAAGCATTAACAAAATTTGCAGGATAATATTTAAGTGGGGCATTACATATATAATTATTGAATTTCTACATAGTTTCCTAATGTCCCTACCCTAATTTTTCTTGCTACCAATCTTTCAGTTATTTCATATTAACTTTCTCATTATCAAAGAATTTTATCATGCTTTATTTTTTTATGCCCTCTATTGATATCGCATAGATCGATCTCCCACTATCCATCCATCCATTAAGACACTATGAATACTATTGTAAATCATTACATTGAACCTTCCACAAATGACAACGATAACTCTCACAAAATCCAAGCAGAGATGACGACGGTCAAAAATGATGTGAGCTCAAGTATCATTATCCACTATTGAAAATAAAGCCTTCACATACAAACAAGAAGCAACTACATCATCTACACCAACAAGACCACACACATACCCACATGAGAAAAAGTATTGGGAAGGAATTCCAGCTATATTTGCATTAAGTTTTCATGTGCATTTACACATTAGGGGAATGGTTGGAGCAATTGTACTTGCTTCAATTAATCATTTGTTAAGTGCAGTTATCGTTTATTTACATACATATCCATGTATTTACTATCTGATTTTATTATGAATATTACATAGGATATGTATTTACTATCTAATTGTATGATGAAAATTCCATAGGCCTAAAAGACCCCTCAACATCTCCCCCATGCTCAAATCCTTGTCATCCCGAGCAAGTTTGCAGCAATACTAGTATGATCTATTTACCTTTCAGCCTTCACCTTCAATTTCGCAATTGCTAGTGCAGTCTATGAGTCTCTCCAATGCCCTTTTTCTACTCACCCAACAAGGTCCTCTTCGACTCTCTTGCTACACCATCATGTCTACATAGCATTACCTGGGTCATTCTATACTCATCTCCCACCTGCACATGCCTTATGGTGGAGTTGATTCCTTAGCCAACCTACTATTTATCCACTTTCTAGCTTCTCAGGTCACAATCCAAAGAATTTTTCCACTACTCTCATATTGTGGGGTTGTTATTGTCACCTTGTCGATTCAATTTTGTTTGTGTGTGTTAACTTTTTTGATCTCATTCTTCATTGCTTTATTCATTCCTCATCCATTGCACATGTTTTTTTCAAAGAGTTTTTATTGCTTATCTTAGATGCTCCATCAACTTTGTCTATTTCTCTACTATTGTTGTATGTTTTTTCTATTATGGTTGTGCCCTCTGTTATATTATCACTTCTTCTATCGCTGCTACTTTTTTCTAGAGATATATGGGGTTTATGGGGTTTGTATTTGATATATTGCATGAAGGACACATTTCACTTGACTACTACAAAACTATTTTTTCCAGCATCGGGCTTCTTACAACAACTATCGACTTAATACCTATGAGTGTCAACAGGAAGTTGATCTCATCAACTGGAAACTAATTTAAACTACAAATAGTTTGTCTTATAATATGACTAAACGACTGAGTTGGAAAATAATTAACTACTTTAGACTCGATAGACACTCTTCATGTAAGTCACTTTCTGAGCATGAATCTATTACATGTAACATATTTATCATTTATTTGTAAAAATTAACTCTAGACTTGCAATGTTGACTAACAAGTTAATAATAGTTCTATAGGTAATATCAATCATATTTTCTAGCCAGCTAATCAAGTCAACCAAGTTGACTGAGGCGAACAATTCGACCAAACTCTACCCTTCTACCAGTTCTTTGCTTAGCTTTTTTAATCATGTCTTCCATCATCTATCTTCTCTAATCAGGCAGAAGCATATGGAATAGTCGTGAAGTCTCCATTGAATATTGTAGACTGAAAATGATGAAGTTTAGTGCAGATTGAAAATGAACTTCACTTTATATTGAGGGCACAAATATTTTTTTTAATTCAATGTTAGTATCGTCAGGGCACTCCTCAACTACACACTCTAGCACTGTTGTAACTATTATAACAATTATTAAATCAATATCGTCCCTAACTATCATATCACAATGATCTTTGTGTTAGTCCACTAGTCGATTACATGCTCAGTCAAAAGGATCCTCTAGTCGACTATGCCATTTGATGATTCATTTTTCAACAATTCATTAATTTCTTTAGTTCTAGCAAGTCAATTCACATGTCTTTTCCTCCTTTCCCTCATCCTTAACTTTGTTCGATACTTATTCAATATGGATGGTCAGTTGAAAGTAGTCTTATTTCAACTCTGTCCAATGACTATTGTAGATTTATCAAGCAATGTGTGCATGGTTTACTTGCAAGCAAGTATTTATTACATTTTCCAACATGGTTGTTGCTAACATGGGATGTGGATGAGTTAATACAAAAATATGTTATCATCAGTAACATAGTAGCACAATTTTCTGACAAGAAAAACATGTTAACAAGTATTGTAATTTGTAGTCTTTTTCTCCATTGGACTCGGCAATATGAATATTTCCTTCATCTAACAAGAGGTGATGAAGATGATTTACAAAGTATGAAAACATTTTAGGTGAGCATAACACTTATCAAAATTGATATATTTGATTGTTAAGTCAACATCGTAATCAATTGAAAACCAAGCCGACTTAATTTTCGATTTACTCAATTCCATTTAGTCTAGTCGACCAATGTTCCAATTTGTGTGCAACTCCTCACGACTAAGTTTTGTAGCATATTTCACTGGGAAAGAATAAAATTTTCTTTGATTTGTAACATCAATTTTCTTTCCAACACACCATAGGATTTTCCCTAGTTGGTCAATGCATTTAGTGATTTGAGCGACACACTGACAATTTTGACCAACGATATCTCCAATAGTTGAGCAGATGTATAGTCCATCAATTCAAAATCAAAAAATATTTATGTTGCAACCAATGCCTCTATACAATTTTCTATGCGATGGGACCCCTAAGTTTGCAATGTTATTTTTTTAATCACAATGATACAATTTGTTGAAAAGTGTAACTAGGTTCGATCTTCATAATTATCATTGTGTATTTTATGTAAAAAGAAGAAAGAAGAAAACATTATTATTATTATTATCATTATTATTATTATTATTATTATTATTATTATTATTATTATTATTATTATTATTATTATTATGAGTCAAGCATGTTCTTCATTCTTCTAGGATTTATTAAGTAATTCAGTCAAAGTCCTATTTGGAATTTTTGTAAAGAAAAAAGAAAAAAGAAAATCAAAAATGTAATTTGGGCAATTCACCTCAAGAAACCAAGTCAGCCATCATGGATGATAATTCGGTGCACTTAAAATATGTATCTCTTCGTTTATGAAAACAACTATACATTGGCATACATCCTCCACCAAATGACAAGTAATTTTAGTGTTTTTTGTGACAAGCTATGAGGTTAAGACATGTGAAATTAAAAGGGTAATTTATGGTGAATACATGTGATTTTCATGGGTTCTTGGTCTGAAGAAATGAAATTCTTATATTGTAAAAATGTCTAAGAGAATTGTGAGCTTTCTGTGGTAGAATTTCTGAGAAAAATAAGAGATTTATGCAGTAAAATTTATGAGAGAAATATGAGTTCTCTGTGGTAGATGATCTGAGATAAGAGTGGGTTCCCTGTGGCATATGAGCTAATATTGATGGAAGTTACTATTACTGAGATTGATGTTATTTCCTAAGACTAAGATGATGAATTTGGAGGGCTTGGCTTAGCATCTTGTAGGTTGGATTTTTGTATTAGTCTTTGGTCTTGGATTTCTCACTTTGATCTTATTATATAAGAAGATAAGTTTTCATCTGTGGTGTTTCTCCACTGCCAACAGGCCTGGAAAGAACCTTGACAGAGTCACACAAGAACACACACATTGCTCCACTACTAGCGAGCATGGTCAATGCCCCGGTGGAGTTGCATGCTCACCTCTTTTTGCAGGAAGCCATTCTCTTCTTTCACCTTTGTATTTTTAAAAGGACTATGCATAGGAACTTATTTATTTTTGGGGCGGAAGAGGGATCCTAACTTATTGAGAGAAGAAGAGGTTGTTCCTTCAGAGAAGCATGTAATACCTTTGACATAGGTTTTCTCATTTATATTTGTCCCTTCTCCATTTCTACTAGTTGGATGAGCTTGAACACACAGAGTAGAAGGTTGAGTATAGGCATGGAGCTTCCTAGTGTGGACACAGGTTCATGGTTGGACCAAAAATTCCCTTGCAGATGTGTTACACTAAAAAATGTCACCTTGACTACTTACAGTTAGTATGGCTCAAATCAACAGTCATGCTACCCTCTTAGGCAAGTCTATGCCTCTGTTATCCATCTCAAACTCAAAGAAGAGAGAAAGTCTTGTAAAAACTATGTTTATCTCTGGGGTCGCAGGTTCTCTCTAGCCTTACCTGCGGGGACGCAGGTCATGTTCACAAAAGCTGCGTCCATGGACGCTCTGTATATTAAGGGACAGGTGCGTCCCTCTGTAAAAGGCAAAATGCGCGAGTTTTATCTTGAAAAAGTTACTTGTGGTTACTTCTAGAACATTCTAGAGGTCGGTTTGATGAAATGGATGCGCCTCCAGTTGGTTCATGTATCTCTATTAAGGGGGAACTTATCCCATCAATAAGGGAGCTATCCCACCCATAGAGGGGGATGATCCCATTGATAGTGGACCTGAATAACCTCTTTACAGCACTATAAATAAAGGCATTGAGCCACAAGGAGAGGAGGTTGGAGCTATACATTTTCTTTGGGTAAATGCTGCAGGATTTAGGTCTTCCATTAGAACCTTTGTGAGGAGAGATTGTCTTTACATGATTCTACTTGGAAGTGGGTGAGCTTTGTCAAAGTAGAGGAAGACACTTGATGGACCCTGGGAGGAACTTGCACAACACCAAGGCCAGGTTGTAAGAGTTTCTTTGTTTCGTTATTAATACAAACTGGTTTATTTTTCTCAATAGCTTATATTTAATGAGTTATTTCATGTGTTCCTTGGTCTGCATGTTGAATCTATGTTTTATTATATGAAATACAAGTGCTCGGTAATTGTTTGATTGTTTGTGGTTGCAGGAATTGACTTGAAGGAGGAGCTCATCCGGATTGGCAAGAACGAACTACAACGATAGCGTTTTGGAATAAGGTAAGCCTAAACACTTGTACTTTTCATGTTATAAAAGGTAGATTTAGAGAAAGATCATTCCATTTTGTCTTGTTTGTCGCTAGTGAGTTTATACTCCTAGGGAGGTCAGTTGTGTCAGCCCAAATGACTTTTTCCGCCACGACAAATTGGCGACTCCGCTGGGGATTCCATTAATGGATAAGTCTTTTCCTTTATATGAACTTTGCTTTGAGAAAATCATTTTTATTTTCTGGTTTTTGACTGTGAGAATTAGTATTTGGGTGGTTTAGCTTTAGATTTAGTTGGCTTTAGTTTTTCTTTCTTTTTCCAGAAGGACGCAGTCTCTGTGTGTTTCACAGTGCGTCCTTGGACGCGCTGTTGTCGACTACACAGTGCGGGGCCGCACCTGTGACAACGGGTGGCCTGCGTCTTCCTGTAAAAGTCAAGAAAATTCCATTTTTGCTTTAAATTGCTTTTAGATTTTGTTTTTCTTTATTGTTTTCTGCCCAGATCCTTTAGTACCCTATCAAGAATTCTCACCTGAACTGGTTTTGTGAGCTTTGAGTGTTTTAGTGGATTTCAACGAAGTTTAGACCTAGGGTTTGATTCTTCAATAGGTTCTGTAGTGACTTTGAGCTTAGAAAGTTGTCCAGCCTTAGATATCTTTGGTTAGTCAACCTTCTTAGGGGTTGAGCCTGTTGTAAAGTCTCCTTGTCTGAGCAACTTATCATTTGAGTTGTTACGGGTCAAATTTCGCATTGCTTGTTTTTAAAGTATTGATTTCCATTTTCAAAAAGGAAAAAAAGATTAGAATTTTGTTTTGACTAGTTTTTGGTTCTGCGATAAGCTAGTCCTTGATTCATTCATAATCAAGTAAAACACCTTGGAATAATCATTGTTAGTTTTGACCTTGTTAGAATTGCTTAGAGTAAATTTGCTTTTAGTTTGCTTATGAGTGGATTTTTATAGATTTTGATAGTTGTTAAAAGATTGCTTTTGGTTATATTAGTTTTATTTACTTTATTAAAAGAAAAATACAAAAACATCTTCTTTAAAAGTCTTGTTTCAAGTAGCTTTTTGTTTTTGTTTCAAGGAAGAAAAGAGTTTTTTCGTGCATGTAAAGAGAAGTTATGTTTTTATGCTTGGAAAAGAAAATTGAATAGTTTCTTTGATTGTTTTCAATTAAGAAGTTGTTTTTATAAAGATTGCATTCTCTCAACTTTTTAGTTAAAACAATTCATCGAAAAAGCAAAAGTAGTGGATAAATCATCCTAGGTGCATTTTGTAGTGGTTTTGAGTCGAGTCAACACACCACGAGTTTCACTTCCATCACCTTTTGACTTAAAGAACAACCTTAAAAGTAACGCTTAAATTAAAATTGATCTAGTAACTTTTATTTTTTAGGGTTCTGAAGCACCAACATAGCTTAGGCTAGGGTCTTGGAGTAGGTGAGTACTTAACTCTCCAAGACTACAAAACCAAACAGTTAGTCTATCTTGAGTAGAACAAATCCAATTGTTTCAGTTACATTCTGGGAAAGCTCCTCTTAAAGGAGAAGCACGAGCTCGTGTCCGAACCAGTGAGGGGATCATTCCTCCCTCGTTGGGAACGACGCCAGGCAGTACGTATTAAAAACGGTAAACCTCGGATTAACCATTGTCGAGGAGCCAGGGGTCACTTATCGGTAAACCTTGGATTACTGTCAAGGAGCCGGTAAGGGGATTGGAGCTTGTTACTCTGCCCTTGCGTGCTGTCGGAGTTTAGACTGTTCCCCCAGGTGTAATTGTTGTGATTGGTAACCTTAGTGGCCATAATATCTAGGATTCTACCCAAGGTGACGGTGGAGGGAAGGTCCCACTGTACCTGGAGCAGACGTCGGCTATACTCACTTGGATTTTCTGGGGGGTACGCTTCACTTCGAGACGGTTAAAGTGGAGGTACTTGGTCCAGTCTATTCATTAAGCAGGTTGTCGGCGTAACTGTTCCACCCGCCATTTCTGTACTGAATCCTGCGAGGTTGGGCCTAATCACCAACTAGCGCTTTTGGTCCGGAAGATACTGTTTGTGTGTGCTTTGACACTCTAGATTATTTAGGCGTGTGCTTCAAATTTGTTTGGTTCTTTAGAAGACTTAGGTGGTTTGATTTGAAACTTTTTACTTTGTTTTCGTGTGTTGTAATTAAAATCATTAATTGTGGCGGAATTACCGAGACGGTCCCGTCGCATTGCGGGCCAGTCTCCTGAAGTTGTTTCTGTGGCCGAATTGTTGAGAAGATCCCGTGAACTTAGGGGTTCACCTCCTCGAGACGTCCCCAGTGTTTTAGAGGGTTTAAAGGTCCTTGTAACTCCTAGTGGCAGTAAAGTAGGTTCACCTGAAGAAGGAGAGTCTGCCTTGGTAGTCCATCCAGATTACCAAAGTTTAGAAACAGGTTACAATCCCGAAGCTGTTACAGTTTCCGAGCTTACTGGTAGTTTTTCATCTGCCAGTGAAACAGGCGAAGAACCTGAAATTTCCGAACCTGTTACTCCAACTCCTAGTGTTCCTGATTCACCAAGAATAGAAAGAATTATCACCGAAAATCTTCCTGTTGGGTTAATTGCTATAGAAGAACTTGTTCCAGAGGAAGAAATAGGCGTTTCTGATTCTGAAGATATAATTACCCTTGATCTAAGGGAGCGTGAATCCATCTTTTACAGTCCTCCTAGAAGTGAACCTTGGTACCTTGCTTTAACCAATTTTTTAGACAACTCAGTAGGTTTTTCTACACCTCGTACTCCTTTTCCACCCGGAGAAATTCATAGTCCTGTAAATATGTCTGGTCAGTCATCTGTGTTTTCACAAAGTCCTGAATCATTTTTACATGGTGGTCCTTCTGTTCCTACTGGGTATCAGTCACTTTCTGGTACTTTTTCAGGAGCATCTCCTCAACCCGTTGATCATGGGTTATTTGTTGGAAACAGTGGTAATGTACCATTGAGTATAGGTGATGTTTATATGATGTCAGGTTCAACTCCCGTTAACCAACCTCAAGGTGGCCAATTACCGCCTGGGGGGCAACCTTCGTTAATGCCTGGGGGGCAACCTCAAGGTACTTCATTCGTGTCTGGGGGGCAACCTCAAGGGTATCAACCCCAAGGGTATCAACCCCAGCCTCAATATGTACCCCAAAGTCAACCTCAGTATCAATATCAACCTCAAGGATGGCAACCTCAAGGATGGCAACCCCAAGGGTATCAACCCCAAGGGTATCAACCTCAAGGATACCAACCCCAAGGTCAAGGTCAACCCCAGTACTCGTATTTACCTCAAGGTTATCAACCTACGGGTCAATACCCTGGTCAAAGTTATCAACCACCTCAAGGGCAATCATATGGGACTGCACCTTACAGTTATCAACCCTATCCTCAATACGGCTATGGATCTCAGTATCCTCAACCTGTTACGAGTCAATACCCTGGAATGTTAACATGGGATCCGTCACAGGGTCAACAGATGTTGCAGCCAAGTATACAGTCGGTACCTCAAGCAGGACAACCTGCAGTTCCTGGTCCACCCCAGCAACCGCAACCTGTCCAGTCAAGTGTTCAGACCCCTGTAACTTCGGTAGTTACTCAGCCGCCAATTGCACCTGGTACTCCACCTCACACGGCTGCAGCAACTACCGCTTCATCTACCATGCTTACTTCTGGAGTATCGGCAGCTCCGGTTTCTACTGTCCCTGTAACCACGCCTCAGACATCTGTACCGTTGTCTGGACCTACGGTCCAAACCACAGTCCAGATGCCTGTAGGACCACCTGGTACAAGTACGGTTGTTACTACTCAACCTCAATTTGTTCAACCTCCGTACCAGGGACAGTATCAACCTGGGCAAGCTGCCCAACAACCGGTTTACCAGTATCAACCGTATCCTGGGTACACTTATCAACAACCTCAGCAACCCCAGTACGGTCCGGTTAATCCTGGTTTTCCAGGAGGATATAATATCCCCAATGCGATTCCTGTTCCTAGTTATCCTGGATATCCTCCTCCTGGGGCTGGTATTGTGACTCAGAGTTTTAGAGATCCTAACCGGCAGTTACCTTTTATTGCAACTTTAGATTTACCCGACTTGACGCGCCTAACGAACGATCCAATTCAATATCTTCATTTTTGGCCGCCAATGCCAAATAAGTTGCCCAGCGATATACCCAAGTTCGAAGGTAAGTCTGGAGAGGATCCGTCCAATCACGTGATGACTTACCACCTCTGGTGTGCATCAAATTCCATCTCAGATGATTCCATCCGCTTACGTCTTTTCCAGCGTACACTCATTGGTCTCGCAGCCAAGTGGTACATTGAGTTGCCACGGGCTTCTTTTTACAACTTTAGCCAGTTAGCTACTTCATTCTTAACTCATTTTCAGTTACCAGTCAGATACGATAATGGTACAGAATTATTAACTTCGCTAAAACAATCGACATCCACGTACATTTCTGATCACATCCATGAGTGGAGACGTCGAAGAAGATTAGTGAAAGTTTTTATCCCGGACCAAATCTTAGCTGAATGGTTTGTAAAATCATTATTACCAAGAATTACTGAAGATGTAGCTAAGGCCGGAGTAGTTACTGAGGAGCAAGTCATTGCTCAGGCACAATACCTTGACTTAGTTTACACTCAGTCGGGTACGTTACACGAGAAAATTCCGGATCTTCCAAATCAAACCAAATCGCTGCTGCTCCTTCGGGATCTCATGCCGCTGATGGTATGATCGGTATCGTGACTACGAAGAGTAAGAAGAAGTCTTCCAAGACCTCCAATACTCCAATTATCACTTTGCCTGATTCTCCGACAGGAGAGTCTTCTCCTCCTGAACTTACCGCCGACATTCACGCTGTAGAGTCATCTACGGCCAAATCCAAAAACGGTGGAAAGAAGAAAGGAAAGAAGAAGGCTAAAGCAGACAAGGCTCCAAAGGAGAAAACGGAAAAGTCGGAAACCAATGACGAAAAGCGCAAACCTCGTTATCCTTGTCTCATTTGTGAAGAAGATCATTTTACGAGAGACTGCCCTCATCGGGCCGAGGTAGTGAAAATCGTTAAAGGTTCTTCCACTCCTGCTGTGTTAAAGAATCCATTTCCCGAGCAGGAAAATAAGATGATAGGTTCTTCTTCGAATGCCAGTGAAGAACCCATTTTGATGATGTCTCATGTCAGGATTGCGACTCGATCGCAAGATTATGGTAGTAAGGCTCCTGTTGATGGTAAAGAAGCAGAATCTTCTCACTCTAACCCATCAACCTCAACTCCTGGTTCCGATCCACTACAGATCGAAAAACCTAACCCAGACTTAGTGATTAAGCCGCCCGCCAAGGGTGTACTTCGAAGGTCTGCTTTCAATCCACATGCGAGAGCAGCCCAGAATTACAACATTGTTGAAGACTTAGCTGTTTCACCTTCAGCAATGTCGGCACTCGAAGTGCTGCAATCATGTCCAGCGCAACGAAAATTGCTTTTGTCGGCTATTGGAGCTGTCGATGTTCAGGACCCGAACCTAATGATCTTTGATCTAGAAAGTAGTACACCGCGTCTCCCCCATCAAATGGCTTTCCAAATCCCAGTGATAGTCAAAAACAGGCCTATTCATCGGACTGTGATTGATGAGGGAGCTTCTACGTGTATTATGTCGATTCAATGTTGGAGATCGCTTGGTTCTCCTTCGTTGAACCAATCCCCCACCATCCTTAAGGCCTTTGATGGCCGTGGGTTCCGTCCGTTTGGTATTCTACAAGAATTGCCTATAGGGGTCGAAGGTAAAACCGTTAGTCTGGATGTGGAAGTGGTTGATGCCCCTCTAGACTACAACCTTCTTTTGGGTCGAAGTTGGTCATATGCTATGACAGCGGTCGTTTCATCGGTCTTCAGAGTCATTAAGTTTCCACATAACGGTAAGATCGTGACTATTGATCAGCTGACATACTTTTCATCCGACCCAACCTCTTTAGAAACTATCCAGCATGTTGGTAAAACGACAATCCCTTATAGGGACATTGGTGTAGGTTTAGTTAAGGATTCCGGTTTACTGGGAACTTTTCCTCTCCCTCCACTCAATGCAGACCCTTCGTTCGCAACAATTCATATGATCACGTCAGAAAACATTATTTATGATGATCCTTGGTATGTTCCCTCTGACTCTGAGCTAGACTCACTCGGTGATGTTATGCCGTTGAGTCCGTATGAGATTGCTTATGAAGCTCTTATGTCTTTTACCGATTTTCATTCAACCGACCAAATGAATGTGGTCAGTGAAGAGTCACTTTTCACCTCACCTTTAGAACGGATAACGTTTCCCGAAGAAGTCTCATCTGACGAACGACTTCGCGAAATCCTAAGTGTAGATGATCTACCATGGGAAGATCTCCATCACAGATCTTCGTTTTTACCTAAGGGCGATGCATTTGAAAATGATTTTTCATCTATCTTTACCGCTGATTATGTCAAAGACGCTCAGGATCCAACGAAACATTCTGATTCAGAGCTGAATTTAGGGAATATTTCTCGTACTATTCCCATTGATATTTCAGTGAAGCCCGGAATCGAAGAGAACATTCATATAGGTGCCGCATGTACTGACGAAGAAATTGAAACTTACAAGGCCCTATTCCAAGAATTCCGCGACGTGTTTGCCTGGTCCTACGAGGAAATGCCAGGAATCGATCCTGCCATTGTTGTTCATGAAATCAAAACCTACCCGGATGCTAAACCCATTCGGCAACGGTTGCGTCAGATTCACCCTCGAAAAGCAGCTGCAATCAAAGCCGAAGTCGAAAAGCTGTTGAAAGCAGGTTTCATTTATCCGATCCCGTTAACGGATTGGGTATCGAATATTGTTCCCGTCAATAAAAAACAAGGAACAATAAGAATCTGTATCGATTATAGGGATATCAATCGAGCTTGTCCAAAAGACAACTATCCTACGCCTTATATCGATCAAATAATTGATGATTGTGCCGGAAGTGAGATGTTTTCCTTCATGGATGGTTTCTCAGGTTATAATCAAATCAATATTCTACCTGCCGATCAACCAAAAACGGCATTCATTTGTCCATGGGGGACATTTGCTTATTGCAAATTACCTTTTGGCCTTAAGAATGCCGGTGCTACTTTTCAACGGGCCATGTCTTATGCATTTCATGACATCAAGCACATTGTGCAACCCTATCTCGATGATTTGCCTGCTCATTCTTTACACCGAGCTGATCACCTTGTCCATTTACGAGCAATCTTTATGAGGTGTAGGCATTATCGAATTCGGTTGAATCCCCACAAGTGTGTTTTCTGTATAGAAACAGGTCGATTGCTGGGATTTGTTGTTTCCAAAACCGGCATTCGCGTCGATCCCTCGAAAGTCGAGGCTATCATCCAATTGCCTCCTCCTTCGAGTTTGCGCCAACTCCAAAGTTTGCAAGGGAAAGCGAACTTTTTACGCCGATTCATCCCTAACTACGCCGAGGTCACTAAAGGTTTTACACGGTTGTTGAAACAGAACGTACAATTCTTTTGGGACGAGATTGCTCAACAATCTTTTGATGCATTAAAACACGCGTTGACCCATGCACCGTTATTGCATCCTCCCAACTACAACCAGGACTACTTCTTATACCTCGCAGCTTCGCATTCCACCATTGGAATGGTGTTAGTTCAAGAAGATGAATTCAAGCAGAGCATGTGATATATTACCTTAGCAGAACCTTAAATCCAACTGAGTTAAAATATTCACATGTGGAGAAATTGGCCCTGGCAGCCGTTCAAGCTGTCCAGCGTTTTCGTCACTACATTCTTCTCCGCAAAACTACTGTTATTTCGGATTGCAACCCTATGATTTATATCTTGACAAAACAACTGCTAGGGGGCAAGTACTCTAAATGGATCGTCATCCTGCAAGAGTTCGACTTGGAGTTTGAGAAGTCCAAGTCTAAGAAATCTTTAGTCTTCGCGGAATTGATGTGTGATTTCCCGAGTGCTGACACAGAGACTGTGGCAGAGGAGTCCATTGCGGACGAATCTTTGTTTCTTATTAGCACTGTAGATCCGTGGTATGGGGATATAATCATCTATCTCCAAACCCAAACCTTTCGGCCTGAAGCTTCCAAGGAAAACCGTCGAAAAATTCGGTTTCAATCCCAGCAATACAGAATTATTGGAGATACACTTTATCGCCTGGGGGCAGACTTAGTTTTTCGACGTTGTTTAACTCACGATGAGGCTGAGAGAGTTTTGAATGATTGTCACTCTGGAGCATGTGGCGGTCATATGTCTGGGTATGCCACAGCTCAGAAGGTGTTGCGCGCTGGCTATTTCTGGCCGTCTATGTTTAAAGATTGTATCCTTGCCGTCAGAAAATGCCACAACTGTCAAGTGTTTGATCGCAAGATGCGCGCTCCACCTGCTCCTCTCCACCCTATAATTGCCGCTGGTCCATTCGCCAAATGGGGCATTGACTTTATTACTTGTAACCCTCACTCGGCCGGGGGGCATGCGTATATCATCCTTGCGGTTGATTATTTTACTAAGTGGGCCGAGGCGATGCCTACATTCGACGCAAGCGGCAAGACAGCTGCACTTTTCGTATTCAATCATATCATAACTAGGTTTGGTGTCCCACAAGCAATCATTACGGACCATGGAAGCCATTTTCGAAATGTCATGATGACTGAACTTACAAGCCAGCTTGGTTTGCGCCACGATAGCTCTACACCTTATTATCCGCAAGCCAACGGTTTGGTTGAGTCAATCAACAAAGTTCTAGTCGTCATGATTCGACGGATCATTGGTATCCATCGAACGAATTGGCATAACATGTTATTTTCGGCGCTATGGGCATATCGAACTTCAGTGAAAAATTCAACAGGTTTCACCCCTTTTCAGCTAGTTTATGGCTTAGAAGCTGTGTTACCTATTGAGTGCGAAATCCCATCACTTCAAATGGCTGTCGAATTACTTCCAGCTACTTCCGAAGAGGAGAAACGGTTGTTATACTTGGCTAAATTAGATGAGACTCGACGTGACGCTACTTTAGCCATCGAGACTCACGCAAAACGAATGAAAGCCCAGTACGATAAAAATGTAACTCCTCGAAGTTTTTCAGAAGGAGACCTAGTACTATTATATGATCAAGCGAACGATAAGCTAGGTGCTGGAAAATTCGTTCCCATGTGGCATGGGCCCTACATTGTAAAGCGAAAGCTAGCAAAAGGGGCTTATGAGTTAGTTGATTTTGATGGGGACTCTTTGGGCAAACCCAGAAATGGACTTTACCTAAAGAGGTATTATGCTTAAAATGATGGATGGAGAAATTTTTAGATAGGTTAGATTTCCTTTCTAGCTAGCAAGTGTGTTAGTTTAGTCAGTGTGCTTAGCTTAGCAAGTGTGGTTTTCGTCATTATCCTGGCTTATCTTGGTTTTACTCTTGATATTGTAGATGTCGACGCCTCTCCAAACATACATTGGATTTGCTGATGGTGCTTGTCGTAGTACACGGAATATCTCTTCCGCAGCTTGGGTTATCTATTCACCCTCTGACGAGTTAGTTTCTATGCATGGGGTAAGCCTCGGTCAAACAACGAATAACATTGCAGAATACAGTGCAGTGGTTGAATTATTATCCGAATCTATTTCATTTGGAATTCGACGTTTGATTGTGAGGTTAGATTCTGAACTTGTTGTATTACAGCTTAATAGAGTTTATGCCATTAGAAATCCTGTGTTGTTAAGGTTGTTTTTGAGAGTGCGTCTCTTGGAACGTGAATTTGATTACATTGAATATCAACATATTCCAAGGTCTTTGAATACATTAGCAGATGCAATTGCTTCTCGAGTGTTGGACAGACATTTATAATAATCATGCAAGTAAATTTAAAAGACATTTCATCATACATGTTAAACAAGATAAGCCGGTAATAGTGATATATAGATATAGATAGAAGTGTGTCCAAAAATATATACATCGTCTTCGATCATAGGTTTAACACACCTTATGATCGGCAAAATGATAGTACAAAAAGTCAAAAATGTCACATGTGACTACAAAAGTGACTAGTCAATCACTGGTGGTGCTCTCTGTACGACACCACTGCGCGCGCTACCTTACGCAAAAATCTCCTAAACGGTCCAGGGACCGCAACTACGAAGCGCTGAAGCCTCATAGGAATATCATCCATAGTAGTCTCAGGTATATCTGCCGTGAGACGCTCTAGATCATGCTCCAAATCAGCTAGTACTTCCGCAGCCGCATCCTGTGGGGCCGGTGCCGGTGCAGCTGGATGTCGTCTGTCGTAAGGCCGGAGATTGGCTGGACGCTGTGGTCCAACATCTGCATTTTTAAAATTTTACTGTTACTTTGAGACGATATATATGAAAAATAAAAAATACATAATTAGAAAACTTGTGAAAATGAAAGTACCTCTGTCATCCCATTGTTCTCCCTGTGGAAGAACCATGTCCGGATCACCTCTGAAATCCATTCCGGCATATGGAAAGTCTTGTATCACAAAAAGCTGGCCCTCTAGCCAGTCGAAGTAACTGTCTGAGAATCGAACCACTGCAGCACCCTCGTCAGGATGCCGGGCCATCACCGCAACCCATCGAACAAGCTTTGGCTCCCGAGGACCCAAGTCATCAACAGTGAGTTGCTGAGGGATCAGCATAGGAACTCTCTCCAAGGCAAAGCTCACGACTATAGGCCCATATCCAAAAGTCTTTAGTCGTCCGTTCTTTGCCTTGGTCAGTTGGCTCTTCATATGAGCCGACACAGCTTCGCACCAGTTGAAGATGGTGCCTTGGTAACAGTCAACTGCCATCCGCATTTGGGATCCGGAGGCAATGTGCAAGGCGGCCGCGCCACAAATCCTGGTGACCGTAAATGCAATAACTCTAAGTTCCGCCAGAGCGATGTGTTTTATCTGCACGCCCTTTTTATGGCGAGTCCCTGGTCTGCACCACTCCTCGCGGAGATCATCAAGGGATTGGCCACCCGGCCTGGTCCCCGCAAGCTTGAGTTGCTCACCTCTGTTTGGCAAGCCAGTGAGAAAGTATACATCCGAGGGCTCTATCTCGAGCTGGTGCCCTCCAATGTAAAAACATTGATCCTGAACGTTCCATCGCTCAACCAGCCATTCCAAAAATCTTACCTGGCCCCTCATGCCCGGTATGGTCCAATATTTGTACAATCCACATGTTCTTAAGGCATCCAGAGAGGGTTGGTGGTTAATCGCAGCTTCATCGTCCTCTACGTGCTCTCTCTCTCTCCAGTCTAACATGTTCAAGGTCCTGCACATCAAAAGAATCAATTAGAAATTAATTTGAGCAAATTTGGTGGTTTTTTGAAAGAGTTGGGGTTTTGAAATGCGCCCTTTGCGGAGGACGCACCCCGGCTTTGTAGCACAGGGCGTCCGGACGCAGTTTTCCTGAAGGTGGGCTGCGTCCCCCGACCTTTTTCCCGTGTGAGAAAAAGTCGGGGGACGCAGGTCACCCGAAGGGCACCTGCGTCCGCCGAGGGGCGCATTTTGAACCCAAACCCCCCCCAAAAAATAAAACAGAGACCAAAAACTAAATTCTAAACGGATAGAAATGAAGAGTGGGATGTGTAAAATACCTCGGTGAAGCGGCGTTCGATTCCGACGGTCAGATTTTCCGCAGCGACCACGGGAAGTTTCTTGTCAAAAGCTCCTTTTTCAATCTTCAAAGTCAAACGGTAAAAATGACATGGTAAAAGGTCTTTTTATAGGTTTTTTGGGTGAATGAGTTCATTTTTTACCATGAAAAGATGTTTTTCAATGAATTTTTGCCTATTTTAAACAGGTATGAGTAATGTGTCGCTTTTGTGCAGGACAAAGGGATTTCGAGGGAAATTGTAATTTTCACTAATAAAAATATCAGAGTCATCTTTTAAGCCCTTTTCTGACTCCTAAAACATGAAAAGATCGCCGAGTGTCTCTTTTTCACTCGTTAAAACGGAATTAAAAGACGGTCCCCTTTTAGCTCTTTTCTGACCGTAAAATCAGGAAAAGATTGCCGGGTTTTTGTCGTTTCAAACTCGATAAGGAACTAAAACGACGTGTCTTTGATCGCTTTTTACTTTTCAGGTCAACGACACTATTATGAAAGTACTCCTTGGTCGCAAGATCAAGCGGTTCCCCCAGGTATTATTTTATACTTTTTCGGGCTTGAGGGACACAAACTTACGAAAAAGTTCAACGTGGAGTTTCCTTAAGTTTTTTCAGACTCTCTAAAAATGAAAAACGCCGAGTTTCTCCTATACTGGGCTCGTTAAACTTTTACAGTAAAGGACCTGTTCAATTACAAACAGGAACGAACCACTCCTTCCTAGGGTTCGAATTTAAACTAGGTTGGACTCGTCCGAAGGATGAGCTTATAACCAAGCATATGTTATCCTCCTCAAGCTTGTTAAAAATAAAGAGGTACTTGCCAGAAATGGTGGGGGAAAAGAGAGAAGAATGAACCTATTTGTCACCTTTTGTCTCAAACGAAACTTTATTACCACTCTTGAGCACGACACTTTTTCATTTCACCTGGGTTGGGAAATCTTTTACCTCACAGTTGACCAAATCACTTTGAAAATCTTTAACCGGGTTCAGGGATCAACTTTGAGTTATTCGTCACCAAACCATCTGTTGTGTCGTTATGTGTTCAAGAGGTCTGCAAGCAAAACTTTCATCTGCAAAATACTTGTCATCCATTTGACCATCCCTGAGTCAGTCCTTACAGCTACATTTCTTCAACTTGAACAATGATTTCGTGTTGCGGGCTTGCCTTCAACGGGTCGCTTTCTATCGACATCGACACATTATCTAGAAAGATGACTTAGGAATCGACAGTACCTTGAAGTCTGCATGCATCAATGGCAGGTTTCTCGCCTTTGACGACAGTTTACATCATTGACTTTCGATCAAAGGATTCCGTGAAGTGTTCGACATCGGAACATCTATTCACATTTCACGGGTTGTGCTTGGTACTTTGAGAACCATTGACATTACTGGTGGTCTCTCTCACGCTTGTTAACAGTTCACATCATCGACTGGTAATCAAGTGGTTTCTAACATGTTCGACATCAAATCATTTAATCACATGCTTAGAATCGTACCAATTCGGGAAGTAGGAGTGAAGACCCTGGATCTAGTTTCTACCATCCAGGCTGCGAGGAGTTTTGTATTCATTATCTATGTAGACTAATCATAAACAGATGGCTGCGTCCATACTGTGTCTACAAAAGTCTATAAAATGATGTACTGCAAGATCATTCCTGTATCAGACTAGTTAGTCCATTAGTTAAAGTTTTGAATCTGAGTATGGGAATGCCTACCTCAGTGATGATATAATCTTATACATGTATTTTGTGTTGAAAATTGCAGGTTCCAACCAGGTCATCCACAAGTCAATCCTTGAAATGATAAAGCGCTTCACCCTTCCTAGAATTACAAAATACCAATCTATTCCAGGCTTCGCACTTTAGGGGGCAATCTGTTACACTAAAAAATGTCACCTTGACTACTTACAGTTAGTATGGCTCAAATCAACAGTCATGCTACCCTCTTAGGCAAGTCTATGCCTCTGTTATCCATCTCAAACTCAAAGAAGAGAGAAAGTCTTGTAAAAACTATGTTTATCTCTGGGGTCGCAGGTTCTCTCTAGCCTTACCTGCGGGGACGCAGGTCATGTTCACAAAAGCTGCGTCCATGGACGCTCTGTATATTAAGGGACAGGTGCGTCCCTCTGTAAAAGGCAAAATGCGCGAGTTTTATCTTGAAAAAGTTACTTGTGGTTACTTCTAGAACATTCTAGAGGTCGGTTTGATGAAATGGATGCGCCTCCAGTTGGTTCATGTATCTCTATTAAGGGGGAACTTATCCCATCAATAAGGGAGCTATCCCACCCATAGAGGGGGATGATCCCATTGATAGTGGACCTGAATAACCTCTTTACAGCACTATAAATAAAGGCATTGAGCCACAAGGAGAGGAGGTTGGAGCTATACATTTTCTTTGGGTAAATGCTGCAGGATTTAGGTCTTCCATTAGAACCTTTGTGAGGAGAGATTGTCTTTACATGATTCTACTTGGAAGTGGGTGAGCTTTGTCAAAGTAGAGGAAGACACTTGATGGACCCTGGGAGGAACTTGCACAACACCAAGGCCAGGTTGTAAGAGTTTCTTTGTTTCGTTATTAATACAAACTGGTTTATTTTTCTCAATAGCTTATGTTAATGAGTTATTTCATGTGTTCCTTGGTCTGCATGTTGAATCTATGTTTTATTATATGAAATACAAGTGCTCGGTAATTGTTTGATTGTTTGTGGTTGCAGGAATTGACTTGAAGGAGGAGCTCATCCGGATTGGCAAGAACGAACTACAACGATAGCGTTTTGGAATAAGGTAAGCCTAAACACTTGTACTTTTCATGTTATAAAAGGTAGATTTAGAGAAAGATCATTCCATTTTGTCTTGTTTGTCGCTAGTGAGTTTATACTCCTAGGGAGGTCAGTTGTGTCAGCCCAAATGACTTTTTCCGCCACGACAAGATGACTCATTTTTTTTTCAAGACCTCAGTGGTTGAAGTTTAGAACCAAGCACAGAGAAGATAGACAGAAGACTGGCCAAGTGTTGCAGTGTCATAAGTCCCTTCATATCTCGGCCACATACTCATTCAAAAGCCAGAACTCAGTAGATGGCAACACTTATTTATGGAAACAAAAATAACAAGGTATTAAGCAACTCAAACAAATGAAAACAAAAATAGTAAGCGAAGCAAACAAAATGAAAACAAGGAAGGTAAGCAAGGAAAAAAAAATTAAAACAACAATCAAAAACCAGACTATGTACATGGCACGAGGTGCATCCTGACCTACTGGAAGTAATGCTTGAGATCTTGACCATTGACAGGAAGGTTGTCAATCCTCCTGTCAAGTGATTACAGACGGTATGTGTGTGGGCCAAGCTTCTCATGAAATGTGTACAGACCAATCTACAGGGATTGAAACTTCATATGATTGCCTTTGTCTTCATGGGACTTATCCCATTTCAGAACCAAGTCACCAACATCGAAGTTAGCTTTCCTTTCAGATTTCTTATCGAACCATCTCTTGATATGCTTATGGTGGAGTGTAAATTTTTCTTTTTCTTTCATCCTTTCTTCATGAATCTTGTGGATTGTATCCATCCTATGCTGAACTAGCTAGAAAGGCCTGCCTTGGGATTCTTGGGATAGCTGAAGTGTAGGCAAGTAGATATTAAGTGGAAGGATGGGTTCTTTACCATAGAATAGGAAGTACAACGAGGTATTCAGAGAGGGTTTGGGTGTTACGCAGTCAACCCATAGTGCATTCATCATAATGGTATGCTAGTTGTGCTGCTTAGAGAAAAAAGTCTTTTTCATTATGCAGATGAGGTTTTTGTTTGTGGATTTTGCGAGGTCATTTCCCTATGGGTAGTAGTTACATGAGTTCTCCAACACAATACCAATTTGTAACGCAATATCATAGAGTTTCAAAGACGAAAAGTACATTGCATTATAAAAAATAAGTGATATCGGAACGCCGAAGCTTGAGATGATGTTCTGTTGGAGGACGCTGATGACCTCCCAGTCATTCACTTGTTTGACTAGAATTGCTTTTGTCCACCGCATGAAGTAATAAGTTGCTCTTAAAATGTAGCAGTGTTATTTTGACGAATGTGGGAAAATCTCCCCAATGATATCTAGGCCCCATTGTTGGAACGGTTTAGTCACTGCAATAGGGTGCAGTGTGGCTATTGACCTACATGTTCTGTCAGTGCCTCACTAACAGACCAGTCACTTGTGGGCATAAGCATGTGTATGCTTGAATAATGTGGGCCAATAGAAACCAACTCGCATAAATTTGTGTGCAGTGGTGTTCCCTGCAAAGTGACCCCCGGCGGGTCTGTCATGCAGATCTTGTAACACCTTCTCTGATTCATGTGCCTCTAGGCACCTAAGAAAAACTCTATTGTTGTGCTTCCTATAAAGCACTCCATGCATCAACTGATATGCTAAAACTTTGAGGCGAAATGCCCTCTTCTGTCTGATGGAAAAGTGAGAGAGTACAGTGCCATGCTCAAGGTACTAGCGCACATCTGTGTACCAATGGGTTCCGTCTTTAGTGGGTATTTCTCACCTTATGTAATACATCTCAACTTCCTGCTCCCAGCCCGCGAGCTCTTCTTCACTCTCAAGTGCATGTACTACTTCAGGTGCAAGTATGCAGAGCCCATTGTTATGCAGAATTTTTCATCTGTGGATAAGCACAACTTCCCTAAGCAGTTAGCTACACTTAGAACAACAGAATTAAAGACTTTAACCTTTTCCTATAGAAGATAAATAATACAAGGGACCTACTTGTTATCTTTTGCTTCCCTTTCTCTCCTTTGTATGGTTCTCGTCGCTCCCTCTCGAACTAAAACCGCTCGATCAGTACCTGCAATCATAAATAGAGGAAAAAAAACCAATTAAAGAAAGAGATTTATCTACTATAAGCAAATGGAATCAAAATAATTTACACATATAATAATAATACATAAAGACAAGAATATGGGAAAAGGCGTAAACAACTTTATTAAGTAGAAGGAAGAGTTACAACCAAAGAAGTCTGATCCCATGTCACTCATCTAGCTTGAGTTCCATCCTTCATCACACCAATAGCACAACACTATGGAAGCATAAAAATACTTTCTTATGATCACAAACCTCAAACCAATAGTATCTCCTTACAATTATTCAAAGTCTATCCCCTAATCACTATGATGAGTGCTCAATTTATAGGGAAATGGAGGTGGTTTTGTCATAAATTTGGCAGTGAATGGCCTTCCAATTTGGGAGTTAGTTTCCATGGAGGAAGGGATGAGAGGATAGGATGTTATTTGAACCATTCCCTATCCAAGTTTGAGCTCATAGGAGAGGATAAGAGGTGGGAATATTATAGAATGGTATAGAATGTAGGAACATTCCTAGAACCCTATGAAGATTTCACTCAATCTTGCCCAGCGTAGGTCAAAGTGGGCCTAGGTTCTTTGCAAAGTAGGCTTGAATGGGCCTAAGTACTCTGCAATGGATTTATCCCTAACCAAGGCTGTGCTGATCCCTCCCATGTCACTCATCTAGCTTGAGTTCCATCCTTCATCATACCAATAGCACTACACTCCAACAGTATAACAATACTTGCTTATGATCTCAAACCTCAAACAAATAGTATCTCCTTACAATTCTTCAAAGTCCAGCCCCTGATCACTATGATGAGTGCTCAATTTATAGGGAAATGGAGGTGGTTTTGTCATAAATTGGGAATTGAATGGATTTCCAATTTGGGAGTTAGTTTTCATGGAGGAAGGGATGAGAGGATAGGAGGTTGTTTGATTCATTCCCTATCCAATTTCGATCCCATAGGAGAGGATAAGAGGTAGGAATCTTCTAGAATGGTCTAGAATATAGGAATATTCGTAGAACCCTATGAAGATTTCACTCAATCTTGCCCAGTGTAGGTCAAAGTGGGCCTAGGTGCTCTGCAGAGTAGGCTTGAATGGGCCTAAGTTCTCTACAATGCATTTACACCTGACCAAGGCTACGCTAGTCCCTCAAGGAGTCATTTCAGGATTTCTTTAGGCCAGGAAGCCCTCAGGAATGATGGCATTCAAGGTGATGACTTGCCTAGGGAATGTAGCAACTGAATAAGGGTTTGATGAGCCCTAATAGTATTGATCTGAATGTCAGGAGTGATGTGCCCAAATAGACCTGTAACAATTTCCCCATAAAGCATGAAGTCGAAAATGATAATGTCGAGTGATATGCTTTACAATGTGACGAAGAATAACCGATGTGGATGGTGACCTGCATCGATTACAATACATAATATCATGATATTTTGAATCTTTTCATGAATTGCTGAGGGAAGGCATACCCATACTCAGCACATAAACTTTTCATTACATGTACATAGATAGTCGTCTATAGATATAGACCCATCATGGGATGACCATCAATGTAAAGCCATCGTACAGATGATTTAGTACTTTCCTGAAATTCCAGCCTGGATGGATGAAACTAGATCTGAGGTCTTCTATCTCGTCTAATCGTTCTCTCAAGCACAAGTCTAACCATGTGAATATGTGATCTAAATTCGAACATGGGAAGACACCGTCTAATTATCATCCAATGATGTAAGCTGTTAACAGACGCGAGAGAGATCACCGATAATAATAATGATTCTCAAGGTACTGTAGTACATTTTGTATGAATAGATTTTTTGATGTCGAACACCACACAAAGTCTTTCGGTCAAAGGCCAGTGATGTCAACATGTCACTGGAAACGAGAAACTTGCCATTAATGTATGCAAGCCCCAAGGTACTGAAAGGGTGTTTCTAGGTCAACTTCTCAGATAATGTGTTGATGTCGACAAGAGGTAACTCATCGTAGGCAGGCCTTGATGTATCCCACATCAACGACATGAAATGAGTGTAATGATTTTAGATATGGAAAGTGACTGACAACACAAGGTTCACGAATGGCAATAATGAAAATGAAGGTTTATGAGTATTGCAAAGGATGAGTTTTATTGAGTGACTTCTATTGAACATGTCAGTGACACTGAATGAATTGGCAGCATTGAACCAAAACCAAAGTGATGTGTTGGCTTGATGGGGCCTGACCCAGGTTCGGAGGTGATTTAACCAAACAAATCCCAGTACTACTAGCCCTTTCGACAATAGTCCGCGGAGCGTGGACTGAGGTCTCACCCGATGTAGTATGGGAGGGTGCTAGAACCAGGTTTCCACACCCTAGAGATGTTTGATGATTTGTGGTGGTCTGCGGTTTGACCCTGCGTGCACGTCGCTACACGCAACTATCAGTCCCTCGCAGCCTGTGATGCTGCCTTCACGCAACCCTACTCGAGGTGTGAGTCATGCTATTACCCAAACTCCTTACTATTAATCTGTTACTAACCAATTACTTAACTTATCTGTGTGAGCTTGATTATACTTAATAGTGTTCAACATTCATATAAGTGTGTGCGAGAAATAAAATAGTGTACAGGCATGGAAAGAAAGATAGAAACAGATACACAATATTTGGAATCAACGCCTTTTATTATTCTTCTTGCTTGGTTACAGACTCGACCCTACCCTACGCACTCAGCTGTAGTGGTCCATGCACTCAGCTACTGACTCTTCTAGGCCTCTGCAAACTTATATGCAGAGCCTCTTCCTGGTACTACGACTCAAAACTTTACAGATTCGACTCAATGCCTCATCCTTTCTCTCTCTCTTACTTCGCTTTACACTTAGAGCCTAGCTCTATTTATACAATCCCATGGTCCGCGGACCATGGGTAGGCCGACATTACATTACATTATATTACAAAACTTAGGGCGGACAACCCTATGACTCAATATACATCTTGCACTCTGCACCTGCAATTCGCGAAGTCTTACAATAACATTTGACGAAAACTGGGCTTTGAACCGCAAAACATGCTGTGGGGGGAGATTCCATGCCCAACAGGCCCCCAACACAAACATCGTGAATCGCCCTCGAGTCACTCTATTGGCACAACTATCTTGGCACGTAGTCCTTTCAACTGGTCCTGTGCTGCTCGAAGGTCCACAGTGCACTACTCTGTGGTTTGTTGGATCTGCTTCATGCGTTCATCCGAAGCTTCTTTATCAGGGGAAAAACCCTGTCTCAGCGCATACAACACCTTCATCTGTGTGAGCTTGCCTTTGATATCTACCGTAACGATGAAGGCCTCATCAATCCATGGTTGGATGCGCGCTTTGAGAACTGCCTCTTTCTGTCTCGCAGCGTCCACCTCAGATTTTTAGTGCCTTTGCTTGCTGCAGCTTTGTGAGTCGTTGAGCGAGGATGAATGTTTGTGTAGTTCCTCAGATATTGTCGTACTGCTCCTAAAGCTTGCGCACTTCTCTTTCCAGGCACTTTATGTTGGGGTCCTCCTACAAAGATGTGAGGATCACAAAAGATTGTTCCAACATACCTGTTACAGGGAAAAGTGTCTGCACAGAACTGCTTATCCCACTAAGGTGTGGTAGCTACCTTAGAAACAAACAAAGTAAAGCTACTTTCATTTTTCCTTTATGAAATATAGATGAGATAAGAACAAAGGAGACCAACCTCTGTCTTGCACTTATCTCCTAGTTTGATTCCTCTCTCTCCTGACAGTCCTTTGCTACTTGCTTCCTTGTACACCCAGCTTCACAGAGTACCTGTAGGATCAAAGTAGCATAACACTATACAAGAACATGGATCTATAATCATAAATAATCTAGGATCAGATGTAAATTGACCATACAAATACATAAAACATAAATGACACAAGAGTATGGAGGAAAACTTGAATAGCTTTTATTGATAATCAAGAAAGAGCCAAGGGAGTTACAACCAGTTGTTCTGACCCAGCATCATCCTCTCAGCAAGTAAGCCCTTCTTCACCTCATACAAAGCGTAGATCACCCAACACTATGATGTTGTCTCAAGAAACCAACAGAAATTCCTTACAATATGCAAAATTCCAGCCTCTAACCCCCCGATCTCTGTGATGAAAGATCTATATATAGATATTTGCAGAAGAGTGAATCAGCTCTAGGTTTTTGATTAGTGTCTTATCTCTTATATTTCTTGCTTCCACTTGGAGATTGATGATCTCTTACTCATCCTTGGTCGAATTCAGAGAGGCAAGTGTCACAGGAGAAGTTTCTGGAAGATTCCATGCCTGTCCACCTCGCGGATTGACACTGCCATTTGTCACTTCTCGCCCATCGCACCCCATAGAAGGGATTTTTGAAATGAAACACACCCACAGAGTGTACTTAGGTGAGATGCAAAACACTTTGCCTATGGAGCAGCTGAAATGATCCTTTTTTGACTAGTTTTGAGCAGTTTTTCATGGAGAACTTCTGGGAGAAGCTATAATCAGTTGACCTTGTTCCTTTAGGAGTTAGAACAACACTTTTAGGGACTTAGGAGCCCTTGGTTTATGGACATTTCATGCTTGGGGTTGCAGTTCCCAAAAATGTCTATGATAGTTGCCCCCTAAAGCATGAGGTCGTTAATATTTTGATGTCGGGTGAAATGCTTTATTATGAGGATCCGAAGTTCTTTCAAGATGGGAGGAGACCTATAATAAGATACAATACAATACATTATCTTCATAATATTTTCATGATCTAGCTGAGGTGGGCATTCCCATGCTCATCTTTATAAATTCATTTTCATGTAGATAGGACAGACAATCGTTTGAGTGTAGACTGATGATTCTGATAGAGCCATCATCCCTTTGATTGGATGATTATCTGTGCAGCAATGATGTACATTTGATATCTTTATTTCCCTGAATATATATCGCAGCCCGGATGGATGAAACTAGATCTAGGGTCTTCAATCTCGTTCGATCTTCACTCGAAGTACAAGTCTATCCATGTGAGAGATATTCAGGAGTCGAACATGGAAAGACATCGCCTGATTACCAGCCAATGATGTAAGCTATTAACAGGCGCGAGAAGAATCACCGATAATGATAATGACCATCAAGGTACTGCAGTACAATTCACGTGGTGTGAATAAAGGACTTTGCATCGAACACCACGCAAAATCTTTCGGTCAAAGGCCATTGATGTAAACCTGTCGCCGGAAGTGAGAAACTTGCCATTGAGGCATGCAAGCTTCAAAGTACTGAACGGGGTGTTCCTAGATCAACTTCTTGGATAATGAGCTGATGTCGACAAGAAGCGATCCATCACAGGAGGGCCATAATGAATCCCACATCAATGACAAGGAACGGAGTAAATGATTTTAATGGAGATGAAAACGATCTGATTACATAAGGTTCAGGGTGGCGGTCATGAAAGAATGGAGTGTAAATGTATTGTAGCGAGTGAGTCACAGGTGAATTCTCTGAATGACTTCTCTTGAACATATCGGCGACATTGATGTGATGATTGGT
This sequence comes from Pinus tabuliformis, assembly GCA_031772625.1. NCBI lineage: Eukaryota > Viridiplantae > Streptophyta > Pinopsida > Pinales > Pinaceae > Pinus > Pinus tabuliformis. Next base: position 9,322,735 of record CM062808.1, read on the forward strand.
AGCATTAACCCAAAATGTGGATGGTGTGATGGGACCATGGTGATGTGACCGGTGAATGAAACAACCCAACCCGACTTGGATGCGGAGTGAAAGTGTCATGTTCAAGAGCGACTTGCTACCAACAAAGTTTCTTCAAGTTTTCTTCCCAATTTTTCCCCAGTCATTGCTGACCAGTACCTCTTTATTTTTGTCAAGCTTGAGGAGGATAACATATGCTTTTTCTATAATTTTCCCTTCGGGCAAACCCATCACTATGTTTTAACGAGCCTAGCGATAGTAAAACTCGTTCTTGTCTGCTATGGACAAGTTTGTCGCTATTAAGTTTTAACGAGTTTAACGACAAAGATAACTCGGTCCTTTTCAATTTTAGAGAGTTTGAGAAGGGACATAAAGGAAACTTTGAAATTTCGCTTTCGTTATCTAATCCCTTAAGTCTGAAAAAGTATAAAACAATACAGAAGGGATGAATTTTCGATACTTTTAACGAGCTGAACAAAACAAGCACTCGATATTTTTGTGTAATAATCCCTCAGGTCCAAAAAGATTAAAATCTAGAGGGATATCACTTCCTGTCCCTTTAACGAGCTGGAGAGGCCAATGGCTCGGCAATGTTTTCATATTTTATGAGTCAATTGAAAAGAGCTTAAAGGAGACTCGTCTTTTGAGGAACGAGTGATAAAATTTGGTAGCAACTGATTCCAGGTAAGGTTTGGAATTTTCCAATCACGGCAGTGTTACAAGGATGGCTAGTGGGATCACTCTTCGTAGCTGTTCCTCAAAAGGGGCAAACAATCAAATGGAGGTGAATGATTGGCCAATACATAGTGGAGGTGATGATGAGAACACGACCAAAGCTTTAAAGGCTGAAGTACTACATTCACGATGGTTATTTACCGGGAAATAGATCATTTTTAATGAGCTTAAACATGGGGAGAAACATTTGCTCATGACTTATGTTTATTTTTTAACGAGCTTGAACTATGTGCTAAAACTGCTCGATTAATCCAGTCATATAATAAGAATGTCCCATTTAAAAACGAAAATTTTTCAAATCTTTGCCCCACATCCTTTCTTTATGCAAGTTAGGAAACGACCAATCCAAAAAAAAAGATAAATAATCACTCTTTGCTTGCACGCCAAAAGGTTTGCATGCCCCCAGGTATAAAACAGAGTTTCAAGGTCACCTTTCAAATCTCCAACAAAACATTTTTTTTATCAGGAAAGGTCTACCTCTTTCAGGTTACCAAATACTGTTCTATTCACACCGCAAACAAAACACTTCTTCGGCGATGTCTACCAAAATAGACAAAGATGAGACAATCCACTCACATAAATTTGACGAGAAAACCTTATTCCAGTCTAACCCTCTCTTCAAATCACAGACGGGAGTACAGACTAGTCATATATCTCTCGCGGAAACCTACCCTATGCCCGAAGTTTTCTTGCCGAAGCAGACCAGGGTGCATGCCCCCTAGGTTTCAGTCATGTCCCCTGAATCACTCGCGCTCATCAGGTGGACAGACTGGGGATTGATGAGACATTCCTTGTGTGAAAAGACCATTTAGGGATGGTATATGACTATTTTCTCTATGTGATCCAGGAAATGAAAGTTGGTCTACGAGCTTGAACACTCTTCCTTCATGCGGAAAACACATTACTCTAAAGAGTGATGAGACAATGGCTCCCATGCAATAAATATAGTCCCGTCCAAGGAGTAGATTATAATCCAAGGGTCCTTGGATCACCATTATGTTCATGTGAACGCTCTTCCCTCTCAATGTTATGGACACATTGGGAAAGATCCCTAACGGTCGACTGGTTCCTTTGTCAAAGCCTATTAGATTTCTCATCTCAGGCAAAAGTGATGGCAAACCAAGCGCTTTCCAAGCAGTCGAGGAAAGGATACTCACAGAGGCCCCTTCATCTATGATGGTACCAGCCATAACCATTCTATATATTTGAGCAATAATTCGGAATCGTACGCTAGCCGGTAAACGGGGTCTGCCTAGTTGATTCGAGTCAAAGGAAACAACTAGGTTGTTTGTAGTTTTGTTTTCTTGACTTTCCATGAATTGCTAGGCTGTCTGGAGAGTGCCCCATGGTTGCTTAGACTTCGTTTCTTCTGCAACCCTTGGGAAAATAATTTCATGAACTGCTTGAAAAATGTAAAAGAGGGCTTGTGCATCCTTCTTCTTGTTGTCCCTCAACAAATCCCTTTCTACTTGAGACAAGGCATTGTATGCTACTGCATATGTTGGTTCTTGAAAAACATTCTCCACCAAATCCCAAACGTCTTAAGAAGAAAATAGGGCCTTCATTGTAATAGCCCAATAATCATAATTTTTTCTATTAAACTGAGGTATCTAAGGATTAGTCAAGCTTGTGCTTGATGTTTCCATTTCTGAGTGTAAAAAAAACTTTCTACGTGCTGGTAAATATGCTAAAAAACAATATGCCCTCAAAATAAATTTTAATTTCTAGTAAAAACACTTGTTTTTACACTAACATAGTTTAACTCGCTCTGATACCATGTTGGGAAATTTTATAGGTGGAAGAGGAGAGGATTCTGGCTCTCATGAAGGTTTAAAACCATATCACAACAAACCATGCTTTAGATTATATTTCAAAACATAGAAAAATGCATTTGCGTGATAAATGGACGTTGTAGCTCCAAGTGAAAACACAAAAAATTACTGTGATTTACGCTTCACTGGGGTTGCAGAGTAACTGTCTGTAAAACTCCATTTTTCACATGACCACCACGAATTGCTCCACAATTTTCTCCTCACTACCTCACAAACTTTCACCGTCTCTCTTTCTCTCTAACTTGCCCAACAATGAAAATGACTTTTACATTCATATTTATCTCAACATACAAATTTGACATTAATACATGACAGAGAAAATATTTAACACACAACATGGACAATTTTACATAATAAATGGTTTTCTGAATTTGCAGGTGTTGTGGAGTGTGGGCAATAGTCATAGAGCGAATTCTTGCCCATACTTATTTACTAAACTTCATTAAGTGCCTTAACTTCTCTGTTGTGTTGCGGAATGGTCAGCGATGTACTTTTGCTCAAAATTCAGTGCTTCCGTCTGCAAACAAAATCGCAACCTGCAAAAATACTTCTGACAAGTATCGTTGTTGTCAGGGTGTTTAACGCGATGGTTGGGATTAATATTTCCAACATTTCGTTCTAGTTTGTATCTGAAATAATGAATTAATGTTCCAATATATTTAGCTCGGTCATGATGATTAGTTAGCGTATTACATCCATGGATGGATACAGATCCAAACAAACACAACGAGCTTGATTGGCAGAGACACTACAACATTATAGTGGGAGTGGCTCGTGGACTTCTCTACCTGCATGAGGATTCTCAACTGCGGATTATTCATAGGGATATTAAAGCAAGCAATATTTTGTTGGAAAAAAATCTGAATCCTAAGATAGCAGACTGATCCAGGAGGATATTGGTGGCCACCTGCCAAGTCCACCTGGACCCCCACCATTGTCTTTCTCAGCATTTTCAATTTCCTTAATTGTAGCACAACTTACTATTTTTAGCAGTTTTCGAGTCCTGAACTTCCGGAGCCATTTTGAGGCCCTAAACGACGTTTTTTGGGGAATCCGGGGGCAACACGAGTCCATGGAATGGACTGTGTTGCCCGTTCCAACAATGATAGTGCTCGGATAGATCTTTCTAATGAGCTATTGTATGCGTCAAACGGAGATCATATGCCAAAGTTACGACCCTGGGAAGTTGATGTACCAACTTACCCCCAAACGGGGCCCACAGTTTGGCGTTTCATCTCCTAGGGTTAGGTTTTGGAATATTAAGGGTTTTTCCATTGTTTCTCAACAATAAATAGGCCTTCGAGCCTCATTGTAACACAGTTCAGAGGCATGTAGCCATCACATCTCTTCTCAGAGATAAGCTACCATCGCCCTAGCTAGTTTATTGCCATTTCTGTTTGTAAGCATATTTCAGTATTTTCCATTAATGAAATGAAGTATTATTTCCGCTGCATCTTTGTGTATATGGTTATCTCTGTAATTTGTTGCGTTCCTGTTTAAATCCGGATCAGTGGTATCAGAGGGTCTGCTTTTTCTCTGTTTTTCTTTGCATGTCCCCAACAAGGTCGGGATATAAGGAGTTAGGGCTTGAACTGGTTGAACCTTTGCAAGACCAGCCTCACAAATCCCGATGGCCTCCCATGGCAGACGAGAAGAAAGACGAGGGGGCAGGAGATCCCATCAAAATCTTGCTCGAAGAAGCGCTCGAGCGACAACGGAACGCGATGATGGACAGCTTTGCGCAGATCCTTCAGCGGCTACCCAGAAGCGGCGCATCGGCTTCCAGCAGCTCCTCTGGAAACGCCACACCCTTTAAGGTACAAGTTAATTTTGAAATCCCCATATTCGAGGGTCAGATAGACGTCGATGCCGTAGATAAATGGTTAAATCTGCTAGAGGGTTATTTTTCTGTTCATGAATTTTCGAGTCGGGAAAAGATTGTTTTTGCTCTTCTCAAAGCAGCCCCCCACGTCAAGGACTGGTGGGAAACCTACTGCGAGAAGAAGGATGAAAGTACTGGCTCACTATTTTCAGCCGCACCCACCTGGGATTCGTTCCGGGATGCCATCAAGGAGCAGTACTACCCTGTCGGAAGCTATGAGGATGAATACATAAAGTGGACCACGCTGCGGCAGGGAAGGGACCAAGACGTGCCGGAGTTCACCAATCTTTTCCATACCCTTCGCACAAAGTTGGGTATCAAGGATTCGGAGCAACATTTGATACTCAAATACCGTGGCTGCCTGCACAAGTACATCCAGGAAGAAATACAGTTCCTAAACATCCCCTCGCTTGGCGCAGCATACCGGTATGCCGTCAAGGTCGAGCAGAAGTTTAAACAAAAGAAGCGAGACTTTGGATCTGTGAATCCAAAGCAGGGGAAAGGTGCCCCTAAACCACAGAACAAAGGACAAAGCCAAGGCGGGACAGCCCAAGACAACCAGCCGAAGCTGCAAGCAAAGAGCAACACCGCGAAGCCGAGAAAGGACACTGGAAAATGGTGCGAGTTCCATAAGAGCTCCACTCACAACACAAGTGAGTGTCGGGCCAAGCAGTCACTGGTGGCTGAGCTAAAGGTTTCAGAATCAGATGCATGTTCCGACTCTGAGTCAGAACCCGATAAGGGGTATGAAAAAGGGAAGCAGATCATTGATGCGGATCCCAGCGCCACTGTTGCTACCACAAAGATCCAGAAAAATGAACCCGAAGATCCAGAGGAGGAGGAGCGTCTCTTCCACTCCCAGATGTGGGTAAAGGGCTCCCCGATACAGTTCATTGTTGATAGCGGGAGTCAAAAGAACCTCATTTCGGCAGAGGTCGTGAAGCGGTTGGGCTTACCGACCACAGCACATCCACAACCATACACCATTGGGTGGCTTCACCAAGGGCGAGATCTTCGCGTGAGCCAGCAGTGTCGCCTTCCATACAACATCAAGCCCTTCACGGATGAGGTATTGTGTGACATTGCTCCCCTTGAAGTTTGTGATGTATTACTAGGACAACCATACTTGTGGAAGCGACATGCTGTGTATGAATCAAGGCCCCGTGCTGTTATTATTACATTGGGAAATAAGTTGTTCAGGATACCAGAGGTAGCACCACCTGCCGCCATCTCTTTGATTACTGCAAAACAATGCAGTAAGATCATTTCCAAAACCAGGAAATTTGTTTTCCTGATGATACGCCCTCAAGGGAAGAAGAAGACAGTGGCCGCGGCCTCCAAACGGGGTCCCTCTGCACGGCAGCTACAGATGGACAAGATTGTGGAGGAGTACGAAGACATCTTCACCTCCTCGGCAGGGGTTCCTCTGCACTGTCAAGTCAAGCACTCCATCGATCTGACCCCAGGTGCGCCGCTACCCAATGGACCAATTTATCGGTGCTCCGTTCTGGAGAACAATGAAATCAAGAGGCAGATTCAGGAGCTCCTGCAGAAAGGTCACATCCGATGGAGTTCTTCGCCCTGTGGGAGCCCGATAGTGTTGGTACAGAAGAAGGATGGGACGTGGAGACTCTGTATTGACTATCGGGCGCTGAACAAGATCACTGTCCGTAATAGGTACCCGATCCCGCGGATTGATGACCTCCTAGACCAACTAAAGGGGGCGAAATATTTCAGCAAGATCGATCTGAAGTCAGGATATCACCAGGTACCAATTGAACCCTCAGATGTGTGGAAGACTGCCTTCAAATCCAAGGAGGGCCTCTTCGAATGGTTGGTCATGCCTTTCGGATTGACGAATGCTCCTGCAACCTTTATGAGGCTAATGGATGACATCTTGCGGCCATTCACCAACTCCTTTGTAGTAGTATACTTGGATGACATTCTGATCTTCAGCCAGAGTTGGGAAGAGCACCTCCACCACATCCGACAGGTTCTCCAAACACTGCGGCAACACAAGCTATGTGCCAATTTGGAGAAATGCACTTTTGGCATGACCGAGGTTCAGTATCTGGGATACATCATTGATGAACAGGGGGTGCATGTCGATCCAGCCAAGGTCCAAGTCATTCGGGATTGGCCCTCTCCAACCACTCTAACAGAGCTCCGCAGCTTTCTAGGTCTTGCCAACTTCTACCGCAGGTTTGTGTTGGGATTTTCTCATATTTCTTGGCCCTTGAGTCAAGTCACCAAGGGCGGGGCGAAAGCAAAATTCTTTTGGTCTGAATCTCAACAGAAGGCATTCAGGGAGTTGAAGGATCGCCTCTGCACGACACCAGTGCTCGCGTTACCATATTTACAACAACCATTTGAGGTCGAGACAGATGCCTCTGACTATGCTATTGGGGCAGTCCTTACTCAACATGGACATCCAGTGGCATATCACAGTGAAACACTTTCAGACACAGTCCGGAAGTACCCCACTTATGATAAAGAGATGTATTCCATTGTACAGGCCTGCCGACAATGGAAGCATTACATTTTGGGGAAGGAAACAGTCATCCACACAGACCACCGACCTCTGCAGTTCATACAGACCCAAGGGAAATTGCAGAATGATCGCCATCAGAAGTGGTCTACATACCTGCAACAGTTTCACTTGAATATCAAGTATAAAAAGGGCAACACCAATAATGTTGCAGATTGCCTCAGTCGACCACCGATCATGGCGCTAACCACTGTGCTCAACTCTTGCGGGCACGAGACTTCTGATTGGCCACTTCTCTACAAAAGCGACCCAGAATTCGGCCACACATACCAGACACTCTTGGAGGGTCGGCAGGTTGCAGATTTTCACCTCCAGGATGCCCTATTATGCCACCTCGGTCACCTCTGTGTTCCTTCAAGTGAGCGTGCCAAGATGATTTGGGAAGCACACTACAGTCGGGCTGCTGGGCATTTCGGGGTCGAGAAAACAGTGGCAGTACTGCAAAACTATTTCTATTGGCCGAATCTTCGACAGGATGTTGGGAAGTACATTCGATCATGTACTGCCTGTGCCATTGCCAAACCGACCATTAAGAAGCAAGGCCTCTATACCCCGTTGCCTACCCCTAGTCGACCTTCGGAATCCATCTCCATGGATTACATGTCAGGCCTTCCTTCCACTAAGCATGGAAATGACTGTGTTTTTGTGGTCGTCGACAGGTTCTCAAAGATGGCCATTATGATGGCTTGCAAGAAGAATATCACAGCAGAAGCCACTGCTAAACTCTTCTTTGAACGAGTGTGGGTGCACTTTGGGATCCCACAGTCTATCATCTCAGATCGGGATAGTCGGTTTCTCAGCACCTTTTGGTCCAGTCTCTGGTCAATGCTGGACACCAAACTCACGAAGTCCACAGCCTTCCATCCTCAAACTGATGGCCAGACAGAGGTTGTCAATAGGATGATTGTGTACATTCTGCGCATGTATAACTCAAAGAATCCACGCACATGGGACGAGAGCCTCCCCTACGTTCAGCACAGCTACAACCGAGCTCTTCACAGCTCCACTCACCATAGCCCTTTTCAGGTGGGTTTGGGATTCCAGCCACTATGCCCCATTGATGTGGCCATGCCACTTGCAGCTACTCACATGAATTCATCTCATGTCCAGTCCGAAACAGATAAGGCCACCAACTTCATTGAGCGCATCCAACATATTCGCCAGCAGGTCCATGACATTCTTGAGAAATCAAATGCCAAGTACAAGCAGCGACATGATCAACATCGGGTGCCACACAAGTTTCAGGTGGGCGACAAAGTTTGGTTGCATTTGCAAAAGGAAGGCCTTACTGGAGCCTATTGGAAATTGAGACCACTCTGATATGGTCCTTACACCATTACTAAGGCTATGGGAGACAATGCATTTGAGCTCAGCATTCCCCCATTCCTTGGCCTGCACCTAGTATTTAATGTGGACCGCCTTCGGCCATACTTTCCACCATTGCTAGACACATCTGACATTGCAGAACAGCTCAAACCCACAGAATTAAATCCAGATTGCATGGAACAAGCTGCAACTGATCGGATCATGGACACACAGATCAAGAACACTCGCCAACAGAATATCCAACTGTATCGAGTTGTCAAAGCGGGCCAACTCCTTCAGCAGGGCAAGTGGCTCACTAGGGAACAAGTTCAGCAGAAGTTTCCTCATCTCATGGAGGAGCTCAACGCAATGGGGACCATTGCTTCCTAAGGGGGGAGGAATGATCCAGGTGGATATTGGTGGCCACCTGCCAAGTCCACCTGGACCCCCACCATTGTCTTTCTCAGCATTTTCAGTTTCCTTAATTGTAGCACAACTTACTATTTTTAGCAGTTTTCGGGTCCTGAACTTCGGGAGCCATTTTGAGGCCCTAAACGACGTTTTTTTGGGAATCCGGGGGCAACACAAGTCCATGGAATGGACTGTGTTGCCCGTTCCAACAATGATAGTGCTCAGATAGATCTTTCTAATGAGCTATTGTACGCGTCAAACGGAGATCATATGCCAAAGTTACGACCCCGGGAAGTTGATGTACCAACTTATCCCCAAACGGGGCCCACAGTTTGGCGTTTCATCTCCTAGGGTTAGGTTTTGGAATATTAAGGGTTTTTCCATTGTTTCTCAACAATAAATAGGCCTTCGAGCCTCATTGTAACACAGTTCAGAGGCATGTAGCTATCACATCTCTTCTCAGAGATAAGCTACCATCGCCCTAGCTAGTTTATTGCCATTTCTGTTTGTAAGCATATTTCAGTATTTTCCATTAATGAAATGAAGTATTATTTCCGCTGCATCTTTGTGTATATGGTTATCTCTGTAATTTGTTGCGTTCCTGTTTAAATCTGGATCACAGACTTCGGCTTAGCAAGACTATTTCCTGAAGATGAGAGCCACGTCAACATAAGAGTTGCTGGAACTTAGTAAGATTTCAAAATAACATTTACTCTAACTCACTCTCTAAAGTGATTATCAATTAGTGATGGATATGTTTTAATCTGTGCTATTGATTTCAAGAGGATTGCAGTATCGTATGACAATTTTTCTTTTGGGTATTTACCTTCTTTGTTATGTTTTAACATTCAAGGATACAGGAATACGATTTCCTTTGCAAATAGCTTTTACTTTATGGTTACTTCATTCTTAAAATTTTATCGCCACTATTTAATCTTTGACATTGTAATTTATGTACACAAGTTGACTTATCACTTCGTCCATCAATGTCTCTAGTCATTTTGATGCTTTCATCTCATTCTGTGACATTACCGGATCCCACACAACTTGCTTTTGTGAGATCTCATGTTTCTAAAAACACCAAGTCCACCAGTTGTGGCTCTAGGGTTTCACAATCTGCCAGTATTTCGTCCCCATCATTTGTTGCATCTCACGCTCCTCCGTCAAATGTCGATGCTTCAATTACAGAGTTGGTACCTAGTTAATGCGCATCTTGCAATCTCTCGGCCTTAAAAATGGTATGTCTTTCAATGTTGTGACATAAGTCGGTTCACAGATACGAACATGCATAATATTTAATAATTTAAGGAGTTGTCCATTTTTCGAAAAAAATTCTGGTGGATTTTTCTGGTTAAATTTCTCTAAAATCTAGAAAGAATTTAATGAAATCATAAACTTAATGGGTAATCCCTACACAATCGTAGTGTCCTAGGGGTTTTTCATGGTGTTGAATCCCTATATACAGTCAAAAAACCAGTTTAAATAACACAAGTCAAGATTTCACTTCAAATTTTTCTGCAAGTCCAAAAAGTCGCACTAAAACAACTCCTTACTTTAGTATGAAATATTAATAGTTAAGTGTGTACTTTGTAAGGCTTTTGTGAGTGGTGAAAGTGATTGTTGTCATCCTCTATCTTATTTTTGTTATTTGAATGTGACAAGTTGTTGTTATATTTCTTATTCAGTTTCATCCTCTCCACCGTACCTTGAATGTGATGAATTATTGTCACCCTGAATGTGATGAATTATTGCCATATTTCTTTTCCAGTTTTCTACAAATCAATCATGGCTTTTGGCACTTTCTACAGTTGAGATTTAGATTTAAAACATAATGCAATGTTGATTTGTCCTATGGTTTGCTATCGTTATTTTGAATATTTATTTTTTACTGATAATGATAATGATATTGTGATTTTTAATTTATGAGAAGCAACACATATTATGATATAAAATTTTAGTTAAATTAGTTTGGTTTTGATTCCTGTGCTATTTGTTAAAGAAAATATCAAAATTAATATAAAATTTAATATTTTAGAAATTGAAAATCTTTAAATTATTGATACATGTAAAAGATTAGTTAATGTGTGAAATAATTATAAAAGTATATTGATGATTCTCCGTGTCTACAAGTTCTATAGATAAAATCCTCTACCAATCATGTTTAAAATATTAAATAGCTTTTAAGATATGCATTGTCATAAAAACACGTTTTTATTAAAAAAATGCATTGTCATAATACACATATCATGTTTATGATATTAAATAACTTTTAAGATATGCATTGTCATAATAACACATTTTTATTAAGAAATACATTGTCACAATAACACATTTTTATTAGTATTAAATATCTTTTAAGTAATGCTTTGTTATATCAGTATTAATTGAGCCTCCCTACATATTTCTATGTAGTTGTTTCTTCCTCACCTACTTAGTTTAACCAATGCCTTTAAATTTCCATCTAATCTCATTCGATGGGAAAACGATTTGGTTGTCTTTTTATTTTACTACTTAAAAGAATAATGATTTTTTTTTTTTAAGTTTCAAAAGAAAGGCTCATTCTTTTATTGGTCTCTACACTGGGGTTTTACTATGGGAGTTCTACACGGGGTTTTACTATGGGAGCAATACTATAACACGTGGGTTAATATTGAGGGATATTTATTGAGGAAAAAATGACATAATGTATTAGGGGATATATAAGGGGTAAATAGATTTTATATTGGTAGGTATAAAAAAATGGAACTCAAAGTTAATGAAAAATTATAAAAGGGTATAAAAAATGTTAATGAAAAAATGGATACCTACAATATCTAATGAAAATAGGGGTTTTTTAAATTGAGAATGTGTATTGGGTTTGTATTGGTAGGGGTTAAATAATGTGATTTTTAGAAGTATTTTCCAATATGTGGTCAAATTAGGGGTATTGTTTAGTATCGCACGAACGCACGTGATATGCCATAGGTTCCTTGAGTGAAGCCCCCATGGGTCTCTATCGATTAATGCTTAATTGAATATCTAGGTACATGTCTAGTCAAAAAATAGCTAGGTAGTTTTTATTATTATGTCACTGCTAGTATTCATGTTTTGTATTAGTTTGTCCAAGTAAAAAAATCAATTTTTTTTATGCATTTCTAAAGTTAAACATTGGTTTTAGGGATTTTTTTTTATGCATTTCCAAGGTTGAACATTGGTTTTAAGTCCTTAGTACATAACATTTGGCTGACGTGCTCCACCACAACTGGTGTTTGGTTGTTACCATCGGTTGTTCACATAATCTAGATGCGTCACATACCTAAACTGATACGATGCCCATCAATTCATTTAGTATCCTTCTCTGCAACTGTAACCAAAGTAAGACTAGATGGATAATGGCTTCTTCAGATGCTGGTAAAGGGTCTATAATTAATTCTCTCAACGATAAGACTTGAAGGATGGGGGCTTCTTTGGACATCGAGAATGTTATGCTCGTAAGGGCCTGTGATGGGCATGAGTTGTTGAGTTCGAGGAATTCCACTGGGCGTTAAAAAGTTGAGTTGTGGACTACAACAAATATTGAGCATGCAATAGAGTGTTATCTAGGCGGCAGCTATATATGCCCATTTTACCAAAACCAAAATCGAACAATAATCATATACAACCGTCGTCCAATTAATACCATAGTTACCAAGTTTGGCCATACCGGCAAAAATAATTTGGAAATTCACTGATTTGGCCGGTACGATGAATAATTCGTCAATTTCCAATTCGGTATAGGTCAACGGTGAATGATTTTGGTCAAAGCTTTCTATCAGTTTATGTCCAGCATCCACTGTGTTGCTCCTGTTGAGTTAACAAACAGTGTGGCTGTGTAGAACAATGAAGCTCGGGCTCTGTGTAACCATGGATAGGAACGCTGACAAATCGCTGCTGAATAAAATCACAGAAAAAGTAAATCGAGTTTTTCAATTACCTTTTATAAAATAACGCAGCCCTGTGGAAATTTGAGAATTGAAATTTTATAAAAATAATGCAGCGATCTTTTAGCTTTAATGCTATTTTTTTTAGTTTTAATGCACGTAATTTTTTTAGTTTTTATAAAAAAATTATTCGGGTACTTTTTTAGAGGATTAATCAAAAAATTGGAAAAAAAATAAACAATAATTTTTATAAAAAACAAAATAAAAAATAATAATTCTTATATTATATATATATAAAAAAACAATTTCTATTAAATTTCTCTATATAATGTTAAATATTGTTAGAAAATTGATTATTTTAATTTTAGTTTGATTTTGGTATTTTATTATATATTATTTACAAATTGTTCTATGATATAATATGGTATAATGGAAAATAAATTGCTAATACTTAAATGTAAATTTTTTATTAAATAATTAATTCAATTAAAAATGAATCAATATTGTCATTGACATTAAATAATATAAATCGCTCTGATAGAGGCATCATGTGACTCAATTGTTTTAAATGAGAGGTGAGTTAGTAATTTCTATATAATTACAACTAAAAGAAATATAACTTCTATCTTAACAAAATTTATGAAATAATGAATTGGGTGCAAATTGGTACCTCCTTTATAAAAAACAAGAAAACTTAATCTCTGTATTTGAAAAAATTATAAATAGAGAAATTTAAACAGATAACTAGTTAGTAATTTCTATATAATGACAAATTGCAAAAAAAAGATAACTTCTCTCTTAAAAATAATTATAAAATAGTAAATTCTTTGCAAATTGATAACTATGACAAAAAAATAAAAAAAGGATAAATCCAATAAAAAAAAATTGTAAAATGTATAATGTCAAATTTTCCATGTATTAAAGGGTCGTATTTTTCCTTGTATGAAATAGAATTCAAATTCGAATTTGATGCCTAAGATTAATACCCTATAACATGTTAATTATTTTTATATTTTCAGCCGTTGGGGGACGTCCAACTCCTTCACTCTTAGGTTCTCCAGCGTGTTCGTATTAACTCCAAGTACAATACTCAAATTCCAAGGTGAGTATCATTTTACCCCTTATCTCTCGTTGTTCTCCAACGTGGCCCTATTGACTCCGACGTCTGACGCTGGAATTTCAAGGTGACCCATAACTATAAAGTTATGCAACTTTCAAGACAATTAAGTGCATTATGCTTAGACGCACCCTAAAATTTCAAATTTGTTCACGCGGTCAAATCTAGATTTGATTATATATATATATGAAACAATAATAAAAAATCTTCTCATAAAAAAATTAATATAAAATAATCCAATAAAAAAATGAAGTTATCACTACCGACTTGAAAAAAGTGCCATATGTGTTCAGAAAAATAAGGGCTCTTGAAAATAGTTGATAAAGGAAAAAGACATAAAAGTGATCCCTAAGTTATTAAAGTAACAACGTTTACTATTAAAAATAGCTTTAATAATGTCAACTGCATTTGAGTTCTAAAATTATAATAATCTCAACTACATTTGAGTTCATATTATTAATAATTATTTTAGATATGGTAAGTTAAATTTTTATTTGTTGTGTGGGGAGTATTTATATATTTTATAAATAAAAAATTAATAATAATAATAATAATAAATTTATAACATAAATTAAAATAAAAATAAAATGTATTATAAAAATTAAATTATGATTAAAGTTTTAATAATTGATAAAATATATGATAAAAAGTAACTAATATTTTATTAAAAAAAATCTAGTTAAAAAGTTATTATTTTGAAATCTCTTAACATACATCCAATTATAAATATAAATTAGTGTATCTAATACAAATCTAAGTCTAAAATTTATATATTAGGGTATCTCACACCAATCTAGGTCTAATCATTAAATATTATAAATTTAAAATTTTAATAACTTTTTATATTATATATAATTAAATAAAAATAATCAAATAATATTGAATTATCAAATATTAATTATGTAGAAAATATCATATTTTTTTATTAGAAATATTTGGTTGAAATTTTCATATACTTTTTCATATTTCATTTATTATAAAATATTAAAATAACTTTTAGACTATTCAAATGAATTATTGATCATTCAACTTAATTAATAAAATTATATTAATTGGCAAATTTTAAAATATAAGTACTATATTATTTATAATTAGATAAAAAGAGTAAAATTAAATAATATCAATTAAAATTAAATTATTAGATGGTTAACGTCCACTGAGACCAAACATTGGTCTATCGACCTCAAGAAACAAATTATTTATTTTGATTTAAGATTTTATTCCTATGCTCAAAAAGCTTGGAGATAAGCCTCCCGAGCTCACTATAATTTTGACATTGTAAAAGGCTAGGAAGGTCAATATTGTAACAAAGATTGTGAAGCTAAGATCTAATGTGGTTGTATGCATGGCACTCTAAGAGGAAGTGGTTTTCATCCTCGATGTTCCTATTCTCACATATATGGCAAATCCTTTCCATCCATGGTGTTTTAGGCACTGCCCAATGACCCGTTTCACTATGGAGCTCATGAGAATTCATTCTAATCTTTGCTATATTAATTTTCTTCTTTGAGCTAGTTAAAATAGAGAGATACTTTTGATCTTCTAGGGTGGGGTTGATGACCTTCTCATAATAACTTAACTTTCTTTTCGCCGCTAAATCTTTCTCACACCACATTTTTCTTTGAACTTAGAAGTAACAAAATCTTTAATGTTATTAATGATTTGCAATGCATCATTCTCGTTTATCTCCCGATAGTTTAACCAGGCCCTTGTGTCTTTATGCCACCCTCGATTGAGCCTTAGGTGGTTTTGGCTGGAATTTAAAGCTAGCTTAGGAAGTCTATGATCGTCTATGTTATTAAGTTTGTGCTTGTACAATAAAAACCTAATCATAGCTAGGCTCTCAATAGAGGAAAGACCTACTTCTATAAGGAGAATAGGATAGGGTGTATTACTTTTAATTTTTAGGTTATATGTTATAAAGCACTTTTGGATTTGCTCAATATTTCTCCATGATTCTCTAGAGATGCTGCAACCCCAAACCTCACAGCCATATAAGATAACAGGAGTGACTAAAGTTTCAAAGAGGAACTTCTTTTTATCCCAAATTACGAGGTTTGTTGTTTTACAATTATTTTTAAGACCAAAATAAGCTTTCCACCCCCCATTAATAATTTTCTCAATGCTATGGTTCTAGTTGAACTTGCAATGAATATCAATTCCTAGGTACTTGTAAGAATACACTTCCTCCAAGTTATTATTGTCATACATAAAATTAATGTAAGTGTCCTTCTTGGATTTGATAATCATAACTTTTGTTTTGTTAGTGTTAACAGTCATACCCATGGTAGAGCAGAAATCCTTAAGAAGCCTAAGTTGCTTATCAAGATCAGATGGGCACCTTGCGAAAAGAACAATATCGTCAACATAGAGAATAAGAATGACGACTATCCCAACTAAGATCGTGCCATCACATTCTGCTTCCTCTAAATAGCCTTTGAGCTTGTCGATGTAAATGCCAAATAGGGTAGGGGAGAGGGGGCAACCTTGTTTAACTCTGATGTTACACTTAATATCTTTCTACCACCCCTCATTGCTCTTTAGCTTGATAGTTACATTCTCGTATAGCCTTATAGCGGCAACTTTCAACTCGAGAGGAAATTTTAGCTCTTCTAATCTATTCCAAAGGTTGTATCTAGGAACTGTATCGAAAGCCTTTCTAAAGTCCACAAAGCAAAAAAATAAATTGGATTTATCATTACGACATTCCTTCGTAATGATCCTAAGCGTAACGAGGCGGTCTGTTGTTGAGTGATGCCTTCTGAAACCTACTTGGCCTTTAGCCCGCTTACCTTCACTTTCAAGCCATATGCTTAACTTCTTTTCCAAAATATTACCATATAACTTGGCTAAGAGAGCGCTGATCATAATTATCTGATAATTAGAGGGGTTATTTGTATCCCTACTTTTAAAAATAGGGATGATGAGGCTCTTAGTCCAAGGTTTAGGGAACCCTTGCTTGATTGCTTGATTGAAAAGCTTGTGGATGTGGGGGATGAGGACAGGACCTCCAATTTTTAAGATTTCCACCTGGTAACCTTCAATGTCCTTAGCTTTCCCATTAGCCAGGCGATTAACCCCAAACTTTATGTCTTCTAAAGAGAAAACTTCTTTCGTTGTGAGTAGGGTTTCCGAATTATCCATTACATTTGGAGATTCATAAAGCTTTTTAAGATAGGAATTCCAATCGTGAAGAGCAATTTTATTATTATCTTTAGTCTTCCTAGTCAGAATCTGCCTCCAAAATTTCTTAGGAGCTACCTTAGAGAGGTGTAAGAGATTCTCATGTCTTTGATGAATGTACTTCCTCTTTTTCCTTTTAGTTAGGGCTTTGTATATTTTTATCTTGACCATTTTAAGAGATTCATCAACAACTTCCTTAATTTATCTCCTCGCACTTTTACAATCTTTGTCATACCAAGGTTTGGTTTTGCTATTTCTTTAATTATTTGAAACTTCAATTGAGAACTTGTTAATAGAATATGAGAGGGTTGTAGTAAAATTATGATATAGGTCTTCTATGTTGTCTATACCAGATAAAGGAAGCAAATTAGTTTTTAATTCATTTAGAAAGAGATCGTTTTTATTTCTATCAAATATTAATTTCTTTTGGCTGTAAGTATTATTTTATGTGGGAACTCTATGCATGACAAAATTGAGAGTTACAAGTAAAGGCCTATGACCAAAGTCAAGTTCGTGATTGTTTAAGATGTCAAAATTTATTATTTTGTTGTATAATGGGAGATCGGAAATAACGTAGTCTACCACGCTGCTACCAAGTCCATGGATGTAGGTCATCTTGCTGGAATTGGAAATTTTCATATATTTATTTACATTTCATTTATAGTAATATATTAAAATAATTTATAAACCATTCAACTTAATTAATAAAATTATATTGAAAACCTATGTTATAGTAATTATGATTTATTTCATCTTGTGAAGTGATAAGTGTTAAAGGCGCCTCATTCCCCCATCGTGTCTTAGCACTCAACATGCAAACAATTCTAGGCATTTATGGTTTCAGGTGACATGTGTTAATGGTTTAACTAATTGTTTGAAGTTAATGTTGCTCATATGTAGACATGCCCAAATGACAACGGTCATTACTCTTGCCCCATAATTTTCATTGCAAGACTCACTCTGAACATTCATTTCCCTTTGACTCCATTAGAGTATGTTTTTATTTTAGTTTGGGAATATGAGGAACCAATTGTTTCTTTCCCTCATAGTTGTTTACTTCTTTGTTTTTTCTATTTCTCGGCCTTTCTCATGAACTTTCTGTACTTCACTTCTATGCTGGTTAGAGGAAACATTCTCTAAAGAAGTTGGTTCTCTATGAATTTATTTATTTGGAAGATTTTTTGCATTGGATGGATAGACTTTGGGCTCTATCAATTCCATATGGTCAGGCAAAGAGCTTGAGTTCATTGTGGCAATAGCAGTGTGCTAGGGAGTAGGGGTTGTTGCAGTCCTTTAAGGGTATAAGTCTTAGCTTGAGCTTCCGCACAACAAATTCCTCGTGGTGGCAATGTACAAAAAGGCAAAAGCAATGACATTTCCACCACATGGCTCTTGCTATTACTAGCACAACCACATTTATATTAATATAAATGTGGTTGATAAAGGCCGATAGGCTTATATCAACCAATATCAATATTATGAATAATGAAATATTTTATTTAATATTATTATTTATAATATTATTCTTAACAATATTATATAATATTATTATACATCTTGAGTGGGCCTAATAGTTAAGAGCATGTGCTTCCTCCTAATAGGTCATAGGTTCAAAACCAGAGGGGGGTAGAGTATGTATGTCTTTGTATACTTAGCAGTCAAATCGTTGCATAGAGGTGGGTCCCTTGTCCCACAAACAATGGGGTCTCATGCACCAATTTAGTGTCTGGCTTGGTCGTGACCTTAAAATTGGATAATAATAATATTATATAATAACAAACATTATAAATTTATAAGTTTATTAATATTACATATTAATAATATTATATAATAATAAATAAATATAAATTAATTAATAACAATATAAAATAATTTTAGAAATAAATAATAGCACACATAAGAAAATATTATAAAAAATAATTAAACACAATTTAATAAACCAAAGGGAATAATAAACCTAAGGGATTAATACTAAAAACCCAAGGCATTATAAACCCAAGGGAGTAATATTAAACCTAATGGACTAATATTATAAACCCAAGGTATATAAACCTTAAGATAAATACGATAAACGAGACAATTTTGTCACAATGTGACATTGAAGCATGTTTGACCATGGTTGATTTTCATATTGAGACAATACTTGTCACAATACAACATTTGACCATGGTTGATCATGGTTGACTATGATTGATGATGGTTGACCATGATTGATATTATAAACCCAAGGGATTAATACTAAAACCCCAAGGGAATAATATTAAACCCAAGGGACTAATATTATAAACCCAAGGTATATAAACCCCAAGATAAATATTGGAAACACTAAAATAAAAATGGTTGACCATGGTTTATTTTCATATAGAGGCAATCCTTGTAACAATGTGATGTTAGACCACAATTCACCATGATTGATATTGTAAACCCAAGGGATTGATATTATAAACACAAGGGAATAATAAACCTAAGGGATTATGAACCCAAGGGAATAATAATAAACCCAGAGGATTAATATTATAAACCTAAGGTATATAAACCCTAAGATAAATATTATAAACACTAAAATAAACATGGTTGACTATGGTTGATTTTCATATTGAGACAATCCTTATCACAATGTGATGTTGGACCAACCTTCACCATGGATTTTTCATATCGTGATAATATTTGTCACAATGCAACATTGGACCATGGTTGATCATTGATGTTTTCCATATCAAGACAATCTTTGACACAATGCGACATTTGACCATGATTGACAATCTTTCTCAGAATTATGGCAAGTATAGTGGTAATCTAGATGTTCTTTTAACTATTGCATTGTGTGTTTGGGATGAATTCTGCGGGACATTGATGGAATGATTGGCTCAAAATATTGAGCAAGTGTTATCACCAAACCCTCCCTACCTCTTAAGTTTTAAAAGCTTAATACACCCTTACAATAGATTAATTCATATTATAATCTTTTGCGACCCATTCTTATATAGTCGGAACATAGATAGTGGACAGGAAATCTTCAAATCTAATTGTGCTCCATGAAGAGATCAAAGACCCACAATTATTCCTTGGGAAATAACTTAAATATGTTTTAATTGCGCTATTTTCCCTGATGAGTATAACCCTTCTCCTCCTTCTTAGCGATCATATCATTTCTAACCCAACCAACAATATTGATTTCATCATCGGGCGTTTAGCAACAAGGACATTAGACATTCAATAAGTTCTCGATGCATCGCGACCTTCCATCTAAATTTCATCGAATGGTCGGATTGCTTCATCAGGCATAAATATGCGAGCACATTAATGCATCTCTTACCCCCGATGAAATCTCAACCATGCATTTTAGGATGATCAACGACTATCAGGCCCAAACTTATATGAACTTTAACCCATCTACTGTGCTCGATGGATGGTACCCATCCTCGATTCCTAAGCTAATTAATCAGGATGTGACACTTGTCCAACTATCATTAAGCATTTTCCTACCCTTATTAACACTCTCCTCCTTCAACTTTTCATTATTTTCCCCCTTGCATCTGTGTTTTTCTCCTGCATATCATTGTGTAGCTCGAAAATTGTAATAGGCGCAATTTATGTTCAGATGAGAAATTTGATCTCAACCCATTATCATCCTCATCAGGTATGTTCTCTTTCACCATTCTAGCTCATTTAATAGTTCTTCGTCTATCTAACTCTGAAGAAAAAGAGAAATTCTTGAAGAACCATTCAAAGAAACGCTTATCAACGAATTATCTGGTATCAGAGATACCCAAACTACATTACAGATGTCATTACTTTAATGAGAAACCTAAATTCCCCATCTCATAGCTCTCAAGAATATCAATGTCTTAAGATATTTGGGGGTTTAGCCGTTGTAGTCCTGCCTGTATATTTTGACCCAGATTCAATTATCTTGCTTGCTAAATATTTCGACTCTAGAGTTCAAACTACCACCTCTCCCATAAACTAATAGGAATTTCTCAGAATTAATGAGGACATTATGTCCAAAATGTTAGGGATACTAGCCTGTGGGATATATATCACTAATAAAGGGTTGGACTAGGAATTTATCACATTGGTTGAGGAAGATAAGGCATAACTTATCAAATTCGTACTCCAAACCCCTAACCCAAGCTTAAATTTGGAATTCCCTCTTCATACTAACTCATTGAAACCATTTTACCAGGCCTTAGCATTTCTTTTTTCTAATATTTTGGTCTTAGCTGATGACTTAAAATTCATGAATCCATTTTCCTAGCAATTTATCTTATTACTCTGAATCCCGACAGATTGATGATCAACTTCCCAAAATATCTAACCAAAGTTGTTATAGTTGACCTCAAAACTACTATCCCATTTAAATATTTCTTCCATTGTACATATCTTGTTCATTTAGTCTTCTTTAACTACCCTGATTATTTTTTTCTACTAAGATCCTCACGAATGTTAAATATGAAAGTGGAATTGAGAAGGAAGTTTATCTGTGGAAAAACATAGTTTACCCAAGATGTCTCCCTAATTCTTGTACTCAATACATTGATCATTTTTCCTTTTACTTGAAAGATCAACTGGTTGGAGAAGCCTCTGATAGGATTTTTGAGGAGTGGAGGAGAATTTTGAGACTTACCACTGACGAAAGCGTAGGAAGTTGGTTTGTTTTCCCACACCTTTCTCTAATTTGACTATATGGTTTTAAGAGGGAGAATTTTTGGTTTCCTGATTTTATTTACTCCATTGATTGTTATCGGGAAAAGTGTCTATTCAGAACGACCCTATCCCACCGGGTTGTGACAGAGACCTCAGAAACAAATAGGTAAAACTACTCTTGTATTCTCCTTTATGAACTATAAACGAAGAGGAATAGGATGAACCAACTTGTGTCTTGCACTAGTCCTTTGATCCAATCTCTCTTCTCTTTGACAGCTTCCAGCTACCTACTCCCTTACTTGCCCAGCGTCACCAAGTTCCTGCAAGATCACAAAAGAAGGAAACTACACAAAGACATGGATTTATGTTCATAAAAATCTTCGGATCAGATTTAAGCTAAACATACACATATAACAAACATCAGTGATATACAAGCATGTAGGAGAAACTCAAATAGTTTTATTGATAAAACAAGAAGATCCAGGAGGAGTTACAACCGATGATTCCTGATCCAGCATCAACCTCCCAGCATAGAATCCCTTCTTCACCTCTAACAAAGCATAAATCACCCAATACTCTGATATCTATCACAAAACCAACAGCAATTCTCTGCAATGTACAAAATTCCAGCCTCTGGATCTCTTGGTGAGGGATCCATATATAGATGTATGCAAAGAGGATGAGTCAGCTCATGAATTGATTAGTGGCTTCTCTCTGTCAGTTCTTGCTTCCACTTGGAGACTGAGAGCCTCTTACTCATCACTGGTCGAACTCAGTGAGGCAAGTGTCATTGGAGAAGATTCTGGAAGCTTCCATTGTCTCTCCACCTCCTGGAATGACTCTGCCACTTGTCATTTCCCACTCAACGCACCCTGGTAGTGCATTCAAGTGCATTACAATGCACCTATCCAGTGTATTTGGGTGCTTTGCAACACAGCTAGCTAGTGGAGCATCTGAAATGATCCTGATTTGACTAGTTTTGAGCAGTTTCTGGTGGAGAACTTCTGGGAGAAGCTGTAATTTGTTTACCTTGTTTCTTTCAAAGCTGGAACAACACTTTTAGGGACTTAGGATCCCTTGGTTTATGGACATTTCATGCTTATAGTTGTAAGGCACAAAAATGACTATAACAGTTGCCCCCTAAAGTATGAGGCCGTTTATCAGGTGAAATGCTTTATTAGGAGGATCCGAAGTTCTTCTAATGATGGGGAGGAGACCCGTAATAAGATACAATACAATACATTATCTTCATACTGTTTTCATGATCTAGCTGAGGCGGGCATTCCCATGCTCAGCTTTATAAATTCATTTTCATGTACATAGGACAGACAATCGTCTGATGGTAGATTGATGATTCTTATGAAGTCATCATCCCTTTGGTATGATGATTATCTGTGCTGCAATGTTGTACATGTCAATTTCTTTATTTTTCCTGAATATATATCGCAGCCTAGATGGATGAAACTAGATCCGGGGTCTTCAATCTCGTCCGATCTTCACTCGAAGAACGATTCGATCCATGTGAGAAATGTTTTGAAGTCGAACATGGAAAGACATCGCTTGATTACCAGTCAATGATGTAAACTGTTAACAAGCGCGAGAGGAATCACCGATAATGATAATGACCCTCAAGGTACTGTAGTACAATTCACATGGTGTGAATAAAGGACTTGGCGTCGAACACCACGCAAAATCTTTTGGTCGAAGGTTATTGATGTATACCTGTCGCCGGAAGTGAGAAACTTGCCATTGAGGCATGCAAGCGTCAAAGTACTGAATGGGGTGTTCCTAGATCAACTTCTTGGATAATGAGCTGATGTTGACAAGAAGTGATCCGTCAAAGGAGGGCCTTAATGAATCCCACATCAATGACACAGAACGGAGCAAATGATTTTGATGGAGGTGAAAACGATCTGGTGATATATGGTTCAGGGTGGCGGTCATGAAAGAATGAAGTATAATGTATGGTAGTGGATGGGACACGGGTGACTTCTCTGGATGACTTCTCTTGAACATGTCGGCGACACTTATGTGATGGATCGGTAGCATTTACCCCAAAAGTGGATGGTATGGTGTGACCATGGTGATGTGACCGATGAATGAAACAACCCAACCCGACTCTGGCACGGAGTGGAAGTGTCATGTTCAAGAGCGACTTGCTACCAATAAAGTTTCTTTGAGTGTTCTTCCCAATTTTTCCCCAGTCATTACTGACCAGTACCTCTTTATTTTTGTCAAGCTTGAGGAGGATAACATATGCTTGTTCTATAATTTTCCCTTCGGGAAAACCCATCGTTATGTTTTAACGAGCCTAGCGATAGTGAAACTCGTTCTCGTCTAAAGACAAGTTTGTCGCTATTAATCTTTTTAACGAGTCTAACGACAAAGATAACTCGGTCCTTTTCATTTTTAGAGAGTCTGAAAAGGTACGTAAAGGTAACTCCAGAATTCCTTTTTCGTCATCTAATCCCTTAAGTCCGAAAAAGTATAAAACAATACAGAAGGGATGAATTTTCGATAGTTTTAACGAGCCGAACAAAACAAGCGCTCGATCTTTTTGTGCAATAATCCCTTAGGTCCAAAAAGATTAAAACCTAGAGGAGGGATAGCGCTTCAGGTCGCTTTAACGAGCTGGAAGGCCAAAACTCAGCAATCTTTTCATATTTTACAAGTCAGATGAAAAGGGCTTAAAGAAGACTCATCTTTTGAGGAACGAGTGATAAAATAGGTAGTAGCTGATTCCAAGTAAGGTTTGGAATTTTCCAATCATGGCAGTGTCACAAGGATGGCTAGTGAAATCACTCTTTGCAGCTGTTCCTCAAAATGGGTAAACAATCAAATGGAGGTGAATGATCGGCCAATGAAAAAGTGGAGGTGACGGTGCAAACACGACCAAGGCTTTAATGGCTGAAAATGCTTCATTCACGGTGGTTATTTACCAGAGGATAGTTCATTTTTTAATGAGCTTAAACGCGGGTGGAAACATTTTCTCGGTCTTATGTTTATTTTTTAACGAGCTTGAACTATGTGCTAAAACTGCTCGATAAGTTTGCATGCCCCCATCATAATAACGCAAATCGAGGTGCATGCCCCCCAAGCTTCATTGCATTCAACTCGGTGGTTGGAATGAAGGTTTACCTTTGAGATTTGGAAAGGAGATTTGTTTCATTTTTTAATGAGGTTGACACAGTAAAAGAACTATCCTCATGACTCCTTGTTTCATTTTTTAACGAGGTTGACACGAGATAAGAACCGTCCTCGGAGTCCAAATCCATTAGATATAGAAGGTTTCATATTCCACTGTGGCCACTTCCACCAGATTACTCGGAGGCGGTACGGAAAAAGTACCCATTAAGGCAGGGTCTTTTAGGAGACCTACTCCGATATTTTGGAGCGAATGATTGCTTCCATGGATCACTGGAATGCTTCCCGTAACTTGTGAACTTTTGGGGAGAAATGTTTGTTGGTCGACGATTGTAATTCCTCCTTGGAAGGGAAATGCAATCTTCCTGAAGTAGGTCGACACAACTGCGGCCATGGCATATATCCAGGGTCTTCCCAATACGATGTTGTAATCAAGGTTTCCGTCGATTACTTCAACATCAATTTCTACTGTTTTCCCTCCTAGTTCAACTTTCAAGTTACTTAGGATACCATATGGTGTATATGTCCTTCCGTCGAATGCTTTTAATGTCGTCGAAGATCGCGACAAGGTTGGAGATCCTAAATTTTTCCAGCAACTCATCGACATAATGCATGTAGATGCCCCCTCATCAATAATTGTTCGATGAACAATTTTGTTGAGGGTTTTCACTTGAATAAGGAAAGCTAGTTCAGCTGGTAACTAAGGGTCATATCCTTTATGATCAAAGGCCACAAGATTGGAATCCATTGGGTCAATCCCACCTATTGCTGATAACAAAGCTTGCTCTTGGGAGAGGCAATTTTGCGGTACCTCAAGTGTCGACATAGCGGACGACGAGTGGGCCAGGTCCTCTATTATATTATAATTCTGTGCTATTTTTGCACGAGGATTAAATGCTGATTTGTGCACTACTCCCTTTGGCGACTTTATAATTTGTTCAGGAATGATGGGTGGCACAACTTTGGTCAAAGTTGTTGTCGAACTACTAGGTTGTTCATTAGCCTTGTTATTCGACGCCTGTAGATTCCCGTAATCTTTATTCCTTGCCAAAGCATCATTTTGCTGCTTTGAGATAGACAACATAAGCACTTGGGATCGGGAAGCATTTTGATTAGCAACCAGTTTGGTTCCCGCGCTTGGAAACGGATTAGTCAATACTGCTGAGGTTTTTGAACTCTTAAAGAGTTTCTTAACTTCAATTTTATGTGGACAATCTCTCGTCCGATGATCCTCATCGCATATATGAAACCCCGTAGGGGGTTTCCTTTTTTTTCCTTTCTTTTTCTTCTTGCCCCCTGGTTGCTTCAATTGTTTGCCCTTGTCGGCCGACACGGCATTTACTTCCGAGGCAAGAAGTTCCTCATTTGCATTATGACTAGAAATCTTACAGACCTTTTTAGATGTAGCCTTTGTCGATTTCGTGTCTGTCGTGCCAATCACGTCATCGCTGGCATGAGAGTCATTGTTTGATTTAGGAGGAGGAGGAATTGAGAATTCCGGTCTAGGGGCGTCAGGTATTTTGTCGTAGAGCATGCCGAACTGAGTGTAAATCAAGTCCAGATATTTCACACGAGCGATAACTTGCTCTTCTGTTACAACTCCCCCCTTTGCCACATCTTCCGTGATGGAAGGTATTAATGACTTGATAAACCATTCAGCTAAGAGTTGATCGGGGACGTACGTTTTTACCATCCTACGATGACGTCGCCACTCATGTATATGATCAGATATGTGAGTGGTCGTTGTCTGTTTGAAGTTGGTAAGAAGTTCTGTTCCCGTTTCGTACCTTATTGGTAACTGAAAATGGGTTAAAAAGGTTGTGGCTAAGGTACTGAAGTTGTCGAACGAAGCTCTAGGCAATTCGATGTACCATTTTGCCGCCGGACCCGTTAACGTCCTCTGAAAGAGGCGAAGTCTTATCGAATCATCATTTAGGGTGTTTGATGAACACCACAGATGAAATGTCATCACATGATTCGACGGATCTTCACCCGGATTTCCATTAAATTTAGGAATATCTGACGGAAGTTTATGCGGAATCGCTGGCCACCAAGGGGCATAAGCAATTGGATCATTCGTCAGCCGGTTTAGATCCGGTAATTATAGAGTTGCTACAAAGGGCAACTGTTGATTCAGGTTAGGCGAAGCATACCCAAGATAAGATGGAATTGCCTGAGCAATGGGTCTTTGCATACCAGCATAATGTATTTGATGTTGGCAACTTGGACAAGGTTGATGGGCATAACCATTATAATATGGTTGTTTATAACCGCTTTGGAAATGCGGTTGCCCATTACTTACAAAGACTTGTTGCTCAGGTACTTGATATGATTGTTGGAATGACGGTTGTTGAGATTGAACCAGCCCTGGTTGTTGGACCATTTGCTGTTGTCCAATACTGAATGATTGACCAAGATGAGAAGTCATAGTACTTGTTTGAGCATGAGTCGTTCCGAATAAGGAGGCACTAACCTGAGGTTGTGATTAAGTTGTCGAGACAAGAGGTTGTTGTATTGCAACCTGATAAACTTGGGGCTGACATACAACAGGTAGTGCTTGTACTTGTGACGCAATCACCATACCAGGTATAGTGGGAATATTCGACACAGGGTGGACTGGTTGCATTGAATATGCAACCCTTGGTTGCTGAGGCAGTATTGGTACCCAACCGCTGGATGTAATTCCAGTTTGACCTGAACTTTGTTGTAAACTCTCATATGGTTGTTCTCTGGGAGGGAACAATGAAAAGGCATACTTTCCTCCATATGGTGGAAATCCAATACTTAAAGGGTAGATTGGCCTTTGAAGACACATTGGATCAATTTGTTGAGTTTCAACATAAGAAATACCAGATGATAATACGGATGAAGAAATAGGAACTAACCATGTTGTCATCCCTGATTGGACTCCGGCTTGTTGTTGATAACTTGCCGGGACAGATGGTATACCGGCGAACATTGTTGGAGTAGCAACAGGATGTTCTGCTACTGTTGTGTTGGATGACACAGTCCTAGATGTCGACGGTTGTTTAGACATATCTAGTCTATCCAAAAGATTTTCTAGCGATTCTACAAGAACTTGCGATGAAAAGAGACTAACTTCGAAGACCAACGAGGGAATGGTGATGATTATTCCGTTTAAAATAAATTTTAGACGCTTTGACACAACTTGTTTTTTCAATTTTAAAGAGTCAAGAAAAAACAAAAGATGACTCTAGTCGCCTTCGATTTTTAATGAGCCTGAAGTGACAAGTGCTCAGATGGACCTTTTCCGTTAAGGATTCTGAAAAGGAACGAAAGGGACTGCTCTGGAGGTCTAGGTAGAGGGAGTACCAAACCAATCGCAAAACTGCAGAATACTTTTTACGGTACGGCAGTCGATCTTCCTGAATGCTGTGTTCGGTGCATTGCGATCAGTAGGGCAGCTGACACGGCTTCCTATGGATAAAGGTTTTATGCCTATAGGGGTCTCCCAATATATACTCGATGTACGTGGGAGCACAAGTCCGTACTGGCACTTATCGTCTCAAAGTGGAGGAATCACCCAACCATCAGTGAGGACAACAGTTACCAGGCTTTACGACGCCGAAATACGTCTCTAGCCTAGACCTCTAAATGTTGTGCGTCAAGTTACAAAGCGTTGTTAAGTTCATTGAATTTATTTTAGGTTGATCTTTCTTATGAAGTTTGCCTTTTGGGATCACCACGAGATGTATATGTAATTCCTAAAATGCAATCTAAAGATGATAAACAAGCTTTTATCTCTTTTCAGCAATGAAAATCCTAGCTACTAAGGGAAAAGAAAGACACAATCTTTTTGCAAAGAGAAAAGAGCACACTGTAAATGCACTTTCCCTAAATCAAGCCAAATAGACTGTTAATATGCAAATGCACATGTGCATGTATTTGTTTTTCACTTTCTTAATAATGATGCCTAAAAAGAAAGTTGTTGTACAAATTTGAATTCGATTTCAAGTGAAAAACACAAACAAGTTTCTTTTCGAAATCAAAAGGTAGAGACGATTACGACACTTTATGATTTTGAAGTAAACACCTGTTTCGACACTAGAAATTCACAAATTCAAGCCAAAGGCAAAAGTAAAATCATAATCGACTGTCAACAGCAAATAAACTTTCTCCTAAGATCAAAATTGACACTTATGACAGATCTAAATCCAAGGACGACGGTATGACTAGTCTACTTTTGCAATGGGAAACTGTAAATGACGTAACAAACACACAAAAACAAATACATTTTCTTTTATAAAACTGAGGCGGAATTAAGGCAAAGAAAAGGGGCTTTCAAACAGACACACACACTGATCACAGGTTGCAAAAATTAGAGGCAAAACTGGAAAAAGTGAGCAAAGAACCTCAGCTAGACAGGGCTAAGCTGATCAACGCACCTGCTACACAAAGAAACTGAATTGCAACGCAAGTAGCCCTCTCAGGAACTGCACTGAAATGCAGAGTCTCTTCACAGAGCCTGCGCTCGAGCAGAAACGAGAATTCTCTCCGGGTTCTGGGTCACGGTTTGTAGTTTAATCTATGGTTTTTGGCCGGGTAAAAGCAATCAGCAATGCACAATCAGAGGGTTGATTTAAAAGAGGTTTAAGAGCTATCACAAAGGGTAATCAGATCATTTGTGAATCAACTGTTCAGATCATAAACAGATCCAGTGAGTGGATTGAAGTAGCAGATGTCTACTTTGCATTTGTAAATGGAAAATGCAGTTCGATTCGCTACTTCTAAGTTTATGAGATGAACAACAATAGAAACACAAACAAACTAACTAGACACGTTCCCCAGCGGAGTCGCCATTTTGTTATCGGGAAAAGTGTCTATTCAGAACGACCCTATCCCACTGGGTTGTGACAGAGACCTCAGAAACAAACAGGGAAAACTACTCTTGTATTCTCCTTTATGAACTATAAACGAAGAGGAATAGGATGAACCAACCTGTGTCTTGCGCTAGTCCTTTGATCCAATCTCTCTTCTCTTTGACAGCTTCCAGCTACCTACTCCCTTACTTGCCCAGCGTCACCAAGTTCCTGCAAGATCACAGAAGAAGGAAACTACACAAAGACATGGATTTATGTTCATAAAAAGCTTAGGATCAGATTTAAGCTAAACATACAAATATAACAAACATCAGTGATATACAAGCATGTAGGAGAAACTCAAATAGTTTTATTGATAAAACAAGAAGATCCAGGAGGAGTTACAACCGATGATTCCTGATCCAGCATCAACCTCCCAGCATAGAATCCCTTCTTCACCTCTAACAAAGCATAAATCACCCAATACTCTGATATCTATCACAAAACCAACAGCAATTCTCTGCAATGTACAAAATTCCAGCCTCTGGATCTCTTGGTGAGGGATTCATATATAGATGTATGCAAAGAGGGTGAGTCAGCTCATGAATTTATTAGTGGCTTCTCTCTGTCAGTTCTTGCTTCCACTTGGAAAGTGAGAGCCTCTTACTCATCACTGGTCGAATTCAGTGAGGCAAGTGTCATTGGAGAAGATTCTGGAAGCTTCCATTGTCTCTCCACCTCGTGGAACGACTCTGCCACTTGTCATTTCCCGCTCAACGCACCTTGGTAGTGCATTCAAGTGCGTTGCAACGCACCTAGCCAGTGTATTTGGGTGCTTTGCAACGCAGCTAGCTAGTGGAGCATCTGAAATGATCCTGATTTGACTAGTTTTGAGTAGTTTCTGGTGGAGAACTTCTGGGAGAAGCTGTAATTTGTTGACCTTGTTTCTTTAGGAGCTGGAACAACACTTTTAGGGACTTAGGATCCCTTGGTTTATGGAAATTTCATGCTTATAGCTGTAAGGCACAAAAATATCTATAACATTGATCGTCGCTTATAAAGTATTATGACAAAGTATAGCATTCAATGAATCACACTTTGCATCAAAGAAGAAAGGAGCATTATTTACTTATCCATACTCTATTCAACCACTCATTACTAAAAATAGAAATAATAGATGTAATTTAAAAGGAAATTTTATCATTTGGATTGATGCATGATGAATGTTGGCATTATGACCCTCTAGAAATAATTTCTGGATTAAGGAAACAAGCAATGCTATTAGCTTGCACGCATGAAAGCAGGGCCAAAGATGGAAAAGTTAGTGAACACTCTCTCCCCACCTTGTGGTCACATTCAATTAATGATGCATATTGCTACATAATACAGTCAAGTACCAACAAGTGATAAGTAAACATAGAGGCATAATTTGGTACCTGTTGAAGTTTGTGTTATAGAAAAATAACCTCCGTAGCCTCAGGCAACCACACTTTCTCCAGTTACAAAGAGAAATTATGATGTTTTAGATTTGGGAGGAACCTTCACTGTGTAAAATAAAGAGAAGGTGATGTGGATACTAAACCATTCAAGAAAACTATCCAACAATTAAACAGAGAAATGCAATAAACTATTGATGAAACTCATCTGAAAGACTCTTGCGTGTGAGCATTAAATGTGAGGCACAGTTTTATTGAAGGGAATTTGACACACACATTATGCACATAATTAATTTTTCTGTTGCAACAAGCCCAGATAGTGGAGGGAATAATATTGAAAGAGGTGGCCCCTAACGTTGGGGATAGGTTTATTTCTTCTACAAATTTTGAAACAAACACGCTTAATCTTATAGTGTTGCATCTAGAAGTGAACAAAAGAAAATTTAATTTAAGTAAATTATATGATTTGGACATGGTAAATTGGCATATACAGGTAGGGGAAATCATCACTAGACGATTATTGAATTCCACATTCAGTAATAGAAAAATGTAAGCTATGCTGGAAAAATGTTTTTGAATAGTTGAATATCACATGAGTAGCTCTGAGAAAAGAATCAAGGAATTGGAAGATATGGTAATTCAATAAGTCAGGAAGCCCAAGGAAATTGGGCCCTTTAAAAATCTATTAAATGAAAAAGAAAAAGAAAAACTGTAGGCTATAGAGAATATCATTGATTATGATGCTCATATTTTGATACAGGCCTACGAAAGACAAGAATAGATAAAAAATCAGTTACAAGAGATGCAGGCATCCTTACAAGCCAAGGAGAAGGAACTTAGTGATAAACATGTTGAGTTAGAAATCTTGAAGGATGAGTTCACAACAAAGGAAGAACACCACTTAAAAACAATTATGGAAAGTTCATAGCAAAGGAAGAGTTTGAGAAAGTTACTAAAGAAATTGAAATTTTCAAAAATGACTGGAATTATTTGGGCATGTTTGGAGTTCCTTCATTTTGGAGGAAATGATAACTCGTTGATATCAAATGAAGAATTATGCAAAAAAATGAAGGTTATTGAACAAGATAATGGTTATTTGTCAATACATAGTGAAAATGATATTTCAACCCACCTGGTTATCAACGCTTTGTGCAGGGACTTCCGAATATTGGTTGGGATAAAAAAGTTAATCCAAAACCTCCCTACAACTTGCTACCAGATCAGGACAAAGCTAATAGTTGCAATAAAAAAGCACAAGAATATACCCTGGTTAGCACCAGCCTATTGGGACAAAATTGCAAAGGTAAAGAAGCAGGTGAGCTGAAATGCTATCTTGGAGCAAGTTTCTTCTAACACTCAGGTAGTTTAGCTAGTCCAGCTGATGAAAATAGTTACTGATCAAGAAGAATATTGGGATGAGGTGGCATTGGTCATGCCTTAGATGCCAATGGAAAGAATGCATGAATCCTAAGGACAATCCCTGCTGCCATGTCAAAAAAAAGGAAAATATTCCAAGTCACGAAGGTCTCGTGAAATTTTATTTACTTTTAATTTATGTTATTCTACTTTGGATGTTGATTAAACTAGAGACAATTATTACAATAGTTATTTATAAAACTCTATTTAAGACCATGTTTCTCATTAATAAGGGGTTGTTGATAAAAAAAGTAATTTTTAATGTTTATGGATATGAACGTACTTGATACATGGATCTATGGTTAATCAAATGATATAACTCTTACATCTTAGGTAAATTCCCGTTTGATATACGTGTTTGTTTAAAACATTTTAAAATGTGTTCAATGTTTGACTTGCTTCATAGTTTGTGGCATATATTTTATTCAATTGCTTGGTTCTCTGGTATTTATTAGCAAATCAAAGTGATTAAATATTAAGTATTTGATCGAAGGTTTATGTTCCATGAGCTTGCCTCTAGGGCCGAGAAGTGATCTTTTACTTGACATACTTTGAAACTGCTGCGTTTTGTTTTCTTTATAGTGTGCATGATATTATTGTGTTTATGACATAAATGGATCTTAGTTCTCTAGCTATTGTGGGATTGGCTTGAGAAATAAAGAGAAGTTGTACGTGTTGTAACGTTCTTTCCCTTTTATCATTAAACTAATGTTTGTGTCTTAAATATTTATGTTTATTCTATGGTTATTTTACTTTTATTTATTTCTTCTATTCATTGTACCTTTGATGTGTGAGGTATATCATTCATCAACGGTTAGTAATTAGAATTTTTTCATATAATTGTAGGCATGAAATACCCCCTGTGGTGTACATCAGGCTAGCTTGAGCCACCTAAAGTGAGATTTTTTTTTTAATCCTAGACAAATGCGTTCTTGAGAAGTTCCTATCAGGAACAAATTGAGAACCAACAACTAGTTTGATAGACTAGTTATTCAATGCAGTTGTTGTGGTAGGGTTTTCGGTGGCTAAACCTTAGGAAATTACTTATTCAGATACAGATCAACATCCCATCTCCTTCCTTCTATAGGACTTGAATACAACCCACTTATATTCTTCTTAGACTCATTGTAGTGGATTTAATGGGAAATATATGTTTTAGTCAAATGCAATCAATAGGTGTAAGGAATTGTCATTTAGGCATACTACTGAGTTGGGATGGGTTTTGAGTCTTATTTATTCTTGCACTATATTGAAATTTTGTAAGAGGGGGAAAATATGGGCAGTAATATGGACACCTCTTGCTCATCTTTCAGTCCCTCATGGTTGAGAGTTTGAATCTCAATGAAGAAACATTGTTGGTGCACATTTGGGTTTGTTCTTTCCTCTCTTGTATTCACATTGTACAATAATGGTTTTTCTTAGGGTAGTGAGGCCCTTTTGAGGCCTCAAATAACTATAATTTTCTACTATAAGCAATCAAGGACACTTCATTTTTTTGTTTTGTTTGTTGCCTCAAATATCCTTAAAATTGAATAACAGGTACATATATTATTTTGCCATGGATTAAATGTTTTAGCTAGGTCATATATCCATTCGAATTAATTAACATTATAAACCTAATAAAGAAGCCTAGGTATCAAAATTTGATTGTTCATCTGGCTAAGAGGGGTGTTAATATTCTTGTTACAACTTTTCAATTTAAAGAAAATACCAAGATTTTCTAGTCTTTGAAATGAGCCTTTTTCTGTAGGTATGACCCACTCTTAAAGACTACATGGATATATGGCTCATATATCTAGAGTGAGTATAGCATTAAAATAAAAGATAACATTTGCAATTCTTCTTTCCTCACAGAAGTTTCTTGTAGTTATTTTTTCCTCTTAGTAGGTTTGAAGTTTCTGGGATTATATTTTAATTCAACATAACTGATATGTTGTTTTATCTTGTTAGTTTTATGTTGATCAATCTTTAGAACCATATTAATATTTAGTATTATATACCATTGATGTATTTAATTTACTATTTAAGGCAATTAATTAAAATTAACCAATCCTCTTAATATAATATAATCTAAAATTTTTGAATTGTTTTTTCATGGATATATGTTGATCATATTTTCGTCTACAACTAATACATGTTAAAACTAATGTCTTGTATAACTTCCCAAAAG
Organism: Pinus tabuliformis; assembly: GCA_031772625.1. Taxonomy (NCBI): domain Eukaryota; kingdom Viridiplantae; phylum Streptophyta; class Pinopsida; order Pinales; family Pinaceae; genus Pinus; species Pinus tabuliformis. The sequence goes on from CM062808.1 coordinate 9,357,298, forward strand.
GTTGTAATCCTAGTACTATCATTCTAGGAGTTTCTACTTGGGGTCACCTCTTCTATTAGTAGCCTAGGATAAACACAACACAATTGTAATGCTTCTTGTGGAAGCACTTGAACTAACTTTTAGAAATATACAAGTGTTTCACGTCCTTCACTATTTTGTCTTAAAATAGATCTAACTAGTGATGCACCTAAGAAAAAATTGAAGTTTGGATAACTAATTGCGTCATTGTTATTACATGAGACTTTAGTGATTGAATTTGTTGATAAGTCTACTAGATTTAGATAAGGCACTACGGTCCTAATAAAAGGATATTTGTAGTACACAAACAACACTTCTGCACGCATGCTAACTTGTAATTTAGATTTTATTAGAATTCACATCACTATAGTAGTCAATTCAAGCCGTTCGAGAAGAGATATGCCCTCAAATTCCTTTTTCTCTACCCTGTAGGCATACCAACTATTGATCTTTGGCATTAGATTAATATACATTTCCAACTAAACCTATAACTCTATTAGCTTTCATTTTTAGATTTGTAACACTTAGCCCTATTTTGAAGTTTAAAACATTATCCCTTACCCTTTAGTTTGTGTATTCAACTTCCCTCTCTTTTCCACCTAGGCATACAAACTACAAAGCCTAGGATTTTCTTATTTTCACTTTTTTTTGGATATTTTTTTTTACATAAAGACCCTGGATGGATGGTTATGAAATGACCTGTTAATCAAATTGTCTTGTATTGGATGAGGTATATCATAGATTGAGGTTCAATTTATTTTGTAAAGTAATTATATTTTAAAGTTAATAATGGCAATTACAGTCGCTTGCTAGAAAAAATTAAGGCAAGAAACATTATCTATGGCTTCTTTATTTAGCCCAATGACGATAAAAAATGATAATTCAGTTTTCTTTTCATTACTACCTCTTCTTTTTTACTTTTAATTTACATTATTTTCTTTGAATGTTGATTAAATTAAATAAAATTATTACGATAGTTATTTTTGAAAACTCTAGTGTGATTCCCAGAACTCTTACTAATCTGGCAAGAAGTTGAAGTCTTCTACTAGAGGAAGTGATCCTTAATTATTTGAAGAGGGGGAACTTCAACCTAGAAAAAGGGGAGGTCTACAACTTCTATAGTTTAAGGAAGGCCACTAACCAAAGGAATTCTTAGAGGCTTCTGTGTCTTTGGCTACAACTTTGAATCTAGATATGGTTGTCTCTAGTTGTATGCTCAAGCATCAAGTTTAGGTTGTGACTTAGGCTCGCTTGACGTGGCTTTGAAACTTGTAGATGACCATCATTTTCCCCCCTTTCAGATACAAGGTGAGATGGAGAAAACTCAATTGATTTGAATCCCATTGCCAAGAAGTGATCCCATTACCAAGAAGTGATCCATCTATGGTGAATCTTTATTCTTGCACGAGAATTTTTTTTGAAGCATCTATTTGAATAATGAGTGTGTTGGCCACAATACTTTCACGGGTCAAGATCAAATAAATGATATTTCATATAGCCAAATCAGTCACAATGTTGGCATCTAACAATCTGTGGCTACTTTGGAGGATCAAGATCTGAAATAGGTGAAGATGAAGTGCCATAAAGAAACCCAAGACTTTGAAATTTGATTGGCTTTGAGTAGGTTGGAGTAGGAAAGGATGCCTCCTTATCATATCCAAGACATTTTATGTTCTTTTTGCTGACAAGCTCTTCCCAAGTTCTGGTGATGCGCTTGGGAAGTGCAGGCTGAGTTTTTGCATCTGCATGCAAATCTTCTCTTGAAATGGGTAATTGACGGGGAGCATCCTCAACTTATTGACTTTATTAATTGATGATTGTTGATGGGTGACTATTTCAACCTCAAATAGAGGATTTTTCTGAACAAAAACAAGTTTAGAAGGATGCCTTTTTTGTTGTCACTGTAGGTTCACCAGTATTATGGAAAATGTTAACTGCTTATCTTTGGATTCATCACCATTGTTTAACAATGAATTGTTTTTCTCCATAGAAGTAACTCACACGAGATTAATTGAATTCCTTTTCAATTGATTAGTAACCTTTAATGGGAAATCAAATCCATTCGACGGGGGTCGGTGAAAAAATTTATGGTTGCTCACTACAATGCACTTAGAATCAATGGAAACCTTTGAAAAATGAGCCCCTTAGTAAGAAGGTTTCTCAAAATGGTGGAAAATTATTTGATGTACAAACCTCAAATGATCCTTGCACTCTATTGTGCTTAACAACATTTGCCAACAAATGGGGCCAGAGATTGGAGGAACAACGATATGGGGTGTGAGATGAGGCTAAAGGCCAAGATCTCATAGAGTGCTAACAGGTTATTGACAAGGAAATATGTCTAATATATTTTTGAAATACAAACAAATTAGTTGAGAAACCCCTCTATCAACTGGAAAAGGGACTCGCCGACATCCCTGACTGAGAAATCCTTCTATAAACATGGAAGGAAAAGACGATGGAGGATAACCCTGACCTACGAAGAATCCCTTGTCAGGTTCCAAGCCTGAGCTATGAGGTCTGGTACATAATGGTTTAATAATATCAACAAAAAATAACTCATAGGTCACAACAAATACTTCACGAATCCACGATCTATTCTTTGAAAATGTTGAACACAATGCTGAAGAAGGGAGTGGAATGATAAAAAAAGATACTCATACGATGCTAGAGACGTTAGAAAGAGTGTTGCCAATGATTTCAACAATGTAAACTTTGAAACGGGAACTGATACTGTAACCCGTTTCGTAGAGATAGCAACAAATTGACCCGATTTTCAAAAGTGGTGATGCAGAATACACATGTTTTTTTTAGAACACGGTTTTTGGAACTTTAATTTTTTTCATGTGCATTAAGTTTTAGAATGGTAGTGATTTTCATGTTGATTTTAAAAAGTGAGTATTCTGCATGACACCCTTTTTTTAAAAGACCTATTTTTTGACTTTAAATTTTCTAGTGTGTGAAATGTAAAATATTATTTTCTAAATTTGATAGTTTTTGGAGTGGTCATTTTATTCATATTTTCTTGTTCTCTATCTTTTTTTTTTTTTTTTAGTGGGGTTTTTATTGTTTTGCGTTTTTAAATTAGAAAGTCGATAGTTTGAATTTTAGATAATCTACATATTTATACATCCTTAATTAATTTTTCAATCCACATGAAATAATTGTTTCTAAAAAACAACGTTTTTTAACAATGGACATAAAAATAACCATTTTTAACATAAATGTAACAAAAAAACTAAACGTTTTGATAATTTTTTGCTAGAAATAACATGTCAAAATCACAATTTTTATACAAAAATATTAACTAAAAATGGTCAAATAATAGTTTTTTTTATGAATTTCATGTCAAAAAAATAATAATAACAACTTTTTTTTCAAAAAACAATAATTAACTTAAAAATCAATGCGAAAATCACAAATTACAAATATTGAACACATAACAACTTTAATTCATTGATTATTCTTTTCATGAAATGTCTGAGTCAAAACATTGCAAAGCTTGATTTCCAGGTATAACTTAAATTTAATCAACAATGTCACGTAAGCCAAACTCTTCGTCCTCTAGAGTTTCATCATTGTCATCTTCCACAATATTTTCTGCTTCCTTTTGCGCAATTTCCTCTTCTAATGGGTCTTTGATGTCTGCAAATCTCCCAATATATGTCTTTCCAAACATTCCATGTAATGGTGGTTGGGGTTCCTTTGCCTTTTTTGCCACACGTGATTCACTAAAGTCCCCTTTCTTCAACCCAATTTCTTGCATTGCATCTGGAAGAAATTGAAGAGCATTAATTCTTTGCTGAATGAAATTGCATTGTAATGGATCTTTCTCAATTGCAATGCAATTTCTTCCTTTTTGAAGGCAGCATGCTAGTGTTGTACCTAATTATCAAGCACAAAAAAATAATGAAGTAAATTAGTACAATAACATATTAATTAAAAAAAAAACATATTGAAATTCAATTCCATGTGGCAAAACCTATCTGAGCCAGAAAATAAATCCAGAACCCAATCTCCTTCATTTGAACATATTTCTATAAGATAGTTAATCAATAATTGTGGTTTCTGATAAATGTTAACTATCTCTCCTTTCGTTTCTTTGTCTTCATATGTTAGTTTTCTCACAACAGCATCATCAGTCAGTATTTGGCTATGACTCTTTCTGTCCACCCGATTAAAAATCATAGACATATGGCTATCATATTTTGCCCAACTATCAATATGAATGAACTCACAGTCATTTATAAATTGTTTATCTTCATTGTTAAGAAGATTTGACTTTTGCCTGTAACATAAAATAGTAAAAGTTCAATTAACTTGTACATAAATGAATTTTTCAACATTAATCAAATATAACTTTAAACATCTTACCATGTAAGCTACATCCTTGAATTTGTTTTCCGCTTGAAGCTTGACAATACCATTGCCAATTGTGTGTCAGAATGAAATGTCACAAATCTCCATAATGGTGATGACGTCACTTCCATAAATCCCGCCACCACTTTATTAAAAGCTTGATAAGTATAAGGGTCACTATCATAGTAAATGTTTGGATATTTGAAACCATGGGGAATATCTGCAATAACCAGGGCATAATCCCTTTTTGGTACGAGTTTAGCAATGTCTTCACAGTCGCCTTGTATTACTTGATATTGAATAGTGTCTAGCCCATTCCAAATGAAATGATTAAGAGTTGGATCAAGTTCAACATTCTTAACACGTTGCTTTCTCAGTCTTTCAATCTTTATTTTTTCAATAAAAGTCTTGAAACTGTCTGGTGCTCCATTATCTTCTTTCCTCATCTTTTACCAAACAAACTTATGTGTAAGTTTTAAATTAAAAATAGTACACAGATGATTAAAACTGAATGTATAAATCAAGTTACCTTTTTAAATGCAAGATAAAAAGCTTTTAATGTTGATGTAGAACTTGAATCTGGATAGTTGCATACAACATCATCCCAACTATCTTCATTCAACAATTTAACCATTTGTTCCTGAATTTTCATGTAAAATTTGTGACTGCATAGATAAAGTAAAAAAAAGTTAATATAATGATATGTATAACAAATACTACCAATAACAACATGTTTTATTTAAAAGATAACTATAATCCTGGAAATAAGTAAAAATAATTCAGCAAACTTACTTTTGAAATTCTTCAGACATTTCTTCCAATGATAATTCCCCTGACCTCACACGAGATAATATTGTTTTGACAATTTTTTCATCTTTCACTCCTTGCATCGCCCTCCAAGGCGTGATGGTCATATCGTCTGGAAGTTGCTTCAGTTCAGGAGTTGATTTATTGTTGCTACATATCAATGGCTTAGACTTTTTGACCCTCTCGTTTTTAATGCCAATGTCTTCCCACATGCTAAAAATGTCATCAATCAAATTCCAAATATCTCCAGTTCTAAATGCCAATTGGAAAATGTTATCAACACCTCTGAATAAATCGCTATATCTGCTGTCTTTTCCACCTTTTGAATTGGTTTTCTCTTCAATTTGATAGCCTATTTCCATACAACATTCCTTTCGGAAATCTACAGTAATATTTATCTTATCCCCACCACATTTTTCTAGGAATTCACTATGAATAAATCTAACCTTTTGGATCAAAGTAATAGACATCCTATATTCATTATCTGAATTATGATCCCATGCCACTAACTTTGCTTCTGTTTCATTTAAACCAGCATAAATGATACATTTCATTGTTTCAAAACGTGGGTTATTAGGATATTCCTCCATCAATTGTCTTTGAGCTTCATCAGAATGGTTCCCCCCAAGCACATAATAATTGTATTCAAAACATTTTGACTTATCAAATGCTTCTTTGTTGGGAACTTGAAGTGGATCAACAAGAAGCACATAACTAACCACATGAGCATATGGATTGTACCTCATCAATGTCTTCAAGTTGTGAACATGCAGATGATGTGGCTTTCTGACTTGATATTGGCATTGTCCTTCACTTGCCTTATAGGTTTGTCTGACATTTAACTGAAATGTACGACCACCATCAATTAAGTTTCTCTTTGTCAAATTCTGTCGAATGACATTTTGTTTTGTTTTGATTATGCCATCATCTAAATCAGCTCCTGGTGTAATGATTTCTCTGCTTTCTTTTGAAGTTTCACTAGGTTCTTGACTGCTGGTAATGACTACTTCAAGATCTTCAACTCTACTTTTTTTCGTCATAACATTCTCAAGAGATCTATTCTTGGGCATTGTTACTTTTGGTCTTTTACGACCTTCTTCAGTTCCAATGTCATCTTCAGTAATGGCAACATATGCTTCATTGTCAATTTCAACTTCATCGTCCTCAAAAGTAACTTGTTTACCCTTGCTAGATTTATCCACCAGAGGCCTTTTTTTCTGATTCTTTGGATGTAGTTTTGTAGCATCATCAATTACTACATTTTCCATGTTTTCCATATCTTCTTCTGACACTAAGTAAAAATGGCTGACAACTTTCATGATATCATGCTCTATGAAATGAATGCCTCCCAACCTAATTGAACAGCTTTCAACAAAATTCTGCCAAACAAAATATCATATGTTAATATAAACAAAGTTAAACAAATATAGCGAGACACTTTCAAAACGCAAAATAAAAATACAAATAACAATACTTACAATGTTTTGTGTCATCTCATTTACGATTTGTTTACACAACTTTGTAGATACCTCTCTCGTGTCATATAATGAATATGATAGTCGGTATTTAATCCTTTCATGTGACTTGGGAGCTTTTGTAAGTACGTAAACAACTTCAGTGTTTGGTACCGAACACATATCTATGACTCTTCCCATCACCTCCAAATTTTCATTATTATGGGGTATATCAATGTATAGATATATATTTGTTGTTGGGAAAAGTATCCAATACGGAATGACCCTATCCCACTCTAAGGGTGATAGTACCTCAGCAACAATCAAAGCAAAGCTATTTGAGATTACTTCTTTATGAGATGTAAAAGAGGGGAGAAACAGATCCACTGAACGATGTCTTCCGCTAATGATTGATCCAATCTTCTCTCCTTGCTGCTTGCTCCCAATTCCTTGCTCTTTCACTGGCCCAGCTACACCAAGATCCTGCAAAATGACAAGAGAGGGAAACTACAAGAAGCATACATCCATAATTGATTCAAGGATTAGAATAAATCAAATGCGCAAGTATAACAATACACCATTGAGACACATGCATATAGAAGAACCTCAAATGCTTTATTAATGGAAGAAGTAAAGTTCAGGAAGTGATACAACCATAAGAGGCCCAATCCAGCATCACCTTCCCAGCAGAAAGAAATCTCCTCTTCACCTCCTTCAAAGCAAATCACCCAATAGTTCTAAACTCAAACCAATAACAATTCTTTACATTCACAAGATTCCAGCCTCCCTAGACCTCATGAGAGAGATCTATATATAGGAGTTTTGGAGAAAGGATGAGTCAGCTTGAGGTTGGCATGAAGCTGACTAGTGTCCTCTCTCACTTCAGTTATTCTTCAGTTCTTGAGTCCACTTGGAGGTTCTTGCTTCCACTTGGAGATCTAGACCCTCTTACTCATCACCAGTCGAATTCTCTGATCCAAGTGTCATTTTGGAAGCTTCCTGGGCATTGACACCTTGAGGAATGACTGTGCCACATGTCCCAATTCGCTCAGCATAGGTAGCCTTATTTGCAGTTGACATTCAGCACAGGTAGACAGTGGGGCAGTTGACATTCAGCGCAGATGCTCAGTGGAGCAGTTGACATGATCCAGAATTGCCTTGTTTTTGAGTGTTTTCAGGTGGAGAACTTTTACTCAGTGCTGTGGTTTGCTGACCTTGTTCCTCTAGGGGTAGGAACAACATGTTTAGGGACTTTGGATCCCTTAGATTATGGACATTTCATGCTTCATGCTGTAAGGCACAAAAATGTCTATAACAGTTGCCCCCTAAAGTATGAGGTCGTTTATCGGGTGAAATGCTTTATCAGGAGGATCCGAAGTTCATTCAATCGCTGACAGGTGATCTGTAATAAGATACAATACAATACATTATTTTTCATTCTGCTTTCATGATCTAGCTGAGGCGGGCATTCCCATGCTCAGCTTTATAAATTCATTTTGGTACATAGAACAGACGATCGTCTGATGGCAGACTGATAATTCTCTGCTGAAATTATCATGCTTTGAGTAGGATGATCATCTGCTGCAATGATGTACATGTCAAATGTCTTTATATTTCCTGAATATATATCGCAGCCCAGATGGATGAAACTAGATCCGGGGTCTTCAAACTCGTTCGATCTTCACTCTAAGTACAATTCGATCCATGTGAGAATTGCGCTGAAGTCGAACATGGAAAGACATCGCTTGATTACCGGTCAATGATGTAAACCGTTAACAAGCGCGAGAGGAATCATCGATAATGATAATGACCCTCAAGGTACTGTAGTACAATTCACGTGGTGTGAATATAGGACTTGGCGTCGAACACCACGCAAAATCTTCCAGTCGAAGGTCATTGATGTATACCTGTCGCCGGAAGTGAGAAACTTGCCATTGAGGCATGCAAGCTTCAAAGTACTGAGGGGGGTGTTCCTAGATCAACTTCTTGGATAATGAGTTGAAGTCGACAAGAAGCGATCCGTCAAAGGAGGGCCTTAATGAATCCCACATCAGTGACACGGAACGGAGCTAATGATTTTAATGGAGGTGAAAACAATCTGTGACATATGATTCAGGGTGGCGATCATGGATGGATGAAGGATAATGTATGGCAGTGGATGGGACACGGTTGACTCTTTCTGAACAACATCTCTTGAACATATAACGACACTGATGCGATGGATCGGTAGCATTACCCCAAATGTGGATGGTTTGGCGAGACCATGGTGATGAGACCGGTGAATGAAACAACCCAACCCGATGTGATACGGAGGAAAAGTGTCATGTTCAAGAGCGACTTGCTACCATTAAAGCTTTGAGGTTCTCCCAATTTTTCCCCAGTCATTTCTGACCAGTACCTCTTTATTTTTGTCAAGCTTGAGGAGGATAACATATGCTTGTTCTATAACCTGCCCTTCGGGCAAGCCCATCCCTATGCTTTAACGAGCTTAGCGATAGGGAAACTCGTTCTCGTCTAAAGACAAGTTTGTCGCTATTTAATCATTTTAACGAGTCTAATGACAAGGAAAACTCGGCCCTTTTCATTTTTAGAGAGTCTAAAAAGGTACATAAAGTCAACTCCAAAATTCATTTTTCATCATCTAATCCCTTAAGTCCGAAAAAGTATAAAACAATACAGAAGGGATGAGTTTTCTATAACTTTAACGGGCCGAATAAAACAAGCGCTCGACCTTTTTTTGCAATAATCCCTCAGGTCCAAAAAGATTAAAATCTAGAGGAGGGATAGCTCTTTCGGTCACTTTAATGAGCTAGAAGGCCAAAACTCGGCAAACTTTTCATATTTTACGAGTCAGTTGAAAAGAGCTTAAAGAAGACTCGTCTTTTGAGGAACGAGTGATAAACAGGGATAGCAGTAGATTCCAGGTACAGGTTGGAATTTTCCAATCACGGCAGTGTCACAAGGATGGCTAGGTGAAATCACTCTTCGCAGCTGTTCCTCAAAATAGGTAAACAACCATATGGAGGTGAACGATCGGCCAAATGAAAGTGGAGGTGGCAGGTGCAAAACACGACCAATGGCTTTTTATGGCTGATAAATTTACGATCACAGTGGTTATTTACCGGGATAGGTTCATTTTTTAACAAGCTCGAATGCGCCAAAACACTACTCAACCTTATGTTTATTTTTTAACGAGCATGAACTATGTGCTAAAACTGCTCGGATCTCGCTTTTCTATTTTTTAACGAGCATAAATTCCGTGGTAAAACTGCTCGATTGTATGGTCAAATTTTGATTTTTTACCATTACTAGCTTTTCTCTTTTCAAGGATAGCACTGCATTCTTAATTGCTGCAACAAACTTTGTTAGAAATGAATAATATTTGCATGAAAATGAGATTATAACCCTAATATTTCACTTTGAACTACGTAAAAAGCCATTAAAAGGTGTTTTTACCTCTCATTTTACCATTTCATTTGCATTTGGTTTGTTGGAGCTCTGGAGGTGCCTCTTCCCCCTTGATTTTCACCAGCTGATTCCGGGAGATTCTGCGGACGATTTTCGGCGCCGTCTGGACCAGGTAGGAGCTAAACCCTAGCTCTTTCTTTTCATGGTTTCCTTTTCCAGTTTTATGCCTGTTTTTCAGTCTTTCTGAGCCTCAGGGGTTTTGCCAGGGCGCCCTAACTTCAGCGCAGGTTCCCCATTCGAAACCTGCGCTGAATGTCAAGTTGCCTTAAGGCAGCCTGATCTTCAGCGCAGGTGGGACACTCTCTGCCTGCGTTGGGCTCAGAAAACTGACTTTCCAGCTCATTTTTTGATGAATTTTCGCCAGTTTTTCATCAAAATCAGGAACTTACTCCTTCTCTTGTTTGATTTGCAGGGAACTTTGAACAAAATGTCCCTTACATGGCAAGAACGAGAACATGAAGAGGAGGACATGATTGCCCTCCATGACCCTGTCACGGTGAACATGCTGCGGAACTGTGGCCTGCTGAAGTTTTTCCGTATCTCTAGCATGAGAGCATAGATCACTTTTCTGCAGTATATGCTTGATGCTCGGGATCCTATTAACCAAGTATTCCAGATTAGGGGAAAGTCCATCCCCTTGACCATAGAGGAAATGTACTTCTTGATTGGATTGTCAAGGCGAGGTGCCCCCATTTCCTTGTCAGGTACGGCCCGGGGGACCGATTCCGTGAGAGATTATGTCCGCCAGTATTGCAGGGAAGGTTCCCAGCCGAGCAGAGATGGCAAGGTTGTTATCCGTGAGATTACTAACAGGTCCCTCAGGTCCATTCTATACACCATTGGTAGGATGGCCGGTAGCGCAACTTTACATGTTGCCAACAGATCTTATGTGCAGCACGCCTTGGAGTGTCTCCAACTGAAAGTATTCAACTGGTGTGATGCAGTACTTGTTCAGATGAAAAGTCAGTTGACCAAGGTAAAGGATGGGAAGCTGAAGAACTTTGGATTTGGTTCTATTCTGACTGCCTTCGCCTTGGAGAAAATCCCACTGATGCAGCCTCAGTACATTATACTCGATTTGCCTTCTCCGACCGAGCCACGTATGCAGAGGTGGGTCGATCACATGTCTAGGCATGCTGGTCAACCTCAGATTACTTTTACTGATGCCTTCTTCAGGTGGTTCAAGCGCCAAGAGATGGTCTTTTCTGAGTATCCATATGTGGGTATGGATTTCCGAGGTGATCTGGATTTGGTGCTACCGGATGGCGAACAGTGGGGCGCTATTGGTAAATTCTTTGACCATATCACTGTTTACTGTTTTATTCATAATGTTGCTGTGCTTTATTCTATCAAGACTTTTAATCATACTCTTGGGTGCATGTAGATGTTGGTCCTGTTCGTCCAGCAGTCCGTCCGAGACCGCCAGTTGCTGCCCCGGCAGTGGAGCCTACTAGGAGAGCTATTCTTCGCGACCTTGACAATACTGAGACCCTTACAACTGTGCAGGAGCAGGTTGAGAGCCTTACTCTCGGCATTCCCGATGTGAGGATTGATGAGTTACCTTTACAGCTGTAGCGGCATACTACTGGCGTGCCTAGATGATGGACTCGTCTCTTGCGCATGATTGCAAGGGCCGTGACGTGCTATCATGAGCACCACTAGGCTAGGGTGCCCCCTAGCACTTTTTGAGTTTTAGGTCATATGACCAATTTTGTCTTGGTTACAGAACATTATGTATGAACTATAAACAGCTTATATATATTTTGATTTTCGAGTTTTATTCTGTTTGAGTTATATGATCCATATGTACAATCTTTGATGATGTGTCCTTTTTATAAATGTTGCAAATGTCTATCTAACACATAGTTTGCTAATGAGTCAGTTAATGTGTTTAAGTTTCTGGAAATATGTTGATATTGAATTGAATCAAATTGTGTTTCCAAGATCTTAACCCTTAGGAACATGCGATAAATAGCTGGATTGCGAACAGAATATATACCATTGAGTTGTCGTATTACGAGCTGTGAGTCTAGCCTAACAATTAGTCGGTGTATGCCACGTGTGATGGCATCAGAGAGTAGTTCTATCAACGCGCTATACTCAGCGATGTTATTCGTTGATTGCCCAATACACACTCCTCTGAAACTTACTAACTCGCCGCTTGGATCAAAAATGGCCCAGGCCGCGGAGGATAGGTTCTGCGAACTACGACTCGCTCCGTCGGCATATCCAACACATGTCTCCAGAAGGTTCGACATCTGCAACAAATGAAAAAGGTGGATCACTCGACCAGAACAAATACTTTAGCGAAAACAAAATACAACAAAAGCATGCTGGTTACTATTTAAGCATAGTAACACTTCAGGTACAACCCATTGCGGGGCTGCGCCAGTGGAATTCCGTCATAATCCATTAACTCGTAGGCTCCTTTTGCTAACACCCTTTTAACAATGTAGGGGCCCATCAATAAGGACTTGAATTTACCTGCTCCCAATTTATCGGATTCTTGGTCATAAAGCAAGACCAAATCACCTTCTGAGAAGACACGGGGTTTGACACTTTTGTCGAACTGAGCCTTGACTCGTTTCTTATGGGCTTCTTTAGCCAAAGCGGCATCACGATGGGTTTCATCCAATTGGATTAGTTCCAAGAAACGAGCCTCTTCTTCTGAAGTTCCGGGGAGAAGATCGATTGCGAGTTTAAGCGACGAAATTTCGCACTGGATTAGCAAGACTGCTTCCAGGCCATACACCAGTTGAAAAGGTGTGAACCCGGTTGCGTTCTTTACCGATGTTCGGTAAGCCCACAAGGCTGAGTACAGGATTAGGTGCTGCCTTCTTTTATGAACCCCGATCATCCTTTGCAACATACGCTTCAGGACCTTGTTGATTGCTTCAACTTGTCCGTTGGCTTGCGGATAATATGGGGTAGAGCTGTCGTGAGATAGCCCTAGCTTGGCAGCTAATTCGACCATCATGTGATTGCGAAAATGCGACCCATGATCTTTCACTATAGCCTGTGGTACGCCGAACCTGGCGACTACATGATTGAAAAAGAAAAGGGCAGCTGTTTCACCAGTGTTATCCAATGTAGGCATCACCTCGGCCCATTTGGTAAATTAGTCAACGGCGACTATAATATACCCATGCCCCCCGGTCGAGGTGGGGTTACATTGCATGAAATCAATGCCCCACTTGGCGAAGGGCCCAACAACAACTATCGGCTGTAAAGGTGCAGGTGGTCGTCTGGTTTTGCTATCAAAAATTTGACAAGCATGGCAACTTCTGACTGCGGTTATGCAATCTTTGAACATGGTTGGCCAGAAGTATCCTGCTCGTAAGATTTTTTGTGTTGTTGCATATCCAGATTGATGCCCCCCACACGGGCCTGAATGACATTCATTCAGGGCTTTTTCGGCCTCCTCATGGGTAAGGCACCTCCTCAGAACTGTATCGATACCACGACGGTAAAGTGTATCACCGACGATCATGTAGTCTTTTGCTTGGTATCGTATACATTTTTGTTCGGAGTGAGAGGTGTTTGCCCTGAACTTTTGGGTTTGGAGATAAACTATGATATCTCCGTACCACTCATTGCTTGTAGATATCAGAAACAAACTTTCGTCCACGATTGACTCTTCCGATGTTTCATCGTTGGACGACGATGGGAGATCACACAATAATTCTGCGAAAACTAGAGCTTTCTTTGATTTGGATTTTACAAATTGCAGATCAAACTCTTGAAGGATCGCTATCCATTTTGAATATTTGCCCCCCAGCAACTGTTGCGACAGTATATAAGTCATGGGGTTGCAATCTGACAAGATGGTAGTTTTCCGAAAGAGGACATAATGTTGAAACCTTTGAATCGCTTGAACAGCTGCAAGCGCTAGTTTTTCAACATAAGAATATTAACTTTCTGTATCATTTAAGTTTTTACTTAAATAATATATACGATGTTCAATTCCATTGACTTCTTGAACTAAAACCATCACAATGGTCGTATCCGCTGCAGCCAGATACAGGTTAAAATCTCTTTGATAGTCTGGGGCGTACATTAATGATGCTTTTACTAGACAATATTTCAGAGCATCAAAGGAAGCTTGCGCCACCTGGTCCCAGACGAAAGGTACATCCTTTTTCAAAAGACGAGTATAACCTTTAGCAAGTTCTGCGTAATTTGGAATGAACCTCCTCAGAAAGTTTGCTTTCCCTTGGAGTTTCTGAATCTGAAGCAAATTTGAAGGTGGAGGCAAATTAATGATTACCTGAACCTTGCAGGGGTCGAGACGAATCCCATCCTTAGAGACTACAAAGCCAAGTAAATGACCAGAACCGACGCAAAACACACATTTGTGTGGATAGAGTCTTATCTTGTAGTGTCGGCAACATAGAAATATCGCTCTTAAGTGCTGCGGATGATCAGTCCGCTTTCGCGAATGAGCCAGAAGGTCGTTGAGATAAGGTTGAACAATGTTCTTGATGTCATGGAAGGCATAATTCATTTCCCTCTGAAACGTCGCCCCTGCGTTCTTTAAACCAAAGGGTAATTTTCGATAAGCGAATGTGCCCCACGGACAAATAAATGCAGTCTTTGACTGGTCCTGTGGGCGGATATTTATTTAATTATACCCGGAAAATCCATCCATAAATGAAAAGATTTCACATCCGGCGCATTCATCAATTATCCTGTCGATGAAGGGTGTAGGGTAGTTGTCCTTCGGACAAGCTTGGTTTACATCCCTATAATCGACACACACTCTAATTGTCCCTTGTTTCTTCATAACAGGGACAATATTCGATACCCAATCGGTTAGAGGAACCGGGTAGATGAATCCAGCATGGAGAAGTTTTTCAACTTCTGCCTTAATGGCGGCGGCTTTCTTGGGGTGCACCTGCCGAAGCCGTTGTCTTACTGGTTTGACATCAGGATACATTTTAATTTCATGTTCAACGATACTCGAGTCAATGCCTGGCATTTCATCATATGACCAAGCAAAGACATCTCTGAATTCGTGAAAAAGAGCGTTATATATTTCCAGTTCTGAAGGGGAACAACCTTTGCCGACATAAATATTCTCTACAACATTTGTTTTAGTCGAGATATTTATGGCTATAGTCTCTTCAATATTGGATAAGTTTCGCTCGGAATCCACCGTATTTACAGTATTTGTTAGGAATTCAAAGACTGACGGGTGATAAAGGTCACTTTGAGTATCTTTTTCATATTCCGGAAGAAGGGAACGATGGTGGTAATCATTCCATGGTGCCCCCTCAATCAACATTGATTGTAAGATTCCTTCGTCAGTCCTATGTACTTTCGACCAAGGATCTAATGAGGTACCATATTCTCTAGACCTATCTACCCAAACGCTTGACGAGCGTTGATTTGGGTTCGCCTCCCATGCTTGAAACATTGATTGCTACAATATTTCCAAAGGGCTTGGGGGAAAAACCACTGCACGATCCATGTTGACATTGTCTTTTGCGACCTTCGTGGAAGATATCATGTTTCAGGTTGCTACAAATGGTACATTTCCTAAAATAGGAGGTGGTAGCACGAAAGTTCCCATCAATGTGGGGTCTTTCAATAATCCTACTCCGATATCTTGAAGCGAATGGTTGCTCTCATGGATCATGGGAATGCTTCCTGTAACTTGTGAACCATTAGGGAGGAAGTTCTGTTGGTCGACGATCGTAATCCCCCCTTCAAACGAGAATGCGATCTTCCTAAAATAAGTCGACACGACAGCTGCCATGGCATAAATCCATGGTCTTCCCAGTAGGATGTTGTAGTCAAGATTTCCATCGATGACCTCAACATCAATTTCTACTGTTTTTCCTCCTAGTTCAACTTTCAAGTTATTAAGGATACCATAGGGGGTATAAGTCCTTCCATCGAAAGCTTTTAATGTCGTCGAAGATCTCGACAAGGTTGGAGATCCTAAAGTTTTCCAGAAACTCATCGACATAATACATGTTGATGCTCCCTCATCAATGATTGTTCTGTGAACAGTTTTGTTGAGGGCTTTCACTTGAATAAGGAAAGCTAGTTGAGCTGGTAACTGAGGATCGTATCCTTTGTGATCAAAGGATACAAGATTGGAATCCTTAGGATCAACCCCCCCAATCGCTGATAACAATGCCCGCCTTTGGGTTGGACAATTTTGTAGTACCTCAAGAGTCGACATAGCGGATGGCGATTGTGCCAAATCTTCCACTATGTTGTAATGCTGCACCGCCCTGGCGCGAGGATTAAATGTCGACTTGTGTACTACACCCTTTGGTGGTTTTATTGTTAATTCAGGAATGATGGGCAGTACAACTTCTGTCGAAGTTGTTGTCGAACTACTTGGTTGATCTTTACCTTTGTCGTTCGACAACTGAGGATTCCCATAATCTTTGTTCCTTGTCGAAATCAAAGCATCATTATGCTGTTTTGAGACCGACAACATAAGTACTTGGGACGGGGAAGCATTTCCACTATCAACCAGATTTTGACCTGGGTTGGGAAATGGATCAGTTAACACAGCTGAGGTTTGGGAACTTTTAAAGAACCTCTTTAACTCAGCTTTGAATGGGCAATTCTTTGTGTTATGATCCTCATCATCACATATCTGACATGGATAATTTTGTTTCCTTTGCCCAGGAGGGTTTGAAGAATTTTTTCGAGGAGATGACTCACCCTGTTTCTTCTTCTTCCCTTTGTTTTACTTCTTCTTGCTTCCTGGTTGATTGGTTTCTTTGCCTTTATCTGCTGATATGGCATTTAGTTCCGAAGCAAGAATTTCTTCTTTTTCATTTTGATCCGAATTCTTACGGGCTTTTTTTGACGAAGCCTTTATCGATTTCGCGTTTGCCGTGCCAATCACACCATCACCGGCATGAGAGTCACTATTTGATTTAGGAGGAGGAGGAATTGAGAATTATGGTCTAGGGGCGTCGGGTATTTTGTCATAGAGCGTGCCGGACTGAGTATAAACTAAGTCCAAATACTGTGCACGAGCAATAACTTGCTCCTCTGTTACAACTCCCCCCTTGGCCACATCTTCCGTTATAGCAGGAAGTAACGATTTTATAAACCATTCAGCTAACAATTGATCGGGAACGTATGTTTTCACCATCCTACGACGACGACGCCACTCATGTATATGATCAGATATATGGGTGGCAGTTGTCTGCTTGAAGTTGGTTAGTATTTCTGTTCCCGTTTCATACCTTATCGGTAATTGAAAATGGGTTAAGAAAGTCGTGGCTAGGGAACTAAAATTGTCGAACGAGGCTCTAGGTAGTTTAATATACCATTTAGCCGTTGGACCTGTCAATGTCCTCTGAAAAAGGCGAAGCCTTATCGAATCGTCGTTTAGGGTGTTCGACGAACACCACAGATGAAAATTCATCACGTGATTCGATGGGTCTTCACCTGGATTTCTATTGAATTTAGGAATGTCAGATGGAAGTTTATGAGGAATCGCTGGCCACCAAGGGGCATAAGCAATCGGATCATTGGTTAACAGGTGTAAATCAGGTAACTCTAAAGTTGCCACGAATGGTAACTGTTGATTTAGGTTAGGCGAAGCGTAACCAGGGTACGATGGAATCGCTTGAGCAGTGGGCCTTTGCATACCAGCATAATGTAATTGATGTTGGTATGACTGATACGGTTGGTGGACTTGACCACTGTAAAGTGGTTGGTTTTGACCGTTTTGGATATACGGTTGTCCACTGTTCGCAAAGATCTGCTTCTCAGAACCTTCGTACACTTGCTGGAATTGTGGTTGTTGGTATTGCACTAGCCATGGTTGTGAAGCCATGTTCTGTTGTGCTATGCTAACCGTTGGACCAAGGTGTGGGGTAATTGTACCCGTTTGGACCTGTGTCGCCCCACCAATTGGCGATTGTGGTTGTGACCCATGGTCAAGTGGCTGTTGCATTACAACCTGAGAAATCTGAGGTTGGCATGCAACAGGTATCGCTTGAACTTGTGACACAGTTACAATGGCCGGTGTGGTTGGGATATTTGTCATAGGTACACACTGTTGCATAGAATATACAACCCTTGGTTGTTGCGGTAGCATAGGTACCCAACTACTTGATGCAATTCCAGTATAACCTGAATACTGTTGAGAACTGCCGTATGGATATCCTCCCGGAGGAGGTAATGAAAGGGCATACTGCCCCCCATACGGTAGCAATCCGGAACTCAGAGGGATTGTTTGTCCTTGAGGACTGGATGGCCCAAATTGACCTCCATGAGGATCAATCTGTCGAGTCTCAACGTAAGAGTTGCCAGATATTATTCCGGATGAACAAACTGGAACAGACCACACTGTCGTCATAGTCCCTTGGTGGACTCCTTCTAGCGGTTGCGAGCTAGTCGGGACAGATGGTATGCCGGCAAACATCGTTGGAGTGACGGCAGGGGCTTCTGCTGTCGCTGTGTCATTTGACACAGTCCTAGATGATGACGGTTGTTCAGACATCTTAAGTCTATCCAATAGATTTCCTAGTGATTCTACAGGAACTTCCACTTGTGGTGGATTAACTTCTGACGAGGGAAATAGAGTGACCCCGACTCCAAAATGGGTTGGAGTACTTGCTTGCGGATCCTCTGCAATTTCCTCTATCGCAATCAAACCCGGTGGAAGAGGAAGACCGTCAGGTCCGTAAAATATTTCTGGTGCCGAAGAAGTGGTTGTTTCGACATCAACAGTTGTTTGAGGAGCAAAACTCTCTGGACTGGTTACAGATGGAACTGGTTCAGTTATACAAGTATTTTCCCCCAGACTAGGATCAGTATTACTGTCCTTCTGTGGCTGTTGAACTTCTTCTATAGAGGCAGGGTTTCCAGAAATGTTTGGAGTAACCGGAACCTCAGATGTAGTTGGAACACTTGTTCTAACTTTTATAGGAGATTTTGAACCGGTTAAACGAGTTCGCTTTGTCCGTACTATTTTCGATTCCGGAGACAAAGACGGTTGACTCGTAAGCCTCCGTGAACGACGGGGTTTCAATTGACTTTCTTCCACGATTGCGGATTACTCGATCAACCAAAATACTAAAAGGGGAAATTTGTGTTTCCGAACTGAATGAATTTTATTAGACGCTTTAGACACAACTTGCTTTTTCACTTTTTAAGAGTCGAGAAAAAGCTAAAGATGACTCTAGTCTCCTTCGATGTTTTAACGAGCCCGAAGTGACAAATGCTCGGATGGAATTTTTCAGTTATAGAGTTTGAAAAAGGCCAAAAGAAACTACTCTGGAGATCTAGGCAGAGGGTGTGCCAAACCTTTCGCAAAACCACAGAATACGTTTTATGGTACGGGTGGTCGATCTTCGTGAATGCTGTGTTCACTGCATTGCGATCAGTAGGGCGGCCGACACAGCTTCCTATGGATAAAAGATATATGCCAATAGGGGTCTCCCAATATATACGCGACGGTACGTGGGAGCACAAGTCTGTATTAGTGCCACTGACTCTCAGGAGGAATCACCCACCTTCTTTGAGATCGACAGTCACTACGTTTAACGACGCCGGAACACGTCTCTAGCTTAGACCTCTATGTGTTTGCGTTATGTTTCAAAGCGTTGTTAAGTTCATTCAATATATTTTAAGTTGATCTTTTTAAAGTTTGCCTTTCAAGGTTCACCACGAGATGTATGATACAAATTCCTAAATGCAGTCTAAAGATGAGAAGCAAGCCTTTTCAATCTTTTTAACTTATGAAAATCTTAACTACTGAGGGAAAAGAAAGACATCATCTTTTCACACAGATCATAGAGCACACACTAATGCACTTTTCCCTAAATCAACATGCAAACTTATCAAATGCAAAATGCACAATGCAGGTATTTCTTTTCTCTTTCTTAATGTTGATGTACTACAAAAAGAAAGCTGTTGTATAATTTTGAATTCAATTTCAAGTGAAAGCAAACAAGCTTGTCCAAAATCAAAAGACACCTTAAGATTTACTTGTTTCAACACTAGAAATATATAAATTCAAACCATATGACGAAAGAAAAAGCTCAATCATCTATGAACAGCAAACTAACTCTTAAGATCAAAACGACACTTTATCACAGGTCTAGATCTAAGAGGCCACAACAAGACTAGTTCACTTTCGTTATGGGAAACTGCAAATGATGTAAGAAATACACAAAGAACAAATACAGTTTCTTTTTACAACCGAGGCGGAATAGTGGCAAAGAAAGGTGGTTTCAGATAGGTACATTGATTGATAACAGGCTACAAAAACAGGGATGAAAACAGGGCAACAGAAAGCAGGGAACCCCAGTTGCACAAGGCCTAACTGGTTCAGCGCAGGTAGTACACTGTCAGTTTGACATTCAGCGCAGGTAGCCCCTTCGGGACCTGCGATGAAATGCAGACTGCCTTCACAGTGCCTGCAATGAAGAGAGAAACTCTCGTTTTTCTCAGTTTCCGGGTTACAGATTGCTCAAAAATCAACAGTTTTTGGCCAAATCAAAAGCTATCAATCAAGTACACACTAAAGGATGAAAAGGAGGATGAAAAGCTATCACTAAGAGCTATTCAGAGTCCTTGTGGATCAGCTCTTCAAATCATAAACATGCCCAGAAACTGAGCTAGAGTAGCTGCCCTCTACTTTGCATTTGAAAGATCCAAATGCAGTTCGATTCGATACTCCCTGTGTTTAAGAAATGAATAGCAAAAACACAAACAACCAACAAGATACGATCCCCAGCGGAGTCGCCAATTTGTTGTTGGGAAAAGTATCCAATACGGAATGACCCTATCCCACTCTAAGGGTGATAGTACCTCAGCAACAATTAAAGCAAAGCTATTTGAGATTACTTCTTTATGAGATGTAAAAGAGGGGAGAAAGAGATCCACTAACCGATGTCTTCCGCTAATGATTGATCCAATCTTCTCTCCTTGCTGCTTGCTCCCAGCTCCTTGCTCTTTCACTGGCCCAGCTACACCAAGATCCTGCAAAATGACAAGAGAGGGAAACTACAAGAATCATACATCCATAATTTATTCAAGGATTAGAATAAATCAAATACGCAAGTATAACAATACACCATTGAGACACATGCATATAGAAGAACCTCAAATGCTTTATTAATGGAAGAAGTAAAGTTCAGGAAGTGATACAACCATAAGAGGCCCAATCCAGCATCACCTTCCCAGCAGAAAGAAATCTCCTCTTCACCTCCTTCAAAGCAAATCACCCAATAGTTCTAAACTCAAACCAACAGTAATTCTTTACATTCACAAGATTCCAGCCTCCCTAGACCTCATGAGAGAGATCTATATATAGGAGTTTTGGAGAAAGGATGAGTCAGCTTGAGGCTGGCATGAAGCTAACTAGTGTCCTCTCTCACTTCAGTTATTCTTCAGTTCTTGAGTCCACTTGGAGGTTCTTTCTTCCACTTGGAGATCTAGACCCTCTTACTAATCACCAGTCGAATTCTCTGATCCAAGTGTCATTTTGGAAGCTTCCTGGGCATTGACACCTTGAGGAATGACTGTGCCACATGTCCCAATTCACTCAGCGCAAGTAGCCTTCTTTGCATTTGACATTCAACGCAGGTAGACAGTGGGGCAGTTGACATTCAGCGCAGATGCTCAGTGGAGCAGTTGACATGATTCAGAATTGCCTTGTTTTTGAGTGTTTTCAGGTGGAGAACTTTTACTCAGTGTTGTGGTTTGCTGACCTTGTTCCTCTAGGGGTAGGAACAACATGTTTAGGGACTTTGGATCCCTTAGATTATGGACATTTCATGCTTCATGCTGTAAGGCACAAAAATGTCTATAACAATATTGACAGTTGTGCTATCTCTTTCTTTCACATACCAAACTCTTGATGGAAATTTCACCTCTTTTGAACTTTTCCAATCTGAGATTAGCTTCTTATCACTTGAAGCACTTGAAATATTTGTAGACATGAGCTCAGGTGGAGTTCATTCACCAATGTTTTTTAAAGATACACCTTTAAGACTCTTTGGTCCAGAAAGATTCACAGAAATTTTCCTTGATGCCATTTTCCTAAAAAAAACACATAAATTAGTAAATAAAAAAACATATTAACTTAAATTAATAACAAAAATATACCATAAATTTTTTATTTGTATAATCAGAATTTCCCATCCACCTCTAACGGGCAGGCGGGTTGATGGGCGAGCGGGAGGTCAGGTGAGGGATAATGAGGCTAAGTAGACATTTAGGCAAGTATGGGTGAGCCCCTACCCACACGCCCCCCACAACCCCCTAAGGTTTCCCCCCTCCCCGGCCCCCCTCCCCTTCCCTCACCCTACCCCCTACCATCCCCCCACACTCCCGCGCCCCATCCCCCCTTGCCCCCCGCCCCCCAAAACCCCCTCCCCCCCCCATCCCCCCCATCCCCCGCCCCCCATCCCCCCAAACCCCCTACACCCCCCAACGCCTCGCCGCGGCCGCCCCTCCCCACTGCGCCCACCACTCCCCACACCGCGTGCCCCCCCCTACCCCCCGCCCACCCCTACCCCATCCCCCCCCCCCCCATCCCCGCGCCCCCCCCATCCCCCGCATCCCCCCCACCTTCTGCCCCTACCCCTACCCCTTACCCCCCCAATCCCCTTACCCCCCTCCCTACCCTTACCCCCCCCATCCCCCTACCACCCTACACTTACCCCCCCCCCTACACCCTACCCGCGCCCTGCCCCTCTACCCCCCCCCGCCCACTACCCCACCCCCTACCCCCCCCATCCGCCCCACCCCCGCCCCCCCCCCCGCCCCCTACCCTTTCCCCCCCCCATTCCCCCCCCTACCCGCGCCCTACCCTTACCCCCCCACCCCATCCCCCTAACCCCCTACCCCCCTATTCCCCCCCGCCCCATCCCCCTACCCCACCATTCCCCTCCCCGCCCCATCCCCCTACCCCCCCCCATTCCCCCCCCGCCCCCTCCCCACCCCGCACACCCTCTGCCCCCTCCCCGGCCCCCTCCGCCCACCCCTCTACCCACCGCTCCCCCTCCCCCGCCCCCTCCCCGGCCCCTCTGCCCACCCCGCCCCCTCCCCGGCCCCTTCGCCCACTGCTCCCCCTCCCCCGCCCCCTCCCTGGCCCCTCCGCCTACCCCTCCGCCCACCCCTCCCCCTCCCCGGCCCCTCCGCCCACACCGCCTCCTCCCCGGCCCCCTTCGCCCGCGTAGGGCCACCCCCGGGCCGCCCCACCTCGCCCGACCGGCGGCGGGTCGATTCTGGGAATCAACCCGCCGCCCGTCGGGCGGGGCGGGACGTTCCGTGGGTGGCCCTGCGCGGGCAGAGGGGGCCGGGGAGGGGGCGAGGTGGGTGGAGGGGCCGGGGAGGGGGCAGGGGAGTGGGAGCAGTGGGCGGAGGGGGCCGGGGAGGGGGCAGGGGAGGGGGAGGGGTGGGCGGAGGGGGCTAGGGAGGGGGCGGGGGAGGGGGAGGGGTGGGCGGAGGGGCCGGGGGAGGGGGAGGGGTGGGCAGGGTGGGCGGAGGGGTCGGGGAGGGGGCGGGGGAGGGGGAGCGGTGGGTGGAGGGGGCCGGGGAGGGGCGGGTGAGGGGGAGGGGTGGGCGGGGTGGGCCGGGTAGGGGGCGGAGGGTGTGCGGGGTGGGGACGGGGCGGCGGAGGAATGTGGGGGGTAGGGGGATGAGGTGGGGGGGTAATGGTAGGGGGCGAGAGGGGGGAATGGGGGGGTAGGGGGATGGGGCGGGGGGGGGGGAATGGGGGGGTAGGGGAATGGGGTGGGGTGGTAAGGGTAGGGGGCGGGGGGGGAATGGGGGGGTAGGGGGATGGGGTGGGGGGGTAAGGGTAGGGTGCGGGTAGGGTGGGGGGGGTAAGGGTAGGGGTTGGGGTGTAGGGGGGGGTAGGGGTAGGGGCAGAAGGGGGGGGTAGGGTGCGGGTTGGGGGGGGGGGGGCGCAGAAGGGGGTGGAGGGAGAAGGGGCACGGGGAAGGAGTTAGGGGGTGGGGCCCATGGGGTCGGCGTTAAGGAAGGGGGGGAGGAGTTGAGATTGGAGGGGAATGGGAGTTAGGGGGTGGGCTTATGGGGAGGAGAGTTGTGGGGTAGGGAAGGAAGAGTTGGGGAAAGGGTGCATGGGTGAGTGAGTTGGGGGTGGCAAGGGCTGGTGCATGGGTAGGGTAGAAGGGGGAAGAGGGCATGGGTGAATGGGAAAGATCGGTAATGGGTTGGGGGAAGGGGTCATGACGACGGCCTACCCACGGTTATTGGGTGATTGAGTTTGATTGGGCCCACATGCTCACGATTGACATAATTGTTATTTTGGCTTGGAAAAATTATTAATTTAAAAAAAAAAATCTTCTTCGTTATATTAATTTAATATGAAAATTTTGAAAAAAAATTGAACTTACCTTTCAATTGTGATAATTCTTCGTTGAATATGTTGTTGATAGCAATATAGCTGCTCCACAAATTCACAAGTCTTTCAACGAACTTCAGAAAACCTGGATGTGAGGTAAGTAATAGTGATAACGAAATTTAATATATAAGTGAAATTACGAAGATGTTTTTCTGTACGATTAATGTGAGATAATTTGTTTTAAATTATTATAGAGCGAATATTGTAGAGTTATTTTACAATGGATTGAATGTGGGATTAATTTGTTTTAGAATATATTATAAAAATTAAAAAAAAAAAAATTAGTTGTTTAGTAAATATTATATACTTTAACTATTAGAATAATTAATATAGAAGTTGTAGTTTACAATTTGAATTTCAGTGATTGATTTCATAAAAAAATTTAGTTTATGTTTTTCAATGAATTGTAGAATAAAATAATAAAGGTAAATAAATCTAACAAACTTTTGGAGGGAAATATTTTCGTGAAAATTTTTGGAGGGAAATATTTTCGCGAAAATTTTTGGAGGGAATATTTCATTCTTTAAGCTATATAATATTCTTAGGAGACTCCATTTGTATCATTCAACATCTTCTATTTGAAAGGGATGGATTGTTCTGATGGTGAAGTTTCGATTTATACACCATCAACATCTTCATCGCGTAACAACTCTATTCATATTGATGAATATAGCGGGAATTCTTCCACTATGAATAGAAAGTCAATTCTTCCACTTAGTCCCAATTCTAAAGACTACGAGAGCAGCATTGATGAAAGAGGGGATGGAGAATTTCAAATTAATAAAGAGTCACAGATTCCACTTAGTCCAAATTCTAAGGACTATGAAAGCAGCGGTGATGAAGAGCATGATGGTGAAGTTCAAAAGAATGGAGTGTCACGATGTCCACTTAGTCCTAATTCTGAGGATTATGAGAGTAGCAGCTTTGAAGAGTGTGATGGTGAAGTTCAAAAGAATGGAGGGTCACGGTGTCCACTCAATCCTAATTCTGAAGACTATGAGAGCAACAGTTTTGACGTGCATGATGGCGAATTTCAAAATAATGGAGTGTCATGGTGTCCACTTAGTCCTAATTCTAAGGACTATGAGAGAAGTAGTGATGAAAAGTGTGATAATGAATTTCAAAAAAATGGAGTGTCAAAGTGTCCAATTAGTCCTAATTCTAAGGACTATGAGAGAAGCAGTGATGATGAGTGCAATAATGAATTTTCAAAAGAATGGAGTGTCAAAGTGTCCAGTTAGTCCTAATTCTAAGGACTATGAGAGCAGCGGTGATGAAGCGCGGGATGATGATTTTCAAAAGATTGGAGTATCACAATGTCCTCTTAGTCCTAATTCTAAGGACTATGAGAGTAGCGGTGATGAAGCGCAGGATGATGATTTTCAAAAGATTGGAGTATCACAATGTCCTCTTAGTCCTGATTCTAAGGACTATGAGAGCAGCAGTGATGAAGCGCGGGATGATGATTTTCAAAAGATTGGAGTATCACAATGTTCTCTTAGTCCTGATTCTAAGGACTATGAGAGCAGTAGTGATGAAGCGTGGGATGATGATTTTCAAAAGATTGGAGTATCACAATGTCCTCTTAGTCCTGATTCTAAGGACTATGAGAGCAGCAGTGATGAAGAACAGGATGAGAGCAACAGTGATGATCCAATGATGGAGATGTTGCCAAGAAATATTGTATCGAGGAGTAGGAGCAGACCTTTTCGTATCAATGCAAACTATTCTAGTTATACAAGGGGTAGAGCAGAGTATCTGACGAGAAGAAGTTCTATCAGCGCTCTCATTTCAAGTGAAATGTATGGATTTCACATTTGCATTAGAAAGCAGGAAGAGATATTTGTCAATGAATAAAAGCATGCAAAACTCATATTTAGTTGGCTGCATGCAATCTACATTGTCAGGTTATGATTATCATATTAGGAATTTATTATTGTGTAGAAAAGCTTTCAAAATGTTTCATTCAATTGGGAATTTTCATCTCTCGAGAATTCAAGAAAATTTGGAAAAGGATCCCACATTTTATTCAGAAGTACATTATAAAAGACAGTTTGGGCCATTATCAAATACTGCAATGTCATGGATGAAAGATTTCTTTTCAAAGCATGGAGAGTGTATGCCAAATAGAGAGACAGTACATATTCCAGATAATTTCTCAAGACGAGAAATCTACACTTATACAAAGAATATGCAGAAAGTGCTCAGGGACAGGGCCAATTTATTACATATCAATATTTTGTGAAGATATGGAAGAAAGAATTCAATAATGTTCGTATTCCTAAGAAGACAAGGATGGGGATTTGAAGTACATGTGCTTCTCTTAAATAAAAAAGGGACAAATGTGAAGGCTCAGAAAGAGGTAAGTGTTCATAACTTTTACTTTTAAAATTGTATAGTTATCAACTATGAAAACATATTTCTTAATGAATTTCTTTTATGTTGTGTAGATTTAATTGTCAAAGAACTTCAGGAGCATCGCGAACAACAAACAAATGAAAGGAAGAAGTTGTACAAGCATCGAAAGAAGTGTTATGATAATCCAAATAAATATTTGGTTTTGATAATTGATGGTATGGAACAGAAGAAAATACTTTTACCACATTTTGTTCGCACACCCAAAAATCTACAAGAGGAAAATTTTATTCAGTTTCACTTGGTCGGTTGTATGGTCTTCAATGGGAAAATTTTGCCAAGGGTGTACTTCACAGCTCCAAATATTCATAATGATGCAAATCTGACCATAACCATAATTCATGATGTGACTTCTCATTGGTCTGGTAATCTTCCTGAAGTTTTGTATCTACAATTGGACAACACTTGCCGTGAAAACAAAAATCAGGTTGTTTTTGGGTATCTGAACATGCTTGTTGAATTGAAAATTTTTCAAAAGGTAAAGGTTGGTTTCCTTCTTGTTGGGCATACTCATGACCATATTGATTAGATGTTCAGTCATTTTTCAGTCACATTGAGGAGGAAGGAAGTTGGGAGCTTGCCATCACTAATTGAATGTATTAAGAAATCATACATGCCAGAGCCTGCTTTTGAAGTGTTGGAAGAAACTGTTGACATGTGAAGGTTTATTCTAGGATCATATGGTGAGGGGAAATGCATTAAACAACTTAATGATATTAGCTTCCAACATCAATTTCGTATAAAAAAAATTGATGGGAAAACACTAATATGGGGCAAGAAGTTTTCAACTACTACAGAATGGGTACCTTTATCAGGTTTGCAATTTTTGAAGTTCATTCCAGATCGTCCAATATTTGCATCAAAAATATTGTTATTACAATCAGTTGGTGAAGTTCAGAATGCACGCATACAAAATAGACATATAAATTATTTTGATTGCCTAGAAGAAATTAAAAAATGTATTAGATATACATATGAGTACTTTGACATTGCTGATTCAGTTTGGTGGGAGTCATTTTTCAATAATCAAAGTGATATCATTTCAACAACAACCAATGAAGATATACCTTTGAAAAATCCATTTATTTGGCCACAAAATGTGTCGAATGAACAAGAGGAAGTAAACATTGTTGAACAACAACAAACTCAAGGTATTATTAATTCTTCACAGGCAATGGAAAGAGAGATGTATATTGGTTCCAGAAGATCTCGTGCACAACGTGAAGCCATGGAAGACCTTTATAGGGGTTCAGTACATGATATTAAGGAGGATTTCATGATTGCAGTGCTAGCAGATGGAGATCCCAAAGGCTATCCATTTTGGGTTGCTAAAGTTATAAAGGTATTTATAGAAAATGAGGATGTTACAAGTGTTGAAGTACATTGGTATGCCACAAATACACACCCATTCAATGGTGTGTATAAGCCAGAGATGGTAGTTGACAAAAAAAATGGTGGAAAAAGAAAAAGAAAGGGTACAAATATAAATCGCCGCTGCACAGACATATTACAATTGGAGGATGTTGACATACTTGTTTATGACTTCAATTTAACAAAGAGAGGAACTCTTCGCTTCAAGACGACAGAGATTCTAAAAAGGTTGTTACCAGAAGGAATAGTGTTGACATGGGAGTCTGCTGAAACTAGTCGTAGATCTAGAAGACTTTTGAAACCTGGAATGTTGGGCATGCATGTGGACTCAGATGGGGCACTAGTTGATGAAAGAGAAGAATATGGAACATCTTCGTCAGCATCCAGTCACTCATCTGAAGATGTGAATTGTGATGGTGTGCAAGAAAATATGAGTGATTTTGAATAATTGTTTAAGACAGATTATATAACTGATGTATGCATCATATCTTCAAATAAAATTTATGTTTTCCATATGTTGTTAAATGAGAAGTTATGAAGCATTTTTATGTTGTTGGATTATGTCTTAAGTATGATAAATTTTATTGTTTAAATATCTACAATGCAATATCAAATTAGAGATATAATGTCTGTTTTATTCAGTATACAAATAAAGACTTTTGATTTCATTCAGTGATATAAATTGTTCATAATGTCATGGTTTTTTAATTTTATAGTTGAAAAAATTTCAATTTCTTTTGTATCTAGCATGGTGTGGTTGAAAACATGTTAAATTTATACTTAGGAAAGAAAAATGATATTCTACCAGAAACATTAATGTGTTTTTTCCTTAAAAATTAACTTTGTTTGAGACATAAAAAATTGGTTTTATTAGCATTTTTTAAAACGTTTGAAAATTGACCCTAAAAAAAAAAAAGCATTATTCCAGTATCATCACTTTCGTTTTGAAGCTATATTTTGCACGAAAATTTCGTAGTTACTGCCATTTTTAAAACACGTTCAAAATTGACACCTAAAAAAAAAACATCGTTCCAGTCTACACACTTTTCGTTTTTAGCACTGTTTCTGATGTTTTTTTGGGGTTTTTTGGCCAGAGTTCCCGTTTTGAGTTTATAGTTCCCGTTTCAGAGTTTACATTGTTTTTTAGTGAGAGAGAGGAGTGCTTGCTTAACCAAAAGATGGGTATGCAAAGAAAAGAAATGGTCAAGTGTGCATATGTTTCATCCTTTTGATGGACTTTCTAGGAAAAACCAGAACAACCCTATGTTTCAAAACGTTAGCAGTTGTTTGGCTTCAATAGTAGACAAGTGTTAGGGTTGGCAAAGTTGGAAGAGAATGGCAAGGAAAACAACCTAGTGCATAAACACACAATGAGGAAGAAGACTATGCAATTAGTGGTTGAGAAACCCATGGAGAAGGCCACACATCATGGCTTTGATACCATGTTAAACACACATGGAGAAGGCAAAATATAAGATAGAACATTCACTGCATTTATTATTCACACTAATGTACATTTATACATCTCTTTGTGATCCTTGGTCTTCACATAACAAGTGGTCTCTTGGACTCCAGTGACTGTTCACCTTCCCCACCAACCCTTAGTGGATTAGGTGTCCAACAAATACTAATGTATTCATGCAAGGTGTGGGTATGTAACTAGCATAAGCATACCTCGTACATATACTAATTATACTTATTCGAATCAAGCACAAAAAGTCAATCACCCAATAGGTAGGGTAATAAAATAATGTAAGATAATATAATCAGGTAGGGGTATTACAAATAGATTGGGAATTCCACTAGGGAAAATTTCCAAATGTTCTTCCCTAATTATGGTGTGTCAGTTTTCCCTTTGACATTTTTAATTGTAGTTTAGATTTTGAAATTATTTTATGCTTCTATATATTATATTTTTACACAAGTCACTAAGTTAGAAGCTTTCATCTACATCTTAAAAACAATCTAAAACCTTCCACTGTCTATTTCAAGCCAACATAGTTTTGACCCATGTTTCTACACTCATCCAATGTAGATTTTCATCCCTTTTTATACATTTCTCTAGTTCAACTTTTGGGAGTGGTTTTCTTGCACTCATTCAACACATTTTTATCCCTCATTTCTACATTACCAACATAACTTTTGGATTGCTCTTCTATACATGAAGACATATTCTTCTATGGTGTTCTGTAGTGAGGCAATAATTTTGCCTAGGCAATAACTTTTTTATCGGAATCAAATATTTTTTATTTTGCAAAATCTTGATTTGTAAGTGTTCCAATCTAGCGTTTAAAGGTAGAGATAGATTCAACATTCTCAAAAACCCTAGGGCACCTAAAATTTTATAGTTTAACCAGTATAACTTAGATTTCCAAAAATTTCAACCATTTTTTCCAAAAATATACCCAAAAAATCTTTATTTTAAAAATAAAATTATCACATACTCAAACTACTCTATTTTTCTATTAAAAAAATCTACTAACATAATTAATATATATATATATATATATGCATTCATAACAACTTTATTTTTTTCTAATTTTTTTTTAATCTTTAATAATGTAAAACCTTGACTACAAAGTTTTTTTTCCGTCAAACCCAACAATTTTTTTTTAATCTTTAATAATATCAAACCTTGACTACAAGGTTTTTTTTGGTCGAACCCAAGCAAAAAAAAGTCCTAGACAACCCAAGAGTGCCATTTAATAAACTATTATCAAACCGTATTTAATTAATTTAGTCATAGTAATGACTATGACTTGTCACCAATTTTATGAATTGCCAGCACATAGGCCCTCCTTGAGTAAGCAGGCTATGAGAATTCTCCGTATTTTATTGTATTTAAGCACATGAATGACTCATGAATACAGGAAATATATGTTTCACGCGTGTAATGGGAAACCACGATTTGACTATTTTGAAGATTCTTTAAATAACTTGTTTTTACTATAATTAATTTTATCTTATTTTTTGAAAGGAAAAAAAATACAAGTGGATGCCAACCTCGGCTGCCACAAATTATGATGTGCACTCTCTTCAGTGGGAGATGCTCGGTTGAACGAATTAAACAATATATATTAAAATTTCTTCCACCGACAACGAAGACCGTCGACTTCTCTCTGGTTGTTAGTGAATACACACATTCCAAGTTCATGAGTGCGTTAAAAAGTATTTTCTCGATAACACGGAAGCAGGGGCGGCGGAGTTTGACCAGTGGCACTCAAACTCCACTACAGGTATACTTTACATGAATCCGGCGAGTCATCATATCTATAGTTTCTCATTTTACCTGCTTTCATTGACTCTTAGTAGCTCGTATGCGCGTAGAATCTTTAAATGCATGGGAAACTTAAAAACATGGTGCAGAGAAAATCAGAATTTCGAGCATCGTAGGTTCTCCATTCTCCATTGGCCATGACAATCCTCCAGGGCAGAGTTTCGTGCTCGACACTTCTCATGACCCAAGCTGTTCAACTATTCTATGGAATGGCACTTCTCTTGATGATAATTACTCTTCAGTCGCAGATTTGCAAGGCAGCAATACAGTATTCTACATGCCACCACAATTTCAACTATACAACAGACAGTAAGTACGAGAGAAATTTGAACAGTGTCATGACTAGGCTTATTAAAGATTCGTCCCACACAGGGTTTAACACTTCTGAGAATGGCCAGGTATATGGCCTTGTGCAATGTCGGGGAGACACAACACCCGACCAGTGCTACAGTTGTTCACAACAAGCAAACACTACTCTTCGACAAAAATGTGGGAATGCAGGCGGCGGTTTAATCTGGTTTGAAGATGAAAACTGCTTTTTGCGTTATGAGAACTATAGTTTCTTCGGACAATTGGATACCACTGATGGAACGTATTTTTTGAATACGAACAATGTCACACCTAGTCCTGATGTTTTTATTAAGGCTGTTAACAGCTTATTCAACAAGTTGGTAGATGAAGCAACATCTGGATCTACATTATATGCTTCTGGAACAACAACAGACTCCTTGTCTCGAAGGATTTACGGTCTGGTCCAGTGCACCAGAGATATGTCGATAGACAACTGCACATCATGTTTGCAACAAGCAATCAACTATATTTCTATAAATTACAGTGGAAGGCAAGGAGCACGGGGTTTGATCGCAAGCTGCACAGTTCGTTATGAAATGGGTAGTTTCTTTAATTCGACTTCGTCTCCACCTCCTAATAGCCCAGTTGCTGACACACCACCGAATCAGACCACACCATCCAGTAATAGTACGCAGAACAACAAATCTTCAAACAATTTACCCATAATTTTGGGTGTTGCTGGCGGCTTGCTTCTGCTGTTATTGATATGCGTGTTAACAACTAGGAGGAGACTGAAGTCTATCATATTTCGAAATGCTTCCGAAGGTATTTGCATGAAGGATCCTCCAAGTCTTTATATCTCATTGTCAATATATCATACAGCTTTATTTGCTCTGTTAGACTATTGTTAAAGTTTCTTTTTTGAACACGGTTTTCACATATATTCTCTTCAGGAAATCTATGAAATGCTTGCGAGATCCAAGTTAAACAGATTCAATTTTTCTGCTTGCCCCTATATATTTATGATGAAGCTGTGTATTTTCGTTATATAGATCATGGCCAAGTCGAGGAAGACACACTAATCGGGCTGGATCGGCAAATTGCGTTTACCATGGAGGAACTGATAGCTGCTACGGAAAATTTTGATGATCAAAATAAACTTGGGGAAGGTGGATTTGGGGCCGTATACAAGGTAACAATGAATTAGAGAGCTTCCACTAGTGTATAGAATCTTAAATTATAGGCTACTCTCACCGCACCTCGCTGAATATTTCAGGGAACTATTGAAGATGGAAAGGAAATAGCCGTGAAGAAGCTGTCCTTGAGATCTCTGCAAGGGAAGAGAGAATTTATGAATGAAGTTAAACTTGTGGCCAAAATTCAACATCGAAATCTGGTGAACCTATTAGGCTGTTGCGCAGAGGGATCGGAAAGGTTGCTTGTTTATGAATACTTACCCAATAAAAGCCTCGATAAAATCTTATTCGGTGAGTCACTTCATTTCTATTTTGTATCTGAAAAAATGCATTAATGCTCCAATATATTTATCTAGGTCATGATGATTAGTTAGCGTACTGCATCCATGGATACAGATCCAAACAAACGCAGCCAGCTTGATTGGCAGAAACGCTACAACATTATAGTGGGAGTGGCTCGCGGGCTTCTCTATCTGCACGAGGATTCTCAACTGCGGATTATTCATCGGGACATTAAAGCAAGCAATATTTTGTTGGATGAAAATCTGAATCCTAAGATAGCAGACTTTGGCTTAGCAAGACTATTTCCTGAAGATGAGAGCCACGTCAGCACAAGAGTTGCTGGAACTTAGTAAGATTATTACACATTGTCTAAAGCTATTAACGATTAGTGATGGATATGTTTTAATGTGTGCTATTGATTTCAAAAAAAAAGACAATTTTGCTTTTGGGTATTTACCTGCTTTGTTATGTTTTAACATTCGAGCATACAGACTTTGCAAATAGTTTTCACTTGATCCTCACTCAATTCCTAAAATTTCCCTCACTACATAATCTTCGACTTTGTAATTTGGATATGCAGCGGGTATATGGCACCAGAGTATGCTATGCAGGGGCAATTATCTGTAAAAGCAGATGTCTATAGCTTTGGCGTTCTTCTCTTGGAACTTGTTACAGGAAGAAAAAACAGTGATTATAATCTGCCACTTGATATGCAGACGCTTTTAGAATGGGTGAGATATTCTGATACTGTTCTCATTTTATGTCCAACTGAGCTTATTTACCTTATCTAGGTTATGTAATTTTGTTCCGAGTCATTTTTCACTGGAATTGGGCCAGTATGTTTTTCAAAATATCTAATTATAAAAATGTTTAAATCAAAGATCCCAAAAATAATTACCCAAAATACCAAATTTTTTTCCCCAAAATACTGAAACTTAATAGCATGGGTTCATCTATAAACCGTTTAGAAGAGTGTGAATTTAGAAATTTCACTACTGATATATTTTGATACGATTTTTTAAAGTCGATAAAGTATCAAGATGACGATTTTTCGTGATTATTATGCAGGCGTGGAGATTATATAAAGGAGGGAATATTGTGGATATGATTGATCCAGCCATCATTAGAACGTGCAACGTGGAGGAAGCATTGAGATGCATTCATATTGGTCTTTTATGCACACAAGCTGACTCATCACTTCGTCCATCAATGTCTCGAATCAATTTCATGCTTTCATCTCATGCTGTAACATTACCGGATCCCACGCAACCTGCTTTTGTGAGATCTCATGTTTCTGAAAAGAGCACGTCCACCAGTTGTGGCTCTGGGGTTTCACAATCTGCCAGTATTCCTTTCCCATCATCTGCTGCATGTCACGCTCCTCCGTCGAACGCCGATGCTTCGATTACAGAGTTGGTACCCAGGTAACGCGCATCTTGCAATCTCTCGGCCTTAATAATGGTACGTCTTT
The DNA here is from genome assembly GCA_031772625.1 of Pinus tabuliformis. NCBI lineage: Eukaryota > Viridiplantae > Streptophyta > Pinopsida > Pinales > Pinaceae > Pinus > Pinus tabuliformis. The sequence goes on from CM062808.1 coordinate 9,392,069, forward strand.
CAATGTCGTGAAATAAGTGGCTTCAGAGATACGGACGTGCATAATGTGTAATAATATCACTTTAGTATGCAATTGTAATAGTTAAGTGTGTTGTCAAGCTTTTGTGAGTGGTGGTAGTGATTCTTGTCATTCTCCCTACCCTACTTTTGTTATGTGAGTATGGCAAATTGTTGTCATATTTCTTATTCAATTTTAATTCTCAAATTATAATAATATTACTTTAATATACCACTGTAACCATTAATTGTGCACTTGTCAAAGTGCCATCCTCTCCACCGTACCTTGAGTGTCATAAATTATTTTTCTTTTCCAGTTTCAATTCTCAAGTTATGACATGTCTACTCCGTATTAGCTCCCTGGTAGTTTGGTGTAATGTTTTTTGTGTAACTAGATTACTTTCAAAATTACTGTAATGTTTCCTATGTAACTCAAAATTATTGTAATGTTCGCTATGTAACTAGATTATTTTCAAAATTACTCAATCTGCGAGTCCTCAATAGCACAGGCAGGATGGTGTCCAAAAGAGCATTTACATATAAAATTAACAATAATGCAAACTTCAAATCAATCATGGCTACTTAATGCAATGCTGATTTGTCATATTTATTCTTTATTGATAATGATATTGTGATTTTTAATTTATGACAAACAACATATTATGATATAGAATTTGAGTTAAATTAGTTTGGTTTTGATTAGTGTGTTATTTGTTAAAAAAATTATCAAAATTGATATAAAATTTAATATTTTAAAAATTGAAAATTTTTAAATTATTGATACACATAAAATATTAGTTAATGTGTGTGAAATAATTATAAAAGTATATTGATGATTCTCCATGTGTAGATCAAGCAATAATATATTAAATAGCTTTTAAGATATGTATTTTCATAATAACATATTTTTATTAATATTTAATAACTTTTAAGTAAAGTTTTGTCATGATTAACCAATCCAAATTAAACATGCGTCCCTACATATTTGTATCTAACTTTTTCGTGCTGACCTACTTAGTTCAACCAACGCCCCTCAAAAAGAAGGCTGAGCCTTGCATCGGTCTCTATCAGTTAATGCTTAATTGAATATCTAGGTGCATGTCTAGTCAAGAAATGGCTAGGTCGTTTTTATTATTATGTAGTATTTATATTTTGGTGTTAGTTTGTTTATGTAAAAATTTTCAATTTTCTTTTTTATGCATTTTCAAGCTTAATTATTGGGTTTAAGTCTTTCATAGACGTTTTCCCCGCCGCTACTACCAAGGTCGAGGAATAACGTTACCTTGTTGCCCTTCCGCCACTCTGTCTTGTCATACGTGCTTTGAAACCATCGGCTGCGGATGTGGTATCTATACTGATACGATGCCCATCAATTCATCTAGTGTCCTTCCATGGAACTGTAACCAAAGTCAGACTGGACGGATAGTGGCTTCTTCGGATGCTGGTAAAATTCTGTGATTCCTTCTCAACGATCCTTTCTCGAAAGTCAGACTTGAAGGATGTTTTTTTTTTGACATCGAGAATGTTATGCTGGTAAGGGCCGGTGATGAACATGAGCTGTCTAGTTGGAGGAATTTTATTTGGCATTATCAACTTTATTAAATTTGGTGTAGTTGTAACCGTGAAAAAAGTCTAAAGAAGTTTGTGAAGCACTCGTGTGTACATTTTGTAAGTCTGGAGTAGTGGAATTGGAAAAACATTTCATTTTGGAATGTGATGCATTCAAAGACATAGAGAAAGTTATGGGATATGCTAGCTTTGGTTTCTTTGCATTGTTTTTTAGTGTGGGGATTTTTGGAAAATTGGGCTAGGGCATCATGAATTTGAACAAGAAAAAGATTGAATTACAAAAGATTAAAAGAACGGAACTAATAGTCCTATAGACTATTTTTAGTGTCGTAAAATATCATTCATTTCATTAACTCAAAATACAATTCTCAAATTCCAAAGTGATGAATGAGTATTCACTTCAATTCGATGAGTGTCATTGTGCCCCTTATCATTTCACGACAATTAAGTGCAATATGCTTAGAGGCACCCTAAAATTTCAAATTTGTTTTGGCTATCAAATCTAGATTTGATTATTTATAGCACTATTACACAAATTATGATTTCACCTCAAATTTTGCCAACAAATTACAACACAAGAAAATCTAAAAAATCACACTAAAAACAACTCTTATATATTAATGAAACAATAATAATAAAATATCACTCCTGAAAAAATTAATATAAATTAATAAAAAAATAAAGTTATCACGACTAAAGGTGCAAGTGTGAAAAATAAGGCTCTTGAAAATAGTTGATAAAGGGAAAAACATAAAAGTGATGGCTAGCTATATTAAAGTAGCGGATGGAGTGTCACAATGTTAAAGCTAATAGCATGCCATAATGTGAAGTAACAACGTTTATTATTAAAAATAGTTTTAATATTCTCACGTATTTTTAATAATCTCACGTACATTTGAGTTCTAGAATTATATTTGGTGGGTTATTTATGGGTGAGATATCTTAGAATTTGGTATAAAAATATATTCATATTATTAATAATTATTTTAGATATATAGTAAGTAAAATTTTTATTTATTGTGTTGTAAGTATTTATATATTTTATAGATACAAAATTAATAATAATAAAATGTATTATAAAAATTAAATTATAATTCAAGTTTTAATAATTTATAAGATATATGATAAGAGGTAACATAGTATTTTTATATTAGAAAATTAGATAGATGCATAAGAATGAAATCAAATTTTATTGATTAAATTCTTTGGACAGTCAAGCAATGAGTACATTATATAGGCATATATAGATAGCTTCTAGGGTTATCTGGATCCAAATAATTCGAATCACCAACTCATAAAACAAACTACGAAGACACAACTCATGATAGATAGACTCAAACACTAACTACGAGAACATAACTCATCAACTCTATTTGGACATATCATTTCTACATTATTCCAACACCCCCCCTTATTGGAGAAATGGATTTTCAACAATGCCTAGTTGTTGTCTACATATTTCAAAGTTCATCTTTCCAAGAGGCTTGGTAAAGATGTCAGCAACAGTGTCACTTGTATTACAATACACTAAATGAATCTCATTTGATTGTATCTTTTCTCTTACAAAATGATGCTGGACTTCAATATGTTTTGTTCTTGCATGATAAATTGGATTATTTGCCAGCTTCATGGAGCTCTGGTTGTCACATTTGATGCTTGTTGGTCCTCTTTGTTTTTCTCCAACATCTTCAAGAATACTCCTTAACCAAATAGCTTCACAAGTTGCATTGGTCAAAGCTTTCTATTTAGCTTCTGTGGACGACAAAGAAATAGTTGGTTGTTTCTTGCTGCTCCATGATATGACCCCCGATCCTAAATTGAATGCATATGCAGAGGTTGATCTTCTATCATCAGGATTTCCAGCCCAATCTGAATCGAAAAAACCTGCCAACTCAACATCAAATTCATCAGTATACAAAATACCAAAATAAAGTGTTTATTTCATATATTGAAGGACTTTCTTTGTTGCTTTCCAATCGCTTTCACAAGGCTTAGCCATAAATTAACTAAGGATGCTGACAGAATATGCTATATCTGACCTCGTAGTGGTGAGGTAGTTCAAACTTCCCACCAATTGACCATACCATGTTCCATTCACTTCTTTCGATCCATCATCATTGTACAACTTGGCATTCTATTCCAAAGGAGTAGACACTGGTTTGCATTCAAACATATGAAATCTTTCAAGGATCATCTTTGCATATTTGCTTTGTGTGATGATTGTCTTACCACTCCCTCCAAATTTCAAGACCCAAACAGTAATGCAATTCACCAAGATCCTTCATTTCAAATAACTGTGACAACTAAATTTTAATTTCTTCAATCAACCTGAGTGCACTGCTTGTTATGATAAGATCACCAACATACAAAGATATCAAGGAAATATTCCCATCTTCATCTCTCTTGATGTACAAGTTAGGATCACTTTTGCTTCTCACAAACCCTTTGCCATAAAAGAATGAATCAATTTTCACATACCAAGATCTTGGTGCTTGTTTCAAACCATACAAAGCTTTCTTTAACCTACAAACAAGATGCTCCTGTCCCTGCTTTACAAATCCTTCAGGCTGAACCAAATAAACTTCTTCTTTTAATTCACCATTCAAGAAAGCATATTTGACATCTAACTGATGCATTTTCCAATTTTGTTTTGTATCTAATGCAATCATGATTCTAATTGTATTAAGTTTAGCTATAGGTGAAAAAGTATCTTCATAATCAATGCCTTCTTTTTGTGAATAGCCTTTTGCAACCAATCTAGCTTTATACTTATCAATACTACCATCAACATTAAACTTTGGTTTGAATAACCATTTGCATCCTATGGGAACTTTATCTTTGGGAAATTGTGTTAGTTCCCATGTGTCATTCTTCATTATAGAGTTGTATTCCTCATTCATTGCATTTCTCCATTCTTTATATTCTTTCGCTTCTTCATAACTTGAGGGGTCTACAACATCATTACATGAGACATTAATGCATAATCTTTATACCTTATAGGTGGCTGAATTTGACGTGATGACCTCCTAAGAGTTTCACTGCTTTCATCCTTCTTGCTTTATGGAGTCTCTTGGTCTCTTCTTGGAGTTTCATGACTGCTGGATGCTTCTTGCTCACGAACCTGTACATGTTACTGTACTTTTTGTTGTACCTATTCTTGTTCCTGTTCACAACATGATTCTATTTTGACATAATCATCAATATCATGCTATACACCTATGTTATTCATTTTATCACCGCAATCTACATTTTCATGAAACACCACATCCCTACTTGCAAGAAATCTATGTGAATTAGGATCAAACAACTTGTATGCCTTTTGATCATCACAATAACCAATGAATGTGCACTTAATTGATTTTGCATCAAGTTTTCTTCTTTCATCTTTTGGAATATGTGCAAATGCCTTGCATCCAAAAACTCTTAAATGGCTTACTTTTGGTTTATATCCATAAAATGCTTCAAAAGGTGTTTTTAGATCTAAAATTTTGGTTGGACTCCTATGTTTCAAATAAACAACAGTATTAATGGCTTCAGCCCAAAAACCATTAGAGATATTTTTACCTTGAAGCATACTTCATGCACATTCCACTAGTGTTCTATTTTTCCTCTCAGCAACTCCATTTTTCTAAGGTGTATGAGACACAATAAATTGTTTTAGAATCCCATGACTTTTGCAATATTGATTAAAATATCTTGATTTGTATTCTCCCCCCTGATCAGATCTAAGAATTTTGATGTATTTCCTAGTTTGTCTTTCCACCATGTTTTTGAATTCCTTAAAGTATTCAAAAACATCACTTTTTCTTTCTTATGAAATAGACCCAAGTGTATCTAGATCTATCATTAGAAAAAATAAGAAAGTACAATGCTCCTCCAAGAGATCTAGTTTGCGTAGGTCCACATACATCAGTATAAATTAATTCAAGTATTTCTCTCTGCATTTTTCTTCATGTATAGGAAATTCCTGCCTATGTTGCTTGCCAAGTACACATGCTTCACATTCAACATGATTATTCTTCATAACAGGAACCTTCAACCATTGTTTTTCTTTGAAGTAACAGTAAATCATTGTGATTTAAATGCCCATACCTTTGATGCCATAACTTTTCTGTTGACATTGTTGTAGATGCTAATGCTTGATGCCCTGTCTTGGTTACATTAAGCTTATACAAGCCTCCAACTTTGGGTACCTGTGGCAATAACCTTACGACGATCTTGGATATCTTTAACAACACACTGTGATTTGAAAAATTCCACCTTTAGATCTTGATCAACAATAATAAAAACATAAATTAAATTCTTTTTCTATACAAGGAACATACATCACATCATGGATATGCCTCTCTTTTCTATTAGGTAACATCACACCTATTACTCCATATCCTTGAACTTGAAGTGATCTATCATCTCATAGATAAACACATGTTCCATAAAATTTAATAAAAAAATTATTAATTTGAAACCTTCTAACATACATCTAATAATAAATATATATTAGTGTATCGAATACAAATCTAAGTCTAAAATTTATATATTATTGTATCTCATACAAATTTTAATGATTAATAAATATAGATTATAAAATTAAAACTCTAATAACTTTTTATATTATATATAATTAAATAAAAATAATCAAATAACATTGAATCATCAAATACTAATTATTTAGAAAATATCAAAACTAAATATCATAATTTTATTATTAGAAATATTTGATTGAATTTTTTATATACTTTTGTTATATTTCATTTATTATAAAATATTAAAATAATTTATAGACAATTCAAATGAAATATTGACCATTAATTAAATTATATTGATAGCGATATCTTAAATATAAGTAGTATATTATTTATAATTAATAAAAATAGTAAAATTAAATAATATTAATTAAAATTAAATTATTAGATAATTATTATTTCAAAAATATAAAAAAAATATTATATTTATCTTAATATAATCATTTATTAAAAAATGTAATTGGATTTTTTCATATATTTATTTAAATTTCATTTATAATAATATATTAAAATAATTTATAAACCATTCAACTTAAATAAGAAAATTATATTGTGATTAAAAGTTATAGTAAATATGATTTATTTCATCTCGTGAGATGATAAGTGTTAAAGGCGTCTCATTCCTCCATTGTGTCTTAACGCTCAACATGCAAACAATTCTAGGCATTTATGGTTTCAGGTGGGATGTGTTAATGGTTTAACTAATTGTTTGAAGTTAATGTTGCTCCTATGTAGACATGCCCAAATGACAACAATCATTACTCTTGCCCCATAATTTTAAATGCAAAACTGACTCTAAACATTCATTTCCCTTTGACTCCATCATAGTCTGTTGTTATTTTAGTTTGGGAATATGAGGAACCAATTATTTCTTTCCCTTGTAGTTGTTTACTTCTTTGCTTTTTCTATTTTTCGGCCTTTCCCATGAACTTTTTGACTTCACTTCTATGTTGGCTAGAAGAAACATTCTCTAAAGAAGTTGCTTCTCTATGAATTTCTTTATTTGCAAGAATTTTTGCATTTGATGGACAAGCTTTTGGGCTCTATCAATTCCATATGTTGAGGCAAAGAACTTGATTTCATTGTGGCAGTAGCAATGTTGTAGGTAGTAGGGGTTCCTACACTCATTTAAGGGTCTAAGTCTTAGCTTGAGCTTCTGTACAACAAATTCTTCGTGGTGGCAATGTACAAAAAGGAAAAAGCAGTAGCATTGCCACCACATGGCTCTTGCTATTACTAGCACAACCACACTTATATTAATATAAATGTGGTTGATAAACATTGATAGGCTTATATCAACCAATATCAATACTGTTAATAATACAATATTATATTTAATACTATTATTTATAATATTATTCTTAATAATATTATATAATATTATTATATAGCTTGAGTGGGCCTAATAGTTAAGAGCACGAGTTTACTCCTAATAGGTCATAGGTTCAAAACCAGAGGGGGTAGAGCATGTATGCCTTCGTAGACTTAGCAGTCAAATCGATGTGCAGAGGTGGGTCCCTTGTCCCACAAACAAGGGGGTCTCACCAATTTGGTGTCTGGCTTGGCTGTGACCTTAAAATTGGATAATAATAATATTACATATTAATAATATTATATAATAATAAATAAATATAAATTAATGAATAACAATATAAAATGGTTTTAGAAATAAATAATAGCACACATAAACAAATATTATAAAGAATAATTAAACACAATTTAATAAACCCAAGGAAATAATAAAACTAAGGGATTAATACTAAAAACCCAAGGCATTTTAAACCCAATGGAGTAATATTAAACCCAATGGATTAATATTATAAACCCAAGGTATATAAACCTTAAGATAAATACTTTGAACGAGACAATCTTTGTCACAATGCGACATTGAACCATGCCTGACCATGGTTGATTTTCATACTGAGACAATCTTTGTCACAATACAACATTTGACCATGGTTGATTATGGTTGGCTATGATTGATGATGGTTGACCATGATTTATATTATAAACCCAAGGGATTGATATTATAAACCCAAGGGATTAATACTAAAACCCCAAGGGATTATGAATCCAAGGGAATAATATTAAACCCAGGGGACTAATATTATAAACTCAAGGTATATAAACCCCAAGATAAATGTTGTAAAAACTAAAATAAACATGGTTGACCATGTTTGATTTTCATGTAGAGACAACCCTTATAACAATGCGACGTTAGACCATAATTCACCATGATTGATATTTTTTTTTCTCTGTAAAGACTATTTCTATTAAAATGAAAGAGGAATAAAATTACAAAGAGGCATAAGCCTCAGTCTAGAGCATCTGAGTGCCTTCAAAACATCAAAAACTGTCCCATAATTGGGAAAACCAGTTCCTGTGTGCATAAAACCATACATAGGAGCGGGAATACAACGACAAAACCAAAATGAGGATTTGGGATAACCCCTTTGAAGCAGTCAAGACAGACAACGAAAGACAGAAATGTTGTACATGTCAGCAATAGAACCAAAGACTGCCAAGCCACAGAAACATACATAGAGCTATAAAACCAAAAACATTCGACCCTAACCAGTGAGAAGTAAAATAACTCTGGGAAAACACGAGGGAATCCATGTGGCATCACATGGGGATGTCCTAGTCCTGTGTCTCCTCAACAACAGGGCAAGCATTGCCATACCAGATTTCGCCATCCCTTGCCACGTCACCAGCCACGCTGCCATCTGGATGATCCAACATAGGATGGGTGTCACTTGAGCTACCTATAATGGCCATTGAAACTGTGATGCCATGAGAGCTGCCACCTGGTGGCTGAGTGTTACTCGGAATGTCACCATCCTCATGCTGGCCACCATGCTTTCCACCTTGCGTTCTTCTGCTGGGTTCTGCCTAGAGCCATGACTGCCCTCAACTCTAACGAACACCCTGAGAATGCTTTGCCAAGGTTCGCACAGGAGCATCAGCTTGAGCTTCTTCTTCCGAGAAGATGATGGTGATATTAGCTATGATAATGGGCCTGTTTAGGCTGCTCTGAAATTTAAAATGAGTCGACTGGAAGGCATTGTGCGGGAAGGGTCTGCGGGACGGGTTGGGCGGAGGATAATTGGCTTGAGACGCAGGAAGAGAGGCAGGGGGCAGGGGCTAATCAACAGAATGAGCAACATGAGAACGCGCTCTACCTCCACGACTCCCTCCATGGCAGCTTCTCATGCGGTGACAGACCATGGCTAAGCGGCGAAGGGGAAGCTCAGAAGAATGGGACTCTTTGATGGGAAGCCGTGAATGCACAGTGGGATCCTGAGCTGAATTTAGAGAGCAAGGCTGGGAATGGGAGAAATAAGACCCAATTCCAAAATCTAGAGCCACCAGCAGCCAACTGCAATTGCCTGAAACTATTTTGTTGTAGGGGTTTCTTGCATGGAGCGAGCGGAGGCTAGAGGACGGGGAGCGAACAGTGGGATTGAAGGCCGAATGCGCCATGTTTAAACCAACAGCTACCTTGTCTCGACTGGAATGAGAATTTAAGTCATTCTGTAGGCGGACCTGCTCTCACCTTAGGTGAGCCTTCATGTGCCAATTCTGAGCCTGGGAAGTAGCACTGGCCAGCAGTTGGCAAGGCCGAGCGCCGTCAGACCAAGTTAACGCCATTAATGAGCTGTAAAATCACCCCCATCTGGGTTTCACCATGATTGATATTATAAACCCAACGAATTGATATTATAAACACAAGTGAGTAATAAACCTAAGGGATTATGAACCCAAGGGAATAATACTAAACTGAGGGGACTAATATTATAAATCTAAGGTATATAAACCCTAAGATAAATATTATAAACACTAAAATAAACATGGCTGATATCATATTGAGACAATCCTTCTCATAATGTGATGTTGGACCATGGTTGACCATGGATTTTTCATATCGAGACAATCTTTGTCAAAATGCAATGATTGACCATGGTTGATCATTATTGTTTTTCATATCAAGACAATCTTTGTCACAATGCGACGTTTGACCATGATTGACCATGGTTGACCATGATTGATATTATAAACTCAAGGGAATAATAAACCCAAGGGATTGATGTTATAAACACAAGGGAATAATAAACCTAAGGGATTATGAACCCAAGGGAATAATATTAAACCCAAGGGACTAATATTATAAACCTAAGGTATATAAACCCTAAGATAAATATTATAAACACTAAAATAAACATGGTTGACCATGGTTGATTTTCATATTGAGACAATCCATATCACAATGTGATGATGGACCATGGTTGACCATGGATGTTTTCTATATAGAGACAATCATTGTGACAATGCAATGTTGGACCATGGTTGACCATGGATGTTTCTCATATCAACACAATCTTTGTCACAATGCGATGTTCGACCATGATTGACCATGGTTGACCATGGTTGACCATGATTTTCCATGATTTTCACATGGAAACAATTTTTGTCACAATGGGACATTTGACCATGGTTGGCTATGATTGACCATGGTTGATCATGGTCAACCATGGTTCTGTCCCTTGAAAAATATAAACCAAGGGATTAATATTGAAAATTATAAACCATGGGACTAAACATGGTTGCTTTTCATATTAAGAAAATCCTTATCACAATGCGATGATGGACCATAGTTGACCATGAATGTTTTTCATATCGACGAGACAATCTTTGTCACAATGCAATGTTGGACCATGGTTGAACATGGATGATTTTCATATCGAGACAATCTTTGTCACAGTACAATGTTCGACCATGATTGACCATTATTGACCATGGTTGACCACATTGGATTCTATAAAACATGGTTGACCATGCTTGAACATGATTTCCCATGATTGTCCATGATTTTCACACAGAGACAAATTTTGTCACAATGCGACATTTGACCATGGTTGAGCATGGTTAACCATGCTTTACTATTATTGACCATGATTGATATTATAAAACCAAGGGAATATCAAACCTAAGCGAATGGTATTATAACCTTGAGAGATTATGAAACCAAGAAAATAATATTAAACCCAAGGGACTAATATTATAATCCCAAGGTATATAAACCATAAGATAAGTATTATAAACACTAAAATAAACATGGTTGACCATGGCTGATTTTTATATTGACACAATCCTTGTTACAATGCGACATTTGATGATGGTTGACCATGGTTGGCTATGATTAATGATAATTGACCATGATTGATACTAGAAACCTAAGATAGCAATAAACCCAAGCGATTGATATTATAAACCAAAGAGAATAATAAACCTAAGGGATTAATGCCAAAACCCGAAGGGACTAATATTATAAACCCAAGGTATATAAAGCCTAAGATAAATATTATAAGCACTAAAATAAACATGGTTGACCATGGTTGATTTTTATATTGAGATAATCGTTGTCGCAATGCGACATTGGACCATGGTTGGCCATTATTGCCCATGGTTGGCAATGATTAATGATGGTTGACCATGATTTTATTATAAACCTAAGGGAATAATAAACCCAAGGGATTGATTCTATAAAACATGGTTGACCATGATCAACCATGGCTAAGCATGCTTGACCATGATTGTCCGTGATTTTCCATGATTTTCACATGCAGACAAATTTTGTCACAATGCGACAATTGACCATGGTTGACCATGGTTAACCATGGTTGACTATGATTGACCATGATTGACCATGATTGATATTATAAACCCAAGGGAATAATAAAATCAAGGGATTGATATTATAAACCGAAGGGAATACTAAACCCAAGGGATTAATACTAAAACCCCAAGTGATTATGAAACCAACGGAATAATATTAAACCCAAGGGAATAATATTATGAACCCAAGGTATATAAACCCTAAGATAAGTATTATAAACACTAAAATAAACATGGTTGACCATGGTTGATTTTCATATTGACACAATCCTTATCACAATGCGACATTCAATGATGGTTGACCATGGTTGGCTATGATTGATGATAATTGACCATGATTGATACTAGAAACCTAAGAGAATAATAAGCCAAAGCTATGTATATTATAAACCAAAGAGAATAAAAAACCTAAGGGATTAATGCCAAAACCCCAAGGGACTAGTATTACAAACCAAAGGTATATAAACTATAAGATAAACATTATAAACACTAAAATAAACATGGTTGACCATGGCTGATTTTTATATTGAGATAATCCTTGTCACAATACGACATTAGACCATGGTTGACCATGGTTGGCTATGATTAATGATGCTTGACCATGATTGATATTATAAACCTAAGGGAGTATTAAACCCAAGGGATTGATTCTATAAAACATGGTTGACCATGATCAACCATGCTTGACCATGATTGTCCATGATTGTCCATGATTTTCACATGGAAACAAATTTTGTCACAATGCGACAATTGACCATGGTTGACCATGGTTAACCATGGTTGATTATGATTGACAATGATTTACCATGATTGATATTATAAACCCAAGGGTAATAAACTCAAGGGATTGATATTATAAACCGAAGGGAATAATAAACCCAAGGGATTAATACTAAAACCCCAAGTTATTATGAAACCAAGGGAATAATACTAAGTCCAAGGGACTAATATTATTAACCCAAGGTATATAAACCCTAAGATAAATATTATAAACACTAAAATTAACATGGTTGATTTTCATATTGATGCAATCCTTGTCACATTACGACATTCAATGATGGTTGACCATGGTTGGCTATAACTGACAACAGTTGACCATGATTGATATTATAAACCTAAGAGAATAATAAACCCAAGCAACTAATATTATAAACCAAAGAGAATAATAAACCTAAGGAATTAATATGAAAACCCCAAGGGATTATGAACCTAAGGGAATAATATTAAATCCAAGGGACTAATATTATAAAGCCAAGGTATATAAACCCTAAGATAAATATTATAAACACTAAAATAAACATGGTTGACCATGGTTGATTTTCATATTGAGACAATCCTTGTCACAATGCGATATTCGACCATGGTTGACCATGGTTGGCTATGATTAAGGATGGTTGACCATAATTGATATTATAAACCTAAGGGAATTATAAAGTCAAGGGATTGATATTATAAACCCAAGGGATTAATAATAAAACCCCAAGGGATTATGAACCCAAGGGAATAATATTAAACTGAGGGGACTAATATTATAAACCTAAGGTATATAAACCCTAGGATAAATATTATAAACACTAAAATAAATATGGTTGACCATGGTTGATTTTCATATTAAGACAATCCTTATCACAATGCAACGTTGGACCATGGTTGACCATGGATGATTTTCATATCGAGACAATATTTTTCACAATGTGATGTTGAACCATGGTTTACCATGGACGTTTTTCATATCGAGACAATTTTTGTCACAATGTGATGGTTGACCATGGATGATTTTCATATCGAGACAATCTTTGTCACAATGTGATGTTGAACCATGGTTTACCATGGACGTTTTTCATATCGAGACAATTTTTGTTACAATGTGATGTTTGACCATGGTTGCCCACGATCGACCATGGATGACCATGTTTGATTCTATAAAACATGGTTGACCATGATCAACCATGACTAACCATGGTTGACTATGATTGTTCATAATTGTCCATGATTTTCAAATCGAGGCAATTTTGTCACAATGCAACATTTGACCATCGTTGACCATGGTTAACCATTGTTGACTATGATTGACCATGACTGACCATGATTGACCATGATTGATATTATAAACCCAAGGGATTGGTATTATAAACTAAAGTGAATAATAAACCCAAGGGATTAATATTAAAACCCCAATAGACTATGAACCAAGGGAATAATATTAAACCTAAGGGACTAATATTATAAACCCAAAGTATATAAATCTTAAGATAAATATTATAAACGCTTAAATGAACATGGTTGACCATGGTTGATTTTCATATTGATACAATCCTTGTCACAATGTGACATTCAACCATAGTTGACCATGATTGCTATTAAACCTGAGGGAATAATAAACCCAAGAATAATATTAAACCCAAAGGATTATTATTATTATTATTTTAAACCCGAGGGATTATAAACCCAATAGAATAATATTAAACCCAAGGGAGTATTATTATCATTATTATTATTTAAAAATATTTTAATAATATTCGTGATATGTAATTTTTTTAAAGGTTAATCTCTTTTCACATTTTGTATATATATAATGTCAAGGTTCATCTTAATTTCAAACTTCAAAATTAAGGAAAAATTTGTAGGTAGAGGGATTTGATCTCTTCAAATACTTGATAAATCCAAAGTTAGGATGAATTTATCACAACCAAATACTTCAACTTAATTTTTTTCTCTTTATACGTAAAGCATTTGAATATTATTGTGAAAAAATTTGATACAATTAACACATAACATTTAAAAAGGATTGTAATGTTTAGCATATATAAATTATTTTAATGTTCACATAACATTCACACAATTGATTAATATTATATACACTTTGGCTAATACATATGGAATTGTCTTTAGTGTGACTTTTTGGACTTACGATGGTGAAATCCGACCAAAACATTTGAGGCGAAATGTTGATTTGTGTTATTTAAACTAGTTTTTTTACTGCATATATGGATTCAGCACCCTGAAAAACCCCTAGAGAACTGTAATTGTGCAAGGGTTACCCATCACACTTGTAACTTCAATAAATTCTTGTTGTATTTTAGAGAAATTAGACTGGAAAAACTTCCAAAAAAATCTCACTAAATACAACTTAGACTAATACACCATAGTCTCGAATCTTATCACATATCTCAAATATATATAATCCCATGAGGCATAAGTTTATTAATGAATTTGTGAATGTTATATTGAGGCTCTTGATTTAGCTTAATTAATATGTTTCGATAATTGTTGTGTATCTTAAAATTCACAGGATATCGTGAATTTATTTATTAATATGTGCTATAATGTAATGATATTTTTTAATATCTTATAACCAAACGTAGAAAAAGAAATAAATTGATGTACTATTTGGGCTAGAAAGCATACATGTTCTCCATTAATATATTTATCTATTCATATTTTTTCATAAAAAACCATGTGTATTTTAATGTTTTGCTTATATAAATTATTTTAATGTTCACATAACAATGAAGCAATTGATTTATATTATATATACTTTGACTAATACACCATAGTCTCAACTCCGATCACATATCTCAAATATATATAATCCCATGCGACATAAGTTTATTAATGAATTTGTGGATGTTGTATTGAGGCTCTTGATTTAGCTTAATTAATATGTTTCGATAATTGTTGTCTATCCAATGGTTAATTATAATGTCGCAAATGAATTTTATGATTTTTTGTTGTTACTTTGAAATTACTTAAAATGCATAATATATCGTGAAATTATTTATTAATATGTTCTATAATCTAATGAGATTTTTTAACATCTTATAACCAAATGTAGAAAAAAAATAGATTGATGTACTAACTAGGCTATAAAGTATACATGTTCTCCATTAATATATTTATTTATTCATATTTGTTTTTTTTGAACTTAATTTTTTATACTCTCTTATGATTTTTTTTTGGGAAAATTGTTATTAACATTTTATTAAAAAATGTATTTTTATATTTCAAATATTATAAAATATTCTATTTATAATTATCTTAAAATAAAAATTTAATTCAACACTTGAATCGTATAAATTAAATAATAATTATCTTATACTTTTTTCCCTTTGGAAAAATTGTAATTTTATTCATAAGACAAAATTACATGTTGTAGATGCTAAAAAGCATATGCATATGGTCTGTTCCTGTTTTCACAGAGAACATATAAAAAATAAAAAAAATACAAAAACTATTCTTTTCTCCCTTTCTTTTTTTCCACCTTTCACCAACCTCCAGCGTTGGGAGTGGCTATTACAATGGAAAGCTGATTTTCATTTGTATGTATGGGAGAGTCTTTGTCAAAATCAGATCCTTTTGATCCATGAGTTCGCTTGTTGCCAGTTATTTCCATTCTGGTTAGTTGAGATTCTTGTTGTTGCAAAGGGTTGTTGGGGTCTTTATCCTTCTTTAGTGTGCTATTTTGGACCTTTTGATCATCCTTTTTTGCTTTATATTATGCTTTTTATACTTTTTTTGCTTCTTCATCCAAGGGGGTTGTATATTGCCATCATTTTGGCTTTTTCTATTGCTTCTTGTTCCATTTGGGGATTTGTTTTGCTTGAGGACATGCACTATGGAGGTGTCCTGTTTGTAGACATCCACGACATCGGAAGGTTGTATTTTCGTACTGTAAAGGTTGAGTCCACTGTGTATTATTGACGTTCAATGTTATGTTGTCTGGTAATCCCTGGCTAAGATCTACTTCAATGCATATCATGGCAAAAGTAAATATCCCTCTTGTAAGTTTGTCCACGACAATCTTTAGGAACTTTCCCAGCACGTTCCCTATGGCTATCAGAACATTGTGATGCCAGAAGTGTAATGGGAGGTTGTGCAGCCTGACCCAAACTAGCATCTTTGATACCACCATTGTGTTGGCGTTGAATTATGGAAACCAAGGGGTCATGAAGAGTCCTTCATTGCCCCAGAACCATGGTCCCTTATTGAGAATATGTTCCCTTTCCTGTACTATTCTGAATATCACTATAAGAAACCCTTTGGGGCATAAGTATATTTCACAATTTGGTGACCATGAAACCTTGACTCTTTCTTGACCAAAGCTTTGAACTTACAAAACTTTGTGAAGGTTTAGTCCTTCTTCTGCATGAAATAAATCCAACATTTACGAGAATAGTCATCAATGAAAATCACATAATACCTTTGCTTCGTTGTGGATTCTGTTAAGAATGGTCCACACAAATCAGTATGAACTCGCTCTAAGATAGCCTCTACTCAACTGTCTCAATCCTGAAAGGAAGACTTGGTGTACTTTACCAAGGTACAACCTTTGCATGTGTCAACTTGCTCAACTTTACCTTTGGGAAGTCATGTAGATATCTGTTGCATTATCTTCAAAGCCCCATGATGCAAATGGCCCAACTGCCTGTGCCACAACTTGCCAATGTCTTGGCTTTGCACCAATTCTTCTTTTGTACTTAATTCTGCATAATCATCTACCTCTAGTTTATGGATATTCTTCACCCGAATCCCTATCCTCTTGGTCTGACCCATGTCTATGTGTCTTAGGAACACATTTCCTTTATTGAAGACAACATTGTAGCCTTTGTCCTCCAACAACGCGACCGATACCAAGTTCTTCTTTAGTCCAGGCACATACATCACATCTGTCAAGGTGAGAGGAGCTCCATGCTCCCTCTGAAAAGAAACCGTGCCACTCCTGAAACACTATACCTTCCATTGTCACCCATATCTATGCACATCTTGAGGTATTTCTCCTCCAAGGCACTGAATAATTTTTTATCACCGGTCATGTGGAATGAGGCTCCACTGTCAAGATACCAGACACAACCCATCATCGATGACACCATGCATGCGATGAGGGTAAAGTCAATTTCAAACTAAGAGGCTAATGCCTCACCTTCTGATCCTTCTGAGGATCCCTTCTTGGACTTCCTCGATGGGAAATTAGTCACATAATGTCCCATCTTGTGACAATTAAAGCATCTTACTTTAGACATGTCACCCTTCTTCCCTCCATGAGAAGAATTTGATTTGAAATGGGAAGCCTTCCCCTTCCCTTTCCTTTCCTTACTTGCTAAGGCCAGATTTTCTTCATCATCATTCTTGGATGAAGAACCATATCGTGTGCTCCTCCTGCATAAGATCCGACCACAATCGTTCCCAATCAGACTATTTCTCCCTTCCATTCACAGAGTCATGATAGCTATTCCAACTCTTTGGAAGGCCAAAGAGAGTGAGGATCACCATATCATCATTGGCAGTAGTTATTCCCACACTGCCAAGCTCATCTCTGTAGGTGGTGAGCTTGTTTAGATATGTGGAAATAGTATCGTCGTTCTCCATCTTGATTCTTCGAAGCTTATCCTTGAGCACCAATTTCCTCTGGTCGCTACTGTTTTGGAAGAGATCCTTCAATGTCTTCCACATTGAAGGATCTCTTCAATGTTAGGGAAAATTTTAAGAACCCCCCTAAATTTACATGTATAATAAATGGGCGAATCTCCATGGTATATAGGAAAAATGGAAGGCAATTTTATCAATAATATGATATGTATATATAATTTTTTGGCGAATCTCTCACCAGGCATGGCGAATATTTTACTCAATTATAAAATCTTGTGTTTATTGAATACACAAATGAAATCATTGCGTTTCTTTAAAATATCTTTTGAAATCAAAATTACCGAAATTACATATCGATAACCTAGTGGGTGTAGGATAAAATTCACCCGTGCCATTCATAGAAAGCATGAGAAAAAACCTAATACTATATATAAAACCAAGAAAAATTCAAATTCATCACTTCTAGGGACCTCGTAACCACCTTGCCAATACACAAGTATGTTCATGTTTGCAATTAGAAAAATTACCCAAATTGCAATTTGTTTACTCCACTTCTAGGACCTTGTAACCACCCTACTAATACACAAGTATGTTCCCGTTTGCAATTAGAAAAATTACCCAAAATGTTGGGTGTGGAGCCTGATTATCTTCTATAGTACTGGCATATTGGACCCCAGTTCAAAATGGGACGGCAACGCCGCCCGTAAAATAATCGCTGTCGTGGGGGGTCCAGGGGGGGCGACAACGACTTTTGGGAGCCCCACCTTGGCGCGGGGTTTCGGGGCAGCGCCCCCAAAGCTAAAAACAACTGTAAAATTGCCTTGTAAAAGTATAGTAATTTCTAGTCAATTTGGGCCGTTCATTAGGCGGATGATCTGACGGTAGAACTTATGTTTAGTTTAGGGTTTTTTGCCCTAGAAGGCAACCCCTCTCTTTATATGAGGGAATTGTATTTGAGGCTGTGATATAGATGTGTATTCGGTGAGCGAGAAACATAGAGGTGAGACTGTGAGAGAAAACAGTGGATATTACAGCGGTTTTGCTGTAGGTTGTATCTCTTCATTTTGCTGGATAATAGAAAGGAAGGATTGGCTGTTCGGGGTGGACGTAGCCCAAACTGGGTGAACCACGTATATCTGTGTCTCTCTTGTTTTGTGCATTTTCTGTGTTTATATTTCTGCAATATTTTATGTGTTCCATTGCTCCGTAATATATAATTTTCTAACAACTGGTATCAGAGCCGAAGGTCTATTTGGCTGATAAACTCGCAGGAAAGAAGGGTTCCTGGTTCGAGTGGGAGCAATGGCGGAAGATGGTAAGTTTAGGGTCGAGAAATTTAACGGCCAAAACTTCTCGCTGTGGAAGATGCAGATGGAAGATTATCTGTATCAGAAAGATCTATACCTACCATTGGGCGGAAAAACAAAGATGCCGACGGGTATGAAAGACGAAGAATGGAACCTTCTCGATAGAAAGGCACTCGGAACAATACAGTTGTGCCTTGCTGCGTCAGTCGCCTTCAACATTTCGAAGGAAACCACGACAGAGGGTTTGATGCAGACGTTGTCGAAACTATATGAAAAACCCTTGGCCTCAAACAAGGTATTTCTTATGAAACGGTTATTTAATATGAATATGTCGGAAGGTGGATCTGTTGCAAACCATTTAAATGATTTTAATATAGTTACAAGTCAGTTAAGTTCTGTAGGGGTAAACTTTGATGATGAAGTCAGAGCTCTGTTATTCTTGTGCTCATTACCAGAAAGTTGGAATGGTTTGGTAATGGCCATTAGTAACTCCGTTTCTGGATCTAGTACTTTAAAGTTTGATGATGTTGTCGGTGCTATCCTTAGCGAGGAAATGCGACGGAAAAGCTCCGGTGAGACATCGGGAAATGCTTTGAGTGCAGAGTCTAGAGGAAGAAAAATGGAAAGAGGAAAGAGCTCAGGATATCGCAGTAAATCAAGGAAAGGCAGATCCAAGTCCAGATCGGGGATAGTGTGCTGGAAATGTGGAAAGAAAGGACACCTAAAGAAAGACTGTAGATCTCAGAAGGGAAAAGAAGGAGATGCACAGCAAGAAAACAATCATGAAGCAAATGTGACAGGTGAGGTGTTACAAGATGCTTTGATTCTTTCTTTCGAAAATATTACTGATTCCTGGGTGGTAGATTCAGGGGCTTCATTCCATGCCACACCTAATAAGAAATACTTTCATGACTATGTTCAAGGATATTTTGGACAAGTTCGTCTAGGTGATGATAAACCCTGTAAAATCGTTGGAATGGGTAAGGTTCTTGTAAAACAGCAGAATGGAAACCAATGGCTATTAAAGGAGGTAAGGCATGTTCCAGATCTAAAGAAAAATCTGATTTCAACAGGGTAGTTAGGCGGTGAAGGTTGTGTGAGAACTTTCACAGATAAAGCTTGGAAGGTCACTAAAGGAGCCCTGGTAATAGCAAAAGGCGAAAAGGTTGGTACATTTTATTTATGCAATGGTATTTCTAACTCTGTTAATGCTTTAACTTCCAGAGGAGTAGATGCAGCATTATGGCATCATAGGCTCGGACACATGAGTGAAAAGGGGATGAAGATTCTTCACTCAAGGAATTTGTTGCCGGGTTTGAAGAATGTTGATTTGGACTTCTGTGAGAACTGAATTTATGGAAAACAGAAGAGAGTCAGATTTCTCAGAGTTGGGAAAGAAAAGAAGAACGAAAAATTAGAGCTTGTGCATACAGACGTATGGGGACTTGCTCAGGTATCATCTCTCGGTGTCTCTCGTTATTATGTTACTTTTATTGATGATGCAACTAGAAAAACTTGGATTTATTGTATTAAGAATAAATCTGATGTATTTGATACTTTCAAGAAATGGAAAGCTTTGGTTGAGATTGAGACAGGAAAGAAATTGAAGTGTCTTAGATCAGACAATGGAGGTGAATATTGCAGCAAAGAGTTTGATATGTACTGTTCAGAGCATGGAATTCGCAGAGAGAAGACAGTTCCAAGAACACCACAAGAAAATGGTGTGTCAGAAAGGATGAACAGAACAATCATGGAGCGTGCAAGGTGCATGAGATTGCATGCAGGATTGCCTTTACAGTTTTGGGCAAATGCTGTACATATTGTTGTTTATCTAATAAACAGAGGGCCTTCAAGTTCCTTGGATGGTGGTGTTCCAGAGGAAGCATGGACAGGTAAAAAGGTAAACTACTCTATTTTAAAGCCTTTTGGTTGTGAGGCCTTTGTCCATATTGATAAAGAAAATAGAACAAAGCTTGAGGCAAAGTCAAAGAAATGTACCTTTATTGGATATGGTATTAATGATTTTGGTTATCGCTTATATGATTACGAAAATCACAAAATCATTAGGAGCAGAGATGTAATATTCAATGAAAAGGTCTTGTATAAGAATCAGTTGCAGGAAAAGAAACAGGAAAAGGAAAACAAGGAATACGCAGTTCTTGATGAAATCACTGAAAAAGTAAAGGTGCCTGAAAGTAATAATAATCAACAACCACAACAACAGCAACCACCACAACAGCAACAGACACCCCAAACACCTGAAAGTGGTGTTAGAAGATCTACCAGGATAGGTATACCCCCTGAACGATACTCTCCTTCATTATATTATTTATTGTTGACTGATTCCGGTGAACCCGAATGTTATGAAGAAGCAATGCAGGTTGAAAGCAGGAAGAAGTGGGAGGTAGCCATGGAAGAAGAGATGGACTCCTTAATGCATAACCAGACTTGGGATTTAGTCAGGTTGCCTGTAGGAAAAACTCCATTGAAGAATAAATGGGTTTATAGGCTGAAGGAAGAAGATGGAGGAAAATAGAGGTATAAAGCTAGACTTGTGGTGAAGGGGTTTGCACAGAAGAAAGGTATTGATTTTGATGAAATATTTTCTCCTGTTGTTAAAATGACTTCAATCAGAACTATTTTAAGTCTTGTAGCAGTTGAAGATTTGCATCTTGAGCAGTTAGATGTAAAGACAACCTTTCTCCATGGGGATTTGGAGGAAGAGATATATATGCAGCAGCCACAAGGATATGAGGTGAAAGGGAAGGAGAAACTTGTGTGCAGGTTGAAGAAGAGCTTGTATGATTTAAAACAGGCTCCAAGGCAGTGGTATCTAAAATTTGACAAGTTTATTTCTGAACAAGGTTATACTAGATGTCACTCTAATCATTGTGTTTATCTGAAAAAGCAAAATGATGGTAGCTATATTATATTGTTATTATATGTAGATGACATGCTTGTTGCAGGATCTAACATGCAGGAAATAAATGTGCTCAAAAGAAAATTGGCAAATTCATTTGCAATGAAGGATTTGGGTGCTGCAAAACAAATCCTTGGTATGAGAATAACTAGAGACAGGAAAAATAGAAAATTAACATTGTCTCAGAATGAGTACATACAAAAGGTGTTGAAAAGATTTAACATGAAAAATGCAAAACCAATTAGTACACCTTTTGCTAGCCATTTCAAACTTAGCAAAGAAATGTGCCCAAAGACCCAAGAAGACATGGATTATATGTCTAAAGTTCCATATGCATCAGCAGTTGGAAGTTTAATGTATGCAATGGTCTGCACAAGGCCTGATATTGCACATGCAGTGGGAGTTGTAAGCAGGTACATGAACAATCCAGGAAAGGAACACTGGATGGCAGTGAAATGGATTCTCAGATATTTGAGAGGTACCACAAATCAGGCATTATGCTTTGGTGGTTCAAACATATCCCTACAAGGATATGTTGATGCAGATATGGCAGGTGACAGAGATAATAGAAGGAGCACTACAGGATATGTATTTACTGTCGAAGGAACAACTGTCAGTTGGGTTTCAAAAATCCAAAGTGTTGTTGCACTTTCAACAATAGAAGCAGAGTATGTTGCTGCTATAGAGGCTAGTAAAGAAATGATTTGGTTACAAAGGTTTATGGGTGAATTGGGTAAGGAGCATGATATGGGCACGTTATGCAGTGATAGTCAAAGTGCCATTCATCTTGCAAAGAACTCAACATTTCATTCCAGGACAAAACACATACAGCTCAAGTACCATTTCATACGATCAGTGTTGGAAGATGGAGAGTTGAAGCTGGAAAAGATACACACTAGCCAGAACCCTGCAGATATGCTAACAAAAGTTGTAACCAGGGAGAAACTGAGAATATGCTCAGTTTCAGTTGGTCTTCAAGGATGACGTTGAAGATGAGAAACAGCCAGGTCCAAAGAGGAGTCATTGTCCAGCAAATGGAGCAGCGGTGGAGTTGCTACAATCAGTCTCCAAGTGGGAGATTGTTGGGTGTGGAGCCTAATTATCTTCTATAGTACCGGCATATTGGACCCCAGTTCAAAATGGGGCGGAAACGCCGCCCGTAAAATAATCGTTGTCGTGGGGGGTCCAGGGGGGGCGGCAGCGACTTTTGGGAGCCCCCCCCTGGCGGGGGGTTTCGGGGCAGCGCCCCCGAAGCTAAAAACAGCTGTAAAATTGCCTTGTAAAAGTATAGTAATTTCTAGTCAATCTGGGCCGTTCATTAGGCGGATGATCTGACGGTAGAACTTATGTTTAGTTTAGGGTTTTTTGCCCTAGAAGGCAACCCCTCTCTTTATATGAGGGCATTGTATTTGAGGTTGTGATATAGATGTGTATTCGGTGAGCGAGAAACATAGAGGTGAGACTGTGAGAGAAAACAGAGGATATTACAGCGGTTTTGCTGTAGGTTGTATCTCTTCATTTTGTTGGATAATAGAAAGGAAGGACTGCCTATTCGGGGTGGACGTAGCCCAAACTGGGTGAACCATGTATATCTGTGTCTCTCTTGTTTTGTGCGTAATCTGTGTTTATATTTCTGCAATATTTTATGTGTTCCATTGCTCCGTAATATATAATTTTCTAACACAAAAATTACCCAAATTACAATCTGTTTACTCCATCATATGTTGGAAAGTTATAGAAGGATGACTAGTGCAATCAATCCATTCCTTTTAGCCCTGGATTTGTTTTGGTTTTAAAACAGAAGTATACAAATATACTTTTCCAATGTCTATGCTTTAACCATTCACCTTAAGATGCTTTTACAATATAATTTCCTAAGTCTATTTAATATCTTCATTATCATAAAAACCAACCTATATCCATCTTAACTCCACATCTACCACTCTTAGGGGGATGAAATCTATTTATCCCTCTGAGCACTTGGTAGACCTAGAATTAAGATGGATCTAAGATAGAATTTCCCCTTTAAATAGTCTATGCTCACATGAATACCATGGGTCAATACCATGGGTTATCATAAACCTGGAGCTTAAAAATTACTATTAGTAATTTATAAAAATTAATAAAATTAATAGTTGATTTTAATTTTATTTTTTATTTTAACCAAGCTAAAATGTTTAACATACATTAAATTACAACATCCATTTTTACTCTTGATCGGATAAAATATGTTTTTCACTCTATGCTAGTTTTCATATCACGATATTTGATACCTCTCGGGGGTTTAATTCCCCCATTTAAATAGGCTACATTCCAAGTGAATACCATGGGCCAAAACCATGTGCCATTTTGGTGAATACCATGGGTCAATACCATGTGCCATTTTTATTTTTATTAATACTAATATTAGGGTTAATAATGTTTTTTTCATGGTATTAATAACAATCTAGTCCATGGTATTTGTCCCATAAGGTGACTTATGGAGTAAATATAAAAAAATGTTTTATTTGTTTACCATACCTCTCGTTTATTTATATTTTTATTAATTTACCATACCATTCATAAATACAAGGTGACTTATGGAGTAAATATAAAAAAATGTTTTATTTGTTTACCATACCTCTCGCTTATTTATATTTTTATTAATTTACCATAACTTTTTTACAAATATGGTATTTGGCCCATAGGATTCACTTAAATAAAACCTCTTTCTTGAGCCTTCATAAATAGAATGAGGGTTATGGACTAAATATAAAAAGAGCTTTTATTTATTTACCGCGCATCTAGTTTATTTATATTTATATTTATTTACCATATCTTTTGAGTAAGTATAAAAAGACGTTTTATTTATTTACCATACCTCCACTTTACTTATATTTTTATTTGTTTACACCCTTGCATGTATATAAGGTGACTTATGGAGTAAATATAAAAAATGCTTTATTTATTTACCATACCTCTCATTTACTTATATTTTTATTAATTTACCATACCTCTTTAAATATGGTATTTGGGCCTTTGGCCCATAGGATTCACTTAAATAAAACCTATTCTTGAAAATGGGCGAATGGGTTCACTTAAATAAAACCTATTCTTCAAAATGGGTGAATGGAAGGTTGTAACTCCTAATTTCAAGGGCTAAATTTACCTTTTTTACCCTCTCCCTTAAAATAAGGTGGGCTATTTGAGGTGATTTGTAAAAATGTACTATGATACAAAATATTCGCCCACTAAAAATTTAAAACCCCTTAATTTCGCCAAAGGGCGAACATTCGCCCCTAAAATCACCCATATGGAGTATCCTTCCCATGGAGACTCGAGACAATATGGTCTCAAACTCCCTCAAGGATGATCTGTCTCGCCTTCAGCACACACTTCTTCCACTCAACTAACTCTTGTGCATTAGTTGAAGCTGGCTTTGGGATTTCTTGATCAATGAATTCCTTCAAGCCATTGTCTTCCAATACAATCTCCATTATATCTTTCCATGCTATGTAATTCAAGCTACCTTCCAAGGCATACTCCACTCTCAAGCCATAGAATGCCATTAGCCAACCTTGCAGTATGATATGAATTCGATTTGCACCTCCAACCCTGAACTTTAAACTTCAAATTCTCTTGTCATTATACTGTTCACAACTCTGATACCATGTAGAAAATCTGTTGTAGGTTAACCCAATAATGCAATACAAATCAAAACAGAATACTATAACCTACTTCTACTATCAATTTGCGGAAGCTTAAATATTGAGCTGAACAATATAACCAGAAGAACAAGAATCAATGGCACAATATGTTGGCATTATGATACATATGTTGTACTTGATGCCAACCCACTCATCTCAGATAATAAATTATAGTGTAGAGAAAAGTTCACGCACTTATATGCAGAGAAAAGTTTATTTCATGTAGAGAAAAGTTCACGCACTTTTATGCAGAGAAAATTTTATTTCATGTAGAGAAAAGTTCACGCACTTTTATGCAGAGAAAATTTTATTTCATGTAGAGAAAAAGTTCACGCACTTTCATGCAAGGAAAAGCACGTATATGTGGGAGAACTTGCCTTTGGTCCATGGTAGTTAGTCCTTGGTATTTGAACCTATGAGGAAAAGCGTGTATATGTTGGAGAACTTACCTTTGGTCCATGGTAGTTAGTCCTTGGTATTTGAACCTATGAGGAAAAGCGCGTATATGTTGGAGAACTTACCTTTGGTCCATGGTAGTTAGTCCTTGGTATTTGAACCTATGAGGAAAAGCGCGTATATGTTGGAGAACTTACCTTTGGTCCATGGTAGTTAGTCCTTGGTATTTGAACCTATGGTTTTGGACCATGGTACCTCATCAAAAGTGTTGATCTCACGCACTTTCATGGTTGGTTCAGGGTATTAGTCCGACAGTTTTTGATCCTATGGTTTTGGCCCGTGTTATTGCATCCAAAAGTGTTGATCTCACGCACTTTCATGGTTGGTTCATGGTATTAGTCCAACAGTTTTTTGATCCTATGGTTTTGGCCCGTGGTATTGTGAAAGACCTAAGACTATAAAAGAGGAAGGAGATCATTTGGCAAAGCATCTTCTGAATTATTGAATATCTGATAAAGTGCTAGATTTGGAATATT
This sequence comes from Pinus tabuliformis, assembly GCA_031772625.1. NCBI lineage: Eukaryota > Viridiplantae > Streptophyta > Pinopsida > Pinales > Pinaceae > Pinus > Pinus tabuliformis. The sequence goes on from CM062808.1 coordinate 9,419,044, forward strand.
GTGATTGGGTTTTGGTGCAGATCTGGATTTGAATGAAGAAGGAACCTGAGCGTAAGGAGAAGGATAAGTTCTATTGATGGGTCAAAATCTTAAGGCTGGAATAGTGGTATCTCTATATGATTTTGATCTGTGATATGTGGCATACGCTTGATCTATAAATCTAATAATCTGGGTCTGAATTATTGATGCATGTTTGATTTTACACATGTTATGATCTGGGTATGTCTGATGTAACAACTGCAAAGTTATAAAGAAATATTTGCAGATCTGTATGCGGGTTGGCTTTGGTGAAATAATAGATTGATGATGCAAGTGTATTTGATGGGTTTTTGATGTTCTTGGATCCAGTCTAAAAATTAATGAAAAGTGGTCCTTGAAAGAAAAGAAGTAGGGGGTTGTAGCTCCCTTCCAGGAGAGACTGGAAAACGAAAGAGAGAGTTGTAGCTCTCTGCAGTTTGTAGCCTGCGCAGTGGTAAAGGACTGCACCAGTACAAAATCATTGTAAAAGAAGGTTCTTATTAAAAGAAGATAGAGACATATTGCAGCAGGTGGTTTTCACCCACATTGGGTTTCCACCTTATATCTAGTGTTCTTTTGTGTGACTATTTGCTTTTCTTGTTCCTGCTCATTATTTTATGATTCTGACATACAAAGTAATGATCAATATTTGAAGAATTATTCAAAGTATAAATAAGGAAGATATATTGAAAAGAATTTGATAATACTGATTCACCCCCCCTCTCAGTATTATTTCCAACACAATACACATGAAAATACTTTGGGGAAAGCCACAGCTAAAGACCCCACACTATTGTATTATCATACATGGTGGAAATACATAGGAATTATACAAAGCCTTAGCTCTCACAACTAGCCAGCTCTCAGTACAATCCTCATAGATGCTCACAGGCAATCTTGGCTTCTCTCCAGCCTTCCCCTCTGCCCTCCAAGCTCCTATTTCCTTGCGCTGTTCCTTGTCGATGATTTTCCCATTACCAAGTGGAAAACCAATCCTTCAAAACTACGCAATCCTCAAGGATGAATCCTTGACTTGATGCATTAGTTTTCTCCATGAGAAAACACATGAAACTAATAGTACACTATCCTTGAACATTAATCTCAACTAGGTCTTTCTCAGAATAGACATGCATGAGTTTCTGATGAGGGAATCTTCAGTTAACTGGAGTAGCACTAGTTGAGTTCATTAATGCATCAACTGACTGTTAACTCACTATTAGTTCCTCAAACAGTTTGGAGCTAATTTAACTAGAATTAACTCAGTAAACCGAGTTAACTAATTACAACTCTAATATAACTCAATCTTATCTCCTTAATTTAAGGAATAACTCTTGCATGACTTCAGAAAGACTTCTAACTTGAATTTATCCAACTAATTAATTTAAATTTAATTAATTATTATTTCCAAGTAGTTGTTAAGACTATATTTGATTTTAGTTCACAATTTAGTTCAAGGACAAATTAAAATGGAATATTCTTGTTGCCATATTTCAACAGTTGGGTCCTATGTGGATTAACTACTATCATTTATACATTTGGCACCATCTTCTATTACCATTTAGAAATTAGTTATGGGAAATTCTCAGTTGTGTAGTCTTGTGCCCTACAATATGTACATGTACAATGTGGATTAGGAAACGCTCGTGCAAGGTGTCCTTATTGTCAATAATTATGGCACGCAAGAGGTCCCCAACCTCTTCCAAATCCTTCTCTTCCTCTCATTAGTCCTCTTAGACCTCTAGTTGTCATTCCCTATCCTTGTCTAGGCTGATTATATTTTCCAATCTAATTATATCATGGATGGTTAAAGCCTCTCATTGCATCTTAAGTTCCTTTGGGTCCCTATACCCTAAATGAATCAAATGTACATTTGTGAAACAATTCTAATGTGTGAAAAATGCTGGATATCATGCGACATTGATTTGCAAAATTCACAAAATAAATTTCATGCATTCACCTCATACTTCTACATGATCGAACAATTTTATGGGTTGTAACCCCATACTCGTCAAACTTCACACCACATTCCTCTACCCTACGCAAGAGGATTAGCTACATCGGTTCCCATATAGTATGTCATCAACATGCAGTCATTTATGTGGTGACATTTTTTCCCACACATAGTACACCACACTTCGTCTCACTTCTATTTCCCCTTAGTTAGACCCTATAACTGAAGAGTCAATGCCACTAGCTGAGACTGCACGTTTGCCATACCACAATTTTCTCTGCTCCCTACTGGAGAAGCGTCCATTTTCAACACAAATTCTAATGTCTTCAACTGTGAATTGATTCTTTATTGTGTTAATGGTATCCTAATATTAAGAATTAAACTAGCAATGAACCATTATTTATGTTACACATCCAAATCTCAATCGTCAGCCTATCCTTCAAGATCATAAAGCTTTGGTCAAAATCCCATACCAACTCGCTTGAACCATGCTTTGTCTCCCTCTAGTTGGTAAAGCATTGGGAATCATATTTAGAATTCTAAAATTATCTGATTAATGGTTAAATATCATTTAGCATTGTGGCATGTCCAGTTAGAGTCGCACACTTGTACTTCATGTACCATGTCAATGTATTGTCCCTAAAGGAAGCCTCTAACTGCACAATCTTTATTGCCTCATCTAGAACCTATTTTTCTATCCAAACAACCCCACAAACAAATAATTTTTTCTCTAGATCTTCATTCCTAACACCATGAAACATAAGCATCCTCAATTCTACACCTGTCATCATACTCTGCACAATACTCCTTGATGAAGTACTTCTATTCACACCTACTGTGCCACTAGAAAATTGTGCACTTCTCCATGCACTAGACTAAACTTGAGCACTCTGCGACACTCCACATACTATTTGACTAACTCTACTGCTACTAATACCTCCACCCTCTTTACTATGATTACCTTCTACACTATTCGTTATAACATGTTGAGTACTTGCCTCTATATTTGTAGATGCGGGTGGGGTCATTGGTTCGACACCAAGCATGGTGTGATTATACTGTCTAGGGTTCAAAAAATCCATGCTGCATGGACATAACTTCTCTTCTTCCTCCACTTTTCTGCGTGGGGTATTGAACTATGTTCCTTCATAGCTTTGATCAATTGCACTACTCCTTATCCTCTAGCAGCCTTTTCTTGCCCCTCTTCTTCGGATCCTCCTTACAGTGGGCATCAACGCTAACTAACCTCCTCCCACGTTACTTCGTCAAAACCTCCATCCACTCCTCAATGTGCCACCCTCCACATATTCTATCTTCATCTTACATCTTCACATTCACATATGTAATCTCGTACCTACCTTCAATCTCCACCATAGTCTTTTTTTATTCTTCCATCTCTCCTTAGCTCCAATTACACCCTAGTTCTCCTCCACTTTCCCCTTGGTGCACGATTAGTCTAACCACTCATGTTGTCTCACTTGAAGGATAGAACTCTATGGTCACATAATAGCATTTTAATGGGTAATGGTAGTGACCGTATGAATCTACCTTGTGGACCCTTCAGGAATTTCCTTTGCAACACACTATAGGATATTGTCGCTTCCACTTTGAATTCCATAATATAACCTTCCTATACACTCTCAAAACATAAATTGACAGCATGTGAGATCTTGTTACTTACCACTTGCAACTAACAAACATCCTCTGGAGTCCACTATCTTGGTCCATTATGGCAATAATTTGGAGTATTGTCCTTCAGTTGCTAAACCCACTCTATCAAAATATTTGGGAATTCTCCAAATAAAGCCTCATGAATTTCAGTAAATATATGTTTCTTCAAGCTTTTCTCCGTGCTAAGTCTCCTACCTCCAATTTATTTTGCTGCAAATTCATGCTCCTTGTTCTTAAGCCATTGAGTAATTTCCTCCTTGGTGGGATTCCATGGTTTCCACATATTTGTCGCAAAATAATCCCATCGTACATTGATCATGATCCTCACAATGGAACCATTTGTTGGCATTCGAAATTATGACAGACCCCAAATTGCATTTTTCAGCTAACAAACTTGCTCAGCACTGGACCTTTCGCATCACCCACAAAGTGTATGAAGCCTCACTCGAGGTGTTATGGGGCACTGTTGGAACTAGGTTTCCTGTGTCATATGCGATTATTGTTACTCAATGACATAGGAATTAATCTTACAAAGCAGGGTTCTAGACACCTATCAAACAAACACTTAACAACTATTTTGCAACTATGTGTCATATGAGCTTCACATGTTCTTACACAAGCTAGTTAACACACTATTAATTACCCACAATAGTTTTCACCCACATTGGGTTTCCACCTTATATCTGGTGTTCTTTTGTGTGACTATTTTCTTTTCTTGTTCCTACTCATTATTTTATGATTCTGACATACAAAATAATGATCAATATTTGAAGAATTATTCAAAGAATAAATAAGGAAGATATATTGAAAAGAATTTGATAATACTGATTCACCCCCCCTCTTAGTATTATTTCCAACAATTGGTATGAGAGCCGGTCCTTCTGAAGAAGCTTGATCGCTTGAAGGAAGATCTAACATCATGAGCAACTACGAGAGGGAAGCATCAATCAGGCCACCAATTTTTGATGGGACAAACTTCGTATATTGGAAGGTAAGAGTTACTGCCTATCTTCAATCTTTGGGTACAGAAGTATGGGACATTATAGAAACAGGGTATACTTTTCCATCAGCTACTCCTACAGATTCAGCTGAGAAGAAGAAATATGAAACAAATGCAAAGGCGGTTAATACTCTTCTAGGATGTCTATCTCAATCTGAATTCGTGAAGGTTATGCAATATAAATCCGCAAAAGAAATATGGGACAAGATTGTTTTGAGCTACGAAGGAGATGAACAGGTAAAACGTGCAAAACTTCAAACCCTCGGGATTCAGTATGAGAATCTCAGAATGTATAATGATGAAAGTGTGGCTAACTATTTTCTTCGTGTGGATGAGATTGTTAATTGTATGAAAAATTTGGGTGAAGAAATAAAAGAGACTGTTGTGGTTGAAAAAGTTCTAAGATCTTTGTCACCTAGGTTTGAATCTAAAGTTTCTGCTATAGAAGAAAAGGAGAATCTACAACATCTTAAAATGTCAAAACTACATGGAATTCTAACTGCTTATGAAATGAGAAAAGGAGGTCCATCTGACAGGAAAGAAGCTGCCTTCAAGGCTTCAGGTAAAGGAGAGTACTATGAATCAGGACATGGGTCAGAAGAAGAAGGAGAATCAAATTTTGTCAGAAATCTTCAACGGGGTGTTGGTCGGTTCAGAGGTAAGTTACCCTTCAAATGCTTTTCTTGTGGAAGAGTAGGTCACTATGCTGCCAAATGTCCTCATAAGGATAAGATCGACAAAGGAAAGGAACCTATTAGATGGAACAAAAAACAGAATGCAAATAAGAAAAGCTACTACACTCATGAAGACAGTGATGGTCTATCAAATAGTGATGAAGATGAACGAGGTAATGACTATAAACTTTTAATGGCCTTTGAAGATGATGATTACATGGATGCTATAGATGTGGATAGTTTTCATGAAGAGATTTCTAGACTTAAGACATGTATAGAAGAAAAGAATATGATCATTTATACTCTACAATTTCAAATTGATGAAAAAGAAAAATATCTTGAAAAGTTAGAAGGTGAAATTGTTGGCCTTAGAAAAGAAATTGAGAAAACAAAGGCTATTAATCTTAAGTTTGTCAAAGGATCCGAAACTCTGGATGAGATCATCAATGTACAACGTTCTCCGCTAAACAAGACAGGTCTGGGGTATAATGGAGAAACATCTCAAGCATCCACCTCAAAGAGTTATCTTGATGCAGCAAGAAGGAATGAGCAAAAGCACAATGGAGATCACCAGGTAAAGCAGGGACGAATTACATCAAGAACGAACAAAGACTATCAGGTAAACCAGTGGCAATCTGTCTTAAGGATGAACAAAAGCTACAACCAGCCACAGGTAAAATCTTCTCAATTTGCTTCAAGAATGGATGACAATAGAAATTACAATCATTTGGCCGGTAGATTTGATAATCGCAGAAGTTTCTTCAATGGGAAATGTTTCTCTTGCCATAACTTTGGTCACAAAGCAGCTCAATGTGTTGCATATAAAACAATCATGACTAGAGAAGCTCAAAAACAAAGAAGTATGATCGGGATTACAAAAAGGACCTATAACAACTTTTCGGCTCTTGAAAATGAAGTTGAATGTTCTATTTGCAATAACTTTGGTCATGAAGATTCTGAATGCGGGAGCAGGTTTCAGCAAACAAAGGAACAAACCTCAAGCACCAGAACATGGAGAATAAAGGAACCACAAACAGAAAGATGTGGGATAGCTTTTTATGCAGAGGGACAAGAAAATCTATGGTACATCGACAGTGGATGTTCGAAGCATATGACAGGTGATAAAGAAAAACTTGAATCATATTCTGCTTTAGAAAAGGGAAAGAAAGTTTCTTTTGGAAATGATACTCCAGCAGCTATAAAAGGAAAAGGCACAACTCAGTTAAAAGAAAAGCTCAAAGCTGGAAATGTTTTGTATGTTGATGGCTTGAAGCATAACCTTCTGAGTGTCAGTCAGATGTGCGATCAAGGAACCGAGGTAATATTTCGATCAAATGGATGTAGCGTTCGTGATCTTGATACAAGGAAAACAGTGATCAAAGGTAGAAGAACTCCAAATAATCTATACATATTTGAAGAAGGACAACAACAATGCTATTTGAGCAAGGATGATGAGCACTGGTTATGGCACCGAAGGTTGGGGCATCTAAGATTTTCACAAATAAGGAAAGCATGCAAATATCAGGCAGTTCGTGGTCTTCCAGATATCAAAATTCCAGACAACACCATATGCAAATCATGTCAGTTTGGAAAGAAAACCAGAACTAACTTTCCAGAGAAGGAAGGATCAGCTAGCATGCCTCTTGAACTAGTCCATACAGATGTATGTGGTCTATTTAGGAAAAGGACACCTCGAGGAGAAGAATACTTGATATTATTCATTGACAATTTCTCCAGGTTTGTTTGGTTAGGACTTATGAAGCACAAAGATGAAGCATTCGAGAAATTCAAATCCTTCAAAGCCTTGGTTGAAAATGAATCAGGTTACAAAATTAAGTGCCTCAGGTCTGACAGAGGTGGGGAGTTTACCTCAAATGAATTTTTTGATTTCTGTGAAGAACATGGGATAAGAAGAGAATTCTCTACAGCTAGAACTGCTCAGCAAAATGGAGTGGTGGAAAGGATGAACAGAACAATCCAACAAATGGCTTGTGCTATGCTGGATGAGTCTGGAACTCCCGCAACTTTCTGGGGTGAAGACGCATATGCTGCAGTTGTTATTCTCAACAAAACAAATGTCCGAGTGAACAACACTCAAACTCCTCATGAGATCTGGTATGGTGAGACTCCTTCGGTAAAGCACTTCAAAATCTTTGGGAGCAAATGCTATATTAAGAACACTGATGAGCAACTTGGCAAACTTGAACCTAGAGTAGATGAAGGCATTCTTCTTGGTTATTCTCCACATAACAAAGCATATAAGTGCTACAATAAAAGACTTGGAAGAATTGTTGACAGCATTGATGTAGTGGTTGATGAAAAGGGATACATTCCTAGGCAAGTAAATCATGAAAATATCGAAGAAGATGAAGACTACCCTCAAAGACAGAATGATGAAAAAGAAGAACCTCAAGGAGCACCAGAGGAACAGATAAGAATAGAAGAGAAGACTCCATCCCGGTACGTTCAGAAGAATCATCCAGAATCTCAGATTTTGGGGCAGAAAGAAGCAGGTGTACAAACAAGAAGAACAATTGCAGAAGCTTCAAGCTATTTGGCATTACTCTCCTCCACTGAACCACAAAATGTAAAAGAGGCATGCAAAGATGAATTTTGGGTCAAAGCAATGGATGAAGAACTTGAGCAGATTGAAAAGAACAACACTTGGGAGTTGGTTCCTAGACCAAAGGATAAGAATGTTATAGGGACAAAATGGGTCTTCAAAAATAAGTTGAATGAAAATGGGGAAGTAATTAGAAACAAGGCAAGACTTGTCTGTAAAGGGTATGCGCAGCAAGAAGGAATAGATTTTGAGGAAACTTTTGCTCCCGTTGCAAGACTTGAGGCCATCCGAATGTTCCTTGCTCTCTCAAGCTTTCAAAAGTTCAAAGTATTTCAAATGGACGTGAAATCAGCCTTTCTGAATGGCGACTTAGAAGAAGAAGTATACATTGAGCAGCCGGATGGTTTCATTATTGGAAATGATCCAAATCTTGTATGCAGATTGAAAAAGGCTCTCTATGGTCTTAAACAAGCTCCAAGGGCTTGGTACTATCGTTTGGACAAATATCTTCATCAACAAGTTTTTTCAAAAGGATCAGCAGATAACAATCTTTATATAAAAATTGAAAATGACAAATTGCTAATACTTGTTGTGTATGTAGATGACATTATCTTTGGCAGCAATGAAGAATCTATGAGTCAAAGCTTTGCCTTGGTGATGCTGAAAGAATTCGAAATGTCCTTGCTTGGAGAATTGACATATTTTCTTGGTTTGCAAATCCAACAAAATGAAGGAGGGATCTTCTTGTCTCAAACCAAGTATCTCAAGCAGATTTTGAAGAAATATGGTATGGAAGAAGCAAAACTAGTATGTACACCCATGGTCACAGGATGTAACCTCAGTGCAAATGATGAATCAGCAGCAGTGCATCAACCAACTTATAGATCTATGATTGGAAGTCTACTTTATTTGACAGGTACCCGACCAGACATCATGCATGCAGTGGGAATAGTTGGAAGATTTCAGGAAAATCCAAAGGAAACTCATCTTCAGGCAGTAAAGAGAATCTTCAAATATCTTCAAGGGACTCAAAACTATGGCTTATGGTATCCTAGAGATACAGATCTCACACTTCATGCTTATACAGATGCAGATTGGTCCGGAAGCGTGGATGACAGGAAAAGCACAAGTGGTGGTGCATTCTTTGTGGGTTCCAGATTAGTATCTTGGTTCAGCAAGAAACAGAGTTCGATTGCCTTGTCTACAGCTGAAGCAGAATATGTTGTTGCTGCATCTTGCTGCACTCAACTCCTTTGGATGATGCAGACCTTGCAGGATTTTCAAATCACTTGTACACCACCCATCTCCATCTTATGTGATAATACAAGTGCAATCAGTATTTCAAAGAACCCAGTCATGCATTCAAAAACCAAGCACATACCAATCAAGTATCACTTTCTCCGAGAACAAGTGCTTGAACAAAAGGTCAAGTTGGAGTATGTTCCTTCTAAGGAATAGGTTGCTGATATACTCACCAAACCATTGCCTAGGGAGACCTTTGAATACCTCAGGCAAAAACTGGGGGTTGTTGATGCATCATCTTGTTGTTGAATCTCTTCTGATTGTTGGTTGTATGCAAGGTTCATCTAAAGTATATGCGTACATGTGCTGGGTTGCGGATTGGTCAAAGATCGAATGGCACAGGTTCAAGGGGAGCATATCATGCATTGTTGGCATTATGGAGGAAGTACAGAAGGAGATCATGGATGCTGGTCTGAATATTGCTGCAATACGTCTCTATCTCTTTCATGGTCATGGATTATGGTTCTTCTTTGCAGATCTGGTTTATGGTCAGGGGGAGCATGTTCTTAGGGGGAGCATAACCCTTTTCCCTTGATGTCAAAGGGGGAGAGTGATTGGTTGTTGTTGCCATCAAGTCCAAAGGGGGAGATTGTTGGCATTATGATACATATGTTGTACTTGATGGCAACCCACTCATCTCAGATAATAAATTATAGTGTAGAGAAAATTTCACGCACTTATATGCACAGAAAATTTTATTTCATGTAGAGAAAAGTTCACGCACTTTTATGTAGAGAAAAGTTTATTTCATGTAGAGAAAAGTTCACGCACTTTTATGCAGAGAAAAGTTTATTTCATGTAGAGAAAAAGTTCACGCACTTTCATGCAAGGAAAAGCGCGTATATGTTGGAGAACTTACCTTTGGTCCATGGTAGTTAGTCCTTGGTATTTGAACCTATGAGGAAAAGCGCGTATATGTTGGAGAACTTACCTTTAGTCCATGGTAGTTAGTCCTTGGTATTTGAACCTATGAGGAAAAGCGCGTATATGTTGGAGAACTTACCTTTGGTCCATGGTAGTTAGTCCTTGGTATTTGAACCTATGGTTTTGGACCATGGTACCTCGTCAAAAGTGTTGATCTCACGCAATTTCATGGTTGGTTCATGGTATTAGTCCGACAGTTTTTGATCCTATGGTTTTGGCCCGTGGTATTGCATCCAAAAGTGTTGATCTCACGCACTTTCATGGTTGGTTCATGGTATTAGTCCAACAGTTTTTTGATCCTATGGTTTTGGCCCGTGGTATTGTGAAAGGCCTAAGACTATAAAAGAGGAAGGAGATCATTTGGCAAAGCATCTTCTGAATTATTGAATATCTGATAAAGTGCTAGATCTAGAATATTGTGATTGGGTTTTGGTGCAGATCTGGATCTGAATGAAGAAGGAACCTGAGCGTAAGGAGAAGGATAAGTTCTATTGATGGGTCAAAATCTTAAGGCTGGAATAGTGGTATCTCAATATGATTTTGATCTGTGATATGTGGCATACGCTTGATCTATAAATCTAATAATCTGGGTCTGAATTATTGATGCACGTTTTATTTTACACATGTTATGATCTGGGTATGTCTGATGTAACAACTGCAAAGTTATAAAGAAATATTTGCAGATCTGTATGCGGGTTGGCTTTGGTGAAATCACCGATTGATGATGCAAGTGTAGTTGATGGGTTTTTGATGTTCTTGGATCCAGTCTGAAAATTAATGAAAAGTGGTCCTTGAAAGAAAAGAAGTAGGGGGTTGTAGCTCCCTTCCAGGAGAGACTGGAAAACGAAAGAGAAAGTTGTAGCTCTCTGCAGGTTGTAGCCTGCGTACTAGTAAAGGACTGCACCAGCACAAAATCATTGTAAAAGAAGTTTCTTATTAAAAGAAGATAGAGACATATTGCAGCAGGTGGTTTTCACCCACAATGGGTTTCCACCTTATATCTGGTGTTCTTTTGTGTGACTATTTGCTTTTCTTGTTCCTGCTCATTATTTTATGATTCTGACATACAAAGTAATGATCAATATTTGAAGAATTATTCAAAGTATAAATAAGGAAGATATATTGAAAAGAATTTGATAATACTGATTCACCCCCCCTCTCAGTATTATTTCCAACACAATACACATGAAAATACTTTGGGGAAAGCCACAACTAAAGACCCCACACTATTGTATTATCATACACGGTGGAAATACATAGGAATTATACAAAGCCTTAGCTCTCACAGCTAGCCAGCTCTCAGTACAATCCTCATAGATGCTCACAGGCAATCTTGGCTTCTCTCCAGCCTTCCTCTCTGCCCTCCAAGCTCCTATTTCCTTGCGCTGTTCCTTGTCGATGATTTTCCCATTACCAAGTGGAAAACCAATCCTTCAAAACTACGCAATCCTCAAGGATGAATCCTTGACTGCATGCATGAGTTTTCTCCATGAGAAAACACATGAAACTAATAGTACACTGTCCTTTAACATTAATCTCAACTAGGTCTTTCTCATAATAGACATGCATGAGTTTCTGATGAGGGAATCTCCAGTTAACTGGAGTAGCACTAGTTGAGTTCATTAATGCATCAACTGACTGTTAACTCACTATTAGTTCCTCAAACAGTTTGGAGCTAATTTAACTAGACTTAACTCAGTAAACCGAGTTAACTAATTACAGCTCAAATATAACTCAATCTTATCTCCTTAATTTAAGGAATAACTCTTGCATCACTTCAGAAAGACTTCTAACTTGAATTTATCCAACTAATTAATTTAAATTTAATTAATTAATTATTTCCAAGTAGTTGTTAAGACTAAATTTGATTTTATTTCACAATTTAGTTCAAGGACAAATTAAATTGGAATATTCTTGTTGCCATATTTCAACAGTTGGGTCCTATGAGGATTAACTACTACCATTTATACATTTGGCACCATCTTCTATTACCATCTAGAAATTAGTTATGGGAAATTCTTAGTTGTGTAGTCTTGTGCCCTACAATATGTACATGTACAACGTGGATTAAGAAAAGCTCGTGCAAGGTGTCCTTACTGTCAATAATTATGACACGCAAGAGGTCCCCAACCTCTTCCAAATCCTTCTCTTCCTCTCATTAGTCCTCTTAGACCTCTAGTTGTCATTCCCTATCCTTGTCTAGGATGATTATATTTTCCAATCTAATTATATCATGGATGGTTAAAGCCTCTCATTGCATCTTAAGTTCCTTTGGGTCCCTATACCCTAAATGAATCAAATGTACATTTGTGAAACAATTCTAATGTGTGAAAATGCTGCATATCATGCGACATCGATTTGCAAAAGTCACAAAATAAATCTCATGCATTCACCTCATACTTCTACATGATCGAACAATTCTATGGGTTGTAACCCCATACTCGTCAAACTTCACACCACATTCCTCTACCCTACGCAAGAGGATTAGCTACATCGGTTCCCATATAGTATGTCATCAACATGCAGTCATTTATGTGGTGACATTTTTTCCTACACATAGTACACCACACTTCCTCTCACTTCTATTTCCCCTTAGTTAGACCCTATAACTGAAGAGTCAATGCCACTAGTTGAGACTGCACCTGTGCCATACCACAATTTTCTCTGCTCCCTACTCGAGAAGCGTCCATTTTCAGCACAAATTCTAATGTCTTCAACTGTGAATTGATTCTTTATTGTGTTAATGGTATCCTAATATTAAGAATTAAAATAGCAATGAACCATTATTTATGTTACACATCCAAATCTCAATCGTCAACCTATCCTTCAAGATCATAAAGCTTTGGTCAAAATCCCATACCAACTCGCTTGAACCATGCTTTGTCTCCCTCTAGTTAGTAAAGCATTGGGAATCATATTTAGACTTCTAAAATTATCTGATTAATGGTTAAATATCATTTAGCATTGTGGCATGTCCAGTTAGAGTCGCACACTTGTACTTCATGTACCATGTCAATGTATTGTCGCTAAAGGAAGCCTCTAATTGCACAATCTTTATTGCCTCATCTAGAACCTATTTTCTATCCAAACAACCCCACAAACAAATAATTTTTTCTCTAGATATTCATTCCTAACACCATGAAACATAAGCATCCTCAATTCTACACCTGTCATCATACTTTGCACAATACTCCTTGATGAAGTACTTCTATTCACACCTACTGTGCCACTAGAAAATTGTGCACTTCTCCATGCACTAGACTAAACTCGATCACTTTGCGACACTCAACATACTATTTGACTAACTCTACTGCTACTAATACCTCCACCCTCTTTACTATGATTACCTTCTACACTATTTGTTACAACATGTTGAGTACTTGCCTCTATATTTGTAGATGCGGGTGGGGTCATTGGTTCGACACCAAGCATGGTGTGATTCTACTGTCTAGGGTTCAAAAAATCCATGCTGCATGGACATAACTTCTCTTCTTCCTCCACTTTTCTGCATGGGGTATCGAACTATGTTCCTTCATAGCTTTGATCAATTGCACTACTCCTTATCCTCTAGCAGCCTTTTCTTGCCCCTCTTCTTCGGATCCTCCTTACAGTGGGCATCAACGCTAACTAACCTCCTCCCACGTTACTTCGTCAAAACCTCCATCCACTCCTCAATGTGCCACCCTCCACATATTCTATCTTCATCTTACATCTTCACATTCACATATGTAATCTCGTACCTACCTTCAATCTCCACCATAGTCTTTTTTTATTCTTCCATCTCTCCTTAGCTCCAATTACGCCCTAGTTCTCCTCCACTTTCCCCTTGGTGCAGATTAGTCTAACCGCTCATGTTGTCTCACTTGAAGGATAGAACTCTATGGTCACATAATAGCATTTTAATGGGTAATGGTAGTGACCGTATGAATCTACCTTGTGGACCCTTCAGGAATTTCCTTTGCAACACACTATAGGATATTGTCGCTTCCACTTTGAATTCCATAATATAACCTTCCTATACACTCTCAAAACATAAATTGACAGCATGTGAGATCTTGTTACTTACCACTTGCAACTAACACACATCCTCTGGAGTCCACTATCTTGGTCCATTATGGCAATAATTTGGATTATTGTCCTTCAGTTGCTAAACCCACTCTATCAAAATATTTGGGAATTCTCCAAATAAAGCCTCATGAATTTCAGTAAATATATGTTTCTTCAAGCTTTTCTCCGTGCTAAGTCTCCTACCTCCAATTTATTTTGCTGCAAATTCATGCTCCTTGTTCTTAAGCCATTGAGTAATTTCCTCCTTGGTGGGATTCCATGGTTTCCACATATTTGTCGCAAAATAATCCCATCATACATTGATCATGATCCTCACAATGGAACCATTTGTTGGCATTCGAAATTATGACAGACCCCAAATTGCATTTTTCAGCTAACAAACTTGCTCAGCACTGGACCTTTTGCATCACCCACAAAGTGTATGAAGCCTCACTCGAGGTGTTATGGGGCACTGTTGGAACCAGGTTTCCTGAGTCATATGCGATTATTGTTACTCAATGACATAGGAATTAATCTTACAACGCAGGGTTCTAGACACCTATCAAACAAACACTTAACAACTATTTTGCAACTATGTGTCATATGAGCTTCACATGTTCTTACACAAGCTAGTTAACGCACTATTAATTACCCACAATAGTATTACGATCAAGACATTTCGATTCCTTCAAAAACCTCTTTAACAACATCAACGCAAATCATCATTCGATAAACATAAGATTAATGTGATAAAGCTATACTAATGATATTAATTATCTTAGTCGTACAAAATATTAAGAAATATTGGTTCTACACTATACCATTATACAATCAATGAATAGAAAACAATATTCAAGAACATAATATATTTATACACCAATGCACATGGGTAAATCCATTGTTCTTTCCATTACTTTAACATAAGCAAAACAGGCGCAATGCGCTACAATGAAAGTCATTAAAAACTCAGCTCACCAACCTTCAATATATACTCATGACACAATACAACAATTATTACATTGTAAGAATAAACACCCTTAACTCTACTACAAACTTCTTTCTTTGCACATAGGTTGGAAAATAGCTACAAGCACACAAATGACTACCCTATAGAATTATAATCACTGTAATAGAAAAGCACAATCTCAACAACTCTTCCTTCTCCTTCGGCTAACCCTCGAACTATCTCGGGCAAGTCCTCTTATTGATCCTTCATAACTTCTTGGTCCTCCTCAGCGTGCTTCTCTTCCCGAGTTCCTTCATTTTGCAAATATCTCCACTTTCCTCTACCACTACAACCTTCCTCTCCTTCACCCATCATCCCCAAAATCCTAACTACAAAATTTATTCGCACACATCCTCGCTTGATGGACGTTTCCATCCTCTTCGCGTGGTGCCTCTATGCCATGTATCTCTCTTCTGCACCAATCCTACTATTGCGCATTGGATACTTGACTCGTGCACTAGTCTATCCTATGCAGACCCTTGTACTAACACTTAAAAAAAATTCAAAAAAATTTCAGCCTCCCACACTAGGTGACAAAAGGTGACTAAGAAACCTAGGATCATCTAAGTTATATGAACATCAGTTCTAAGACAGAGGACTTGGGCATTTATAGAAAATGATATGTTTCGCATAGAATCAAATGACATGATGGGGTAGGGAGGATGCCTAGAAGGGGAAACTACTCCTTTAACATTTGCATTGATCATCTTTTCTCTTATCTCTAGAGAGAGAGCTTTCCACTACTCTTCTAGTGACTCTTTGTCCAACATTTGGATAGTTGTCCTATGTGGAAATGACAACATATCTGCAATGGCATTTAGTGTTATTTTGATGACTTCCTTTTCTCCTTAAGAAGAGATGATAACTCTTTGATTTGGCAACTATGCACTGACACTCTCGAATATCATCTACGGGAAGTCATACATTTGTGCAAGCACTGGTAGGACCAAGTTTTATTCAGATAGCTTGTTGTGGTTTCCTATTATATCAAAGATGCTCTATACCAATTAGATATCCTTTCTCACGTTATAAGTAGTTATGATAGGGTCCCAAACATTGGCATCTTGATCACTTGGAACTTGTGGTGTTGCCATTGGAAATGTGGGATTTGCTGAAAATGAGATTAGTTGACTAAGATGAAGTAAGGACAAAATTAAGATTCGCGAGTAAGATTTAGTATCCAATGAATAAGTACCACATGGCTAAACAAGCTTGATCGGTGAGATGGAAGAAAACTATCTCAAGATGAAGAGTTCAATCTCTTGCAAAGGGAACAAGTGAAAGCATCCTCCGACTTGCTGAGGGTGAGTTAATGAGTGATCGAGACGTCAACCCAAATTCCAACACTAATATTAAAATTTTGTTATATATATAACGACAGGTAAACACAATTTTCTCCTTAGAAATTAATATATATGAGCTGTGGAGCAGCTCAGCGTTGACTAAATAGCTGCGTCTGCGTTCGAGTCGCCTTAAATATATATATTTTTTCTCAATGGTAAATTAGTCCAGCGTTAGCTCTACGGGTAAACACAATTTTCTCCTCAGGAATTAATATATATGAACTGTGAAACAGCTCAGCGTTGACTAAATATCTGCGTCTGCGTTCGAGTCGCCTTAAAATATATATATTTCTCAATGGTAAATTAGTCTGCGTCTGCGTTAGCCCTATATGTTGAAATCAGAGAAATCAAAACAACCACTAGGGCGTCCCACATTTCCATAAATATTTTAAATTACAACCACAAAGACTTGGACTTGGACTTTGGGAATTATTGAAAGTCATCATAAAGATGAGCTTGGAAAGTTGGACGGGTGCAGCTTGACCAGGGGTACTCAAAAGTCGTCATTTTAGGTGAGCGATGCGTGAATTCGGCGAAGCATCACAGGTATAGTTTCAATTAAATATTGCAATTACAAAGACTTGGACTTGGACTTGGACTTTGGTGATTATTCAAAGTCGTCGAGTTACATGACAATGATGAATCGCATTATAGCACGGAACCAGAGACGGTTCAGCTTGACAAGCGGTACTCAAAAGTCGTCATTTTGGGTGAGCGATGCATTCGGCGAAGCATCAGAGGTATAGTTTCTATTAAATCCGGTGAAACATCAAAGATATGGCTTCCATCAGTTTATTTGTTTTGCATTGTTTCATAATATTGATTCTGGGCACTGTGGGCAGACATACTGATCTCATCAATGCGAACAGAATTTTCAAATCCTAGGGAAAGTTAGAAACATGTGCATGCTTTTATCCATTAAGCCTACGTATCTGTGCAGAGTAAATTAGAGTTTTGAGGAGCACAAATATTGGCACATCCTTGCGCTCTAGGCTCTCCACTCTCCGTTGGCCATGTCGATCCTGCATGATAAAGTCTCATGGTCGACTCTGTTCGTGAGCCAAACTATTAAACTATTTGGCGGAATGGTAGTTCTTTTGATGATCAATATTCCTCATTCACAGATTTGCCAGGCACAACTGTTTACGTGCCACCACAATGTTAACTATACAGAAGGCAGTACGTTCGAAGCAAATCTGAATACAGTCATGAATAGTCTTATCAAAGATACGTTACAAACAGGGTTTAACACATCTGTGTATGGCCAAAGTCCTGACCAAGTATATGGCCTCCTTCAATGTCGAGGAGACGCAACAGTCGAGCAGTGCTACAATTGTTCACAAGAGGCAAACACTACACTTCGACAAAACTGTGGGAATGCCCGCGGTGGTTTAATTTGGTTTACTTATTGCTTTTTACGTTACGAGAACTATAATTTCATCGGACAACTGGATACTAATGATGCATGGTATACTTACATTGGGAATGTCACAAGCGCTAATGTCTTTAATCAGGCTCTTGATGGACTATTCACCAAGTTGTTATCTGAAGCAACGTCTGGATCTAAATTATATGCCTCTGGAACAACCAGAGACTCTTTGTTTCGAGAGATTTACGCTATGGTCCAGTGCACCAGAGATATATCTATTGATAACTGCTCATCATGTCTGTCGGGACAAATAGGTTATATTTTTGCAACTTACAGTGGAAGTCAAGGAGCTCAGTCTTTAACGGGAAGCTGCAGAGTTCGCTATGAAATGTATAGTTTCTTTAAGTCGATTTCGTCACCACCCCCTGCGGAAGCGCCAGTTAATACGCCAGTGGCTAATACACGACAGAATCATAGCAGGCCATCCAGTAGTAGTACGCAGAACGACAAGTCTTCAAACAAATTACCCATAATTTTAGGTGTTGCTGGCGGCTTGCTTCTGTTGTTATTGGTATGCGTGTTAACAATAGGGAGGAGATTGA
Source organism: Pinus tabuliformis (assembly GCA_031772625.1). Lineage (NCBI taxonomy): Eukaryota > Viridiplantae > Streptophyta > Pinopsida > Pinales > Pinaceae > Pinus > Pinus tabuliformis. The sequence continues at coordinate 9,437,514 of CM062808.1, forward strand.
TGTCTGTCGTATTTCTAAATTCTTCCCAAGGTATTTGCATGAATTACTTATGAATACTAACGGTGCTTATGATTAGATCCGGGTTTAGATGGTATTCAATTTTGCGGCATAGGTCATGACGAAGCTGTGTATTTTCGTTGTATAGGTCATGGGCAAGTCGAGGAAGACACAGCAATCGATGAGGATCGGCAAATTGCGTTTACCATGGAAGAATTGATAGCTGCTACGGAAAATTTTCACGATAATAATAAGCTTGGGGAAGGTGGATTTGGGGCCGTATACAAGGTAACAATTAATAAGAAAGCTTCTCCTAGTTTATAGAATAGTACTTTCCCGGCTAATCTCACCGCACCTTTGACATTTTGGCTGAATTTTTCAGGGAACTGCTGAAGATGGAAAAGAAATAGCTGTGAAGAAGCTGTCCTTAAAATCTCTTCAAGGAAAGAAAGAATTTCTAAATGAAGTTAAACTTGTGGCCAAAATTCAACATAGGAATCTTGTTAACATACTAGGACGTTGCGCAGAGGGATCGGAAAGGTTGCTTGTTTATGAATACTTACCCAATAAAAGCCTCGATAAAATCCTATTCGGTGAGTCACTTCCGTTCTATTTTGTAACTGAAAAAACACCTTAATATTCCGAAATATCTAGCTCGGTCATGATGAATAGTTAGCGCACTGCATCCATTTTTACAGATCCAAACAAACGCAACCAGCTTGATTGGCTGAAACGCTACAACATTATAGTGGGAGTGGCTCGTGGGCTTCTCTATCTGCACGAGGATTCTCAACTGCGGATTATTCATAGGGATATTAAAGCAAGCAATATTTTGTTGGACGCAAATCTGAATCCTAAGATAGCCGACTTCGGCTTAGCAAGACTTTTTCCTGAAGATGAGAGCCCCGTCAACACAAGAGTTGCTGGAACTTAGTAAGATTTCAAAATAATCATCACAGACTGTCACAATCGATTAACAATGAGTGATGGATATGTTTTAATCTGGGCTATTGATTTCAAGAAGATTGACAGTATTATAAATTTACTTCATGACAATTTTGCTTCTGGGGATTTAGCTGCCTCGTTATGTTTTAACTTTCTACAGGAATACAATTTCCTTTGCAAATAGCTTTCACTTTAACGTCACTCAATTCCTAAGATTTCCCTCACTATATAATCTTTGACATTGTAATTTGGATACACAGCGGATATATGGCACCAGAGTATGCTCTGCAGGGGCAATTATCTGTAAAAGCTGATGTCTATAGCTTTGGCGTTCTTCTCTTGGAACTTATTACAGGAAGAAAGAACAATGATTATAATCTGTCACTTGAGATGCAGACGCTTTTAGAATGGGTGAGATACTATGATACTGTTATAATTTTATTTTCAACTGAGCATATCTACAGTATTTAGTCCATGTTATATAGTTCATTGGTCTTTTGACAGAGTTTTAAATATCGTGATTGTGCAGGCGTGGAGATTATACAAAGGAGGGAATATTGTGGATATGATTGATCCAGCCATAATTGAAACGTGCAACGTGGAGGAGGCACTGAGATGCATTCATGTTGGTCTTTTATGTACACAAGCTGACTCATCACTTCGTCCATCAATGTCTCTAATCACATTGATGCTTTCATCTCATTCTGTGACATTACCCGTTCCCACAAAGCCTGCTTTTCTGAGATCTCATGTTTCTGAAAACAGCCAGTCCACCAGTTCTGGCACCACATCTTCATTTCACGCTCCTCTGTCGAACGCCGATGCATCCATTACAGAGTTGAAACCCAGTTAACGCGGTTATCGATTAGAGTTGGGACCCAGGTAACGCGCATTTTGGAGTCTATCTGCTCTAAAAATGGTACTTATTTCAGTGTTGTGACATTATTGCCCTCAGAGACAGGTGCATAATTTGTAAAATTATTAATTATTAGGGAATAATCACATTTGAGTGTGCGTTATGCTTTAATCAAACGATTATGTTTTTTTTTTATGGAAATTTTGATTATATTTTGAAAAATTCAGATAGAAATTTTTGTAAATCCAAATAAAAGAAGTCAAATTTCGTAATTTGTAATTTTTAATAATATTGAATCTATTTCTGCCATTAAAAACATAATTCAAATACTACCTTTATAAAAAAAATTAAATATATTTTACCCCACTTTTAACGGCAATTCCTCCCCTCCCTAGACGACGGAGACGACTCCTTGCGTTGTATACCAGACTTATTAAATTAACTTGATGTCACTTTCGAGTTTCAACGGCCAAGATTTACAATTAGAACTTCTTGTGATGCTAATCTGTCACTGATTTGACTTAAATATTAATTCGTTACTGATGATGATATTGTGATTTTCAATTTTACGAATAACCGCGCATATTATTATACCTGCTTCTTAACGATATCGAATTTGAGCTACATTCGTTCGATTTTAATTGGTGTGGAATTTGTTAAAATAATTATTAATTGATGAAATTTATAATAATGATTATAACTGTAACATCTATTTAAATCAAATTTTGGTTTATTGGACCTAAAGAAATAAATTATTTAATTTGATTTATGATTTTTTCCTATGTTCAAAAAGTTTGAAAAGAAGCCTCACGAGGTCACTACAATTTTGACTTTATAAAAGCGTAGGAAGGTGAGGACTGCAACAAAGATTATGAAACTGAGATCTAATGTGGTTGTACATGGGGCACTCTAAGAGGAAGTGATTTTCATCATCGATGTTCATATTCTCATAGAGATGGCAGATCCTTTCCATCCATAGTATTTTAGGAATTGCCCTTTTCACTATGGAACTCATAAGAGTTCGTTCTAATCTTGGTTATATTAATTTTCTTCTTTAAACTAGTTAAAGAAATACTTCTGATCTTCTAGAGTGGGATTGATGACCTCCTTATAATATCTTAATTAATGTGTGAAATAATTAATTTCATTATTTTCAAATAAATTTTTTAAATTAAAAACTTTATACCTATACCATGATATAATGTGATTCTCCTGTTTGCTTTACTATGATTATGTGCGGAATTCCCAGCAACTTTACGAAGTGTTCTGTAATCGTCTTTCCACTACAACTTATGAAATGATTACTTAGTGTATGAATACAATTAGCGTTAGTGTGGCTGTCATATTTACATGCACAAACTAACCATAGATATTTCCATAAATCACAAAAGAAAAAAATCAAAATGTCCACGCTGAGGTGTATTCACAAATATGAAAGACAAAAAATACATAGCAACATGTTACCATAATTATTATAAATACATTAATTGAACTCTACTTGTCTCAATTGTGAATTTCTATGTAAAGAGTGTTCCTATTTTATAGGAGTGGTTTCTCTAATTTAGTATGTGGTTGAGATATTCTTTCAACCAACAAATTGTGTGTCCAAGATAGTTTTCCTATCTTAAAACAATACATGTAATGTCATATTTGATTAATGGAATACAAATTTCCTTTATGAAAATTTAACATGGCATGAAAGACCTTGAGGGCTTGGCCTGCCCTAGGTTGAGGGAAATGGGCTGAGGGAAACAATAGAGTATATTCATATTTTGTTTAAGTTTTTAGTTTGTCCATCGAGCTGGGTTGTGAGAGTCGAGGGAGTGATGTTGTCTGATAGAAAAGATGTCCTGCTGTGTGTATCTGCAAAAAATTTCTTGGTTTTTGTCACCGAGATCTGAAACTTGAAAATACTCCTATTATTCAAATACCTAATACATATGCCCCCTCCTCTTCAAATTAGCAGCAACAACCCTCTGCCTCTCTAGTGATGTAAAGATAAGAAGTCACCGGTGTTCTGCAAAGCGACTGTGCTTGATCGGTTGTTGTACGACGAGAGGGTGGACGATGCCACTAAGAAGGGCCGAGTCCTCGAAGGCTCGCTGTGATTTGCTGTCAGCGGTGATGTCGGATGCACTCGAAGACAAATTGGTGAATATGTTGGTTGTAATTTGCTGTTAGTGATGATGTCGAATGCGCTCGAAGACCAATTGGTGGATTTTAAGCCTGAAGTCGTCGGTGAAGTTCGGTGCAAATTTTGAAGCGTTTGAGGCCGAGAGATTGTCGGTGTGTTTGGGGTTTGGGACGAGAGAACTAGCCCATATTTTCTTTTGCAGGAGGAGAGAACACTTGGTGCCTTTGTGGCCAGGGATCGAGTCTGAGGAGGTTTGTAGAGATCCAATGAGGAGCGAAATGGCGTCTCTAACGCCTGGAGTTCTGATGAAGCATGTGCAACACATTAAAAATGACATGGAGAGGGATTACATCATGAGGGTGTTTTGTGAGGCAACTGCTTGTTCCGACAGGCTGCGTTCGAGTGCTAGGTGTTGATTGCGTCAATGCATTATGGGAAGCTTGCACCTTATATGCAAGATATCTTTGTGATTACGATGAAGGCGGTTAGGGAGGATGATGAGCCTGTAGCTCTACAGTCTGTTGAGTTTTTGTGCAGGTAATTCAAGGTTGTTTGGAATTTTTGATAATTCCAAACAAAAATGAACAGAGAATAATGCTCTGTTTTATCTCAGGATCTTAACACAGGGAAGCTAAAATTGTTTTATGGGAAGAGAGAGATTTTAATACACATAAAAACTTTATATTCATTAATAAAGACTATCTATTACAAAAGGATCTTCCTCTTAACAGAGAGATTACAACCAGAGACTACTTCAGATGCAGTTCCAAAAACAAAAAAAATTTACTCTGTCTGTCCTGAAAATTTTACATAACTGTGTGCAAAAATTTCTTACATTTATGCTGTTGCATATTACAAAAAAAAATCTCTGCCTACCTTACTCACGCGCTGCTGCGTATTTCCTTTGCATATTCAACAACCAATAAAAATTACATACATTTACGTTTTTGCGTATTACATACCATTACCAAACAAGTCTGCTGTATATATTTACATTGTTGTGTAAAATTTTTTCACATGCGCGCTGTTGCGTGCTTCCCTTCCATTACATATGCAATAAACAAAAAAACATATGATATTACAAGTTTTTACCTACAATTACGACCACAGTAAATTTTTCATTAAACGCTTTACTGAAACAAAACTTGCGGTCAAACAAAATTTTTACTTCACGTCAAATCCATGGTGCAGGCCTGTACAATAAACTTTGGTTTCACACCTTGATTTCAATGGGATGGTTGACAATCCATATCGCAAGCCCTTTTTTTTGCTGAAGTTTACGTTCCAGGGAAGTAGTTTTCCAAAAAAATGCTCTGTACACGTGTCAACTGATGATTGTTATCGCTGCCCTCCGGAGAATACCACTTCTTGGTGAAAAGTGGTGTGGGAAAAGAACTGGCGGTTTCCTGGAAATAAATAACGCGGCAGTTGGAATTACATAATAGTTTTGCAAGGCAGCAGGGTTTGGTGATCGATCTTGATGGCTTGCAGCAACATGGGAGGCCGAGAGCGGAGATTGGTGAAGTTGAAGAGGCTATGTGGAAAATGTCTCTGCAACAGCGCATGAGAGTTTTGGAGTTTGATCTGTGACGAGGCCGATTAACCCACTTGAAGAGCTTACGTTTTCGATGGAGTTCTGAGTAAAAATAATTCAATATTACTCAGAATTGCTCTTATTTTTTTTCATTTGTTTGCTTCATAGACAACAGTTAATCTTCTAGTCTCTTTTCAGTGAGAATGAAAGTGAACAAAACATGTTTTCCAACGATTTTTGGAGCTTGGAATGGCTCACTTGTGGCATCCTGAATTAGGCAGTGAAGAAGGGACAGTGCATTGGCTTCGATCGACGGTGCTTTGGCGAGGAGGAGGATCTATTATTGTGTCATCTGCCAAGAGATGTGAATAAATCCAAACTTTTTGATGCATTGCTTATCACCATCAATGGCATAGCTGTAGGCATGAGGAACATTGGGTAAGCAACTTGTTTAGGGATGCCACTGTTCCAACTTTTGAGTCATGACTGATGCATGTATGCATCCCAATTGGGAATATACCCTATCCACATTAATATTTGTATAAGGTACAACGAGCAAGCAGGCTGTTAAAGTGGTGGAATTGGAGCTATTGAAAGGCTTCAATGCTTTGAATTTAAATTTGGTATTTGTCATGTTATTAATGTAAATTTGGTTGAAAGAATTGTACACTTTGTTATTGTGATATTTAGTTTGGCCAACTATTGTCACACATTTATGTTTATGTTGGAACTGTCCATTCCAACAATAGACAAATTTATTTGTAGAGATGTTTAACAACCAGATATAATGAAGACATAACACTGAAGATGGCATTAGAGGAGCTGCATTAGAGATCGGAAGATGATGGACAATCGAGTTTTTGTGAGTTAGTGTGAGTTTTTGGAATAGAATTATGACAGTGATAAAGTATGAGTCACACATTCTAATTATAGCAAATCTACATGTCATAGATTGCTTTGTAATGGTCGGTTGTGGTCATTGAAATGTTTTATGTACCTAGTATCTTCTTAAGCTTGGAATATATTAAAAGGGCATATGGCTGTAAGACCCAGAGAGGCATGCATACCCCTTTGTTATGTGTTCCCTAGTGACATCAAGTTGTGGAATCAACCACTCGGTAGGTATGAGGGTGGTAGGTGTAGTCGTTTCTAAGCTTGATATGTAATTGGAGAATTGAGTCTTCGATTAAGGGGGGAATTTTGAGATGGAATAATCTCAAAGTGTGAAGGACCAAGTCAAAGAGAGTTCATCAAGGAGTTGAATGAACCATGTATGCAAAGGACTTCCTACTAGACCAGTGGTTGCAGCAGTTAGGTACCCATGCATTCCAGTGGATGGTTGTTCCTTTATATGGACGTCGACAATTTGATGATGTTTGCATGAAAAAGGTACAACGTGTAATTGTCACATTAGACCAGAACTAGACTTTACAGATTGATATCGATACAAGTACTCATTAAGGGGGTTTGTTGGAATATTAATTCCTACCTGTCTCACTTGTGACTTTCTATGTAAAGAGTGTGTTCCTATTCTATAGGAGTGGATTCCCTAGTTTGATGTGTGGTTGAGATATTCTCTCAACCAACAGATTGTGTGTCCAAGATAGTTTTCCTATCTTGAGACAATACTCATATATATATGTTATATCATATTTGATTAATGAAATACATATTTCCTTTGTAGAAATTTAACACTTAAACATAAAAATCTACTATTACTTGTATTTAAGATAAAAGTTTATTAATGAAAAAGACATTATGTACAAAACAAAAGAATCTAATAGAAAATGTAAAGAAAAGAAATAGCAAAAGTAAGACACAAGATGACAAGATAAGGAAAAAGATCCTTCATTGAGTATATTTGAAATATTGTTAAGATATAATAAGCTTAAACTTGATATATTATGAATAATCTATGACAAAACATTTCTTTACAAATGACAATGTTTGTAAATGGCATGAGTCAAATGCAAGTAGTAAATAACAAAAATTAGGTATAACTGCTGGAAAAGTTCCAATTATCATAATGACAAGTAAACAAAAGTAATGTGTCATGAACGACCAAAGTGAAAATATACCTTAATCAACGAGACAAAAATTTCAAACCTCCATTTGTGACTACTTTTTAATTTAAAAGAAGTCCTGTGAGCAACGAATTTTATGCCAATTGAGCCTAGACTATACAATGTTGTATCCTAATACTGATAAGCGTAATCGAGTTACTATCCAGAGCCCAAATCGTTTTAGGTTCCCAATAGATAATTGCATTAAATTATCCTTTGACGGTGCATCAAAGGGAAATCCTGGGGATGCAGGATGGGGTGGTATTTTCCGAGATAGTGGCGGTATCTCGCGTTGGGTATATGCTGAATGGGGTGGTGAAATGTCCAATAATGAAGCGGAACTCTGGGGAATTTTTCATGGTATTCGGATTGCTGCGAGGAATGGTTATCGTAACCTCGATATTGAAGGTGACTCCCAAATTGTCATTGAAATGTTGAGGAAATTACAGAGAGGCAAAGCCTGGGACCATGTAGCCAAGAGCTGGCGGACGGCTGCAATTATTCAGGATATTGAACACCAAATGCGGAGGATTGACTATATTACAGTCACCCATGTTCTCAGACGAGGTAATAGAGCGGCTGATTATTTGGCAAATTGGGCATGTGGCGGTTCACATTGTGTATTGGATGGAAGCTGGGTGGCCTTACAGGAGGACATGAGATGGCATGACCTGGCAGTCATATTGCGCCAGGATAATCATGAGGCGAGAGGGGAGGATAGGACCGCCTAAAACGCCTTCTCCTGATGATTTCAAACGAATATGACAACTGTATTTATGGTGACATACGAAGCCTCATTAATAGATATATTGAAAATTTAAAAGGAATCATGAGGCGAGAGGGGAGGATAGGACCGCATAAATGCCTTCTCCTCATGCTTTCGAATGAATATGATAACTGCATTTATGGTGACAGACGCAGCTTACGGAATATATGTATTGAAAATTTAAATGGGCGGCATCCATATATCCATGCATGCGAAGGCCTGCTCATCCCAAGGCTGACGGCAGGGCAGGTACTGAGGTGGGAGCGCGGTGGCGTCAGGAGGGCAGGGAGCGCATCACATCAGGATTTGGGCTATGCAACGTGTAATAATGAGATGGTCTGGAGAATAATTATTCAGAACGTGGGAAGGTGGTCGAGCGAGGTCCTTATGCTGCATGATCTCTTTCGGAGATGGTATGATAATAGCTGCAGCGACGCAAATTTCTTTCCTGAAGCTAGGCGAGCGAAAGTAAGGGTTTTAGTTGTCCTGTTTACAAGCTCAGAGTGGGAAAGAGAGTTGCAGTCACTGAGGAGGTCGTGGGAGACTTGTATACAAAGGATAATTGCCTGTTTGCGTTACATTGTTTTGTTTACGAGCCCAGAGTGTAAAGGCGGTTGTTTGGTGTGGAAGCAGTGGGGGGATAATATGGAAGGAAGGCGAACTCGCAGTCAGGGAGCGACGATGGCAGAGAAAGGGAAGCAGGTGGTGGATGAATCCCTCCCTCCCATTTACTTAGATATCCCTGAAGATTCGGACGAGCTGGAAGTTGATATTCGGGAGTTTCTTGCAGAGGATACTCCACGCCCCTCCTCCGGTGGAAAAGTTGGTAGGTGGATGAGGCGTTCAGTTCCAGAGGAGGCCAAGGAAGATACGGAGATAGATTCTGAGAATGATGACGAGGAGGATGAAGGAAGGAGCAGGCGCGGTCGCGGGAGAAGGGGCCGAGGAGGTGTTAGGGGCAGAGGGAGGTATGTAGGGCGAGAAGAGCATCGCGGTTCTGAGGAGGGCTCCGGACGTGGTGTTCGCGGTCGGGCCAAGAAGGATATGCGACAGAAGTTACAGGATGCAGAGGCCGCTTATACCAAGGAAACTAATTATAAAATTCGCAGGATAATAGATAAGTTAGAAGAAGAGGCTCTGCAAGATCAATCTGATCCAGAGATGGCTGATTGGGAGACCTTCTTACCTGACCCTGGACATACAAGAGGACGGATGTCCCTCTATAAGCAGTCACTGCACGTATATTGGGGAATGAAGCGTTTACTTGCTAAGGCCCTGGAGCAAGTAGCAGTAGAAATGGTGGAGCTCGCACAGGGTATGCCAATGTTCAAAAGAGAATTGAAAAATATACAAATGACCCTTCTAATGCAGGACAGGAAAATGGATCAGTTCATTAAGCTGTTGAACGAAAACGGAATAGCTGTGAAGACAGAAGATGCAGACAATGCAGTAAGGAATGATGCCATGCATCCGTAGCCACAGTAGTTGAAGACATTAACAGGTTTTTACATGGAGATTTTTGTGCCTTTTCCAGATAGTAGTAGTTTATAGCAGTATAATGGTAGCAGTGTTGAACAATATGGATCTATCTCTAGTATTGCATAGTATGTTTTTGGACAGATTAGTGGGGTATTTAGTCTGGTTTGAGAAACTGATCTTCTATTACTTTTGGATGGCGGTTATATATTTTTAGGAGTTCACCCGGTTTCCCTGTTGGGCGGGTGGCAATATGTATATGTACATAGTTTTCAATTTTATTAATAGAATTTTACCTTAGCTTACAAAAAAAAAAAAAAAAGTTTCATGAGACTTGAAATATCTATAACAACTTAATAAATTATCCTAAAACTAAATAAATCATACTCATTTGTACTATACTATGTGATAAGATAACTCATTTTCCCCCTTTTCCACGTTGGTATTTGTAACTAAGCTTGAGACAATTATTAAATTGTTTTCAAGTGTTTTCTTTTACTCAAAATTACCAATAAAACTCTTTGAAGGATGAGTAAGAAGGAAAACATTTTAAATGATGGACTATTAATAAACAGGGGGAAAACATGACTCATGAGGGAGGAAAGACCCATTTCCATAATATTTGCACATTATTATTTTCTATTTTTTTTCTACAAATATCCACGTCATGCATGATAAGCACCTTGTACCTCCCATATATGCATGCATTTCATTAGGGTCAATCATCAAGTGATTGAATCTTCATTCAATTTTTTCACACACACACATATCAAAATGAGTGCATAAGAACTTGCCCACATATGTTTGATCATCAAAATAAAATCATCATCAAAACTTCCATCAAAGTTACTGCGACTAAAACTAAATATAAGTCCAAAACTTTATCAAGTGTCATGTAAGTCAAAATCTATATGAAAAATAAGTTGATTTATATGTTGTTTTAGGGAAAATATCATCAACTATAATCAATCATCACCCTATATATGATTTTTAAAGGTTGGAATCAGATGTAACTTCCTTTCCCTTCCCTCCTTCATCAATAGGTGCAACTATAGAAACATGATCTGAATTGGAATGTTCAGGATTAGGAATATGATTTTGAATTTTAAGACTGCAAAAATTTGCTTGCAGATGGTTAGGATTGGCTTGATAAAAAATTTGGGAATCAGTTTAATAACTAGAGGATCAATAGGAGTAGCAACAACACCAGTATGACTAGGGTCTGCTATTGGGGTGATAATAGGAACACTAGGTTTAGGGCCAAAATAAGGGCTTGATGCTTTGAATGGGGAAGATTGAGCATGGGTTATTGAAGTGTGGTTGTTTACGCATTTATCATGCAAGGATTGCAACAATTTGTCCTAACCTTTGTTTCTACATGAGAATGATCAAGAAATGGGTTCCAACCATCATTTAAACCATCAGGGCTTTGCAAAATGATTTCATGAACATTAGGATGAGTCTATAATGAGGAAGAATAATTTCTTTGGAAAATAGGAGGCTGACAGAACACATTAGAGGATCCTAGAAATAAATGTCTAGTGGTTTCCAATTAATATAACTCTTCTGAATTTGCAATAAAATAAAATGAAAAATGAAATTTCTCATTTCTACCATTTTTCAACAAACCCAGTGGTTTATTTCCTTCCTCTTCCTTGAGCGATCTGAATTGAAACTGGTGTCTGCAAACATGAGTTGTAAAATAAACTGTAACACATGACCAAAACAAGAAGTCGATATTCTAAACATCAACATATTTTCCGTTTAGGCTGTTACAATAGACTTGCGTTAAAAATACACATGAATGAACTCTATTACAGGGGAAATAAAGGTGTAGTGAATTATGAATAGGGTAGAAAGAGGGTGTGATGAAGGACAAAGTAAAATAAAGAATGCCTCATAAAAATTCTTCAAAACATATAGGCTTTTCATTTATTTTGTCACAAACATCTGCAATTAAATATTTCACTTGAAATTATTTCTTTTCAACTCCAAGTTTAGGTCCTTTTACTTGTCATATTTTGTAGCATATCACATATCTTTTTATTTGTACAGAACAATAGTCTTCATATCTTATAATAGACGCATCTATAGTCCAATGAGCATAAGTGAGTTAAGTGGGTTTTCACAACTAGAGTTTTAATTTGGGCTTGAAGATTTTAGGCTTATGAATTGAATAATGGACGAAGACATGGGAATTCTTAGTAAAATAGAAGAAAGACAATGAATTAACTATTTAGTGTAAGGACCTAAGCATTGGAGTATAAGGAACATAATGTGAATGAAAATTTCATACGAATTTAAGTCCAAACTTGCATGAGCAACTTTTATAGATTGCAAATAGATTGAAAATTTTAGGAGTTTCCCATTTCAATGCTCATTTCTTGAGAAAATTTTATGAAACACTCTGTAAACAATTAGGGCTTTTAGTTTCAAGAGCTTAGAATTCAATTTTCTTTAGGTGATCACAAATGCCTTGCCAAAATAGCTTACAAGTTGAACAAATTTTACAAAAACAAATATTGTGATCCGAATTGGATCATTACATTGTTTGTCATATATCTTGATGCTTTTGGAGAGTAAAAAGTGGAGGAATCAACTCATGGGATTGATTTTACTGGTGGGACCCAGTTTGGCGAAATATGGTCTGAAAATTTCCAAGAGTGTTTTCAGGCATTTAACGACATTTTTTGGGGGTAAAATTTGCCACTTTCTCACCACACCTTTTCATATTATTCTACACACAGAGACCTTTCCAATGATGTAAGAAGCGCATCAATCAGAGTATGTATGTAAACGTTATGCCACTCAGAAATTGACCTTCATATTTTCACATCTATAGTTTGAGAGGATGCTGCGTCAACCCTCATTATTCATGGAAAATGGGCTAGCCACATGTTTTTGATGTAAAAAACTCTAGAATAGTCTATTTTCTAACTCTAATTAAGAGTTGGTGTAGTAAAACTTAACCACTAGTAGGCTATCGAGATGTGTTATAATTAGGCCACTAGGAGGAAGAGGCATTCCATTCTTTCGAGAGAATTTTATTCCATAACTGAGCAAAGATAGCCAGGAGAGATGCTAGGTAGATCACAAAGAGAGGATTTTTGCACTGTAGTAGTCCATGGGCCACAATTATTACTTATTTGTACTTGTAGCCATATTTTGAGACAGAGAAAGAGAGCAAAGCGACATCACCTTCCAGCTGGGTTTTCTCCCAAAAGGGTTTCCTAGAGAGCATATCTTGTGTCTTATGTGTGTGTGCGTGCTTATTTTGTCGTTCTCTACTTTTTTGCATAATTTCCATTCGCATGCATGCACTAATTATAGTCAAATACATAGATATTAAAGTTTAAAAAACTGTAATAGTGTAAAATTTCAGTGTTTTATTATATTATTATCATATTTGTTATGACGAATTGTCTAGTGGAATATCCATGGAATATTATGGATAATTTGGTATCACAGTAGGCTTCGTTTTGTATTTTGTAGAGATTTCAGGGATCTAGATCAGTGGGGCCGAAAATTATAAAACCCTAATCATGACCAATGACTTTGTAAATGAACCTTGTGATCCTGCAGAGGTGATGTTTTCGTGGCTCAAACAACAAGTTGCGGATATAAACCACAATGTAAACCTCCTCATGGTGGCCCAAAGCAACAAGTTGGGGATATTTGGAGAAGATGGGGGTTCAAACAAAGAGGAAAAATTATAAGGGGGGTCGGGGGATCAGGAAGACACGAAGAACTAACCAAAGAAAGAAACTATAAAATATCAACCTAGTTTGAGTGTCATGAATCAATCTATATTCAAAATGGAAGAACAAGTCGATATCAATTTGTACCTTGACGATATTAATGCTTTGAAACTGAACCACTGGTTGCGGCAACTGGAAGTTTAATTTACTGTCCATCAGATCGAGGAAGGGCAAAAGATCTCATTCACACAATTGAAATTAGAGGGCCATGGATTGACTTGGTGGGAGAGCCATACAAAATCCCTGAGGTTGGAGGGAGAACCTCAAGTGACTAAGTGGGAGGATCTCAAAACCTTTATTAAGTCATAATTTTATCCCATTGGGTATGTGGAGGACTAACGGATCTAGCAACATTACTTCTAAAGAAAACGTCAGGCCAAAGCATGTAGGAGTACACCACATAATTCAAAACGATGAATATAATGTTGGGTATCTCGCAAAAGAACCCAAACATACTCCTCAAGTATTTGGGGAGTCTGCACCACCATTTGCGTGAGAAGGTGATGTTGTTCAAGCCCAAATAAGTGGATGAGGCATATGTACAGGCATAATGTCTATAGAACATAGGCCTTAAAAGAGTGAAATACGGTGGATCAAAGCAGAGGGAACAACAAGAAGCTTCTAAGGAGGGAAAGAAGAAGCAAAAAGGGGGAAAATATAAAAATATGATAGGCACAATGCACCAGTGCAAAGATCCTATCGACCATTGAAACCACTGCAACATTGATGGACATACAGATGAGAAGTGATGGAAGTTGCATCCAGAGCTAAACCTGAAGAACAAGAAGAAATATAATAAGAAGAAGAATCTCATCGCCATTGATTCAAGCAACCAAGTTGGAAGAATCTTGGACATGGATGCAAATATCATTTGTACATTAGTGAAAAAGGAGGTGAACCTGAGTAGCCTTCAACAACAGGAAGAGAAAGAGATGACCAAACTCTTCCATATAAAGATACAAGTGATCCGGATTTAAGCAGGAACGCAATAGATTACAGAGATAACCATAAATACAGAGATGCAATAACCATAAAAACAGAGATGCAGCGGAAATAATACTTCATTTCATTAATGGAGAATACTGAAATATGCTTACAAATAGAAATAACCCAGCTAGGGCGATGGTAGCTTATCTATGAGAAGAGATGTGTCAGCTACATGCCTCTGAACTGTTTCGAACTTTCTTTACAATGAGGCTCGAAGGCCTATTTATTATTGAGAAACAATGGAAAACCCTTCACATTCCAAAACCTAACCCTAGAAGATGAAACGCCAAATTGTGTGCCTCGTTTTGGGGTGAGTTGGACAGCCAACTTCCTGGGGTCGCGAATTGGTCGTCTTATCTCCGTTTGATGTGCATGATAGCCCGTTGGAAAGATCTCTCCGAGGACTACGACGGAAAAGACGATTTTTAATAGAAAAATCGCTGGTGGTGGATTTCCCAAAAAACGTCGTTTAGAGCCTCAAAACGGCTCCGGAAGTTTAGGACCCGAAAAACTACTAAAAATAGTAAACTGCACTATAATTAAGGAAAGTGAAAAACTGAAAGAGATTGTTGTGGGGGTCCAAATGGGATAGGTGGGTGGCCACCAACACCCACCTGGATCATTCCTCCCCCCTTAGGAAGCAATGGTCCCCATTGCGTTGAGTTCCTCCCTGAGATGAGGAAGCTTCTGCTGAGCTGGGTCTCTGGTGAGCTGTTCTGCAATCTCTAATGTGTCCAGAAATGGTGGGAAGCATGGTCGACGACGGTCCACATTGAACAATCGGTGCAAGCGAAGGAATGGAGGAATGCTTTGCTTCAAAGCATTGTTGCCCGTAGCCTTGGTACTCGTGTAAGGACCATGTCGGAGTGGCCTGAGCTTCTGATGGGATCTGGTAAGGCATTCTTTCTGTCGATGCAACCAAACTTTGTTCCCCACCTGAAACTTGTGTGGTACCCCCGTGGGTGAGAAGAAGTTGTTCCCGCGTTCTGTTCTGACTGTATCCCTCTGTTGCTACTGCTGCGTGGAGGAACCCTTCGTGGGGGTCATGGATGTAGCAACGATCTTCCCCTTACTTTGGGAGCGAACCAGACAGAAAATAAATTTCCTAGTCTGTGAGATGAGCTTGCTGCCTTTCTTAGCAGTGATCAAAGAGGTGGCAGCAGGTGGGGCTACCTCCGGTATCCTGTATAATGAATTATTCAAAGAAATAATGACAGCGTGAGGCCTTGACTCATACACAGCATGTTGCCTCCACAAGTATGGCTGGCCTAATAGTACATCACAAACATCCAGAGGTGTAACATCACATAATACCTTGTCTATGAAGGGCTTGATGCTGTAGGGAAGGCGACACTACTGGCGAACTTTGAGATCTCGTCCTTCGTGAAGCCACCCGATATTGTACGGCTGCGGGTGTGGTGTAGTTGGTATGCCCAACCACTTCACGACCTCTGCTGAAATGAGGTTCTTTTGGCTGCCACTATCGACAATGAATTGCAGTGGCGAACCCTTCACCCACATTTGTGAGTGGAAAAGACGTTCCCCCTCCTCTGGCTCTTCGAGCTCATTCTTTTGGATCTTGGCAGTGGCAACAGTGGCACTAGGATCCGCATCAATGATCTGCTTCCCTTTGCCATTCCCCTTGTCAGGTTCTGGCTCAGAGTCGGAACATGCATCTGATTCGGAAGCCTTCAACTCGGCCACCAGCGACTGCTTGGTCCGACACTCACTTGTGTTATGAGTGGGACTCTTGTGGAACTCACACCACTTTCCTGTGTCCTTCTTCGGCTTTGTGGTGGTGTTCTTTTCTTGCGGTTTCGAGGGGTTGTCTTGGGTCACCCCGCCTTGGCTTTGTCCTTTAGGCTTCGGATTTGTAGATCCAAAGTCTCGCCTCTTCTGTTTGAACTTTTGCTCGATTTGACAACGTATCGGTATGCTGTGCCGAGTGAGGAGATGTTCAAGAACTCCATCTCTTCCTGGATGTATCTGTGTAGGCAGCCACGATATTTGAGTACTAGATGCAGCGCAGAATCTTTGATACCCAACTGTGTGCGAAGGGTATGAAAAATATTTGTGAACTCTGGCACATCTTGGTCTCGTCCCTGCCGCAGTGTGGTCCATTTGATGTATTTGTCCTCATAGCTTTTGACAAGGTAGTACTGCTCCTTGATGGCATCCCGGAAGTCATTCCAAGTGGGGGCGGCTGAAAACAGTGAGCCTGTACTTTCATCCTTCTGCTCGGAGTATGTTTCCCACCAGTCCTTGACGTGGGGGGCTACTTTGAGAAGAGCGAAAATAATCTTTTCCCGACTTGAAAATTCATGAACAGAAAAATACCCATCTAGCAGATTTAACCATTTATCTACGGCATCTGCGTCTATTTGACCCTCGAAGATGGGGATTTCAAAATTAACTTGTACCTTAAACGGTGTGGCGTTTCCAGAGTAACTGTTGGAAGCCGATGCGTCACCTCTGGGTAGCCGCTGAAGGATCTGTGCAAAGCTATCCATCATCGCGTTCCTTTGCTGCTCGAGGGCTTCTTCGAGCAAGATTCTGATAGGATCTCCTGCCCCCTCGTCTTTCTTCTCATCCGCCATGGGAGGTCGTCGAGATTTGCGAGGCTTGTCTTGCAAAGGTTCGACCAATTCAAGCCCTAACTCCTTATATCCCGACCTCGTTGGGGACATGCAAAGAAAAACAAAGAAAAAGCAGACCGCTTTGATACCACTGATCCGAATTTAAGCAGGAACGCAATAGATTACAGAGATAACCATAAATACAGAGATGCGATAACCATAAAAATAGAGATGCAGTGGAAATAATACTTCATTTCATTAATGGAGAATACTGAAATATGCTTACGAATAGAAATAACCCAGCTAGGGCGATGGTAGCTTATCTCTGAGAAGAGATGTGTCGGCTACATGCCTCTGAACTGTTTCGAACTGTCTTTACAATGAGGTTCGAAGGCCTATTTATTATTGAGAAACAATGGAAAACCCTTCACATTCCAAAACCTAACCCTAGAAGATGAAACGCCAAATTGTGGGCTCCGTTTTGGGGTGAGTTGGACAACCAACTTCCCGGGGTCGCGAATTGGTCGTCTTATCTCCGTTTGACGCGCATGATAACCCGTTGGAAAGATCTCTCCGAGGACTACGAAGGAAAAGACGATTTTTAATAGAAAAATCGCTGGCGGTGGATTTCCCAAAAAACGTCGTTTAGGGCCTCAAAACGGCTCCGGAAGTTTAGGACCCAAAAAACTGCTAAAAATAGTAAACTGCACTATAATTAAGGAAAGTGAAAAACTGAAAGAGACAGTTGTGGGGGTCCAAATGGGATAGGTGGGTGGCCACCAACATCCACCTGGATCAACAAGTCAAGAAGACAAATATTGATGCTCTGTTTGACTCAGGATTGCAGGTGAATCTCATTGCAGCAGAGCTGGTCAAGAAGTTGAGGCTGGAAGTTTGTGACCATCCAAACCCATAGCCACTAGGATGGGTAAATAAGGATGCAGAGCTGAAGGTAACAAAACAATGCAAAATCAGATTTTCTATCAGTGATGATTTTAATGATGAAGTAGATGTGGATGTGGTTCCCCTTGCTGTATGTGGAGTCGTGTTTGGGAGTCCATACATGTACATGCTTGATGTAATATTCATGAGGATAGCTAACCAATATTGACTCATCAAGGATGGAAAATTGTTCATCATCAACGCGTAGAAAGGAAAGTCAAAAATTTCAGTGGTAAGTGCCAACCACGCTAAGAAATTGATCAGTTCCAGCAAGAAGTATGTTTTATTGTTTTGAAGAGAAAGTGAATCTAAAGAGGAGTCAATAAGAGGCAAGGAATCCCTGGAGTGGTGTACTAATAAACAAAAACAACAATTGGATGAGTTGTTACAGGCATACAAGGATGTGTTCTGAGAGCCTAAAGGGTTACCAGCTAAGAGAGAAGTGGAGCACAAGATCCAGCTATTTCCAGACTCCCCATTGAAAAATATTGGGTTGTACAGGTAGTTTGTTATAGAGGCAAGTGAGGTGAAGAAACATTTGTAGTAGCTACTAGAACAGGGTGTCATTTGACCAAGTATATCACCATGTGGGTCACCAATCATCATTATGCCAAAGAAGGATGGGACTTGGAAGATGTGTATATATTACAGGGCATTGAATGAAATCATGCTCAATAACATATACCCACTTTTTATAGATGAGGAATGACCTGTTATAGAGTTTTGTGAACCCAACATTTCGGATTACCAAGTGAGTCCATCATTAGGGGATGCGTCAATAGATATTCAATAGATTTTAATGTTTTATCCAAGAGCTCTATTTAAGGAATACATAGGTGAAACAGGTAGGTCTCTTAATATTAGAATTAAAGAACACACTGCTGACTTAAGAAGAGAAAGGACCTCAAAATCGGCCTTAGCAGAATATGTTCATTCTTCCTCTCATTACATACGCATGGAAGAAGTCAAACTGGTTAGAAGAGAAGACCACTATCTTAAAAGGAAAATCAAAGAAGCTATTGAAATAGAAAAAAGGAAGAATAACCTGAACAGGGATGATGGATTAAAGCTAAGCAACACATGGAAACCTTTACTTGAAATCCTAAAAAATCAATAAATAACTCATTATTAGGTTATTAATTAATTAATTAATTTATCAATTAATTAATTAATTAAGTTATTAATTGATTAATTTATTAAATAACAATTAAATAATTAAATTAATTAATCAATAAAATAAATTAATCAAATAAAAAATATAAATAATTAATAAAAAATACATAAAATTAAATTAATAAACATATTAATAAATAATATAATAAAATTATTAATCAAATAAATTATTTAATTAATCAATCAAAGCAATGAATCTTTTAAGCAAATTAATTAATTGTACATTAAAAAAAAAAAAAAAACGTAATAATTAAATTAATAAATAATAAAAAATTATCAATTAATTTATCCCTTTAGCTCATTAATTAATTACTTAATTAATCAAATTAATAAATTAATAATTAATAAACATATTAATAAATAATAAAATTAATTATTTAATCTATTCTTTTAACTAATTAATCAGATAAATTAATTAATCATCTAAACAAATTAATGAATTAACTAAACAAATTATTTAAATAGTTAATTTTATGATGATGACGATGATGATGATAGTGGTTACCGTTCACTGAGACCAAATTGGTCTATCGGACCTATAATATTTTTAATTTCTAATTGTCTTGCTCCTCATCTTTCTTGGCGAGATTGGTGTTGTAACTCTCTTTTTTTCTCTACGGTCTTCCAACTTCCTTTATCTTGCATCTCCTTCATCTCTTCTGGTTCTTGATAAAATGGTGTCTTAGCTTCGCGATAAATTGTGTTCATCCTTTTGAAGATAGTCGGAGAAGAATTTTGGTCTAGGAGATCTGCTTTGTTGTTAAATGAAGATTTATTTTGCACGATAGTCGAATCCTCATAACTGTTGATACTTGAGGGGTTGTCGAGTGCACTTTTTTGTTGTTGGGCAGGGCTTTTTCCATGCTTGTCTTGAGAGTTGTTTCTGTCTTGCCCAATTTCTTGTGATTCAGAGTTTTCTCTAGAGTATTCTTCTTTGATGACAGTGTAGTGTTCTTTTTGTGCTCCTTCCTGTTATCACTCAGGTTGTTCCCTTTGACTCCTAAGGGAATACGACCGAGGTAACCACAAACCAATCTTTGGACTGCAGGTCCTAGCCTACCTGTAGTCAGAGAGGGCTCTCTCTTTAGGATTTAGCTTTGTTTAAGGGATGATTTTCGGCTAGATATGGTGCACATGGGTTTAGTTTTAGTTTGGTGGGATGGTTGATCTATTCAAGCAGAGTTGGCATACAAAGTGTAAGAAGTTCAAACCATTGGGCATGGAGTCAATGAATGTGAACTGAAGGGTGCATTTTCCTTGGCAGAAGAGGGGAATATGGAGTAGGATAGCTACGCATGGCACAATGATTAAATGTTGGAACAAGGATGAAATGGAGGTTAGGGGATGAGAGGCAATTAAGGATCTCTCATCCAGCCAAAGAGGGAAAGTGGATGAAGACTATATAGGAGCAATGAAGGATTCCTAAACAGCATTCAGAAATGAGAAATAGCTTAAACATGATCAATTAAGTATGCATATTTATCACTAATTCAGAGGAAAACATAGAAAAGTTACAAGAATTGAGCACAGAGGGCATGAAAGCCAGCTCTGAACTATTCCTTCTTCCTGCAACTTAGATTATGATATACAGATGATACAGATACATATAAACTGATAAACAGAGGGAGGAAAGACTTATTGAACCATGAGCAAGCACATGAATTCAACATCAAGCTCTTCAGCCATTGAAAGCACAACCAGCCAGTTCAGATGCAAATATTCCAGCCATCTTTGATTACAGAAGTTCTTAAGCTTATAGCACAAGTCTGGAATGAGAAATACAACCAACCAACCCTTAAAACTGCGCAGAGGGTGGTATATAAAGAAAAATAGCTACAAACTTCCCTTGAACAGCTGTCAAGGGGGAAAAATATCTCAAAAATATCTCTGAAAACAGATCAAAAGAGATCTGTGCAGTCAATGTCATTGATCCTAATCTATGCTGGAAATAAATGCATGAAATAACTTAAAACGGCTGCGCATGAGGTAGTAGCCTCATCAAAATGGTTCTTTAGGGTTGTACATGGTCCTGTAGCTTCAAAAATGGACTGAAAGAGTGCCTTGAGCCACGAGCTGTCCTCTGTGTGATAACTGTGTAATTAAGGAAGCAGCGCTGCTCCAAAATGTGACTGGGACCATTGTACTTGTCATAAATCTGCATTGAAATCCTTTAATCTACCTTCAAGTGGTCCTGTTGCCTTAAACGGCAAAAACTGCAAGTTGGTGAGCCATTAAGCTCAATGATGCTTTGCTATAACTAATGGGGCCTTTATGCCTTCATCTACTTTGAACCACAATACTGATATTGTCTGTCGCTTTCCCGATACCCTTTGACATGCACTTGAGCCTTCTCTTTCCTTTGATACACTTTACGCTGTCAAATCGCCCCTTTATCTGCCAATTTAATGCAAGAATAACTGCTACAAATGCTTCCGTGGCCTTTGGGATGCTATCGGCGCTTGGCCGATAAAAAATGATGCTTAAATCTTCAAAAAATGCTGCGAAATGGAGGAGAAATGCATGCTAATAGATTGTTGAGGCAAAACCATGTGTTTGGATGTATTATGGGCATGAAGCGATTTCAAAATAGCCAAGGAAAGCATCTTTCCTTTGCAGTTGTGGCGGGCGGGAGCGCTGTATAAACAAAACTTTAACAAATGCCCCTTTCCTTATAATGCGCGAATGCTTAAAAAACATGAATTTTCATTGAAAATTGGCACTGCCGCAACACTGTGCATTCTATTAAATCATGGTCGTTGGATCGCGCGAAGGCAGATCCAACGACTGGTGCTAAATCGGCGATCGGCGGATCCCAAACCATAATGCCTCCGATGAGCGATGAACCCTGTGGACCCGAAATGCATTATAGGTTCTATTTTGATTTATATCGGGTCCGACCCATCGGCGAACTCTTATCGGTGGATTTGAATGAAAATGGGTCATCGGACCCGAAATCCCTTTCAACTTCTCTTTATAATTTATCAGATCCGGATATGGGGTGCACAGTACCAATCTTTGCGGACCCGAAATGCTTATAGGCTCTGTCTTTATGGAGATTGGGTCTGGCCCATCGACGAACCCAACTTGGCGGATTTTAATAAAAATGATAAGCAGACCCGAAACCCATTCAAAATACATTTATATACCATTTCAGCTCCGGCCCGTCGGGAGCCTTCTTTTCACTGCACTAGGGGCCCTTACGGACCCGAAAACTTTATAAGCCGCGCCTTTATAATATTTCGGCTCCGCTGGTCGGAGCCATATACATGGGGTGATCGCTGATATAATATGGGTCGTTTATTTGGTGAGGGCGATGGACGGCTGAGATTGAGTTGGCACTTCGCTATCAGCGGGGTCATGGGGGCTGCCACATAGAAACGCCGAAACCCATCGGACCCGAAATCCTTTATAAGCCGCGCTTTATATCTTTTCGGCTCCGCCCAGTCAGAGCCATATATAGGAATGAAGCGATAAGACATTAGCCATTGATCTGGGGCCCAAATGGATGGCTGAGATTTGGTCGTCGTTTCGCTGTCGGAGCAAGCTGGGGGCGGGACATTATATGCATATGACTGCCGATGCGATAGCGCAATCGGCGATCCGCAGACCATTTGTCAGGCTTATATACATTGTTTGCAACCATGCGATACACCGATTGGCGAAATCGCAATCGGCCTTTATTGATTGGACTCCCATATATGCATTGTGTTAACACACAACTCCCCTCCCGACTGTGATATCGCATCGGAGGGGGTCCAAATAGAACTCTTTTGCAATCGGAGGAAGCATTTTTTTAAAATGCAAAGGAAAAATGAATTCGGAGGGGTCTCCTTTGGCATGTTAAATGGCTTACAAGGCATTGGAAGGGGTCCGGTGGCCCAAAAAGAAGGAATTAATGCCTTGGAAGGATTTCCAAAGGCACTTGGGAGAATTTCAATGGATTTGAGAAGGATTTTAGGCCTTTAAAAGGGTTTGTGCCTTGGAAAAGGTAGAAACAAGGCCAAAAGATGGTTTTTATACATATGAAGGGAATCTATGCTTTTGTGAAGGAACCAAAAAGCATTAGAGGGGTTTTATGGAGTGATGAAGGGCTTTATGCATCGGAAGGAGTCCGAAATGCATCTGGAAGATGGTTAGAGGGGGGCAGCTGTTTTCGGGAAAAGTGCCTATTCAGAACGACCCTATCCCACAGGGTTGTGACAGAGACCTCAGAAACAAACAAGGAAAACTACTCTTCTATTCTTCTTTATGAACTAGAAGCGAAGATGATTAAGATGAACCGACCTGTGTCTTGCGCTAGTTGTTTGATCCAATCTATCCTCTCTTTGCCAGCTTCCACCGATCTGCTCCCTCACTTGCCCAGTGTCACCAAGTTCCTGCGAGTTCACAGAAGAGAGAAACTACACAAAGACATAGATTTATGTTCATAAAAATCTTAGGATCAGATTTAAGCTAAACATACAAATATAACACACATTAGATATACAAGCATGTAGGAGAAACTCAAGCAGTTTTATTGATAAAACAAGAAGATCCAGGAGGAGTTACAACTGATGAGTCCTGATCCAGCATCAACCTCCCAGCATAGAATCCCTTCTTCACCTCCAACAAAGCATAAATCACCCAATACTCTGATATCAATCACAAAACCAACAACAATTCTCTGCAATGTACAAAATTCCAGCCTCTGGATCTCTTGGTGAGGGATCCATATATAGATGTATGCAAAGAGGATGAGTCAGCTCATGAATTGATTAGTGGCTTCTCTCTGTCAGTTCTTGCTTCCACTTGGAGACTGAGAGACTCTTACTCATCACTGGTCGAATTCAGTGAGGCAAGTGTCATTGGAGAAGATTCTGGAAGCTTCCATTGTCTTTCCACCTCGTTGAATGACTCTGCCACTTGTCATTTGCCGCTCAACGCACCCTGTTAGTGCATTCAAGTGCATTGCAACCCACCTAACCAGTGTATTTGGGTGCTTTGCAACGCAGCCAGCTAGTGGAGCACTTGAAATGATCCTGTTTTGACTAGTTTTGAGTAGTTTCTGGTGGAGAACTTCTGGGAGAAGCTGTAATTTGTTGACCTTGTTTCTTTAGGAGCTGGAACAACATCTTTAGCGACTTAGGATCCCTTGGTTTATGGACATTTCATGCTTATAGCTGTAAGGCACAAAAATGTCTATAACAGTTGCCCCCTAAAGTATGAGGCTGTTTATCGGGTGAAATGCTTTATTAGGAGGATCCGAAGTTCTTCTAATGCTGGAGAGGAGACCTGTAATGAGATACAATACAATACATTATTTTCATATTGTTTTCATGATCTAGCTGAGGTGGGCATTCCCATGCTCAGATTTATAAATTCATTTTCATGTACATAGGACAGACAATCGTCTTATGGTAGACTGATGATTCTGGTGAAGTCATCATCCTTTTGGTAGGATGATTATCTGTGCTGCAATGCTGTACATTTCAATGTCTTTATTTTTCTTGAATATATTTCGCAGCCCGGATGGATGAAAACTAGATCTGGGGTCTTCAATCTCGTCCGATCTTCACTCTAAGTACAAGTTGATCCATGTGAGAAATGTTTTGAAGTTGAACATGGAAAGACATTGCTTGATTACCAGTCAATGATGTAAAATGTTAACAAGCGCGAGAGGAATCACCGATAATGATAATGACCCTCAAGGTACTGCATTACAATTCATGTGGTGTGAATAAAGGACTTGGCGTCGAACACCACGCAAAATCTTTCGGTCGAAGGTCATTGATGTATACCTGTCGCCGGAAGTGAGAAACTTGCCATTGAGGCATGCAAGCTTCAAAGTACTGAAGGGGTGTTCCTAGATCAAATTCTTGGATAATGAGCTGATGTCGAAAAGAAGCGATCCATCAAAGGAGGGCCTTAATGAATCCCACATCAATGACACGGAATGGAGCAAATGATTTTGATGGAAGTGAAAACGATCTGGTGACATACGGTTCAGGGTGGCGGTCATGAAAGAGTGAAGTATAATGTATGGTAGTGGATGGGACACAGGTGACTTCTCTGGATGACTTCTCTTGAACATGTCGGCGACACTTATGTGGTGGATCGGTAGCATTTACCCCAAATGTGGATGGTATGGCGTGACCATGGTGATGTGACCGGTGAATGAAACAACCCAACCCAACTCTGGCACGGAGTGGAAGTGTCATGTTCAAGAGTGACTTGCTACCAATAAAGTTTCTTTGAGTTTTCTTCCCAATTTTTCCCCAGTCATTTCTGACCAGTACCTCTTTATTTTTGTCAAGCTTGAGGAGGATAACATATGCTTGTTCTATAATTTTCCCTTCGGGCAAACCCATCGCTATGTTTTAACGAGCCTAGCGATAGTGAAACTCGTTCTCGTCTAAAGACAAGTTTGTCGCTATTATCTTTTTAACGAGCCTAACAACAAAGATAACTCGGTCCTTTTCCTTTTTAGGGAGTCTGAAAGGTAGGTAAAGATAACTCTTGAATTCCTTTTTCGTCATCTAACCCCTTAAGTCCGAAAAAGCATAAAACAATACAGAAGAGATGATTTTTCGATAGTTTTAACGAGCCGAACAAAACAAGCGCACGATCTCTTTGTGCAATAATCCCTCAGGTCCAAAAAGATTAAAATCTAGAGGAGGGATAGCACTTCGTGTCGCTTTAACAAGCTGGAAGGCCAAAACTTAGCATTCTTTTCATATTTTACGAGTCAGATGAAAAGAGCTTAAAGAAGACTCGTCTTTTGAGGAACGAGTGATAAGACGGGTAGCAGCTGATTCCAGGTAAGGTTTGGAATTTTCCAATCACGGCAGTGTCACAAGGATGGCTAGTGAAATCACTCTTCGCAGCTGTTCCTCAAAATGGGTAAACAATCAAATGGAGGTGAATGATCGGCCAAATGAAAAGCGGAGGTGATGGTGCAAACACGACTAAGGCTTTAATGGCTGAAAATGCTTCATTCACAGTGGTTATTTATCGGAGGATAGTTCATTTTTTAACGAGCTTAAACGCTGGTGGAAACATTTGCTCGATCTTATGTTTATTTTTTAACGAGCTTGAACTATGCGCTAAAACTGCTCGATTAAGTGGTCTTATTTTGATTTTTACCATAGATAGCTCTGTCCTTCCAAAGATAGTACTGTATTTTTCAACTGCTTCATCAAACTAGTTAGAAACATTTGCTTTGAAAATGAGATTAAAACACTAATACCTTACTCCGAACTACGTGAAAGTAATTAAAAAGTGTTTTTTACCTCTCATTTTACCATTTCATTTGAACTTGGTTTGTTGGAGCTTTGGAGGTGTTTTCCCCCTCGATTTTCATCAGCTGATTTCGGGAGATTCTGTGGACGATTCTCAGCGCCGTCTGGACCAGGTAGGAGCTAAACCCGAGCCCTTTCATTTCATGGTTTCCTTTTTGCATTCTGTGCCCTGTTCCCTGCTTTTCTGAGCCCCTGGGGTTTGATGGGCTCGTTCTGCCATCAACGCACCCTGGGTACATCGAAACCTGCACTGAATGTGGGTCCTCATGAAGGTAACTTGACATTCAATACACCTGTAACACATGTGCAGGTGCGTTGGGCGCAGAAAGGAAAGTTGTTGCACAGTTTTTAATGGAATTTTTCCCTGTTTCTCATCAAAATCAGGATCTAATCTCCTCTCTTGTTTGTTTTTGCAGAGATATTGGAGCAAAATGACCCTTACATGGTGAGAACGAGAACATGAAGAAGAGGACATGATTGCCCTACATGATCCTGTTACAGTGAACGCGCTGCGGAACTGTGGCTTGTTGAAGTTCTTCCGTATCTCTAGCATGAGACAGCAGATTAACTTGCTGAAGTATTTGCTTGACTCTTGGGACCCTGTCTGTTGTGGGGAAAAATGCCTATGCAGGACGATCCTATCCACCTAAGGTGTGACAGTGCCTTAGCAACAAACAGAGACAGCTATTCTAGTATTCTTCCTTTATGAATTAAGAATGAAGAGAGATGGATGGACTGACCGGTGTCTTCCGTTTTTCCCTCGATCCGATTTCTCTTCTCTCTGAGAGTTCCCAGCTACTTGCCTTCTCGCTCGCCCAGCTTCAACAGGTCTCTGCAAGATCACAAGAAGAGAACACTACACAAAGACATAGATTCATATTCATAACTAGTTCAGGATTAGAAATAAACTAAACATACTAATGCAATCATACATCAAAGATACATCAGTATATAGGAGGAACCAAGATAGCTTTATTGATGAATAACAAGGTTTAGGAAGAGATACAACCCAAAGGGCTCCAATCCAGCATCTCCTTCCCAGCAAATAGAATTCCTATCTTCACCTCCCTTTAAAGCATTAAGCACCCAATGATTCCAGTCTCAAACCAACAACAATTCTTTGCAATAACAAAATTCTAGCCTCTAGATCTCATGGAGGAGAGATCCATATATAGATGTTTGGAGAGAGGATGAGTCAACTTGAGATCTGACTAGTGTCCTCTCCCTCTGTCAGTTCTTGATTCCACTTGGAGGTTCTTGCTTCCACTTGGAGATTGAGAACCTCTTACTCATCACCAATCGAATTCACTGAGGCAAGTGTCATTGAGGAAGATTCTGGAAGCTTCCTGGGTCTTGACACCTCTTGGAATGAACTTGCCATTTGTCAATTCCCGCTCAGCGCACCCTGGTAGTGCTTCTACCTGCGTTGCAGTGCAGGTAGCCAGTGTTGACTTTGCATTTCAGCGCAAACAGCTAGTGGAGCCACTGAATTGATCCTGAATTGACTTGTTTTTTGAGCAGTTTCTGGTGGAGAACTTCTGTGAATTGCTATGGTTTGTTAACCTTGCTCCTCTAGGGGTAGGAACAACATGTTTTGGGACTTTGGATCCCTTAGATTATGGACATTTCATGCTCAATGCTGTAAGGCACAAAAATGTCTATAACAGTTGCCCCCTAAAGTATGAGGCCGTTTATCAGGTGAAATGCTTTATCCAAGAGGATCCGAAGTTCATCCAATGCTGGGAGGAGACCTGTAATAAAATACAATACAATACATTATTTTTCATACTGCTTTCATGATCTAGCTGAGGCGGGCATTCCCATGCTCAGCTTTATAAATTCATTTTTCTGTACATAGAACAGACAATCGTCTGATGGTAGACTGATAATTTTGATGAAATTATCATCCTTTGGGTAGGATGATTATCCGCTGCAATGATGTACATGTCAATGTCTTTATCTTTCCTGAATATATATCGCAGCCCGGATGGATGACTAGATCCGGGGTCTTCAAACTCGTTCGATCTTCACTCTAAGTACAAGTCGACCCATGTGAGAAATGTTCTGAAGTCAAACATGGAAAGACATCGCTTGATTACCGGTCAATGAGGTAATCCGTTAACAAGCGCGAGAGGAATCACCGATAATAATAATGACCCTCAAGGTACTGCAGTACAATTCACGTGGTGTGAATAAAGGACTTGGCTTCGAACACCACGCAAAATCTTTCGGTCGAAGGTCATTGATGTATACCTATCGCCGGAAGTGAGAAACTTGCCATTGAGGCATGCAAGCTTCAAAGTACTGAAGGGGTTGTTCCTAGGTCAACTTCTTGGATAATGAGCTGATGTCAACAAGAAGCGACCCGTCAAAGGAGGGCCTTAATGAATCCCACATCAATGACACGGAACGGAGCTAATGATTTTGATGGAGGTGAAAACGATCTGTGACATATGATTCAGGGTGGCGGTCATGAAAGGATGAAGGATAATGTATGGCAGTGGATGGGACACGGTTGACTTCTCTGAATGACTTCTCTTGATCATATGGCGACACTGATGCGATGGATCGGTAGCATTAACCCAAATATGGATGGTATGGCGAGACCATGGTGATGTGACCGGTGAATGAAACAACCCAACCCGATTGTGGTACGGAGGAAAAGTGTCATGTTCAAGAGCGACTTGCTACCATCAAAGTTTTCTTGAGTTTCTCCCAATTTTTCCCCAGTCATTGCTGACCAGTACCTCTTTATTTTTGTCAAGCTTGAGGAGGATAACATATTCTTTTTCTATAACTTGCCCTTCGGGCAAGCCCATCGCTATGTTTTAACGAGCCTAGTGATAGTGAAACTCGTTCTCGTCTAAAGACAAGTTTGTCGCTATTTAAAGATTTTAATGAGTCTAAGGACAAAGATAACTCGGTCCTTTTCATTTTTAGAGAGTCTGAAAAGGTACGTAAAGTCAACTCCGAAAGTCCTTTTTCATCACCTAATCCCTTAAGTCCGAAAAAGTATAAAACAATACAGAAGGGATGAGTTTTCGATAGTTTTAACGAGCCTCAAGCGCTCGATCTTTTTGTGCAATAATCCCTCAGGTCCAAAAAGATTAAAATCTAGAGGAGGGATAGAACTTCCGGTCGCTTTAACGAGCTGGAAGGCCAAAACTCGGCAATCTTTTCATATTTTACGAGTCAGATGAAAAGAGCTTAAAGAAGACTCGTCTTTTGAGGAATGAGTGATAAAACGGGTTAGCAGTTGATTCCAGGTACAGGTTGGAATTTTCCAATCACGGCAGTGTCACAAGGATGGCTAGGTGAAATCACTCTTCGCAGCTGTTCCTCAAAATGGGTAAACAATCATATGGAGGTGAACGATTGGCCAAATGAAAAGTGGAGGTGATGGTGCAAACACGACCAAGGCTTTAATGGATGATAATTTTACATTCACAGGTTATTTACCTGAATAGTTCATTTTTTTAACGAGCTTAAACGCGGGGAAAACACTTGCTCGATCTTATGTTTATTTTTTAACGAGCATGAACTATGCGCTAAAACTGCTCGGATCTTGCGTTTCTTTTTAATGAGCATGAACTGTGTGCTAAAACTGCTCGATTTATATGGTCAAATTTTTTATTTTTTACCATAACTAGCTTTTCCCTTTTCAAAGATAGTACTGTATCCTCAATTGCTGCATCAAACTAGTTAGAAATGAATAAAATTTGCTTGAAAATGAGATTAAAACCCTAATATTCCGCTTTGAACTACATAAAAAGCAATAAAAAAGTGTTTTTACCTCTCATTTTACCATTTCATTTGAACTTGGTTTGTTGGAGCTTTGGAGGTGCCTCTTCCCCCTTGATTTTCACCAGCTGATTTCAGGAGATTCTGTGGACGATTCTCAGTGCCGTTTGGACCAGGTAGGAGCTAAACCCTAGCTCTTTCTTTTCATGGTTTCCTTTTTCCATTCTGTGTCTGTTTTCCTGTCTCCCTGAGCCCCTGGGGTTTTGTTAGGGCACTCTGCCATCAGCGCACCTGGTTCACTCGAACCTGCGCTGAATTTCAAGCTGCATGAAGGCAGTTTGACCTTCAACGCAAGTGGAACACTGGCTAGTTGCACTGGGCACAGAAAAATAGTTTTGTTGCACAGTTTTTGATGAAAATTTTGCCATTTTCTCATCAAATCCAGGATTTAACTCCTCTCATGTTTGTTTTTCAGAGATTATTGGAGCAAAATGACCCTTACATGGCGAGAATGAGAACATGAAGAAGAGGACATGATTGCCCTCCATGATCCTGTCACGGTGAACGCGCTGCGGAACTGTGGTCTGCTGAAGTTCTTCCGTATCTCTAGTATGAGAGCGCAGATCTCCTTACTGCAGTATATGCTTGATGCTTGGGATCCTATCAACCAAGTATTTCAGATTAGGGGAAAATCTATCCCCTTGACCGTAGTAGACATTTACTTCTTGACTGGCTTGTCGAGGCGGGGTGCCCCCATTTCTTTGTCAGGTTCGGCCCGAGGGAATGACTCCGTGAGAGATTATGTCTGCCAGTATTGCAGGGAAGGATCTCAGCCGAGCAGAGACGGCAAGGTCGTTATCCGTGAGATTACTGACAGGTCTCTCAGGTCCATTCTGTATACTATTGGTAGGATGGCCGGTAGTGCATCTCTTCATGTTGCCAACAGATCCTATGTGCAGCATGCCTTGGAGTGTCTCCAACCGAAAGTATTCAACTGGTGTGATGCAGTACTTCTTCAGATGAAAATTCAGTTGACCAAGGTAAAGGATGGGAAGTTGAAGAACTTTGGATTTGGTTCTATTTTGACTGCCTTTGCCTTGGAGAAGATACCACTGATGCAGCCTTAGTATATTGCACTCGACTTGCCTTCTCCTACCGAGCCACGCATGCAGAGATGGGTTGATCACATGTCTAGGCATGCTGGTCAATCTTAGATTTCTTTCACTGGTACCTTCTTCAGGTGGTTCGAGCATCAGGAGATGGTCTATTCCGAGTATCCATATGTCGGCATGGATTACCGAGGTGATCCGGATTTGGTACTGCCGGATGGCGAACAGTGGGGCGCTATTGGTAAAATATTCGACCATATCATTGTTTACTGTTTTTATTTATAATTTCCTTGTGCTTTATTCTATCAAGACTTTAATCAAACTCATGTGTGCATGCAGATGTTGGTCCTGTTCGCCCAGCAGTTCACCCGAGAGCACCAGTCGCTGCCCCAGCAGGGGAGACTGCTGGGAGGGTTATTCTTCGTGACCTTGATGTGGCCGAGACCCTCACAGCTGTGGAGGAGCAGGTTGAGAGCCTTACTCTTGGCATTCCGGATGTGCGGATCGACGAGTTACCTTTACAGTTGCAGCGGCATACTACTGGCGTGCCTAGACGATGGACTCGTCTCTTGCGCATGATTGCAGAGGCCGTGACGTGCTATCATGAGCATCACTAGGCTAGGGTGCCCCCTAGCATTTTGAGTTTTTTGGGTCATGCGACCAATTTTGTCTTGGTTACAGAAGATTATATGTAAACGATAAACAACTTATATATATTTTGATTTTCGGGGTTTATTCTGGTTGAGTTATATGATCCATTTGTACAACATTGATGGTGCATTTCTTTTTATAAATGTCGCAAATGTCTATCTAACACATAGTTTGCTAATGAGTCGGTTAATGTGTTTAAGTTTCTGGAAATATGTTGGTATTGAATTAAATCAAACTGTCTTTCCAAAATCTTAACCCTTAGAAACATACGATAAATAGCTGGATTGCGGACGGAATATATACCATTGAGTTGTAGAATTACGAGTTGTGAGTCTAGCCTGGCGATTAGTTGGAGTATACCATGGGTGATGGCATCAGAGAGTAGTTCTATCAATGCGCTATACTCAGCGATGTTATTCGTTGATTTCCCAATACATACACCTCTAAAACTTACTAACTCGCCGCTTGGATAAAAAATGGCCCAGGCCGCGGAGGACAGGTTCCGCGAACTACGACTCGCTTCGTCGGCATATCCAACACATATCTACAAAAGGTTTGACATCTGCAATAAATGTAAAAAGGTGGATTACTCGACCAAAACAAACACTTTAGCGAAAACAAAATACAACAAAAGCACACAGGTTACTATTTAAGCATAGTAATGCTTGAGGTACAACCCATTGCGAGGTTGCGCCAGTGGAATTCCGTCATAATCCATTAACTCGTAGGCTCCTTTTGCTAATACTCGTTTAACAATATAGGGGCCCATCCATAAAGAATTAAATTTACCTGCTCCCAATTTATCGGATTCTTGGTCGTAAAGCAAGACCAAGTCACCTTCTGAGAAGACACGGGGTTTGACATTTTTGTCGAACTGCGCCTTGACTCGTTTCTTATGGGCTTCGTTAGCCAAAGCGGCGTCACGACGGGTTTCATCCAATTGGATTAATTCCAAGAAACGGGCCTCTTCTTTTGAAGTTCTGGGGAGGAGATCGATTGCGAGTTTAAGAGATGAAATTTTGCACTGGACTGGTAAGACTGCCTCCAGCCCATACACTAGTTGGAAAGGTGTGAACCCAGTCGCATTTCTTACTGATGTTCGGTAAGCCCACAAGGCTGAGTACAGGATCAGGTGCCACCTTCTTTTGTGAACTCCGATCATCCTTTGCAACATACGCTTCAGGACCTTGTTGATCGCTTCAACTTGTCCGTTAGCTTGCGGATAATACGGGGTAGAGCTGTCGTGAGATAGCCCTAGCTTGGCAGCTAATTCAACCATCATGTGATTGCGAAAATGCGATCCATGATATGTAACTATAGCCTGTGGTACGCCGAACCTGGCGACTACATGATTCAAAAAGAAAAGGGCAGCTGTTTCACCAGTGTTATCTAATGTAGGCATTGCCTCGGCCCATTTGGTAAAATAGTCAACGGCGACTATGATATACCCATGCCCCCTGGTCGAGGTGGGGTTACATGTCATGAAATCGATGCCCCATTTGGCGAAAGGCCCAACAACAACTATTGGCTATAAAGGTGCGGGTGGTCTTCTGGTTTTGCTATCAAAAATTTGACAAGCATGGCAACTTCTGACTGCAACATGGTTGGCCAGAAGTATCCTGCTCGTAAGATTTTCTGTGCTGTTGCATATCCAGATTGATGCCCCCCACACGCGCCCGAATGACACTCATTCAGGGCTTTTTCGGCCTCCTCATGGGTGAGGCACCTCCTCAGAACTGTATCGATACCACGACGGTAAAGCGTATCACCGACGATCATGTAGTCTTTTTCTTGGTACCGTATACGTTTCTGTTCAGAGTGAGAGGAGTTAGGCCTGAAATTTTGGGTTTGGAGATAAATTATGATATCTCCATACCACTCATTGCTTGTAGATATCAGAAACAAATTCTCATCCACGATTGATTCTTCGGATGTTTCATCGTTGGACGATGATGGGAGATCGCACAATAATTCTGCGAAAACTAGAGCTTTCTTTGATTTGGATTTTACAAATTCCAGATCAAACTCTTGAAGGATCGCTATCCATTTTGAATATTTGCTCCCCAACAACTGTCGTGACAATATATAAGTCATGGGGTTGCAATCTGATAAAATGGTAGTTTTCCGAAAGAGGACATAATGTCAAAATCTTTGAATCGCTTGAACAGCTGCAAGCGCTAGTTTTTCAACATAAGAATATTTGCTTTCTGTATCATTCAAGTTTTTACTTAAATAATATATAGGATGTTCAATTCCATCGACTTCTTGAACTAAAACCATCGCAATGGTCGTATTTGCTGCAGCCAGATACAGGTTAAAATCTCTTTGATAGTCCAGGGCATACATTAATGATGCTTTTACTATAGAATCTTTCAGAGCGTCAAAGGAAGCTTGCGCCGCCTGATCCCAGACAAAAGGTACATCCTTTTTCAAAAGACGAGTATAACCTTTAGCAAGTTCTGTGCAATTTGGAATGAACCTCCTCAAAAAGTTTGCTTTCCCTTGGAGTTTCTGAATCTGAAGCAAATTTGAAGGTGGAGGAAAATTAATGATTGCCTGAACCTTGCAAGGGTCGAGACGAATCCCATCCTTATAGACTACAAATCCAAGTAAACGACCAGAACCGACGCAAAATACATATTTGTGCGGATTGAGTATTATCTTGTAGTGTCGGCAATGTAGAAATATCGCTCTTAAATGCTGCGGATGATCAGTCCGCTTTCGCGAATGAGCCGGAAGGTCATTGAGATATGGTTGAACAATGTTCTTGATGTCATGGAAGGCATAATTCATTGCCCTCTGAAAAGTCGCCCCTGCGTTCTTTAAACCAAAGGGTAATTTTCGATAAGCGAATGTGCCCCACGGACAAATGAATGCAGTCTTTGACTGGTCCTGTGGGCGGATATTTATTTGATTATACTCGGAAAATCCATCCATGAATGAAAAGATTTCACATCCGGCGCATTCATCAATTATCTGTTCGATGAAGGGTGTAGGGTAGTTGTCTTTCGGACAAGCTTGGTTTACATCCCTATAATCGACACACACTCTGATCGTCCCTTGTTTCTTCATAACAGGGACAATATTTGATACCCAATCGGTTAGAGGAACTGGGTAGATGAAACCAGCATGGAGAAGCTTTTCAACTTCTGCTTTAATGGCAACGGCTTTCTTGGGGTGCACCTGCCGAAGCCGTTGTCTTACTGGTTTGACATCAGGATACATCTTAATTTCGTGTTCAACGATACTCGAGTCAATGCCTGGCATTTCATCATATGACCAAGCAAAGACATCTCTGAACTCGCGAAAAAGAGCGTTATATATTTCCAGTTTTGAAGGAGAACAACCTTTGCCAACACAAATATTCTCTACAACATTTGTTTTAGTCGAGATATTTGTGGCTATAGTCTCTTCAATATTGGATAAGTTTCACTCGGAATCCACCGTATTTATAGTATTTGATAGGAATTCAAAAACTGAAGGGTGATAAAGGTCATGTTGAGTATCTTCTTCATATTCTGGAAGAAGGGAACGATGGTGGCAATCATTCCACGGTGCCCCCTCAATCAACATTGATTGTAGGATTCTTTCGTCGGTTCTATGCACTCTCGACCAAGGATCTAATGGGGTACCATATTCTCTAGACCTATCTACCCAAACGCTTGATGAGCGTTGATTTGGGTTCGCCTCCCATGCCCGAAACATTGATTGCTACAATATTTCTATTGGGCTTGGGGGCAAAACCATTGCATGATCCATGTTGATATCGTCTTCTGAGATCTTCATGGAAGATATCATGTTGCAGGCCCCTACTAACGCTACTTCTCCTATATAAATTGGAGGTGGAAGTGCGAAAGTTCCCATTAATGTGGGGTCTTTTAATAGGCCTACTTCGATATCTTGAAGTGAATGGTTGCTTCCATGGATCATGGGAATGCTTCTTGTAACTTGTGAACCATTAGGGAGGAAGTTTTGTTGGTCGACGATCATAATCCCTCCTTGAAAAGGGAATGCGATCTTCCTAAAATAAGTCGACACTACAGCTGCCATGGCATATATCCATGGTCTTCCCAGTAGGATGTTGTAGTCAAGATTCCCATCGATGACTTCAACATCTATTTCCACTATTTTTCCTCCCAGTTCAACCTTCAAGTTATTTAGGATACCGTACGGGGTATATGTCCTTCCGTCGAATGCTTTTAATGTCGTCGAAGATCGCGACAAGGTCGGAGATCCTAAAGTTTTCCAGCAACTCATCGACATAATACATGTAGATGCCCCCTCATCAATAATTGTTCGGTGAACAGTTTTGTTGAGGGCTTTCACTTGAATAAGGAAAGCTAGTTGTGCTGGTAACTGAGGATCGTATCCTTTGTGGTCGAAGGATACAAGATTGGAATCCTTAGGATCAACCCCACCAATGGCTGATAACAAAGCCTGCCTTTGGGATGGACAATTTTGTAGTACTTCAAGAGTCGACATAGCGGATGGCGATTGGGCCAAATCTTCCACTATGTTATAATGCTACGCCGCTCTGGCACGAGGATTAAATGTCGACTTGTGTACTACTCCCTTTGGCGATTTTATCGTTAATTCAGGAATGATGGGCGGTACAACTTCTGTCGAAGTTGTTGTCGAACTACTTGGTTGATCTTTACCTTTGTCATTCGACAACTGGGGATTCCCGTAATCTTTGTTCCTTGTCGAAATCAAAGAATCATTTTGTTGCTTGGAGATCGACAACATTAGCACTTGCGACGGGGAAGCATTTCCACTATCAACCAGATTTTGACCTGGATTTGGAAACGGATCAGTTAACACAGCTGAGGTTTGCGAAATTTTGAAGAACCTTTTCAGCTCAGCTTTATATGGACAATTTCCTGTCCAATGATCCTCGTCACATACAAGACATGGACTTTTTGGTTTCCCTTTCCCAGGAGGGTTTGAAGAAGTTTTTCTGGGAGACGACTCACCCTGTTTCTTCTTCTTCCCTTTGTTTTGCTTCTTCTTGCTTCCTGGTTGATCGGTTTCTTTGCCTCTATCTGCTGATATGGAATTTACTTCCGAATCAAGAATTTCTTCTTTTACATTTTGATCTGAAGTCTTACGGGCTTTCTTAGACGAAGCCTTTGTCGATTTCGCGTTTGTCGTGCCAATTACACCATCGCCGGCATGAGAGTCACTATTTGATTTAGGAGGAGGAGGAATTGAGAATTCTGGTCTAGGGGCGTTAGGTATTTTGTCGTAGAGCGTGCCAGACTGAGTGTAGACTAAGTCTAGATATTGTGCACGAGCAATAACTTGCTCCTCTGTTATGACTCCCCCCTTGGCCACATCTTCCGTTATGGAAGGAAGTAACGACTTGATAAACCATTCAGCTAATAGCTGAGCGGGAACATATGTTTTCACCATCCTACGACGACGACGCCATTCATGTATATGATCAGATATATGAGTGGCCGTTGTCTGTTTGAAGTTGGTTAAGATTTCTGTTCCCGTTTCATACCTTATCGGTAATTGAAAATGGGTTAAGAAAGTCGTGGCTAGGGAGCTAAAATTGTCGAACGAGGCTCTAGGTAATTCAATATACCATTTAGCCGCTGGACCCGTTAACTTCCTCTGAAAAAGGTGAAGCCTTATCGAATAATCGTTCAGGGTGTTTAATGAACACCACAGATGAAATGTCATCATGTGATTCGATGGATCTTCGCCTGGATTTCCATTAAATTTAGGAATGTTCGATGGAAGTTTCTGAGGAATCGCTGGCCACCAAGGGGCGTAAGCAATTGGATCATTTGTTAACCGGTGTAAATCGGGTAACTCTAAAGTTGCCACGAATGGTAACTGTTGATTTAGGTTAGGTGAAGCATACCCAGGGTACGATGGCATTGCCTGAGCAGTGGGCCTTTGCATACCAGCATGATGTAATTGGTGTTGGTATGACTGATACGGTTGGTGGACTTGACCACTGTAAAGCGGCTGGTTTTGACCGTTTTGAATGTACGGTTGTCCACTGTTCGCAAAGATCTGCTGCTCAGAACCTTGGTACACTTGCTGGAATTGTGGTTGTTGGTATTGCACCAGCCACGGTTATGAAGCCATGTTCTGTTGCGCTATACTAACGGGCGAACCAAGATGTGGGGCAATTGTACCCGTTTGGACCTGTGTCGCCCCACCAGTTGGCGATTGTGGTTGAGTCACAGGGTCAAGGGGCTGTTGCATTACAACCTAAGAAATCTGAGGCTGACATACAACAGGCATCGTTTGAACTTGTGACACTATTACAATAGCTGGTGTTGTCGGGATGTTCGACATAGGTACACATTGTTGCATAAAATACACAACTCTTGGTTGTTAGGATAATATAGGCACCCAACCACTTGTCGTAACTCCAGTATAACCTGAATACTGTTGTGAACTCCCGTACGGATACCCTCCCGGAGGGGGTAATGAAAGGGCATACTGCCCCCCATACGGCGGCAATCCGGAACTCAATGGGATTGTTTGTCCTTGGGGACTGGATTGCCCAAATTGACCTCCAAAGGGATCAATCTGGCAAGTCTCAACATAAGAGTTTCCAGACATTATTCCGGAGGAACAAACTAGAATGGGCCACACTGTCGAAATAGTCCCTGGGTGGACTCCTTCTAGCGGTTGCGAGCTAGTTGGGATAGATGGTACGCCGACAAACATTGTCGGAGTGATGGCAGGGAGTTCTGTTGTCGCTGTGTCGTTCGACACAGTCCTAGATGTTGACGGGTTTTCAGACATTTTGAGTCTATCCAATAGATTGCCTAGCGATTCTACAAGAACTTCCACTGGTGATAGACTAACTTCTGATGTAGAAGGAAATAGTGTGACCCCTACTCCAAAATGTGTTGGAGTACTTGCTTACAGATCTTCTGCAATTTCCTCTATCGCAATCAAACCAGGTGGAAGAGGAAGACCGTCAGGTCCGTAAAATATTTCTGGTGCCGAAGAAGGGGTTGATTCGACAGCAACAGTTGTTTGAGGAGCAAGACTCTCTGAACCGGGCGCAGATGAAACTGGTTCAGTAACGCAAGTATTTGCTCTCAGACTAGGATCAGTGTCACTGTCCCTCTGTGGCTGTTGAACTTCTTCTATAGAGGCAGGGTTTCCAGAAATGTTTGGAGTAACCGGAATCTCAGATGTTGTTGGAACACTTGTTCTAACTTTGATAGGAGATTTCGAACCGGTTAAACGAGTTCGCTTTGTCTGTACTGTTTTCGATTCCGGAGACAAAGACGGTTGACTCGTAAGCCTCCGCGAACGACGGGGTTTCAATTGACTTTCTTCCACGATTGCGGATTACTCGATCAACCAAAATACAAAAGGGGAAAGTATGTTTCCGAATTGAATGAATTTTTAGACGCTTTAGACACAACTTGCTTTTTCACTTTTAAAGAGTCGAGAAAAAGCTAAAGATGACTCTAGTCTCCTTCGATGTTTTAACGAGCCCGAAGTGAAAAATGCTCAGATGGACTTTTTCTGTTATAGAGTTTGAAAAAGGCTAAAAGAAACTGCTCTGGAGTTCTAGGCAGAGGGTGTGCCAAACTTTTCGCAAAACCGCAGAATACTTTTTAGGGTACAGGCGGTCGATCTTCCTGAATGCTGTGTTCAGTGCATTGCGATCAGTAGGGCGGCCGACACGGCTTCCTAAGGATAAAGGTTTTATGCCTATAGGGGTCTCCCAATATATACGCGATGGTACGTGGGAGCACAATTCGTACTGGCGCTATCGTCCCTCAGGAGGAATCACCCACCATCAACGAGATTGAAAGTCACCAGGCTTTACGACGCCGGAACACGTCTCTAGCCTAGACCTCTATGTTGTGCGTTATGTTGCAAAGCGTTGTTAAGTTCATTCAATTTATTTTAAGTTGATCTTTTTAGAAGTTTTCCTTTCTGGATCACCACGAGATGTATGATACAATTCCTTAATGCAGTCTAAAGATGATAAGCAAGCTTTATATCTTTTCAACTATGAAAATCCTAGCTACTGAGGGAAAAGAAAGACACCATCTTTTCTCAAAGAGAAATCGGCACACTCTAATGCAATTTTCCTAAATCAAGCATGCAAACTATCAAAATGCAAATGCACAATGCAGGTGTTTGTTTTCTGCTTGCTTAGTATTGATGCCTACAAATAAAGCTTTTTGTACAACTTTGAATTTGCTTTTAAATGACAAATACAAACAAGTTTACTTTTTCGAAATCAGAAAGGGTAGAAGAGAATACAACACTTTACGACTTTCGAAATGAACACTTGTTTCGACACTTAAAAGAGACAAACTCAAACCGATAAGCAAAAGCAACTGTATAATCAACTGTAAACAGCCAATGAACTCTCTCCTAAGATCACAATCGACAGATCTGAATCAAGGGCTAGAGGATGATTATTTCACTCTTGCAAAGGAAAACTTCGAATGACGCCACAAACACATAAAAACACTCACAGTCTTTTTGTACAAAAGGAGGTGGAATTTAAGCAGAGAAAAGGAGTTATCAGACTGGTACCTATGCTGGTTACAGGCTGCAAAAAACAGAGATCAAAACAAGGCAAAATAGAGCAGAGAACCCCAGCTGCACAAGGCCTAACTGGATCAGCGCAACCTCAACACAGGGGTTTTGACATTCAGCGTAGGTAGCCTTCACGGGACCTGCGTTGAAATGCAGAACCTCTTCACAGGGTCTGCGCTGAAAGAAAAACGAGAGTTTTTCACTGGGTTCTGGGTCACAGTTTGTTGATTAATCAACGGTTTCAGGCCAAATAAAAGCAACAAGCAAGGTACAATCAAAGGGATGCTTTGAGGGAGTACTAAGATCTATCACAAAGGATCATCAAATCATTTGTGAGTCCATTGTTCAAATCATAGACAAATCCAGTGATTGGATCAAAGCAGCAGCTCTCTACTTTGCATCTGAGAATAGCAGATGCAGTTCAATTGTTGCTGTTGAGTCTATGAAACAAACAATGATAGAGACACAAATAAAATGACTAAAGAGATCTCCCCAGCGGAGTCGCCAATTTGTTGTGGGGAAAAATGCCTATGCAGGACGATCCTATCCACCTAAGGTGTGACAGTGCCTTAGCAACAAACAGAGACAGCTATTCTAGTATTCTTCCTTTATGAATTAAGAATGAAGAGAGATGGATGGACTAACCGGTGTCTTCCGTTTGTCCCTCGATCCGATTTCTCTTCTCTTTGAGAGTTCCCAACTACTTGCCTTCTCGCTCGCCCAGCTTCAACAGGTCTCTGCAAGATCACAAGAAGAGAACACTACACAAAGACATAGATTCATATTCATAACTAGTTCAGGATTAGAAATAAACTAAACATACTAATGCAATCATACATCAAAGATACATCAGTATATAGGAGGAACCAAGATAGATTTATTGATGAATAACAAGGTTCAGGAAGAGATACAACCCAGAGGGCTCCAATCCAGCATCTCCTTCCCAGCAAATAGAATTCCTATCTTCACCTCCCTTCAAAGCATTAAGCACCCAATGATTCCA
Organism: Pinus tabuliformis; assembly: GCA_031772625.1. Lineage (NCBI taxonomy): Eukaryota > Viridiplantae > Streptophyta > Pinopsida > Pinales > Pinaceae > Pinus > Pinus tabuliformis. The sequence continues at coordinate 9,479,043 of CM062808.1, forward strand.
GTCTCAAACCAACAACAATTCTTTGCAATAAAAAAATTCCAGCCTCTAGATCTCATGGAGGAGAGATCCATATATAGATGTTTGGAGAGAGGATGAGTCAGCTTGAGATCTGACTAGTGTCCTCTCCCTCTGTCAGTTCTTGATTCCACTTGGAGGTTCTTGCTTCCACTTGGAGATTGAGAACCTCTTACTCATCACCAGTCGAATTCACTGAGGCAAGTGTCATTGAGGAAGATTCTGGAAGCTTCCTGGGTCTTGACATCTCTTGGAATGAACTTTCGATTTGTCAATTCCCACTCAGCACAACCTGGTAGTGCTTCTACCTGCATTGCAGTGCAGGTAGCCAGTGTTGACTTTGCATTTCAGCGCAGACAGCTAGTGGAGCCACTGAATTGATCCTGAATTGACTTGTTTTTTGAGCAGTTTCTGGTGGAGAACTTCTGTGAATTGCTGTGGTTTGTTAGCCTTGTTCCTCTAGGGGTAGGAAAAACATGTTTAGGGACTTTGGATCCCTTAGATTATGGACATTTCATGCTCAATGCTGTAAGGCACAAAAATGTCTATAACACTGTCAACCAGGTTTTCCAGATTAGGGGCAAATCTATCCCCTTGACCGTAGTAGACATTTATTTCTTAACTGGCTTGTCGAGGCGGGGTGCCCCTATCTCTTTGTCAGGTTCGGTCTGAGGAGGCGATTCTGTGAGAGATTATGTCTGTCAGTATTGCAGGGAAGGATCTAAGCCAAGTAAAGACGACAAGATCATCATCCGTGATGTCACTGATAGGTCCCTTAGGACTATCCTATTTACTTTTGGTAGAATGGCCGGTAGCGCATCTCTTCATGTAGCCAACAGATCCTATATGCAGCATGCCTTGGAATGCCTTCAACCGAAGGTGTTAAACTGGTGCGACGCAGTACTTCTTGTTATGAAAGAGCAGTTGACCAAGATAAAGAACGGGAAGTTGAAGAACTTTGGGTTCGGTTCCATTTTGACCGCCTTTGCCTTGGAGAAGATACCACTGATGCAGCCGCAGTACATTGCACTCGACTTACCTTCTCCTACTGAACCACGCATGCAGAGATGGGTTGACCATATGTCTAGGTATGCTGGTCAATCTCAGATTTCGTTTTCTGATACCTTCTTCAGTTGTTTTGATCGTCAGGAGATGGTCTATTCTGAGTATCCATATGCTGGTATGGACTTCCGGGGTGATCCAGATTTGGTACTGCCGGATGGTGAGTAGTGGGGTGCTGTTGGTAAAATCTCTGACCATATTGCTGTTTACTATTTTTTTCTATAATGTCCTTGCGCTTTGTTCTATCAAGACTCTAATCAAACTCATGTGTACATGCAGATGTCGGTCCTGTTCATCCAGTAGCTTGTGTGAGAGTACCAGCTGTTGTCCCAGGAAGAGAGGCTGCCGGAAGGGTTATTCTTCGTGACCTTGATGTGGCCGAGACTCTTACAGCTGTGCAGGAGCAGGTGGAGAGCCTTAATCTTGGTATCCCGGATGTGAGGATTGACGAGCTACCTTTGCAGTTACAGCGGCATACTACTGGTGTGCCTCGACGATGGACTCGTCTCTTACGCATGATTGCACAGGCTGTGACTTGCTATCACGAGCATCATTAGACTAGGGTGCCCCCTAGCATTTTGAGTTTTGGGTCGTGTGACCGATTTTTGTCTTGGTTACAGAACATTATGTGTAAACCATAAAAAACTATATATGTATTTTTGATTTTCGGAGTTTTCTTCTGATTGAGTTATGTGATCCACATGTAGAACATTGATGATGTGTTTCTTTTTATAAATGTTGCAAATGTCTATCTAACACATAGTTTGCTAATGAGTCGGTTAATGTGTTTAAGTTTCTGGAAATATGCTTGTATTGAATAAGATCAAATTGTCTTTCCAAAATCTTAACCCTTAGGAACATGCGATAAATAGCTAGGTTTCGGACGGAATATATACCATTGAGCTGTAGTATTACAAGCTGTGAGTCTAGCCTGACGATTAGCCGGCGTATACCATGAGTGATGGCATCAGAGAGAAGTTCTATCAACGCACTATATTCAACGATATTTTTTGTTGATTGACCAATACATACACCTCTGAAACTTACTAACTCGCCACTTGGATCAAAAATGGCCCAGGCTGCGGAGGACAGGTTCCACGAACTATGACTTGCTCCGTCGGCGTATCCAACACATGGCTCCAATAGGTTTGACATTTGCAATAAATATAAAAAGGTGGATTACTTGACCAAAATAAACACTCTTAGCGAAAACAAAAATATAACAAAAGCATATTGGTTACTACTAGGCATAGTAACGCTTGAGGTACAACCCATTACGAGGTTGCGCCAGTGGAATCCCATCGTAATCCATCAACTCGTAGGCTCCTTTTGCTAACAACCGCTTAACAATGTAGGGGCCCATCCATAAAGAGTTAAATTTACCTGCTCCCAGTTTATCGGATTCTTGGTCGTAAAGCAGGACCAAGTCACCTTCCGAGAAGACACGGGGTTTGACATTTTTGTCGAACTGCACCTTGACTCATTTCTTATGGGCTTCGTTAGCCAACGCAGCGTCACGATGGGTTTCATCCAATTGGATTAATTCCAAGAAACGAGCTTCTTCTTCTGAAGTTCCAGGGAGGATATCGATTGCGAGTTTGAGAGACGAGATTTCACACTTGACTGGTAAGACTGCTTCCAGGCCATATACCAGTTGGAAGGGCGTGAACCCGGTCGCATTCCTTACCGACGTTCGGTAAGCCCACAAAGCCGAGTATAGGATTAGGTGCCATCTTCTTTTGTGAACTCCGATCATCCTTTGCAGCATGCGTTTCAGGACCTTGTTGATCGCTTCAACTTGTCCGTTGGCCTGCGGATAATATGGAGTAGAGATGTCGTGAGATAGCCCTAGTTTGGCAGCTAATTCAACCATCATGTGATTACGAAAATGCGATCCATGATCTGTGACTATAGCCTGTGGTATGCCGAATTTGGCGACTACATGATTGAAAAAGAAAAGGGCAGCTGTTTCACCAGTATTATCTAATGTAGGCATCGCCTCGGCCCATTTGGTAAAATAGTCCACGGCGACTATAATATACCCATGCCCCCCGGTCGAGGTGGGGTTACATGTCATGAAATCGATGCCCCATTTGGCGAATGGCCCAACAACAACTATTGGCTGTAAAGGTGCGGGTGGTCTTCTGGTTTTGCTATCAAAAATTTGACAAGCATGGCAACTTCTGACTGCGGTTATGCAATCCTTGAACATGGTTGGCCAGAAGTATCCTGCTCATAAGATTTTTTGTGCTGTAGCATATCCAGATTGGTGCCCCCCACACACGCCTGAATGACACTCATTCAGGGCTTTTTCGACTTCCTCATGGGTGACGCACCTCCTCAGAACTGTATCAATACCACGACGGTAAAGTGTATCACCGACGATCATGTAGTCTTTTGCTTGGTATCAAATACGTTTTTGTTCAGAGTGAGAGGTATTTGGCCTAAATTTTTGGGTCTGGAGATAAATGATTATATCTCCATACCACTCATTGCTTGCGGATATCAGAAACAAACTTTCATCCACGAATGATTCTTCGGATGTTTCATCGTTGGACGACGATGGGAGATCAAATAATAATTCTGCGAAAACTAGAGCTTTCTTTGACTTGGATTTTACAAATTCCAGATCAAACTCTTGAAGGATTGCTATCCATTTTGAATATTTCCCCCCCAGCAACTGTCGCGACAATATATAATTCATGGGGTTGCAATCTGACAGAATGGTAGTTTTCCGAAAGACATCACTGTATGACTAGGCAAAGACATCTCTTAATTCGCGGAAAAGAGCGTTATATATTTCCAGTTCTGAAGGAGAACAACATTTTCCGACATAAATATTCTCTACAATATCTGTTTTGGTCGAGATATTTATGGCTATAGTCTCTTCAATGTTGGACAAGTTTCGCTCGGAATCCACCGTATTTACAGTATTTGATAGAAAATCAATTACTGAAGGATGGTAGAGGTCATTTTAAGTATCTTCTTCGTAATTTGGAAGAAGAGAGTGATGGTGGGAATCATTCCATGGCGCTCCTTCAACTACCATTGCTTGGAGAATTCCTTCGTCGGTATCATGCACTTGTGACCAAGGATCTGAAGGAGTACCATATTCTCTAGACCTATCCATCCAAACGCTTGATGAGCATTGATTTGGGTTTGCCTCCCATGCCAGAAACATTGATTGCTATAATATTTCTATTGGGCTCGGGGGAAAAACCATTGCATGATCCATGTGGATATCGTTTTCTGAGATCTTTGCGGAAGATATCATATTGCAGGTTCCTATCGACGCTACTTCTGCCAAATCCATTGGAGGTGGAAGAGCGAAAGTTCTCATTAGTATAGGATCTTTTAGTAGGCCTACTCCGATATTCTGAAGCGAATGGGGGCTTCCATGGATCATGGGAATGCTTCCTGTAACTTGTGAACCATTGGGGAGGAAGTTTTGTTGGTCGACGATTGTAATTCCCCCCTGAAAGGGAAATGAAATCTTTCTAAAATAGGTCGACACAACAGTTGCCATGGCATATGTCCACGGTCTTCCTAGTAGGATGTTGTAATCAAGATTCCCATCGATGACTTCAACATCTATTTCTACTATTTTTCCTCCTAGTTCGACTTTCAAGTTATTTAGGATACCGTATGGGGTATATGTCCTTCCGTCGAATGCTTTTAATGTTGTCGCAGATCGTGACAAGGTTGGAGATCCTAAAGTTTTCCAGCAGCTCATCGACATGATACATGTAGATGCCCCCTCATCAATAATCGTTCGATGAACAGTTTTGTTGAGGGATTTCACTTGAACAAGGAAAACTAATTGAGCTGGTAACTGAGGATCGTACCCTTTGTGGTCAAAGGATACAAGATTGGAATCCTTTGGATCAATCCCACCAATGGCTGATAACAAAGCCTGCCTTTGGGATGGGCAGTTTTGCAGTACTTCAAGAGTCGACATAGCGGATGGCGATTGGGCCAAATCTTCCACTATGTTATAATGCTGCGCCGCTCTAGCGCGAGGATTAAATGTTGACTTGTGTAGTACTCCCTTTGGCGGTTTTATTGTCAATTCAGGGATGGTGGGTGGTACAACTTCTGTCGAAGTTGTTGTCGAACTACTTGGTTGATCTTTGTCCTTGTTGTTCGACAGTTGAGGATTCCCGTAATCTTTGTTCCTTGTCAAAATCAAAGCATCATTTTGCTGTTTCGAAATCAACAACATTAGCACTTGAGACAGGGAAGCATTTCCACTTTCAACCATATTTGTTCCTGGATTCGGAAATGGATCGGTTAACACTGCTAAGGTTTTCGAACTTTTAAAGAATCTATTAAGCTCAAATTTGTATGGACATTCTCTTGTCCAATGATCCTCGTCGCATTTCATGCATCCTGTAGAGGGTTTCCTATTTCCAGGAGGGTTTGAAGAAGATTTTTCGGGAGATTGCTCATCCTGTTTCTTCTTCTTCCCTTTTCCTTTCTTCTTGCTTCCTGGTTGTTTGGCTTCTTTACCTTTATCTGTCGATACAGCATTTACTTTCGAAGCAAGAGGTTCGTCTTTTGCATTTTGACCTGAAACCTTACGGGCCTTTTTAGATGTGGCCTTTGTCGATTTTGCGTCTGTCGTGCCAATCACGCCATCTCCAGCATGAGAGTCATTGTTTGATTTAGGAGGAGGAGGAATCGAGGATTTCGGTCTAGGGGCGTCAGGTATTTTGTTGTAGAGTGTGCCAGACTGAGTGTAAATAAAATCCAGATATTGTGCACGAGCGATCACTTGCTCTTCTGTTACGACCCCCCCCTTTGCAACATCTTCCATGATGGAAGGCAGTAATGACTTGATAAACCATTCAGCTAATACCTGATCGGGAACGTACGTTTTTACCATCCTATGACGACGCCGCCACTCATGTATATGATCAGATATGAGAGTGGCTGTTGTCTGTTTAAAGCTGGTAAGCAGTTCTGTTCCCGTTTCATACCTTATCGGTAATTGAAAATGGGTTAAAAAGGTTGTGGCTATGGTGCTGAAGTTGTCGAACGAAGCTCTAGGCAATTTAATGTACCATTTTGCCGCCGGACCTGTTAATGTCCTCTGAAAAAGGTGAAGCCTTATCGAATCATCATTTAAAGTGTTTGATGAACACCATAGATGAAATGTCATCACGTGATTCAATGGATCTTCACCCGGATTTCCATTAAATTTAGGAATATCTGATGGAAGTTTGTGTGGAATCGCTGGCCACCAAGGGGCGTAAGTAATTGGATCGTTTGTTAGCAGGTTTAAATCAGGTAACTCTAACGTTGCCATGAATGGTAACTGTTGATTCAGGTTAGGTGAAGCATACCCACGATACGACGAAATCGCCTGAGCAGTTGGTCTTTGCATACGAGCATAATGCATTTGATGCTGATATGTTTGGTAAGGTTGGTGGACTTGACCATTATAAAATGGTTGATTTTGACCATTTTGAATGTACGGCTGTCCACTGTTTGCAAAGATCTGTTGCTCAGCACCTTGGTATACTTGTTGGAATTGTGGTTGTTGGTATTGCACCAGCCACGGTTGTGAAGCCAAGTGTTGTTGCCCGATACTAACCGTTTGACCAAGGTGAGGGGTAATTATACCCGTCTGGGCTTGTGTCGCCCCACTAGTTGGCGATTGTGGTTGAGTCGCAGGGTCAACAGGCTGTTGTATTACAACCTGAGAAACTTGAGGTTGACACACAACAGGCAGTGCTTGAACTTGCGACATAGTCACAATAGCTTGCGTAGTGGGTATGTTCGACACAGGTACGCATTGTTGCATCGAATATACAACCCTTGGTTGTTGGGATAGTATAGGTACCCAACCACTTGATGTAATTCCAGTATAACCTGAATGTTGTTGTGAACTCCCGTATGGATATCCTCCCGGAGGTGGTAACGAAAGGGCGTATTGCCCCCCATACGGTGGTAATCCAGAACTCAAGAGAATTGTTTGCCCTTGGGGACCAGACTGCCCAAATTGACCTCCAAATGGATCAATTTGTTGAGACTCAACATAAGAGTTCCCGGGTATAATTCCGGATGAACAAACAGGAATGGAACAGACTGTCGAAATAGCCCCTGGATGGACTCCTTCTAGCGGTTGTGAGCTAGTCGGGACAGATGGTACGCTGACAAACATTGTCGGAGTGACAGCAGGGAGCTCTGCCGTCGCTGTGTCAGAAGACACAGTCCTAGATGTTGATGGTTGTTCAGAAATTTGTAGTCTATCCAAAAGATTACCTAGCGATTCTACAGGAACTTCCGTTGGTGGTAGACTAACTTCTGATGTCGAAGGAAATAGAGTGACCCCGACTCCAAAATGTGTTGGAGTACTTGCTTGCGGATCTTCTATAATTTCCTCTATCGCAATCAAACCAGGTGGAAGGGGAAGATCGTCAGGTCCGTAAAATATTTCTGGTGCCGAAGAGGTAGTGACAGATGTTTGAAAAGTAAGACTCTCTGAACCGGTTATGGATGGAACTGGTTCAGTAACACAAGTGCTTGTTCTCAAACTAGGATCAGTATCATTGTCCTTCTGTGGCTTTCGAACTTCTTCTGTTGAGGTAGGGATTCCAGAAATGCTTGGAGTAACTGGATTCTCTAATGTCATTGGAACACTTGTTCTAACTTTGATTGGAGACTTGGATCCGGTTAAACGAGTCCGCTTTGTCCGTACTGGTTTCGCTTCCGGAGACAAAGACGGTTGACTCGTAAGCCTCCGCGAACGACGGGGTTTCAATTGAATTTCTTCCACGATTGCGGATTACTCGATCAACTAAAATAAAAGGGAAAGTATGTTTCCGTGTTAAATGAATTTTAGACGCTTTTGACACAACTTGCTTTTTCAGTTTTAAAGAGTCGAGAAAAAACAAAAGATGACTCTAGTCTCCTTCGATTTTTAATGAGCCTGAAGTGAAAAGTGCTCAGATGGAACTTTTCCGTTAAGGAGTCTGAAAAGGAACGAAAGGGACTGCTCTGGAGGTCTAGGTAGAGGGAGTGCCAAACCAATTGCAAAACCGCAGAATACTTTTTAGGGTACGGCGGTCAATCTTCCCGAATGCTGTGTTCAGTGCATTGCGATCAGTAGGGCGGCCGACACGGCTTCCTATGGATAAAGGTTTTATGCCTATAGGGGTCTCCCAATATATACTCGACGGTACGTGGGAGCACAAGTTCGTACTGGCACTTATCGTCTCAAAGTGGAGGAATCACCCAACCAACAGTGAGGACAACAGTTACCAGGCTTTACGACACCGGAATACATCTCTAGCCTAGACCTCTAGATGTTGTGCGTTAAGTTACAAAGCGTTGTTAAGTTCATTGAATTTATTTTAGGTTGATCTTTCTTATGAAGTTTGCCTTTTGGGTTCACCACAAGATGTAGATGTAATTCCTAAAATGCAGTCTAAAGATGATAAGCAAGCTTTTATCTCTTTTCAGCAATGAAAATCCTAGCTACAAGGGGAAACGAAAGACACAATATTTTCTCAAAGAGCAAAGAGCACACCGTAAATGCACTTTTCCTAAATCAAGCCATACAAACTGTCAATATGCAAATGCACTTGTGCATGTATTTGTTTTTCACTTTCTTAATATTGATGCCTAAAAAGAAAGTTGTTGCACAAATTTGAATTCGATTTGAAGTGAAAAACACAAACAAGCTTCTTTTCGAAATCAAAAGGTAGAGACGATTACGACACTTTATGATTTTGAAGTAAACACTTGTTTCGACACTAGAAATTCACAAATTCAAACCAAAGGCAAAAGTAAAAGCGTAATCAACTGTCAACAACAAATAAACTTTCTCCTAAGATCACAACGACACTTACGACAGATCTAGATCTAAGGGCGACAGTATGACCAGTTTACTTTTGCAATGGGAAACTGTAAATGACGTAACAAATACACAAAAACAAATACATTTTCTTTTATACAACTAAGGCGGAATTAAGGCAAAGAAAAGGGGCTTTTAAACAGACAAACACACTGATCACAGGCTGCAAAAATCAGAGGCAAAACTGGAAAAGATGAGCAAAGAACCTCAGCTAGGCAGGGCTGAGCTGATCAACGCACCTGCTACACAGAGAAACTGAATTGCAACGTAGGTAGCCCTCTCGGGAACTGCGCTGAAATGTAGAGTCTCTTCACAGAGCCTGCGCTGAAGAAGAAACGAGAATTTTCTCTAGGTTATGGGTCACGGTTTGCAGTTTAATCTATGTTTTTTGGCTGGATAAAAGCAATCAAATGTGCACAATCAGAGGGTTGATTTACAAGAGGTTTGAGAGCTATCACAAAGGGTAATCAGATCATTTGTGAGTCAACTGTTCAGATCATAATCAGGCCTAGTGAATGGACTAGAGTAGCAGATGTCTATTTTGCATTTGTAAATGGCAAATGCAGTTCGATTCGCCACTCCTAAGTTTATGAGATGAACAACAATAGAAACACAAATAAACTAACTAGACACGATCCCCAGCGAAGTCGCCATTTTGTTTTCGGGAAAAGTGTCTATTCAGAACGACCCTATCCCACAGGGTTGTGACAGAGACCTCAGAAACAAACAAGGAAAACTACTCTTGTATTCTTCTTTATGAACTATAAACGAAGATGATTAAGATGAATTGACCTGTGTCTTGCGCTAGTTGTTCGATCCAATCTATCCTCTCTTTGCCAGCTTCCACCGATCTGCTCCCTCACTTGCCCAGCATCACCAAGTTCCTGCGAGTTCACAGAAGAGAGAAACTACACAAAGACATAGATATATGTTCATAAAAAGCTTAGGATCAGATTTAAGCTAAACATACAAATATAACACACATCAGATATACAAGCATGTAGGAGAAACTCAAGTAGTTTTATTGATAAAACAAGAAGATCCAGGAGGAGTTACAACCGATGAGTCTTGATCCATCATCAGCCTCCCAGCATAGAATCCCTTCTTCACCTCCAACAAAGCATAAATCACCCAATACTCTGATATCAATCACAAAACCAACAACAATTCTTTGCAATGTACAAAATTCCAGCCTCTGGATCTCTTGGTGAGGGATCCATATATAGATGTATGCAAAGAGGATGAGTCAGCTCATGAATTGATTAGTGGCTTCTCTCTGTCAGTTCTTGCTTCCACTTGGAGACTGAGAGCCTCTTACTCATCACTGGTCGAATTCAGTGAGGCAAGTGTCATTGGAGAAGATTCTGGAAGCTTCCATTGTCTCTCCACCTCGTTGAATGACTCTGCCACTTGTCATTTCCCGCTCAACGCACCCTGGTAGTGCATTCAACTGCATTGCAACACACCTAGCCAGTGTATTTGGGTGCTTTGCAACGCAGCCAACTAGTGGAGCACTTGAAATGATCCTGTTTTGACTAGTTTTGAGCAGTTTCTGGTGGAGAACTTCTGGGAGAAGCTGTAATTTGTTGACCTTGTTTCTTTAGGAGCTGGAACAACATCTTTAGGGACTTAGGATCCCTTGGTTTATGGACATTTTATGCTTATAGCTGTAAGGCACAAAAATGTCTATAACAGCAGTGTGGGTTCTTGCTGAGTTTCTGATAAACTTAGCAATTCCCGAGGATGTATATGGTTATATTTCAGCCAGAGGGAGGGGATATGTATATAGGGGAGTTATATACATAGTTTAGTAGGGGAAAGGGAAATAGATAGGGAGCTACATAGTAAAGTTAGTAGTTAACATGAAAAGTGATAAGAAAGCGCTAATTATGTGAATCTTAGGCTATTAAGAGGGAAAATGACTCATAGAAGCGGTATGGACCTTCCTTGAGTGAAGCAGATCTTCACCAAGGCAAATGATATGGAGAATGATGAAACTAAGAGGTATCAAGCAGATCTTGACCTCTTTGGGGGAAGTTAGTGAGTGATTTTGGGAAAGAGGAAGAAGGGGAGTTAGACATGCCTCGCTTGAAGTCCTCCAACTGAAAAACTGCCTCAAACCAAAAATGAATTGCTTATCAAAATTGGAACACAGCAGTGGCACTGAGACTAGCAGACTCTCATGGACAGTTCTTTGGCCATCTGTAGCAAATATGGAGCATTGCAGCATGCGTTGTACGACATATTTGGCATGTAGAAATGTCGATCATGAAAGATGATTAACCTGCTGTAGCAGGAGGCTAACAGTGGCTCCACTTGGGGATGGATTTTCCTTGTGAAAAGCCAAGAACAACAGGACAAACTACCTTGTATTCAATTGTTGTTGTGCTCTGCAAAATTCCCTTGGCTGGGTGCCTTATTGATCCTACCTACCTACCTAACCTAACCAGCACTTACTTCGCTGTTAGGTGAAATGAAATAACCAATGCAGCCACTTAAGAAATAAAAACATGAGTGGGATTTGCTGCTTGTGCTTGCTGGTGAGACCAACTGAGATCTTGCAATCTGATGTGGCTTTGTTAATCTTTGAGAAGATCAGGAAGCTACTGATCTCCTCTGCTGAATCTAAACACTGTACAAAAGGATCCTGCAACATATATATACAATTGTTGGGCTGAATTAAAGAACTGTACAAAGGTTTGGGACAACCATCATGCTTTGGAATAGGGAGATCATCAGCAACTTGATATTGAGCCTTGCAGCCTTCTAATGGAGAAGAGCAGTGATTTGTTTCATCACACAATTTGTCATCTGATGGATTGCACAAAACTTGGAGCGATACTTGCAACTCATTAAAAACAGTCTCAAATGGGATTTGATTGATTTGCACTTGTTGTTCTTCTTCTTCTTCAAACATCTGAGAAGGCTGAAAACCAGGAGGAAGGGGATCCACTTGGATCATTTGATCACATGTTGCTGCTTCTAAGTCTTCCTCAATCTGATATTCGATGGCTCTTTGGGGCTGCAAAACTAGAGGCAATACATTTTGAACAATGATTTGATTATCCTCCAGACGGTTAATATCAACACTTGCTGACACTTGCTTATTAATTGCATGATAGTTCTCCTTAATAAATTGAAAAGATTCAAAACAGAAAGGTAAAGTTCCTTCGCTGAAATCAAAACACTCTGCTTTTTCCTCCTTTTCTTCATAGCTGAAATGGGCACGCTGATCACTGTATTCAAGCCGCTGAGCCTAAACTTCACTTTCTGCCAAAATAGGATCTGATTCCTCTGCAAGGCTGATTTAGTCATTAGGATCATAATCATCATCATACAGATCATATTTGGGCAGACAGTTGAAAGAAGAGAAGCTATTATATTCACACAGTATATCAGGAGACTGCTCCTTCACATATGGCTCTATGAATATGTCATCTGATTTGTGGTAGGTTTGTTCGTGAATGTCATTACTTTCCTCATGCACAACAGATGTGTTCTTGTGCTCTAAGCATTCAACGTTCATTGTGATCAACTGCATAATTTCCTCTGACCTTTGTAACACGCTATGAAGTCTTTCTTCTTGCTCTGTCTTGTGTTTTTCTTCCCTCCTCTTTAGATTTGCCTCCACATCCACAACAATGTCCTGCATTTGTTTCAAAGTGGATGGGCATATTTCTCTCAAACGAAATTCCATCTCTGGGTCAAATGCCCTAGGATACTGCAATAGAGCTAAATCAAGGGGAGGTCTTATATTTAAAGGCATGGACTGATAGATTTGATTGAATCGATCAGAAAATGGCTGAACAAATTCATTTGGAAGCCTTTTTAACTCATCATAGTCTTGAATGAGTGAGAGGAAACTAACTTTGATCATCCATCTATCAAGGAAGAGCTTGGAACACTGCTGAAGATTTGAGATGCTGGCCTCAGGCAATGCTTTAAACCAAGTCCTAACTTCGCCTTGCAAAGAAAGGGCAAACAGTCTAAGACTAACATCTTCATCTTCCACTTCAAATATATTAAGATAATCTTCAAAATCCTGGATATGTTTCTGGACAGTAATACCATTCTCTCCATCAAATATAGGGAGATACTCAGGATGATTTGCAGGTAGATGATTAAGCACAGGAGGCAAAATGAGAGGCTTGTATCTATCAGGAACTTTACGAGGCACGGGAGTATGTACAGGGATTGGAAGACTGGGCTCTGTTTTTGGTTCCTCCTTGGCTGTATGATGATCTTCAACAACATTTGAAGATTGCTGCTCTAATGTGCAAGGAGGCTTTTCAACAACATTTTCCAAAGGAAAATCATAAAAATCTGATATAACATCGTCTTTAAAATACAATAAGCACAACAAAATCTTATGGAAGAGAAAGAACATGATCTCTTGGATAATAATCCAAGTCAGAAGCCTGATCTGCTTATACATTTCTTTTGGGTTCATTTCTCCAGTGGAGTCTTTATTCTGAGTGGAGTCGCCAGGTGGATGAATTAACCTTGAAGTGCCTGATCTCTGTCCACCGTCACATATCAGAGCTAAACATGAGAAGCTCTGAAGAAAAGGAACACTTTCTCTAGAAAACAAGGCAAACTGATCAAAATTGGGGGTATAGAGTAATAAACAAATGATTTCAGCTCCCTAGCGGAGTCGCCATTATGTTATCACTCAGGTTGTTCCCTTTGACTCCTAAGGGAATACGACCAAGGTAACCACAAACCAATCTTTGGACTGTAGGTCCTAGCCTACCTGTAGTCAGAGAGGGCTCTCTCTTTAGGATTTAGCTTTGTTTAAGGGATGATTTTAGGCTAGATATGATGCACATGGGTTTAGTTTGAGTTTGGTGGGATGGTTGATCTATTCAAGAAGAGTTGGCATACAAAGTGTAAGAAGTTCAAACCATTGGGCATGGAGTCAATGAATGTGAACTGAAGGGTGCATTTTCCTTGGCAGAAGAGGGGAATATGGAGTAGGATAGCTACACATGGCACAATGATTAAATGTTGGAACAAGGATGAAATGGAGGTTAGGGGATGAGAGGCAATTAAGGATCTCTCATCCAGCCAAAGAGGGAAAGTGGATGAAGACTATATAGGAGCAATGAAGGATTCCTAAACAGCATTCAGAAATGAGAAATAGCTTAAACATGATCAATTAAGTATGCATATTTATCACTAATTCAGAGGAAAACATAGAAAAGTTACAAGAATTGAGCACAGAGGGCATGAAAGCTAGCTCTGAACTATTCCTTCTTCCTGCAAATTAGATTATGATATACAGATGATACAGATACATATAAACTGATAAACAGAGGGAGGAAAGACTTATTGAACCATGAGCAAGCACATGAATTCCACATCAAGCTCTTCAGCCATTGAAAGCACAACCAGCCAGTTCAGATGCAAATATTCCAGCTATCTTTGATTACAAAAGTTCTTAAGCTTATAGCGCAAGTCTGGAATGAGAAATACAACCAACCAACCATTAAAACTATGCAGAGGGTGGTATATAAAGAAAAATAGCTACAGACGTCCCTTGAACAGCTGTCAAGGGGGAAAAATATCTCAAAAATATCTCTGAAAACAGATCAAAATGTCATTGATCCTAATCCATGCTGGAAATAAATGCATGAAATAACTTAAAACGGCTGCCCATGAGGGAGCAGCCTCATCAAAATGGTTCTTTAGGGCTGCACATGGTCCTGCAGCTTCAAAAATGGACTGAAAGAGTGCCTTGAGCCACGAGCTGTCCTCTGTGTGATAACTGCGTAATTAAGGAAGCCGCACTGCTCCAAAATGTGACTGGGACCATTGTACTTGTCATAAATCTGCATTGAAATCCTTTAATCTGCCTTCAAGTGGTCTTGTTGCCTTAAATGGAAAAAACTGCAAGTTGGTGAGCCATTACAGCTCAATGATGCTTTGCTATAACTACTGGGGCCTTTCTGCCTTCATATACTTTGAACCGCAATACTGATACTGTCTGTCGCTTTCTCGATACCCTTTGACATGCACTTGAGCCTTCTCTTTCCTCTGATACACTTTATGTTGTCAAATCACCCCTTTATCTGCTAATTTAATGCAAGAATAACTGCTGCAAATGCTTCCGTGGCCTTTGGGATGCTATCGACGCTTGGCCGATAAAAAATGATGCTTAAATATTCAAAAAATGCTACGAAACGGAGGAGAAATGCATGCTAATAGATTGCTGAGGCAAAACCATGCATTTGGATGTATTATGGGCATGAAGCGATTTCAAAATAGCCAAGGAAAGCATCGTTCCTTTGCATTTGTGGCAGGCGGGAGCGCTGTATAAACAAAGCTTTAACAAATGCCCCTTTCCTTATAACGCGCGAATGCTTAAAAAACATGAATTTTCATTGAAAATTGGCACTGCCACAACACTGTGCATTCTATTAAATCATGGCCATTGGATCGTACGAAGGCAGATCCAACGACTGGCGCTAAATCAATGATCAACGGATTGGCAGATCCCAAACTATAATGCCTCCGATGAGCGATGAACCCCGCAGACCCGAAATGCATTATAGGCTCTCTTTTGATTTATATCGGGTCCAGCACATCGGCGAAATCTTATCGGTGGATTTGAATGAAAATGGGTCATCGGAACCGAAATCCCTTTCAACTGCTCTTTATAATTTTATCGGATCCGGATATGGGGCGCACAGTGCCAATCTTGGCGGAACCGAAATGCTTATAGGCTCTTTCTTTATGGAGATCAGGTCCGGCCCATCAGCGAACCCAACTCGGCGGATTTTAATAAAAATGATAAGCGGACCCGAAACCCATTCGAACTGCATTTATATACCATTTCGGCTCCGTCTCGTCGGGAGCCTTCTTTTCGCTACACTAGGGGCCCTTACGGACCCGAAAACTTTATAAGCCGCACCTTTATAATATTTCGGCTCCGCTGGTCGGAGCCATATACATGGGGTGATCGCCGATATAATATGGGCCGTTGATTTGGTGAGGGCGATGGACGGCTGAGATTGAGTCGGCACTTCGCTATCGGCGGGGTCATCGGGGCTGCCACATAGAAACGCCGAAACCCATCAGACTCGAAATCCTTTATAAGCCGCACTTTATATCTTTTCGGCTCCGCCCAGTCGGAGCCATATATAGGAATGAAGCGATAAAACATTAGCCATTGATCTGGGGCCCAAATGGATGGCTGAGATTTGGTCGGCGTTTCGCTGTCGGAGCAAGCTGGGGGCGGGACATTATATACATATGACTGCCGATGCGATATCGCAATCGGCGATCGACGGACCATTTGTCGGGCTTATATACATTGTTTGCAACCATGCGATACGCCGATCGGCGAAATCGCAATCGGCCTTTATTGATCGGACTCCCATATATGCATTGTGTTAACACACAACTCCCCTCCCGACTACGATATTGCATCGGAGGGGGTCCAAATAGAACTCTTTTGCAATCGGAGCAAGCATTTTAGTAAAATGCAAAGGAAAAATGAATTCGGAGGGGTCTCCTTTGGCATGTTAAATGGCTTACAAGGCATCGGAAGGGGTCTGATGGCTCAAAAAGGAGGAATTCATGCCTTGGAAGGATTTCAAAAGGCACTTGGGAGGATTTCAATGGATTTGAGAAGGATTTTAGGCTTTTAAAAGGGTTTGTGCCTTGGAAAAGGTAGAAACAAGGCCAAAAGATGGTTTTTATACATATGAAGGGAATCTACGCTTTTGTGAAGGAACCAAAAAGCATTAGAGGGGTTTTATGGAGTGATGAAGGGCTTTATGCATCGGAAGGATTCTGAAATGCATCTGGAAGATGGTTAGAGGGGGGCAGTGTGGGTTCTTGCTGCGTTTCTGATAAACTTAGCAATTCCCGAGGATGTATATGGTTATCTTTCAACTAGAGGGAGGGGATAAGCATATAGGGGAGTTATATACATAGTTTAGTAGGGGAAAGGGAAATAGATAGGGAGCTACATAGTAAAGTTAGTAGTTAACATGAAAAGTGATAAGAAAGCGCTAAGTATGTGAATCTTAGGCTATTAAGAGGGAAAATGACTCATAGAAGCGGTATGGACCTTCCTTGAGTGAAGCAGATCTTCACCAAGGCAAATGATATGGAGAATGATGAAACTAAGAGGTATCAAGCAGATCTTGACCTCTTTGGGGGAAGTTAGTGAGTGATTTGGGGAAAGAGGAAGAAGGGGAGTTAGACATTCCTCGCTTGAAGTCCTCCAACTGAGAAACTGCCTCAAACCAAAAATGAATTGCTTATCAAAACTGGAACACAACAGTGGCACTGAGACTAGCACACTCTCATGGACAGTTCTTTGGCCATCTGTAGCAAATATGGAGCATTGCAGCATGCATTGTACGACATATTTGGCATGTAGAAATGTCGATCATGAAAGATGATTAACCTGCTGCAGCAGGAGGCTAACACTTCCCACCAAGTAGATCTGTGGTGGTTTTTTTTACCAGGATTTTTCTGGGAGGCTTTTGGGCAATTTTTGGCTAGATGGCCTGTCTCAAAGCAGGATCGACATCGGAAGAGGACACTTTCATAATTGAGTTTCTGGTTCCACACATAATCTTTACTTGTTAGGTTTATTTCCGCTGGGAATCCGGCACTGAAGTCCATTTCCACACAAATGCGTGCATAGGTGGTTCTGGCATATTCCTTTGTTTTTGGACACCTGCAGTAAAATTTCCTAATTTCATTTCCAATGGCTTTTAGCGAAGAAAGATTCCAGAGATGCAAGGGTAGGCTTGGCATCTTAATTCAATAGGGAATAAAATTAATTAATTAATTTATCCCTTTAATCTTATTAATTAACTAATTAATAGAACAAATTAATAAATTAATTAAATAATTAATTAAAAAATACATAAAATTAAATTAATAAACATATTAATAAATAATATAATAAAAATAATTAATTCTTTTAATTAATTAATCAAATAAATTATTTAATTAATCGATCAAAGCAATGAATCTTTTAAGCAAATTTATTAATTTTACATCAAATTAAAAAAAAAACATAATAATTAAATCAATAAATAATAAAAAATTATCAATTAATTTATCCCTTTACCTCATTAATTCATTACTTAATTAATCAAATTAATAAATTAATAATTAATAAACATATTAATAAATAATAAATAATAAAATTAATTAATTAATCTTTTAACTAATTAATCAGATAAATTAATTAATCATCTAAACGAATTAATGAATTAACTAAACAAATTATTTAAATAATTAGTTTTATATAAAATTAATAAACATAATAATTAATTCAATAGAGAATAAAATTAATTAATTAATTTATCCCTTTAATCTTATTAATTAACTAATTAATTAAACAAATTAATAAATTAATTAAATAATAATAATAATAAATGAAAAATTAATAAGATAATGGCCGACCAAATTTCATATATCTTTTCTTTAAAAACCTATATATACCCTAAATAGAGCTCTTGGATAAATCATTAAAATCTAGTGAATATCTATTGACGCATCCCCTGATGATGGACTCACTTGGTAGTCCGAAACGTTGGGTTCACAAAACTCTATAACAGGTCATTCCTCATCTATAAAACGATCCTCACCTGTATGGATTCATTATTTAACAATATACCCACTTCCTAGGATAGACGATATAATAGATCAATTGTAGCAAGAAAAGTATTTAACCAAGTTGGACTTGAAATCTGGATATCACCAGGTTCGAGTCAAAGAAGAAGATACATGGAAGACCGCCTTCAAAACCAGGCAAGGTTTGTATGAGTGGTTAGTTATGCCATTTTTCCTATGTAATGCACCAACTACGTTTATGAGATTAATGAATGATATATTGCACCCTTTTATAGATTCATTTATTATTGTATATATGGATGATATACTAGTATATAGTGCTACATGGCAGGAGCATATTTCACATTTGATGCAGGTGATAGAAACATCAAAGAATCACCAACTACTAGCAAATATCAAGAAGTGTGAATTTGTGCAATAGTCTTTGGTGTATCTGGGGTATGTGATCAGTGGAGGAGAGCTGAAGATAGATCCATACAAGATGGAGGCCATCATGAAATGGCCAATGCCCACTAATTTTTCTGAGGTTAGGAGTTTCATTGGAGCAACAAAGTACCTGAGGAATTTCACAGACTCAGTTTTAGCTGTAGCAGCACCACTCCATGCCATAAAAACAAGTGGCAAGAGTTTCCAATGGGGAAAAGGTCAGCAAAAGGCTTGAGGAGTGTTACACAGTAATTTGTCACTGTCCTCATCTTAGTCCCTCTGCTGTGTCATGTATCAAATAAACATGTTCATATCTTCCCACTGATGCAAGAAGATTAAGAAAATGCTCTCTGATGTTGCAAGTTGACCCTTATTCCCTAAGTTTCTACCTCATTGCGAGTAAGCCATTAATATACACGATGGTCCCTTGTCGTAAACAGTCCCATCGTGACACCGTCACAGGTGTACACCTATTTCCCGCGATGGTTGATTTTTAGGGCTTGGTGCAAGGCTCCTATCTTTTTATAGCAACGATTGGTCTGCATTCATTGCCTCCTTGTGATGTCTCCGCCGAGACTTAGTTCATGACTAGTGACGATCCAGATTGGGCGAATTTGTTCAAATAGTCGGCCTTTTGGATGTCTCTAGAGTTAGTTTTTGGGTCAGTTTGGGTCGCCCTTCCTCCTCTGGGATGGTGGTTCCATATTTTGTGCAACCTTCTTTGAGGATAAGCTCCCTCTCCCTCATTTCATGGAGACTCCTTCTCTTATAAAATCACTCACCATCGTTATGATCTATTAGTTCTTTTAGTTGGGCAGTGCTGCTGATTCTTTTGAGTTCAGTAGATAGCTTTGGTGTGAGTGTGACAGGTGTGGGATTGCTAATAGTTTGGTAAGAGGTTGTGGAGTGCCTTAACTTTGTATTAAAGCTTGTGAGTGAGAGAGAGATATTGTCTATTTGGGAGACCCATTCTTGAGAGTGAATGCTTGAAGAAACATACTAGCTAGACCCTCCGAGAAAGCTTGCGATGTCAAGACTTGGTTGTAAGCTTTTCGCTTGATTCATTTTAATACAATCAATGATGATTTCCTATATTTTGTGTACAATTTACTTGATAGCTTATGATTTCTTGACTTTATAAGTAAATAGATCATTGTTGTTCTCGGTTACGTGCTTTGTTGTTTTCTTGTGGTGTTTCAAGTTGATTTCTCATTGAGGAGAAAGAAACGGAAGTTGGAGAAGCGCAATGGAACTTCATCAATCATTGGTTTGAGATAGGCCTCCAACGATGACTATTTAAGGGAATCAATTGTTGTTTTGTCTTTGCTGTGACTAGACTCACTCTAGGGCTAGAGGGGTTGCCTCTGTCCACAAAGGGAACACTTTCCTAGACTTCACGAGTTGGGGAATCCACTGGGGAGTCATTTGTATGTTTTTTCTCTTGTTTTATTTTTTTTGGTTTTGACTTAGTGTCTCTTGAATTTTGGGGTTAAACCATCAGTTTTTTGGGTTACCTAGGTCAATCTGGGAATTCCCCTTACTGCTTGGAAAGATTATCTGGTGTCATTTAGGTGATTTTACTTTGTCTTTTGCTTAAGTAAGATCATCGCTGAAGATAGCCGAACAGTCGCGATGACGTCGTTGATGTTATAGCTTTGTACCCACAATTATTTGGCTTTCATCTCAGGTTACTAGTTTAATTCCTGCGACGACTCCTGAAATCATACTATCTCTGAAAACAGGTGTAATTTAGTGACTAGTCTCTTGTTGACTGTGTAACACCTGCGATGACGTCTCTAGTTGTCAGTGTAACACCTATGACATCTCTAGTTTTCAGTGTAACACCTGCGACGATTCCTGTAAAGTTGTTTTTACAACTTTACCTCCTGAATTCACCAATCTTGTTTATCTCCTATTGTTTCTTGTCTCTCATTAGCTTGTTTTGATTGCTTTTGGTTAAGGTACTATCTCTTTGATTTCATTGAGTGAGTCTTGTGTTTTTAGACTGTGTGACCTAGCTCTTCAGATGTTTCGTCGAGAAACCATTCGCTTGGGTTACTTGTCTATCCAAGGTTCATCCGTAACTGTCTTATTGATTCGCTTGAGGCTTTTTCATTGCTTGTTTTCTTGCTGGTTGATTTTTAGTGTCGATTATTGAACCAATTTTTTATGTTGATTTGATTTCTTCACTACCAAGCATAGATCACAATTGTTTGGATCGATCAGTTCACACTTTCTTGTTTGTCTCTTTAAATTCGAAACAATTTTTTTTTAAGGGATTTCATTCATTTGATATACGAAAGTGAAAGTATATGTGTTTGAAAAATTGAAGAGCAAACTCTAAATCTTTCATTAGTAGTATCGATGTATCATAAGATTAGTGTATTGATGCATTGTGTTTCTTAGTGTTTGTATTCGCTTGCGTTTTCTTGGGAATGAACTTTCTACCCTTCTTTAAGTAGGTTTTCATCGAAATGCGAGATGATTTACTCATTCTAGTTGCATCCTAGGGTTTTTGATATACATACGGTAGGGCCTGAAATCTGAAACCTAATTCAAGATCAACTCTAAAATCAATTGAATGAACCTAACAACGCATTGGAACTTAATGCACATTATTAAGAGGTCTAGGCTAGAGATGTTCTCCGGTGTCGTTAAACCTAGTCACTATTGTTTTCACTTAAGGTTGGGTGATTCCTCCGTCTGTGACTCAATAGCTGCTAGTACAGACTTGTGCTCCCTGTACCGTCGAGTATATATCGGGAGACCCCACTAGGTTATCATCCTACATCCATAGTAACTCGTGTCTAGTGCCTTACGAACCGTAATGCACCAAACACAACATTTGGGAAGACTGACTGCCGTATGGAAAGTCCTTGGTTATTTCTCTTTCATTTGATCACCAAGGTGTATATGCAGTTTTATGGTTTCTTTGGTCAACCTTTTTCCTAGCTCTCCAGAGTAGTCACTTTCATTCCTTTTTGACTCCTTAAAAGAAAAGGATCATCTGAGCACTTGTCCTCTCAGGCTCGTTAAACCTCGAAAGAGATAGAGTCACCTTTTCGTCCTTTTCTCGACTCTTGAAACATGAAAAGGTCAAGTTTTGTCCCTGTGTCATAAAATTTACTGCACACGAAATATTCCTGGTAACAATTTGAGTTCTTGATTATGGTGCAAGTGTTTTTCAGGCTTGTTCTTGATGGCAACCTTCCCCGAGTCTACGGGCCAAGGTCTTCCCCCAGATGGGAATCCGGGTCCGTTTCCTTCTTTTGCAAATGTTGGTGCTCCGTAGATGGCAACATTGTCTTTGCCTAGGTTAACCATTGCTTTGTTCGTTTGGTTATTTTCAACCTTGGTGGTCCCGAGCATCATAAATCCTGTTCCATCGTCTCCTTCGTTTGAATCATGACACAATGATTCCAAGGTTGAGCCTACGCCTTCTTCCCCTATTTCTTCCTCCTCCTCTCCTCCTTCGCCTGGTGAAAGTTCTACATCTAGTAAGTAGGAGGATAAGAAGAAGAAGAGGAAGACGAAGAAGAAGAAGAAGTCCGATAAATGCAAGGCCACCTCTGCAACTATTGCTCCGAGTACATCTTAGGTCAGACCACCTTCTGCTCCTTCGTGGAAGGTTAAGTTTCCTTGCAAATTGTGCAAGGGTGACCATCTTCTTCATGATTGTCCTGGAATTCCTAGGGTCTTGGAAGTATGGTCTCACGATCTGGATCATCCCTCATTGTCCTCTAAAGCTCATGATGATGCTACCCTATCAACTCACAACGGTAATAAGAAAGGGAAGATTCAATTCCCCTGTAGACTGTGTGAAGGCAACCATCCCCTTCACTTTTATAATAAAGCTTTTGCCATTTTGGAAAGTCTTACAACTTCTTCACCCTGAATTCTCGTTGGTTATCAGAGGCTCTCTTTAGACCCTCTCCCCGTTGACAAAGAGATTGATATGGATTCTTCTCTTGTCTGTCCTCCTCTTCTCGAGCCTAGCTGTGCTAAGCATGTTCTTGAACAACCATTGGTCGAGGAGAGTTTCAACTTGGGTTCACCACTAGTTGATCACTCTATTCCAGAAGAGTGTCATGATCATACTGCTCATGTTCTTCTCATCTCGTCAGATTCTCCTGAGTCGAGAATGACCCTCCTATCCTAGCTGATTCAGAGGGTCCTTCTTCGGTTCCTGTTGAGCATGGGGACAATCATACGATACCCCCACCAAGTAGTTTAGTTGTTTCCTTCGATTGGAGTCATTTGACTGCATTCCACCTTCCATCCTACGT
The DNA here is from genome assembly GCA_031772625.1 of Pinus tabuliformis. Lineage (NCBI taxonomy): Eukaryota > Viridiplantae > Streptophyta > Pinopsida > Pinales > Pinaceae > Pinus > Pinus tabuliformis. The sequence goes on from CM062808.1 coordinate 9,502,296, forward strand.
GCCTTTCTAGATTACAGTACATGCCTATGATAAGGCAGTACCTGGCACTGTCTTGGATGAAGGTGCGTCGGTTAGCCTCATGCCTTTCACTACTTGGCAAGCTTTGGGCTCCCCACAGCTTGTGCCAGTCACGCAGAATCTGTTGGCATTTGACGGAGGAACCAGTCAACCTTTAGGGATCCTTCCGAAGTTCCCTGTTACTTTGGGAGGAAAAACCATCTATATAGACGTGATGGTTGTCCAATGTGCTTCAAATTTCAGTCTTCTCCTTGGCCGTGATTATATCTATGCCATGGGAGCTCACGTTTCTTCACTTTTCCATGTGGTTTGCTTTCCACATGATGGAATAATGGTGTCTATCAATCAATTTTCGTTCTTTAGTCACTCGGTGCCTCCTATACCACCATCATACCCCATCGGTTCTTACCTGCAAGCAGTCCCTTCCTTGCCATAGGTCAATTATGTGACTACCCGTTCCATCTCCACCTCTGCTGATGATCATGCAGATGGTCTCGTACATCATGTACTGGGGGCATTGGAACCCGATTTGTCATTGGTGTCTAATGACATGTGTTTCTCCGAAGACATGTTTCTTCCATCCCACGAAGACCTCTTGGGAGCCATGTTCTCATATGGCCCATGAAAAGGAGTACATGGATAGTTTGTTACTGTGTCAACCTCATTAAAAAATGAAACAAGGAATGATGAGGAAAGTTATTGATCTTGTGTCAACCTCGTTAACAAATGAAACAAGGGTTATGAGGATGGTTCTTTTATTGTGTCAACCTCATTAGGAAATTAAACAATGAGTCTTGAGGAAAGTTCTTGATCTTGTGTCAACCTCGTTAACAAATGAAACAAGGGTTATGAGGATGGTTAACCTCATTAAAAAATGAAACAACTCCCTTTCCCAAATTGAGTCTTTGATTAAGATCTCGTAAAGTCTGAGTCGAGTCTATCCAAGACCTCAAAAGTGAACCTTCATTCCATCCACCTCGTTGAATGCAAAGAAGCTTGGGGGGCATGCACCGCGATTTGTGTCATTATGCTGGGGGCATGTGAACTTATAACAAGCATAGTTTTTTGTTTCAAGCTTGTGTAAACATGAAACCGAATCCAAGCAGAGTTCTCCGCGGTTCAATCTTGGTAAACATGAACCCATACCTAATTTACATCTTGTGATTGCCTTTTTTATTCGCTAAATTCTACTAGATGAGCCTTGGTTGTTTCATTCCATCGCCACCATCGTTTTGGCCAATCATATGCTTTCACTTGGTTGTTTTTCCTTTCCTGAGGAACCGCAACGATGAGTGGTTTTATTAGCCAGCCTCTTGACCATTACATGTTTTGAGCAGTTCCACCATTGTCGGAACCAGTTGCGACCCTTTATACCACTCGTTCCTCTAGGATGAGTCACCTTTAAGCTCTTTTCTGACTCGTAAAATATGAAAAGATTGTCGAGTTTTTCCTTTTGACTCATTAAATGGAATAAAAAGGTGGTCCACTTTCAGCTCTTTTCTGACCATATAAACATGAAAAGATCGCCGGACTTTTGTCGTTTTGAGTTTGATACTGGTTATGAAATGACGTGCCTTCGATCGCTTTTTTACTTTTTCGGATCAGAGCCACTAATTACGAAAAATACTCCTTGATTGTAATGGTCAAGCGGTTCTCTCGGGTATTGTTTTTTACTTTTTTCGGGATCGAGGGACACAAATTTACGAAAAAGGACCCCCCTAGAGTTTTCTTTTCCATGTTTTTTTCAAACTATCTAAACATGAAAAAGACTCCGAGTTTTACCTGTGTCAGACTCGTTAAACCTTGACGACATTGAACTCGTCACCATGACGAGACTCGAGCTTCTCCTCCCTAGGGCTCGTTAAACTATTACTAGGTTGGATTCGTCTGAAGTTCGAACTTATATCACAAGAATATGCTATCCCCTTCAAGCTTATTTTTAAAAAATAACTGGGGTACTTGCCAGCAATGGTGGGGGAAAATTTGGAGGTTGTCATTGGTCACCTACAGCAGCTAGTCACTCTTGAACATTGACACTTTTGCTTCTTGTTGGGTTGGGATATCCTCACATCGTCATTGGCCTTCTGGGGTTTTGGGTTGCCATTTTTCCTCATTCCATCTGATCCATGTTGTCTCCGTTAGACCTCCAATCCCTTGGTACTAAAATTCTGCTGCACTCCGGAGTCGTGTCGCTGATATGTTCAAGAGTATAATCCTTCTGCAGTTCACACCCTTACCTCCTCATCTAATGCTCTGTTCCACCATCTACCACTTGTTCCTTATCTCACGTCGTTGATGGGGGAAACATTATAGCCCTCCTGCGGCAGATCATCTCTTATGGACTCAGCTCATTATCCAGGAGATTGATCTAGAGATCCCTTTTGGTACATTGGAGCTTGCATGGCTCAATGGCAAGTTCTTCGCACCTAACGACAAACCTTCATCATTAGTCTTCAATTGGGTGATTCTATGAATGTTCGACTTCAGCTCATTTTTCACACTTAGTGGATTGTACTGGACAGTACCTTGCGAGCCATTGGCATTATTGGTGGTTTCTCTCACACTTGTTAATGGTTTTCATCATTGACCGGTAATCAAGTGACTTTCTATCATGCTCGACTTCAACACATTTGTTTGCATGCTAGAATTTGTACTAAGATCGGTTAGGGTTTCAAGACCCCGGACTAAGATTACATATGTTCAGGCTGCGTCGATTAGTTCGTGATTACATACATGACTCTTTGATTGGATGGTTGCAACCATACTTGAGTCTTCATGGATGATTGCGACCATACCTTTATCATTATATATGGTCTTATCAACTGGGTGGTTGCGTCCATACCACAGACCAAGTTTCATATGTCTTTTGGATGGCTACACCCATGCCTAGACTACATGTATTTCACTATCAGAGATATCAGCTATACTTGTACTTGCAGGTTCTTCAAGGTGGTGTTCCAGTTCGGTCATGGTTTCGTAAAGCATTTCACCCCTTCCACTCTCTCGGGCTTCATGCTTTAGGGGGCATCTATTACACAACAATTTGTCATTGTCCTCATCTCAGTCCCTCGGATGTATCATTTATCAAATAAACATGTTCATATCTTCCCACTCATGCAAGAAGATTAAGCAAATGCTCTCTGATTCCGCAAGTTGACCCTTATTCCCTACGTTTCTACCTCATTGCAAGTAAGCCATTAATATACGTGACGATCCCTTGTCATAAAATGTCTCATTGTGACACCGTTGCAGGTGTACACCTGTTTCCTGCGACGGTTGATTTTTAGGGCCCAGCACGAGGCTCCCAGCTATTATAGTGATGATTGGTCTACATGCATTTCCTCCTTGTGATGCCTTCACTGAGACTTAGTTCACGACTAGCGACGATCCAGATTGGGCGAATTTTTTCAAATAGTCGGCCTTCTGGATGTCTCTAGAGTTGGTTGTTGGGTCAGCTTGGGTCACCCTTCCTCCTCTGGGATGGTGGTTCCATCTTTTGTGCAACCTTCCTTGAGGATAAGCTCCCTCTCCCTCATTTCATGGAGACTCCTTCTCTTATAAAATCACTCACCGTTGTTATGATCTGCTAGTTTTTTTAGTTGGGCAGTGTTGCTAATTCTTTTGAGTTTAGTAGATAGCTTTGGTGTGAGTGTGACAAGTGCGGATTCCTAATAATTTGGTAAGAGGTTTTGGAGTGCCTTAACTTTGTATTAAAGCTTATGATTGTGAGAGAGATATTGTCTATTTGGGAGACCTATTCTTGAGAGTGAATGCTTGAAGAAACATACTGGCTGGACCCTCCGAGAAAGCTTGCGATGTCAAGACTTGGTTGTAAGCTTTGCTCTTGATTCATTTTAATACAATCAATGATGATTTCCTATATCTGGTGTACAATTTACTTGATAGCTTATGGTTTCTTGAATTTATAAGTAAATAGATCATTGTTTTTCTCGGTTACATGCTCTGTTTTTTTCTTATGGTGTTTCAGGTTGATTGCTCATTGAGGAGAATGAAACGGAAGCTGGAGCAATGAAAAGGAACTTCATCAACCACTAGTTTGAGGTATGCCTCCAACGATGACTATTTAAGGGAATAGACTGTTGTTTTGTTGCTGTGACTAGACCCACTCTAGGGCTAGAGGGGTTTCCTCTGTCCGTAGAGGGAACACTTTCCTACTTCACAAGGAGCTAAAGAAGAAGGCAAGTCAAGCACCAGTTCTAGCATTACCAAACTTGTAGTACCCCTTTGAAGTGGAGACAAATGTGAGTGGGTATGTCATGGGATCTGTCTTGATGCAAGGAGGAAGGCCCATTTGCTACCATTCTGAATTATTTCATGGGTCCATTTTAACTACCCTACCAACGATAAGGAGGTTTTATGTCATGGTTCAAGTTGTGAATAAGTGGAAGCACTATCTGATGGGAAAGGAGATAGTAATCCATACGTATCATCAGTCGTTACAGTGTTTGTAGGCTCAAAGTAAGCTACAATAGACCAGACATTACAAGTGGATGAGGTTTTTACAGCAATTTCATTTGTTGATTGAGTATAAGAAGGAAAACACAAACACATTGGCCGATGTGATTTCAAGGCCAACCACATCTAAGATTACAACTTTTGGGAACCTTATGCACATGGAGCCATTCACCCATGATGCATACAGAGAGGCATATTCAGAAGATGAGGACTTCAAGGAGGTGTATCAAGAGTTGCAGAGTCAAAGTCATGTGCACGGTGGCGATAACATCATTGACTACCATCTCTAGGATGGGTTGCTCGTTACAGTGTTTGTAGGCTCAAAGTAAGCTATAACAAACCAGGCATTACAAGTGGATGAGGTTCTTACAACAATTCCATTTGCTGATTGAGTATAAGAAGGGAAGCACAAACACGTTGGCCAATGTGATTTCAAGGCCAACCACATCTAATATTACAACTTTTGGGAACCTTATGCACATGGAGCCATTCACCCATGATTCATACAGAGAGGCATATTTAGAATATGAGGACTTCAAGGAGGTGTATCAATAGTTGTTGAGTCAAAGTCATGTGCACGATGGCGATAACATCATTGACTACCATCTCTAGGATGGGTTGCTCTATAGGTTGGATAAGATATGTGTTCCTAAAGGTGAGAATTTTTAGCTAATTAGAGAGGCTCACACCTTGAAGATTGCAGTGCACTTTGGTGTAGTGAAGGTCGTGGCTAACTTCTAGAGGTATGTGTATTGGCCCAAGATGCAAGAGAAAGTACCTAGGTTCATAAGAGGATGCATGCTTTGTTGTACCAACAACCCTAACAACAGGAAATAGGATCTGTATCATCCCTTACCTGTACCTGCTCATCCTTGGGAAAGCATTTCCATGGACTTTGTGGGAGTTTTACTGACAAACAAGAAGGGACATGACTACTTGTTCGTGGTAGTTTACAGGTTCTGCAAGATGTGTGTTATGATGGCTTGTAAAAATACCATCAATGGATAATAAGAAACAAACATATTATTTGGACAGGTCTGAATGGACTTTATGATACCAAGGAGCATAATTTCAGACGGGGACACAAGATTTCTCAATGCCTTCTGGACTACATTGTGGGAGAAGATGGACACAAAGTTGAAGAGATCTACAAAATTCCATCCACAAATAGAGGGGAAGATGGAAGTAGTCAACAGGACTTTGGTGCAGCTTCTAAGGGGATACAACCAGAAGCATCTGAAGACTTGGGATGAAATATGGTATATATATAACATTCTTATAAGAGAGAAACACAAACTTCTACAGGAAAGTCCCCATTTTTGGATATTAGCCACCTTCACCTTTGGATATTGCATATGGGAAGCAAGGAGGAATGAGGGAATATCTTACAGGAGATTCTTTAAGTGCTGAAAATTTTATAGAGAAGATCTGGAAGATCCATCTACAAGTACATGAAACACTACAAAAATCATTCAAAATGGGAGATATAGTATGGCTACAGTTGAACAAGGAGAGGTTGTAGGGATATGGTAAGAAAATAAAGGCTCTAAGGCATGGTCCCTTTGAGATACTGGAAAGGTGGGTGATAATGCCTATCAATTTAGTTTACCACCATATATGCACATTTACTCAGTTGTGAATGTAGAGAATTTGAAACTCTATTATCCTTCCATGCTAGATCAGGAAGACGAATAGGTCCTACATTCTGTGGATGATTTGGCACCAAAAGCTCAGGAAGAGTTGACAGAAGATACAGTTTTGAACAAGAGGTCGAGAACTACAAGACAGGGGAAACATGTCATTTGGCAGATTGGGTTGAAGGGAAAACTTCTAGGCAAAGCTAAATGGTACACCAGAGAGAAAGTGGAGGAAGCATTTCCTCACCTCATTCAGTAAATGCTTTTGGGGACCAGAAGCCTCCAAAAATGGGGATTTGTGATCCGAATTGGATAATTATATTTTTTTTCATCCATCTCGATGCAATTGGAGTGGAAACAATGGAGGAGTCAGCTTGTGGGATTGTTTTTGCCAACGGGACCTAGTTTGGCGAAACGAGGTTTGAAACCTTCTAGGAGTGTTTTGAGGCAGAAAATGACATTTTTTGGGGGTAAAACTTTGTTGCTCTAGCATGCATATTTTCATTATATTCTACAAATAGAAACCTTTCCAACGACACAAGAATCACGTCAATTAGAGTTTGTATGCAAAAGTTATGCCACTTAGAAGTTGACCTTCTTGTTTTCACACCTATAGTTCCGGAGGATGTCATGTCAGATCCCATTATTCATGGAAAAGGGGTTAGCCACGTGTTTTTGATGTAAAAAACTCTACAAAAGTCTATTTTGTAACTCTAATTAAGAGTTGATGTAGTTAAACTTAACCACTAGTAGGCTATCAGGTTGTGTTATAACCAAGCCACTAGGACGAAGAGGCATTCCATTCTTTCAAGAGAATTTTTTTCCATAACTGAGCAAAGGTAGCTAGGAGAGAGAGGAGGTAGATCCCATAGAGAGGATTTGTGCAATGTAGTAGCCCATGAGCCACAAACATTACTTCTTTGTACTTCCAGCCATATTTCCAGACAGAGAAAGAGAGCGAAGTGACCTAACCTTCCAACTGTGTTTTCTCCCAAAAGGGTTTCCCAGAGAGCATATATTATGGCTTATGTGTGTGTGTGTTCTTATTTTTTCATTCTCTACTTTTCTACATAATTTCCATTCATATGCATGCATGAATTACAGTTAAATCCACTGATTTTAAAGTTTAATAAACTGTAATACTGTAAAATTTTAGTATTTTAATATATTATTATCATATATGTTGTGACAAACTATCTAGTGGAATATCCATGGTAGTTTATGGATGAGATTGATACCAATGTTTCAAAAGAAGAAGGTTGAAATCATAGTTGCGAACGAGAGGAGGTATACAGTGAAAATTGGGTTGTTATAAGCATTGAAAACTCATAAAATGGAATTCGAATTGAGGATGAGTATATAGAGTAGTTGGTTTAGGAACATAGAAATTATCGAACAATATTCAAAATAAAACCTAGCTACATAATCAACCATAAAACATCAACTTACTTATGTCTTGTGTTCCTAAAATTGACACACAACCATTAAGAAATCCAATAGTTGTCCAAAAAATTTAACTCGATATTCTTATCATTTACCTCTTAGAGTTATAGTTATCACCATGGGGGAAAATCCAGATTATGGAGCGAGCTTATGACAGAACGAATAAAGATAATTTTTGAAGGAAGGATCCCAAACTTTTGGTTTCAATTAAAAACTTTACCATGCAAGAGGCATAATCCATGTATTGTTGTCCGAAACAATATCAACCCTCAATCATATAAACCCTAACAAACACTAACAATTGATGATATTTGCATTCAATATTACTGTTTAAAACTCACCACCTTCTGCATTCACCATATTGGGCATTGGTTAGAACAACAATATCATTTAAGTCTCAGGGTGGTCACCAAGCCATGTCATTTAAATCGTGTTTAGGGATTCCAACGTGTAAGGTAAATACAAATCTGACACAATAATAACATTGTTCCCTTCCTACAATTGACTCTTCATATGAGTCATTCAAACTCACAACAAAAACAACCATCATAATCATTCATTTACCATGTGTGATTTAAATGCATAGGGAAACATTAAGTGAAAACCATTTTCATACCTCCAATGGCTCAAAAACCATGCATTGTAACAACCATTTACAAATAACACAAGTATCATTGCTAACCCTTTTACCATCATTCATAATTAAACATAACCATCAAATACCATACAGCACTTTGATCCATACTCTCACCAAAGTTCATAACCAAAGTCCATCAATATAACTTTTGAATAATACGACATATTGCCACACACATATAACCTTGCAAATATGGTATCCAATGAGTTGCACATATTCACAACTATATATATATATATATATATATATATATATATATATATATATATATATATATATATATATATATATATATACTATATCTATATATATATATATATATATATATATATATATATATATATATATAGATATATATATATATATATATATATATATATATATATATATATATATATATCATTCCCTTTAAAACTTATGCAATAATTCGTTCATATGAATTCATTATATGTGTCATTTCTTATACTTTCATATGTCATTTCAAACAATGTGTTCTAAGGTAGCCATATTTTCGTAATATTTCAAGCTTATAATTCACATTGGCATCTAAATTTTCCACTCATAAGATGCATACATGTTGCATGAACATTCATAAAGTAACAAATTTGTTTATGCAGTTTCCTCCTTCCTTTGGTCATGGGATAGGCCAAAAACAAAAAAACATTTTGGTTCAATTTTTAGACATGGAAATGCAATGATAGAGGGTGATTTTGTAGCTTAGTATAAATTCAAATATTAATTAAAACTGGTATCAACACTCTTGTCTATGAGGCCTTTGACAATTATGCCATGTTTTTGGATCTTTATAACACTCATCTAAGTTGCATCTTCAACTAGAAGACCCTTCCACTTGACCAAATACTCATAGTAATATTTCTTCCTAGATCTTTACAACTCTCTGATCAAGGATCTTCTTGGTTGTAGTTAACTATTTCTTCCATTGAATATCCTCGTGATCCTCGCCATCCTCTACTTCAAATTATATATAGGAATACAAGTTTGCAACATTAAAAATAGGTGAGATTCCAATATCGGGTGGAAATTCGATCTCATAAATGTTGGATGAAAATTTCCTTAAGAATTTACAAAGTTTTATCTTCTTCAACATCAATTTGTTATATTAATTTCTTGAGATTCTCACTTTTCTCAAATGATCTAGTATCATATGCCCAACTTCAAATTTACTTCTCTTTTTCTCAGGTTTTCCATTTTCCTATACTTTTGGTTGCTATCTTGAATTTGTCCCTTAACTTGTTCATGTAGATTTTTCATTGTTGTAATAAATTCCTCTACATAAGCACTTATTAATTCCTCTTTTCCTAAGTTTCAAATTTTAGAAATGCGCCTGGGGTGAATACCATATACAATTTGAAATTGAATTTTTCCTATGCTCCTATTAGGAGAATCATTGTAGGAAAATTCAGTCTATGGAAGGACTTGATCACACTATTTGTTGTGCTCATTTACCAAACTTCTCAACAAGTTTCCTAAGATTCTATTTACCACCTTTTTTTTCCCATCTTCTTGAGGATGATAGGCTAAGCTAAATGAAATATTGGTTCTAATATTTTTCCACACTGTCGTCCAAAAATGACAATAAATTTTGGTCCTTCTTTGGAACTATTCTCATGGTTAGTCGATGTAGCTTGACAATCTCTTTGAAAAATAAAATTGTAATGTTGGATGCATGGCTGGTTTTATGAAAGGGTATAACGATCCATCTAGGAGAACCTGCATACAACTAAAAAATTGAATACTTTCTCCTCTATGCTCAATGCAAACTCAAAACAAAACACTTTCTTTTAACACCCCATGGTATACTCAGTATGGGAAAGATGATATAAACTAGTGTTTTTTTACTTCCCTTTTTCCTATTGTAATTTTTTACATTTTCCCACAAATTTATTTACATCAAACCTCATACATGGCCATAATTTTCTTTATCATGCTAAAAGTGGGTAGTCAATCCTCCACTATATTTTTCTTTCAATAGGTGGTCACTCATTGAGCATTTAGGAATACATAGTTGGTTGCCTTTGAATAACAACCCTTCTTGAATCATGTTCTCCATTCAAGGGATCCTATATTGCAGCACTGGGTTCTCACATTCTTCATAATATGCTCCAAATTTTGTGTCATAAATTTCCTTGAGATGTTTGACTCCCAAAGAACTTATTTTAGTTCCTACAAAACCTTGCATCTTTTTCTCAAAGCATATGCGAGTTTGTTAGAATTTCCACTAATATTTTTAAGAACAAAAGTTAAATTTTGCATAAAATCTACCCAATTTTTCATGTCTTTGATTGTGTTTCTCTTGCTTGGTTATAAATTGTAGAGTTTGGTTGTTAGTGTACAAGAAAAGCCTTTTTAGCATAAAGTAGTGCCTTCATTTCTTCAAGGATTTGCACAATTGCGTAAAAATTCTTGTCATAGGTCGAGTATTTTATGCTCGGCCTCATTTAGTTTTACGTTAAAATAATCAATGGGTTTAGCTTCTTGACTCATAACTACTCCAATGGATGTCCCATTAATGAAGACTAATTCTAGGGGTTTGATAAAATTGAACCCCTAATTTCCTAAACCTCTGGGTTATGGGCCCACAAAATATAATGTAAATGAGGCTTGTAAACCATAATTCCAAGCTTGTGATGTTTTAGCACAGGCCAAACAACATATAGGACCATGCTCTCCTTTTGTTCCATCCTTACGTGATCGTGGGCTTGGGACTAGGCATACCTACTCCACATCCAATGGTTATGATCATGTGAACAAATCTGTGGTCCAAAAGATGTAATCCCCCTATCGCATGCACCCTCAATATTATATAAAATGATAGAGATAAATAGGAAGTGTGTAGTGTGGGGGGCTTCACCCTATGGCATCAATGGAAGGGGGGATCCATTATCAAGGTTCCAACCTACAGTTCCATGCTATGAATCAAACAACTAATACTCGGTGGAGGAAATCAATAGTTTACGGGGTGGTGGGTGGGTCCACAATCATGTTTCCGCTCCCTCCTTATGGTTTCATATCATCCTTATGACTAGTTCTAAGCGTGCACTTTAGGTGTGGTCTATCAACCTGTTGAAGGCTCGAAATTTCTGCCTCAACATTGGGAGAAAATCACCTGGTCAGGACCTTAGATCAGATCCTTTTCAGTTTGAAATGGTGGCTCCAACTAGTTGAACTAGGTCTGGTTACCTTCTCTCTATCTCTACTAGCTTAAAGTATGTTTTTTTTCTTACCAATAGAGAAGAGCCATTAAATCAGCCCTCTTGTTGAGCTCAGGTAAGAAATTGATCCTTAAGCTGATCTTAATGCTAAGCCAAGCTGTAACTAAAATTTGCCTCTTTTATAAGAGGAATATTTGGATAAGATGGGGGTTCAAATGAAGAGGACAAATTATAAGGGGTATCGGGGGATCGGGAAGACACGAAGAACTAACCAAAGAAAGAACCTATAAAAAATCAACCCAGTTTGAGTGTCGTGAATCAATCCTGGGCCTATTCAAAATGGAAGCAAAAGTCGATATCAAGTTGTACCATGACGATATTAATGCTTTGAAGCTAAACCACTGGTTGTGAAACTGGAAGTTTATTTTAGTGTCCATCAGATCGAGGAAGGGAAAAATATCTCATTCGTAGAATTGAAATTAGAGGGCCATGTATTGACTTGGTGGGAGAGCCACACAATAACCCTAAGGTTATAGGGAGAACCTTGTTATAAAAATATTTGGGCACTGCAACCCCAATCACATATGTCCATAAACCAAGGGCTTATGAGTCCCTAAAAGTGTTGTTTCATACCCTAAAGGAACAAGGTCAGCTAATTACATCATCTCCCAGAAGTTCTCCACAGAAATCTTCTTAGAACTGGTCAAAACTGGACCATACATACTGCTCAGTGCAGAGGGTGCGATGCATAATGAAAAGCCCTTCTATAGGGTGCGATGGGCGAGAGTAGACAAATGGCAGAGACAGTTTGCAAGGTGGATGATCTTGGAATCTTCCAGAAACTTCTCGTATGACACTTGCCTCTTTGAATTCACCCAGGGATGAGTAAGAGATCATCAATCTCCAAGTGGAACCAAGAACTATCAGAGAGAGGACACTAATAAAAAATCCCAGAAGCTGACTCACCCCCCTGCAATCATCTATATATGGATCCCTCATCCCAGAGATCCAAAGGGCTGGAATCTTGTATCTTGTAAGGAAGTGTTGTTGGTTTCTTGGTGGAATATCATAGTGTTGGGTGATCTAAGCTTTTAATGAGGTGAAGAAGGGCTTTCATGCTGGGAGGATGACGCTAGGTCAGATCAATGAGTTGTAATCCTCTCTTCTAATCTCTATATCAATAAAGTTATTCAAGTTTTCCTCCACATTCTTATATGTTTGCTAATATATGCATTTGTGTGGTCAATATATACCTGGTCCTATATTGTTTATGATTGTAGATCTCTGCACTTTGAAGGTATTATACTGCTTTGACTTTACAGGTACTCTTTGAAGCGGAGTGGTCAAGGGAGGAGTGGGAAAGATCCGTCAAAGAGGAGAAGGAAAAAGCAGAGAACCAAGCGAAAGATCGAGGTTGGTATTCTTTGCTCCTCTCCTATCTACTTCTCATAAAGGAAAACAAAAGTAACTTTAATCTGTTTGTTTCTAAGATAGCTACCCGTCTTAGTGGGAATAGCAGCTTTGCATAGACACTAGATTTCGCGATAACAAACCTCTAGTGACTAAGTGGGAGGATCTCAAGACCTTTATTAAGTCACAATTTTATCCCATTGGGTACGTGGAGGACTTACGGATCTAGTGGCATTACTTCAAGAAAAATTCAGGCCAAAGCATGCAGGAGTACACCACATAATTCAAAAAGATGATTATAATGTTGAGTATCTCTCAAAATAACCCATACGTACTCAAGTATTTGGGGGGTTTGCAGCACCATTTGCATGAGAAGGTGATGTTGTTCAAGCCCAAATAAGTGGACGAGGCCTATGTACAGGCACAATACCTACAGAACATAGGCCTTAAAAGAGTGAAATAGGGTGGATCAAAGCAGAGGGAGCAACAAGAAGCTTCTAAGGAGGGAAGGAAGAAGCAAAAAGGGGAAAAGTTAAAAATATGATAGCCACAATGCACAAGTGCAAAGATCCTGGCAACCATTGCAACCACTGCAACATTGATGGACACACATATGAGAAGTGATGGAAGTTTCATCCAAAGATAAACCTGAAGAACAAGAAGAAATATAATAAGACGAAGAATCTCATTGTCACTGATTCAAGCAACCAAGTTGAACGCAACTTGGACATGGATGCGAAGATCATTTGTACATCAGTGCAAAAGGAGGTGAGTAGCCTTTAACTACAGGAAAAGAAAGAGATGACCAAACTCTTCCAGATAAAGGTACAAGTCAAGAAGACAAATATTGATGCTCTGTTTGACTCAGGATCACAGGTAAATCTCATTGCAGCATATCTGGTCAAGAAGTTGGGGTTGGAATTTTTTGATCATCCGAACCCATAGCCACTAGGATGGGTAAATAAGGATGCAGAGTTGAAGGTAACAAAACAATGCAAAATTAAATTTTCTATCAGTGATGATTTTAATGATGAAGTAGATTTGTATGTGGTCCCCTTTGATGTATGCGGAGTCGTGTTTGGGAGTCCATACATGTACATGGTTGATGTAATATTCATGAGGAGAGCTAACCAATACTGACTCATTAAGGATGAAAAATCGTTCATCATCAACGCGTAGAAAGGAAAGTAAAAAATTTCACTGGTAAGTGCCAACCAAGCCAAGAAATTGATCAGTTCCAACAAGAAGTATGTTTTATTGCTTTTAAGAGAAAGTCATTCTGAAGAGGAGTCAATCAGAGGCAAGGCATCCCCGGATGGGTGTACTAAGAAACAAAAACAAAAATTGGACGAGTTGTTACAGGCATGCAAGGATGTGTTTTGAGGGCCTAAAGGGTTACCACCTAAGAGTGAAGTGGAGCACAAGATCCAGCTATTTCCAGACTCCCCATTGCCAAATATTAGGTTGTACAAGTAGTCAGTTATAGAGGCAAGTGAGGTGAAGAAACATTTGCAGTAGCTACTGGAACAGGGTGTCATTCGACCGAGTATATCACTATGTGGGTCACCCATCATAATTGTGCCAAAGAAGGATGGGGCTTGGAAGATGTGTATATATTACAGGGCATTGAATAAAATCATGCTTAAGAATATATACCCACTTCCTAGGATAGACGATATAATAGATCAATTGTAGCAAGCAGAGTATTTCACCAAGTTGGACTTGAAGTATGGATATCACTAGGTTCGAGTCAAAGAAGAAGATACATGGAAGACCGCCTTCAAAACCAGGCAAGGTTTGTATGAGTGGTTAGTTATGCCATTTTTCCTATGTAATGCACCAACTATATTTATGAGATTAATGAATGATATATTGCGCCTTTTTATAGATTCATTTATTATTGTCTATATGAATGATATACTAGTATATAGTGCTACATGGCAGGAGCATATTTCACGTTTGACACAGGTGATAGAAACATTGAAGAATCACCAACTGCTAACAAATATCAAGAAGTGTGAATTTGCGCAATAGTCTTTGGTGTATATCGGGTATGTGATCAGTGGAGGAGAGTTGAAGATAGATCCTTACAAGATGGAGGACATCATGAAATGGCTAGTGCCTACTAATGTTTCTAAGGTCAGGAGTTTCATTGGAGCAAAAAAGTGCCTGAGGAATTTCATATACCCTGTTTCAGATGTAGCAGCACCACTCCATGTCATAAAAACAAGTGGCAAGAGTTTCCAATGGGGAAAAGGTCAGCAAGAAGATTTCGAGGAGCTAAAGAAGAAGATAAGTCAAGCACCAGTTCTGGCATTACCAAACTTTTAGTACCCCTTTGAAGTGGAGACAAATGCGAGTTGTTATGGATCTAATATGAGAATATATGAAAATACAAATATACCCAAGAAATAACAAGATAGAAATAGATAGAAATGCTTCTTTATTGATCAAACCCTTAAGGTTGTGCAACACCATACATTCACTCCTTAAGGAAGGAGAACACTCCACAAGCCATATGCCTGTTGATACAATATTCTTTGACATCCATCAATGGGGAGTCTCTAGCCTCTATATAAGCCTCATACATAAAATACCACGTGTCATTACCATGGTTCTCTTAATACCATATATCTAATACAATGGGCTTATTACATTATTGCTAAATACTTGTGGTCCCTTACATGATACGGGTTAACCACTTTATTTATTATTATGGACCATCCCATTATTACATTATTCCCTTAGGTACCTCCCTCTGTACCCCATAATATCCCCCCTAGGTGTACTACATTCCACCCCCATTAAACATGTTTCGTCCCTGAAACATAAGAAGAACACAAATAATAAGATCTACTCAAAAGAGTAGTCCACTGGTACCATGCATGTGGATCTAGCCATCCCAGAGAAAGGTGAACCATCAATCTAGCTAGTGCCTCACTTGCTTGAGATGGAAGTTGACCCTAGTGGCTCTTTTGTGTTGATGTGTAGTAGGTGGATCGTCGCCCCTCTCTATCTGTCATGTGGTGGTTGTTGTCCTTGTGGCTAATTCGTTGCCATCTTGTTGTTTGTTTTCTTGCGGGGTGATGTGGGTGGTGATATGCTGAAGTTTTAACCAACTGTGTATGTTTCTTTAATTCACCACCTAATGGAGCCTGATTAGTATCTGGTACCTGTTGTGGTGCCTACTGTTGTTTCTTATCTTCCAATATTACTTCAACCACTAAGTCCTCATCTGATGTATCAATACCTGTAACATTTTCTGCTTCAACCTCCTTGGACACTACTTGTTTTTCTGGTACCTAGTTTGATGTTTGTGTTTGATTGTCGACCATAAAAGGCTCATCATATGATGTGTTAGTGTCATTAGAGCTTTGTGCTTTTGGATCCATAGTAACTGCTTGGATCTTAATGGAAATATCCTGTAATGCAATTTTCTTCCTTTTATACTAGAGATTCATGAATTTCTTCTACACATTAATATTGACAGTACACACAGATTGCATCCAAGGATATCCCAAAACAACATTCATGTTATCCATATCTGAAGTATAAAAATCACAATGCAACACATACTTAGCCATATCAAGCTTCAAATCTTTATAAACTTGCACATCCTCATTATCAACCTATGTGTTTTCAATGTGTTTTGCTAGAACTTGCAATTTTTTTGCCAAATTAACATTGGTAAAATTATGCTTGCAGCTAGGATTTATAGACACAATGACCTTCTCCTTTTAAATCAATCCATGAACTTGTAATAAGGAGAGACCAACAGAAAATAACCTTTTAGGTTTCTTGGTTTCCTTCTTTCCTGTAAAAATAATATCTTTGCTAGGTTTTTGTGGTTTCCTCATTTCTAGTATGAGACCATTTGTCCAAAATTAGTTCTTCAATTTCATCAGCACGACATAAATTTAGAATCTCGCTGTCAAGTGATTTCCACCATATACCAACCTTATTTTTCAAATAATACCTATTTTGTCCTTTTAACACCCTGGGGAGTCAAACTTATGATATTCTATAAAATTTTCAATAGAAGACCAATCATTTTTTCCTGTAAAATACTTACTTTTATAAGCCATGAAGAGGGTTTTGAAAACAAATCGCTTACTTGGAAAAAATTTGAAATGGCCACAATTAAGTCAATATTACTCAGAATCCCTATTATGCCTTGTTTTCTGAATTAGAACAACCATTTAGTTTCTTCCCATGTGATAGAAATCCTGATCTGGGCACTGGAATTTTAGATTCACGCTGCAACTGTCCCGTCGTCACAAAAATTTCTGAAAAAAAGTGCTGATTTTAAATTAGTGAGATCTCCCTCATCTGGACTTTGATTCGATTGATTTTATTTTTGAAATTGGGTATTTTTTTGCAAATAACCCAAATCTGCAATTAGATTATGCAAATGTTGCCCCATAACGTACATATCTGATCTGCAAACTTGCTGCCCCGTGTTAGAGTCGGTCTGGTCAGTCCTCTATCAGAGATCAAAACTCTTTATGCATCTCATTTTTAGGTGTCCCACTCCATTCACTCAGCTGCATTCTGCTAGGGGCATGCCATAATATGATGGAAAAGGTCATGCTAGTCATTTCCCCTCATGTCTAGTTCCTGCTGGCTTAGGTCTTTTGTCAATGATCACCAAAGTCCATGACAGTCAAGGTCTGGTCCTTTAAAGGACAAAAGTCATTTTTCGATAGATAGGTCTAGGGATTAATCAATTTGGTCTTCAAACAAAGCCATGTAGGCCAGAGTGAGACACTTACACAGTTATGATTCAGTGAGTTTCATTGTCATGTGGATAGACTTCGACTCTTCTTCAAAACTCCATTTTGAAGAAAAGTCAAACAGTGTCATTTGTGATAAAATTTTCAAAAAATTCGTCAGTTGATTTCTTCAGATGAGGTCATGGTTTCCATGGCCAAATGTCCTGCCATGCAATCCCTGCGAAGAGTGCCGAAAATTTCATCATTTGAGCTAAAATTTCAAAGGGAAAGTGAAAATCAACATTGCTATAAGTCAATGAAAAAGTGTCAAAACATAACATTAGAAAAATGGGTTTTTGGAGAAGCAAAAGTTTAACCCATGACTTCTAAGTCTTTATATACAAGTTTCCACCAAAATCAAAGCCATTGTACAAATCAAGTTCATCGGGAGACATTGCAAAGTGTTTGAGAGTGCATTGTGCGTGTTTGGAGAAAAGTAGGAGGCAGTTTTCAGGGCATGGCGCATATACACAGGGGCGCGGTGCACACAGAGGGTGCGGCGCACACAAAGCCACCCCTCAGTGAATTTTTTCAATGGGTGCGGCGCACACCCAGGGCGCAACACATTGGGTTTGGCGTGCGGAGCACACCCACAAAGGGCCAAAACCATGCTAAATTTCCTCAAATTTCTTGTCAAGCCCCTCAAATTGACAGGTAGGCTCTATGACATGACTTTTTCATCAAAGTTTATAAATGATATGGTGGTTTATGGCTATGTTTGAATGCAAAAAAGCTCATAAAATAAACCACAAGAAAACACTAAAGGCCATTGTTGCTAGGGTTGCATAATTGTGGTATTGAGGCCAAGGTTCCGTTTTCACCCACCATTTTTCCCTCACCTATCATTTTTCCCTACCCTCCCTTTCTCATTTTTCCTATTATCCTTACCCTAAAACACTACCAAACCCTATTCAATTCCCCTCCTCTTATTTGTCAAAATAACATCCCAAAACCCTACCCTATCAAATACCCAAACCCCCTACATATCCCTAAACAAACTTTTCCCCATAACCCCTATTCCCATCACATTGCTCACCTCCTAATACTCCCTATTTCATGTTCCCCTTGGTGACAGATATCACAAAAGCACCCAAATTCACACCATCATTAAAGGGCAGCCTAAGTACAGTACACACAACAGTCATGGCATCACAACATTCATCAGAGTATGAGATGGAGACACAAAGTGACTCATCCTCGGAAGAGCAGGTTCCCAGGAGACATCACAAGAGTGGCAAACATGTTAGGGATGAGCCCACTACCCTCACTGAATTACAAGCAAGCCCTCTTGCCATGTCATGTTTCCAGCACCTAGCATGTTTTGAATTTTTTCAAAGGGTGGCTAATGTTAGAGTTCATCATGAGTTGGCCCGTCTTTTTGTGCTTCACCTACATGGAGGTCAATCTATCTTGGCCGGGGTCACCTTCACATTGACACCCGAAACTATCTCAGTGGCAATAGGCATACCGAATGTTTGAGAATAGTGGCATAAGAAGAAGAAGGTGGAAAGGCAACACTATGAGCCTTACATTAAGGCTAGATTCTTGAGTCAGCTCACAAGAGTCTTCCCATTCAGATATTGAAAGAAGAGTGTGCTCCACTCATGAAATTGATCATGAAGTACTTCAGCTGTGAGGGGAGGTTCTCTCGAATATATGCTTATCACATCAGGTTGCTCATGCACTTTACCAGGGTGAGGATGATGAACCTCCCATTTTTCATTTGCAGGAACATAGAGAGGATGAACACGTTCATGCAACATAAGAACCCTCAGCAGTAGCTTAACAATTTTTATCACTTTGCTCTTATCCGGATTTTGGTGGATCATCAGTTGGGATTGCAGGGCATTGCTTGGGATGACTTCATCTCCCGTGACCTCTTCAGCACTTCACAGGTACTATCAGAACTGGTGCATGAGATAGGTGGTCCTTCTCATCTGTATGAGCGCCATGAGACCATGACTATGCCAGTATTCATGACATATCAGAGAGGCAGTAGGCACTTGTTTGCAGCAGCAAAGCGAGTGTTATCTCCACCCGGGGTGGAAGGGGTCTCGCTTCCAGCATCGACTATAGAGGTACAGGACAAGGGAAAGAAGCCCATGCATGATGAGGGGCCATTAGGTGAACAAGAGGCCGACTTCATCCTCATTCAGGATGATGATGCCGATGTGGAGAGTGCTAGACTTAAGATGGCCATCTAGGAGTAGAACACAGAGATCCAAGACTTGTCACTCAATTTGGAGAGGGCCAAATGGATCATCAGGTATTTGGAGTAGAGGAACAAACAGCTTGAGGACCAGCATGAGATCATGGAGCTGCAAAACATCTGTGAGAATCGACAAGCTTCCCAACAAAGGAGGATCGAGCTCACTACTTTGGAGTAAGAGATCAACAATGACCATGAGTCTTGGCTCGAGCGGATCAACATACACCTTGAGAGACTGCTGGAGAAGGCCAACAAGGACAAAACCATACTAAGGAGGATGGTTTATCATTACAGGGCACAAAACATGAGTGCAAAGGCCTGATAAGGAGCTTGAAGGCAAAATTGAGCAAAGAAAAAAAAGAGGCAAAAGAGGCAAAATAGCAAGATCAGCTTCGAATCTTGGTTTAAGCTTCTGTGGCCCAACATAGTGCCTCTTAGAGAACCTCTAGCCCAAATTTCAAGAACTTTGGGGCAATTTTGGTCACATGGTAATTTCTTGGTCAAAGCACAAGTTTTTTCTCCCTGTGCGCCATGCCACTGGATTCATCATGCAAAATCACGACTACTGGAGCTTGGACAAGAAATTTGGGCATGATTTGAGTCTCCAAGAGGTCAAAAACACCCAAAAAATGACCTCTCTGCCCCTATTTTGACACACAGGAAGCAGTCTTGGGAGAATGAAGATTCGGAAGGGTAAATGAGCACCAAATTCAAAAATTCCACTTGGGTTGGAACGTAGATAGGCCAGGCTTTCCAACAAGCTCACTTGGGCACATTTTGGACTCCTGCAAGTGCCTCAAAATTGCCTCCAAAGTGGCATGGTGCATATAGGGAAAAAGGCTCAATCTACCTCCATTTCACGAAATTTCGATTCGCGACTTTCCACAAGTGGGCCCACTCATCTACACTTCACTTTTTCGGCACCTAAGGTGGAATTTAAAGTATTTTCACTCTAGATGGTCTTCTATCCAAGTGGAAAAGGAAGGCAAATAGTCACCCAAGCCATTTGTCATGTTTGTAACGCTGCACCTGTAGCTAATGGTTGGCTTTCCATCTCCATTTTGTAATGATTCGAGAAACTCCCCAACCCTTGGGCGTTCTATCTCCTCATGGAACATTCTATATATTGTATGCAAACTATTTGCAAAGGGTTGGTTGGCTTGTAACTTCTGGGAGACTGTGGGAAAGAAACTTTGTTTCTTCATTGTATATTTTGATAGAGGATTAATGAAAGGCAACGACTCTGTTTAATGAGATTCATGTGGTTGTGAGCATAGAAAATGTGTCTCTTATGTTTCATATGTATTTTGTTATGTTTCATAGTTCATTTCACATTCATTTCCAGTGAAATTTTCTAAGTTAGATAAGGTAGAATTCAATTTTATTGCTCTGCCTGTGGGAAAATTTCATGTTCAGTGTTCTTTCTTCTGTTGAAAAGGATTCATGTACGTATGCCCTTTTCACCCTCCTAAGCAATCTCTCCACTCCGCGCTATTTCAAACTAAATTGCTAGGCTTTCCGCCTGTCTTGCCTCACGAAGTAATCTGTGCCTTTGTATTTCATCCTCTGCTCATTGCTGTCCGTTGGTCCCATACCATCCCAGAAACACAGTCATTCATAAAAATTGCTTCTTGTATCCATATTCACTTACTAGCCTAAGATCAATATTTCACTGTAAGTCATCTCAGACCATTTCGTTTATCTTTTCACTGAGTGTGACTCGGAGAGAGCCCTCTCCTGTTCTGGTAGGGCTAGCTACCAGACTGAGCGTGGTTTGTGGTTACCCTAAATTTTTTCCTTCCTTCAGCCTAAGGTGGATTTAGGTGCTAACATAGTGGCGACTCCACTGGGGAACGAAATCAAATCCCCTTACTTCTTGATAATTCTAAGCTTCTGGATGATAAGTTTAGGATTGGATAGGCTGAGTAAGTTGGTTGTGTCCTTTGATTTTTCTCAATAGCACGCTGGCGTCTAGAAGATATACCAAAACTAATCCATATCCAGATCCTCCGCACATATACGAAAATCCCAATTTGATTTCAAGAATTCATCGTCAAGAAAGCTCTATATCACCCGTGTTCAAATCCCATTCATGCCTGGACATTTTTGAGTATATTGAAGAGCTAGAGTTTGATGAGCAGTTTGAATTATCGTTGTTCGAAACCAAATCCGAAAGGGCAGTTGACTCTACTGTCCACAATCCACAGTTTCTTGTAGATTTGGAGATGGAAAGGGCTAACCAGTCGATTGATAACTACAATGTAGCTCAGCTTCAAACTCCAATTTCTAGTCCTTTACAAACTGTGCACACTTCTCCAACACCTCCGAGGACAAATCCACCAAGAGTGATGGCTGCTCGTTTTGCAGCCGTTGTTCTGCCTCAAGTTTTAGATGATATGCCCCCAGATTATCAAAGCAAAATCCTATTTTTTGATGGAACTCCTAATAGCATTACTGCTCAGCAACATGTGGACAGAATGGCATACTTCTATGAACTTCATGAGATTGATGCGGAGAATGTGGCAATGAGACTCTTTGTACAGACATTTGCAGGTGAAGTGAGGAAATGGTTCAGAGGTTTTACGGCTGCACGTATCGCTACCTTGGCTGACCTATAAAGAAAATTTTTAAACCGTTGGGAAGTGAAAAAGAATCCTCTTCAAATTCTGGCCGAATATGAGCAAATCAAAAGAAACGTTGGTGAGTCGGTCCAAGACTATTGCATTAGATTCAATTCAGTTTATAACGAAATTCTAGATCATCTAAGGCCACCTATGGGACTAGCCATGGCGAAATTCCCGGATGGTTTTGATGCTGACATGGCTTATCAATTAAGAGAAATAGAACCGACCACAATGGAAGACATGCAAAAGATAGCGGTCAGCGTTGAAGCAAATTTGGTGACCAAGAGAGCTAGAGCAAAGGCAGAGAAGAAGGTCACTGTAAAGGAAGAATCTTCCTTGGTAGATCAGCTACTTCAAAAGGTAGAGTAGATGCTTGAAAGGGTGAAACTTGACAAACCAGAGCCACAAGTTAGAAATCCTAACTTTCGTGGTCAGCAACAACCACAATATAGAATAAGACAGAGAGATCAACGAACCTAAGAGCAGACTACGCAACAACCAGTTGAGACACCTTTGCAGCAAAATTTTGTGCATGGACCGGAATCAGATGAGGATGGGAATGTAATAGGTGAAGAAAACCACCTCTTTACTCCAGATTATTTGCCTATTTATCTCACTGAGTATGAGGAGTATGAAGAAAGTTCAGTTGTAAACAAAGATGTAGATTTCATTCTATCAAATGACACCATCTTGGAGGAAGAATCATATGGGTACCAAAGAGGCTATATGAATGCTTTGTCCGCCCAACAACAGTGATATTCACTTAGAAACAGATATGTGCCGGTCAAACCAATTTAGAAAAGGAAGGATGTTTAAGCATCAAAGAATGATTCATCAGTTGCACAAAGGAAAGGAAAGGAGGCAGTTTGTTACAGGGAAAAGTGTCTACACAGAAATGCTTATCCCACTAAGGTGTGATAGCTAACTTAGAAACAAACAAATTAAAGCTACTTTCATTTTTCCTTTATGAAATATAGATGAGAGAAGAACAAAGAAGACCAACCTCTATCTTGCACTGATCTCCTAGTTCGATTCCTCTCTCTCTTGATAGTCTTTCGCTACTTGTTCCCTTGCACACCTAGATTCACAGAGCACCTGTAAGATCACAGTAGCATAGCACTATACAAGAACATGGATCTATAATCACAAACAATCTAGGATCAAATGTAAATTGACCATACAAATGCATAAAACATAAATGACACATGAGTATGGAGGAAAAATTGAATAGCTTTTATTGATAAACAAGAAAGAGCCAAGGGAGTTACAACCAGTTGTTCTGACCCAGCATCATCCTATCAGCAAGGAAGCCCCTCTTCACCTCATACAAAGCTTAGATCACCCAACAATTTGATGTTGTCTCAGGAAACCAACAACAATTCCTTACAATATGCAAAATTCCAACCTTTGGATGTCTGGGATGAGGGATCCATATATAGATATCTATAAGGGAGATGAGTCAGCTTGTGATTTGATTAGTGTCTTCCCTCTGATAGTTCTTGCTTACACTTGGAGATTGATGATCTCTTACTCATCCTTGGTCGAATTCAGAGAGGAAAGTGTCATAGGAGAAGTTTCTGGAAGTTTCCATGCCTCTCCACCTCGTGGAATGACACTGCCATTTGTCACTTCTCGCCCATCGCACCCCATAGAAGGGATTTTTGAAATGAAATGCACCCACACAGCGTATTTAGGTGAGATGCAACGCACTTTGCCTATGGAGCAGCTGAAATGATCCTGTTTGACCAGTTCTGAGCAGTTTTTCATGGAGAACTTCTGGGAGAAGCTGTAATCAGTTGACCTTGTTCCTTTAGGGGTTAGAACAACACTTTTAGGGACTTAGGAGCCCTTGGTTTATGGAAATTTCATGCTTGGGGTTGTAGTGCCCAAAAATGTCTATAACAGTTGCCCCCTAAAGCATGAGGTCGTTAATCTTTTGATGTCAGGTGAAATGCTTTATTATGAGGATCTGAAGTTATTTCAAGCTGGGAGGAGACCTGTAATAAGATACAATATAATACATTATCTTCATAATATTTTCATGATCTAGCTTAGGCGGGCATTCCCATGCTCAGATTTATAAATTCATTTTCATGTACATAGGACAAACAATCGTCTGAGTGTAGACTGATGATTCTGGTAGAGTCATCATCCCTTTGATTGGATGATTATCTGTGCAGCAATGATGTACATTTGATGTATTTATTTCCCTGAATATATATCACAGCGTGGATGGATGAAACTAGATCCAGGGTCTTCAATCTCGTTCAATATTCACTCGAAGTACAAGTCTATCCATGTGAGAGATGTTCTGGAGTCGAACATGGAAAGACATCGCCTGATTACTAGCCAATGATGTGAGTTGTTAACAGGCGCGAGAGGAATCACCGATAATGATAATGACCCTCAAGGTACTGCAGTACAATTCACGTGGTGTGAATAAAGGACTTGGCATCGAACACCACGCAAAATCTTTCAGTCGAAGGCCATTGATGTAAACCTATCGCCGGAAGTGAGAAACTTGCCATTGAGGCATGCAAGCTTCAAAGTAATGAATGGGGTGTTCCTAGATTGACTTCTTGGATAATGAGCTGATGTCGACAAGAAGCGATCTGTCACAGGAGGTCCTTAATGAATCCCACATCAATGACACGGAATGGAGCAAATGATTTTAATGGAGGTGAAAACAATCTGATGACATAAGGTTCAGGGTGGTGGTCATGAAAGAATGGAGTGTAAATGTATTGTAGCGGGTGAGACATAGGTGAATTCTCTGAATGACTTCTCTTGAACATATAGGCGACACTAACATGATGGACTGGTAGCATTAACCCCAAATGTGGATGGTGCGATGGGACCATGGTGATGTGACCGGTGAATGAAACAACCCAACCCGACTTGGATGTGGAGTGAAAGTGTCATGTTCAAGAGTGACTTGCTACCAACAAAGTTTCTTCAAGTTTTCTTCCCAATTTTTCCCCAGTCATTGCTGACCAGTACCTCTTTATTTTTGTCAAGCTTGAGGAGGATAACACATGCTTGTTCTATAATTTGCCCTTCGGGCAAACCCATCGCTATGTTTTAACGAGCCTAGCGATAGTGAAACTCGTTCTTGTTTGCTATGGACAAATTTTTCGCTATTAAGTTTTAACGAGTTTAATGACAAAGATAACTCGGTCCTTTTCAATTTTAGAGAGTCTGAAAAGGAAAGTAAAGGAAACTCCAAAATTCCTTTTTCATCTTCTAATCCCTTAAGTTCGAAAAAGTATAAAACAATACAGAAGGGATTAATTTTCGATACTTTTAACGAGCTGAACAAAACAAGCGCTCAATCTTTTTGTGTAATAATCCCTCAGGTCCAAAAAGATTAAAATTTAGAGGAGGGATAGCACTTCCGGTCCCTTTAACGAGCTGGAGAGGCCAATGGCTCGGTAATATTTTCATATTTTACGAGTCAGCTGAAACGAGCTTAAAGGAGACTCGTCTTTTGAGGAACGAGTGATAAAATTGGGTAGCAGGTGATTCTAGGTAAAGTTTGGAATTTTCCAATCATGGCAGTGTTACAAGGATGGCTAGTGAGATCACTCTTTGCAGCTGTTCCTCAAAAGGGGTAAACAATCAAATGGAGGTGAATGATCGGCCAATACAGAGTGGAGGTGATGATGAGAACACGACCAAGGCTTTTAAAGGCTGAAGTAATACATTCACGATGGTTATTTACCGGGAAATAGTTCATTTTTTAATGAGCTTAAATGCGGGGGGAAACATTTGCTCATGGCTTATGTTTATTTTTTAATGAGCTTGAACTATGCGCTAAAACTGCTCGATTAATCTAGTCGTATAATAAGAATGTCTCATATAAAACGGTAATTTTTAGAGCTTTGTCCCACATTCTTTCTTTATGCAAGTTAGGAAATGACCAATCCAAAAAACAAATAAATGATCGCTCTTTGCTTGCACGCCAAAAGGTTTGCATGCCCCCAGGTATAAAATAGAGTTTCAAGGTCACCTTTCAAATCACCAAAAAAAAATTTGTTTTATCAGGAAAGGTCTACCTCTTTCAGGTTACCAAAGATTGTTCTATTCACAGCACAAACAAAACACTTCTTCGGCGATGTCTACCGAAATAGACAAAGGTGAGACAAGCCACTCACATAAGTTTGACGAGAGAATCTTATTCCAGAATAACTCCCTCTTCCAATCACGGACGGGAGTATAGACCAGTCATGTATCTCTCATGGAAACCTACCCTATACCCGATGTTTTCCTGCTGAAGCAGACCAGGGTGCATGCCCCCTGGGTTTCAGCCATGTTCCCCGAATCACTCGCGCTCATCGGGTGGACGGATAGGAGATTGATGAGACATTCCTTGTGTGAAGAGACCATTCAGGGATGGAATATGACTATTTTCTCTGTGTGATCTGGGAAATGAAAGCTGGTCTACGAGCTTGACCACTCTTCCTTTGTACGGAAAACACATTACTCTAAAGAGTGAGGAGACAATCGCTCCCATGCAATAAATATAGTCTCATCCAAGGAGTAGATTATAATCTAGGGGTCCTTGAACTACCATTATGTTCATGTGAACGGTTTTCCCTCTCAATGTTATGGGCACATCGGGAAGGATCCCTAACGGTCGATTGGTTCCTTTGTCAAAGCCTATTAGATTTCTCATCTCAGGCAAAAGTGATGGCAAACCAAGCGCTTTCCAAGCAGTCAAGGAAAGGATACTCACAGAAGCCCCTTCATCTATGATGGTACCAGCCATAACCATTCTATATATTTGAGCAATAATTTGAAATGGTTCACTATCCGGTAAACGGGGTCTGCCTAGTTGATTCCAGTCGAAGGAGACAACTAGGTTGCTTGGAGGTGGGACCGAATAGACGGCTAGGTACAACTCTGACAAACTTCCTTCCTGCGGTAAAGGAATGGGTAAATTTCCCCCATGTTCATTGGAGTCTGTGCTTACGAAAATAATTTGGACGGTGTCATCCTTATTCTCTTCTGTGACTGTATCATTTGAAGATGGAACCTATGAAGGCAAGACCGGGTCAACTGCCGCCTCGACCTTTTGAATTTCATCTGGTATGGGTTCAGATGGTTTGTCTTCAATGATAGATGCTTCAGCCGACCATCTGAGTGGGTCAGCCGGATTTTCAACTAGTGACGGACTCGGCAAGAGTTTTTTAATATCCAGGAGGAAGTCGTAACGGTGAAACTGGACGATCGTCCAAAAATATTTTAGCCTTGTATAAGAAGGGACAATGGTGGATGACATGATCACCTTCACAGTTTACAAGGAAATGTATTTTTTCCTTTTTGTCCTGGGGCTTCACTTTCACTAGTCAACAGTGTGTTTTCAACATGATCATCAGAGGTTGACGACACTGTGTTGTGCAAACGAGGAGACCAGTCCCTTAAGATCTGAGGGATGTAGGGACAATCTCTATGATAGTGGTCTCCTTTGCAAATGACACATGGTGATTTAGGCCTGGTCGGTGCAGTGTGTGGATTTTCGCTAGACGATGCTTGGTTGCCCCCTTTCGCTTTTGGCTCCTTCTTCTTCTTCTCTTTCTTCTTCTTTTCCTTCTTCTTCTCAGGTACTTGATTTTTGGCTTTACCAACCCCATCAAGCGAAGAAGGAGGAGAGGAAGAATTGGAAGAAGTAGAAGGTTGGTGGGTAACTCTAGATTCGTCTAGTTGCTGACTTAATTTTTTAGGAATTCCAGTGTTCTGAACGACAGAGGTTGAGAAGAGCCATACGGGCAAGCCAATTGTCAATCCTGGAAGCGACAATGTGGCCATATGGGGTGCACCAACATCTCCCCAAGAGGAGAAGGGACTAGGATTTCCTCCAAGGGGAATTCCTTGGTTGGTGGGTTCCATTTTCGCAACCTAAGATCAACGTAGGAAAGGGTGATGATTATTCTGTTTAAAATAAATTTTAGATGCTTTGATACAACTTGTTTTTTCAATTTTTAAGAGTCGAGAAAAAAAAAAAGATGACTCTAGTCGCCTTCGATTTTTAATGAGCATGAAGTGACAAGTGCTCAGATGGACGTTTTCCGTTAAGGAGTCTGAAAGGGAATGAAAGGGACTGCTCTGGAAATCTAGGTATAGGGATTACCAAACCAATTTAAAAACTGCAGAATAATTTTTATGGTACGACAATCAATCTTCTCGAATGCTATGTTCAGTGCATTGCGATCGATAGGCGGCAGACACAACTTCCTATAGATAAAGGAATAAGCCTATTGTGGTCTCCCAAAATATACTCGACGGTACGTGGGAGCACAAGTCCGTACTGGCACTTATCGTCTCAAAGTGGAGGAATCACCCAACCATCAGTGAGAACAACAGTTACCAGGCTTTATGACGGTGGAATACGTCTCTAGCCTAGACTTCTAAATGTTGTGCGTTAGGTTCCAAAGCGTTGTTAGATTCATTGAATTTATTTTATAGTTGATCTTGTTTATGAAATTTGCCTTTTAGGTTCTCCGCGAGATGTATATGTATAATTCCTAAAATTCAATCTAAGATGAGAAATAGTCTTTTATCTTCTTTGTGCAATGAAAATCCTAGCTACTAATGAAAGAGAGACAATATTCTTTCACAAAGAGAAAAGAGCACACTCTAAATGCACTGTCCTAAATCAAACCAATCAAACAGTCTAAATGCAAATGCACATGCATGCATTTGTTTTTGGCTTTCTTAGTATGTGAATGGTAAAAAGAAAGCTAATGCACAAATCTGAATTACTTTTCAAGCGACAATTACCAACAAGTTTCTTTTTGAAATAAAAAATGGAGACAATCACAACACTTTACGATTTGGAAATGAATACTTGCTTTCGACACTAGAAAAATTACAAATTCAGACCAAATACAATAGTAACAGGATAATCGACTATCTACAACAACCAAACTCTTTCCTATGACTGAAAACGACACTTGCGACACTTTCAAATCAAAGGACGACAGTACGATTACGTTACTTTTTGCAAAGGAGAACTGAAAATGACTCAACAAATACAAAAAAACATTTACAGTTCTTTTGTACATGTTAGCCTCTCTCACAAAACAATAATAAATCAAAAATAAATAAATAAATTAAATATTCCAAGTTAGGAATTTGTGCCTAACTCTAGGGTTGTTCCTCTAAGATAGGAGTTAGTTTAGGTAACTCCTATATTGGTGTGTGCCTGGTGAGAAATTATCTCAACCAAGGGAGAAATTATCTCAACCGAAAGTGTCTAATATAGCACGCACTATCTTGAGAACACTGTCTCTCATCTATTTATTTGTAACACTATATTCAATTTTTTTAAGAATGAAAATGAGAGAGAATACCTAAGGAATCCATGAGGCTGAAGCCTTTTTCTGCCAATATTTTGTGTTTGATTTTTATGTGTGTTTTTCTGTAATCTATTTGAGTTAATTTAATTTTCAATAGTACAAAGGAGGCGGAATAACAGCAAGGAAAAGGGTTTTCAAACAGAGATATACTGATCACAGGCAGCAAAATTCATGAATAGAATTGGAAAGAATGAATCACAGAAACGAAAACTGAACAATGCCTAGTCTAATCATCGCAACTGCAACACAGGGAATTTGAAATGCAGCGCACCTACTACACTTGGGAAGTGCGTTGAATTTCAGATTCACAGAATAGTACCCGCGTTGGGTCAGAGACGAGACTTTTCTTGGGTTTCGGGTCACAGTTTGCAGTTCAGTTCATGGGTTTTGGCCGAGCAAATGGTAATCAGTAATGAAACAATCAGGGGTAGATCTAAGGAGGATCTAAGAGCTACCACAAGGGGCAATCAAAGAGTTTGTAAATCAGTTGTTTAATTTATAAACAAATCCTGGAGATTGACTGAAGCGACATTTATCTACTTTGCATTTGCATAGCAAATGCAGTTCGAAAGCTACCTGGCTCGACTTCAGGCTCCATCTGTAAGTTTATAAAATAGACAACAAGGAAGATAAATAAACAAACTAATACGTCCCCAGCGGCGTCGCCATTTTGTTACAGGGAAAAGTGTCTACACAGAACTTCTTATCCCACTAAGGTGTGATAGCTACCTTAGAAACAAACAAAGTAAAGCTACTTTCATTTTTCCTTTATGAAATATAGATGAGAGAAGAACAAAGAAGACCAACCTCTGTCTTGCGCTGATCTCCTAGTTCGATTCCTCTCTCTCTTGATAGTCTTTCGCTACTTGTTCCCTTGCATGCCCAGCTTCACAGAGTACCTGTAAGATCACAGTAGCATAGCACTATACAAGAACATGGATCTATAATCACAAGCAATCTAGGATCAGATGTAAATTGACCATACAAATGCATAAAACATAAATGACACAAGAGTATGGAGGAAAACTTGAATAGATTTTATTGATAAACAAGAAAGAGCCAAGGGAATTACAACCAATTGTTCTGACCCAGCATCATCCTCTCAGCAAGGAAGCCCCTCTTCACCTCATACAAAGCTTAGATCACCCAACAATCTAATGTTTTCTCAAGAAACCAACAACAATTCCTTACAATATGCAAAATTCCAGCCTCTGGATCTCTGGGATGAGGGATCCATATATAGATATCTGTAAGGGAGATGAGTCAGCTTGTGATTTGATTAGTGTCTTCCCTCTGATAGTTCTTGCTTCCACTTGGAGATTGATGATCTCTTACTCATCCTTGGTCGAATTCAGAGAGGCAAGTGTCACAGGAGAAGTTTTGGAAGTTTCCATGCCTCTCCACCTCGCGGAATGACACTGCCATTTGTCACTTCTTGCCCATCGCACCCCATAGAAGGGCTTTTTGAAATGCAACACACCCACATAGTGTATTTAGGTGAGATGCAACGCAATTTGCCTATGGAGCAGCTGAAATGATCCTGTTTTGACCAGTTCTGAGCAGTTTTTCATGGAGAACTTCTTGGAGAAGCTGTAATCAGTTGACCTTGTTCCTTTAGGGGTTAGAACAACACTTTTAGGGACTTAGGAGCCCTTAGTTTATGGACATTTCATGCTTGGGGTTGTATTTCCCAAAAATGTCTATAACACGGTTGATCCAGATAGCAGCAAATCACCATCAGCAGAACAATCACATCAGCAAGTTGCATCGAAAGAAAAGGAAAGGAAAGAAATCCCAATCAAAGAGGTAGAAAAGATTCCTGCTTTTAATTTAGAGAATGAGATTTATAAATTAAAGGTATCCATTCCCTTGACTGAAATAATTAAGAATAGAAGTTATAGAGGACAAGTATCTAAAATGTTGAATTTGGACCCGATGTCCGACATGGTGAATGTTGAAGATGATCAACCTGAAATGATTTTTGGGCCAACATCGAATGGTGAGTCTCCTGATAGTGATGTGCCACCCTTCTATATTAGTTTAAGATTGTATGATTTTGTGTTACATAATGCCATGTTCGATTCCGGAGCTTCTCAAAATCTCATGCCCAAGGCTATCATGGATAAGCTTGGTCTGGACATCACCCGGTAATACCATGATCTCTATTCATTTGATTCCAGCGGAGTAAGATGTATAGGACTCATCAAAGACTTGGTTGTGAGTCTGGATCAGCTCCCAATGAAGAATGTTTTGATGGATGTTGTTGTAGTAGATATTCCTCCCAGGTTTGGCATGCTTCTTTCTAGGTCTTGGGTAGCAAAATTGAAAGGGACACTACAACTAGATTTCTCCTATGCAACGATTCTCATGTTTGGACAAATGAGGAAATTGTATCGGGAAAAAAAAATGAAATACATGATTACAAGCAAGGAGAAACCAATAAATCATCCAATTACTTATGTACATACAGATTTAGAGCCTTTTGTTTTGTATTCAGATAGTTTCAATGATATAGATAGCCAGTTAGTAGGAGCAGATGATATTCCAGAAATTGCAGAAAATTTTAGAGGAGTTTTAAAGAAAGAAGAACAAGAACAGCAGAACACCGTTGGGAAATCAGCTGAAAGTAATGGACAGCAAGTAGACAAGGCACAACAAAGAGATTTTCAACACTTACAAGAGGAGGAAGAAGGTTTGTGGACCATGGATTTCGATGGAGCAGTGGGAAATGACGGTGTTGGAATTGGAATTTGGGTACGCAGTCCTTTCTCCACCCCGAACAATGTGCCTAGTAACGTGCGGGTATGCTCTTACAAGTTGGCTTTTGAGTGTTCAAACAATGAATCTGAGTATGAAGCTCTGTTTGCTGGCCTAAAGATTCTAATAAAGCTGAATGCTAAGAGGATTTTAGTATATGGCGACTCCGAATTGGTTATCAAGCAGGTCAGAGGCGAATATCAAGCAAAGCATCCTAGAATGTGAGATTATCGTAATGCAGTTCTAGACATTTTAAAATTATTTTCAGAATACACCTTGACATGTGTGCCTCGTATACGAAATAGTATTGTTGATGCTCTTGCTAAGGCAGCAAGTAGTTTGAAGATCCCAATGAACTCCAGCAATAAATTCGAAATCCATGTCAAGCATCGTCCAACCGTTCGAGACAATCAGAGATATTAGCAAGTGTTCCAAGATGATGAGGGAATTGATGATTTTCTGCAAAACAAATTCAAGTTCAAAGAGACCTCAATGGATGTAGAAAATGACGATGGCAAAGGTAATGGTACAAATGAGGTGCAGATCAATGAAATGGACGTGTTGCAGCTGAAGAATAACGTTATTCCTAAAGGCTTTATACCTTTAGAAGAACTCTTTGATCAAGATGATGTAGCCCGCAAGCCAACATTGCAGCCAACAGAGAAGGGTGTGGAAGAGGTCAACATCGGAACAACTGCCAATCCTAAATTGGTAAAATTGTCCAAAGTATTGCCGCCAAAGATCAAGGAAAAATATATCAATTTGTTGTCTTCATTTGCAGATGTGTTTGCTTGGGACTATTTTGACTTAAAAACATATGATGCCAATATAATTCAGCACACTATACCCATCAAGCCCAATCAAAAACCATTCAGAAAGAAGTTGAGAAGGCTAAATCCAAAGTTGCTGCCATCCATTGAAAAGGGGATCAATAGGTTGTACAAATCAGGGATCATTGTTCCCATAAGATTTTTGGAATGGATATCTAACTTGGTGACCATATGAAAGAAGACCGGTGAGATTTTCTTATGAATTGATTTTAGAAATCTTAATAATGTTTCATTGAAAGACACCTATCCACTGCCCAAAATGGACCATTTACTTCAGCGAGTAGTGGGAGCATCTCATATGTCACTACTTGATGGTTATTCCAGATATAACCAAGTTTCTATCCATGAAGATGACCGAGACAAGACAGCGTTCACCACCCCATGGTGAACCTTTCATTATGCTAAAATGCCTTTCGGTTTGAAGAACACAGGTGCCACATTTCAACGTGCAATGGACTTGGCCTTTGCAAATGAGAAGGATGTCTTTTTGGTGGTGTACCTGGATGATTTGAAGGTGTTTTCAAAATCTGATGAAGAACACATGTACCA
Organism: Pinus tabuliformis; assembly: GCA_031772625.1. NCBI lineage: Eukaryota > Viridiplantae > Streptophyta > Pinopsida > Pinales > Pinaceae > Pinus > Pinus tabuliformis. Next base: position 9,536,189 of record CM062808.1, read on the forward strand.
TCTAAAAACTGTCTTCCAAAAGTGCAGAAAATATGGCTTGTCGCTGAATCCGAAGAAGAGCTTGTTCACCATGGAGAAAGGCAAACTACTCGGGCACATTATCTCAAAAGATGGCATTCATATTGACCCAGCACGTGTGCAAGAAATTCAGAAAATCGATCTGCCCGGCATAAAAAAGAGATAATAAAAAAGAGATACAATTTTTCAATGGTAAAATGAATTTTCTACGCCGCTTTGTACCTAATCTTGCTGAGCACCTAAGAGAGATGACATACATGCTTAAGAAGGACAGCCAAGTGAAATGGACGGAGGAGGTTGTAAAACCTTTCAATTTGGTCAAATTGGGTCTTTCCTCAGCTCCAGTTCTAGTTAGCCCGGACTACACTCAGGATTTCATATTGTTTTCATTTGCTTCGGAGCACACTATGGCAGCGATGCTATTGCAGAAAAGAGATGATCATGAAAGACCCATTGCATTCTTCAGCAGAGCTATAAGAGATGTAGCCTTAAAGTACAACATCATTGAGAAGCAAGCCCTTGCACTTGTGAAGGCATTGAAAGATTTCCAGGTATATATTCTACATTCTCATATTTTGGCCTATGTTCCTAACGCTGCTGTCAAAGATGTTTTAGTGCAAACCAATTCGGAAGGAAGATGAGGCAAGTGGATTGCAGCCTTGTTGGAATATGATGTGGAAATAAAGCCCACAAAGCTGGTGAAAGGACAGGGATTGGCAAAGTTAATGGTTGAATCAAACTTGTACGCCTTGGACATAAATCTGATCGCTACTATGTCCGATAAGAATGAGGAAGGATTGTCAACTCAAGTATTTGAAATGTTTGCTCTTTCTCCATGGTATTCAAATATCATATATGTGCTTAAAAATTTGTCACCACCGCCCGACATGACTAGAAACAAAGCGAGAACACTCAAGTTGAAGGCTGCCAAGTTTTGCATTCTAAATTCTGCACTGTATTGGAAAGATCTCGGTGGTGTTTTGTTAAATTTTTTGGTGGAAAAGGAAGCAAAGAAGGTCATGGAGGACTGCCACCAAGGAGACTGTGGTGGTCACCTTTTTTGGAAGTCAACAGCTAATAAAATTCTAAGAGCAGGGTACTATTGGCCGACATTGTTTGCTGATGTATATAAGATGGTCAAGTGCTATCATAAGTGTCAGATTTTCAAAGGAAAGCAGAAGTTACAACCTCTACCACTCAAGCCCATTGAGGTGAGTGCCCCTTTCTAGCAATGGGGGTTGGATTTCATTGGTGAAATTCATCCCGCTTCTTCTGGTCAGCATAGATGGATCCTCACAGCGACATATTGTTTCATGAAATGGATTGAGGCAATTCCCACCATACAAGCTACAAATGCGGTAATCATTTCATTCCTTGAAAATAAAATCTTGTCTCGCTTTGGTTGCCCAAATAAGCTAATCACTGATAACGCAACATCTTTTAAATAAAAAAGGATGGTAGAGTTTTGTCATAAATATCACATCATTTTGGGTCACTCAACTGCCTATCATCCGCAAGGCAATGGATTGGCAGAGCCTTCGAATAAATCATTGGTCAACATCATCAAGAAGCTGCTGGAAATAAATAAGAAGAGCTGGCATAAGAGGTTGGTCAATGCACTTTGGGCAGATCGGGTCAGTCAGAAGAAATCCATAGGTACATCACCTTTTGAGCTTGTTTATGGAGTTGATACAATATTTCGGACCTCTCTCACTGCCCCGGTAGTCAAACTTCTTCAGGAGGTCGGTAGTGATGAAGATCCCATGCAGAGAAGGTTGAATCAAATGGTCCACTTGCAACAGACCAGAGAAGAAGTTTTCAAGAACACATCCAAATTGTAGGAGAAGATCAAGAAAATTTATGACAAAAAGGCAAAGGTGGACAAATTTCAGGTGGATGATGTGGTGGTGAAGTGGGATGTAAGGAATGAAGAGAAAGGAAAACACGGTAAGTTCGAGAATCTTTGGAAAGGTCCTTTCAATATTGCAGCATATCGGGGTCAGAATGCCTTTCTTCTGAAGGAAATGAACGGGGAAGATTGTCTAGGAGGGACGATCAATGGTCGGCTACTCAAGCGGTACCATTTCTGAGTTATTAACGCCACTTCACTGTCACTGTAAATACCATTTGATTTCAGTTTAGTTAGAGTTTGTTAAGTTAGTCTTCGAGTCATTTCAATGTCAAATTTGAGTCAATTTTTTGGTCATTTCAGTTTCATAAATGAGTCAGAGTCCTATGTTATTTGTCGAAATAATGACTCCATAGCCCAATGGACGAAGGCACTATCTAGCTCTCCCAGAGATATGTTGTTCTTGGCACCTCCAACGAGCTACCATCCCCCATTGGAGCCAATGTTAGAGTCGGTCTGGTCAGTCCTTCGTCAGAGATCAAAACTCTTTAAGAATTTCATTTTTAGGTGTCCCGCTCCATTCACTTAGATGCGTTCCACTAGGGTCATGTTATAATCTGACGGAAAAGGTCATGCTAGTCATTTCCCCTCATGTCTGGCTCCTGCTGGCTTAGGTCTTTTGTCAATGATCACCAAAGTCCATGACAGTCAAGGTCTGGTCCTTTAAAGGACAAAAGTCATTTTTCGATAGTTAGGTCTAGGGATTAATCAATTTGGTCTTCAAATAGAGCCATGCAGGCGAGAGTGAGGCCCTTACATAGTTATGATTCAGAGAGTTTCATCTTCATGTGGATAGACTTCGACTCTTCTTCAAAACTCTGTTTTGAAGAAAAGTCAAACAGTGTCATTTGTGATAAAATTTTCAAAAAAGTCGTCAGTTTCTTTCTTCAGATGCGGTCATGGTTTCCATGGCCAAATGTCCCGTTGTGCAATCCCTGCAAAGTGTGCCGAAATTTTCATTATTTGAGCTAAACTTTCAAAGGGAAAGTGAAAATCAGTGTTGCTATAAGTCAGTGAAAAAGTGTCAAAACATAACATTAGAAAAATGGGTTTTTGGAGAAGAAAAAGTTTAACCCATGACTTCAAAGTCTTTATATACAAGTTTCCACCAAAATCAAAGCCATTGTGAAAATCAAGTTCATAGGGAGACATTGCAAAGTGTTTGAGAGTGCATCGTGTGTGTTTGGAGCAAAGTAGGAGGCAGTTTTAAGGGCGCGACGCATATACACAGGGGCACGGCGCACACAGAGGGCGCGGCGCACACAGAGCCACCCCTCAGTGCATTTTTTCAACGGGCGTGGCACACATCTAGGGCACGGTGCAGTGGGTTTGGTGCGCAGCGCACACCCACAAAGGTACAAAACCGTGCCAAATTTCCTCAAATTTCTTGTGAAGCCCCTCAAATTGACAGGTAGGCTCTATGACATGACTTGTTCATCAAAGTTTATAAATGATATGGTGGTTTATGGCTATGTTTGAATGCAACAAAACTCATAAAATAAACCACAAGAAAAAACCAAAGGCCATTATTGCTAGGGTTGCATAATTGTGGTATTGAGGCCAAGGTTCCATTTTCACCCACCATTTTTCCCTCACCTACCATTTTTCCCTATCCTCCCTTTCTCATTTTTCCTATTATCCCTACCCTAAAACACTACCAGACCCTATTCCCTTTCCCCTCTTATTTTTCAACCTAAAACCCCAAAATCCTACCCTATCAAATACCCAAACCCCCTACATATCCCTAAACAAACTTTTCCCCATAACCCCTATTCCCATCACATTACTCCCCTCCTAATACTCCCTTTTTCATTGTTCCCCTTGGTGACAGATATCACAAAAGCACCCAGCTTCACACCATCATCAAAGGGCAGCCTAAGTACAGTACACACAACAATCATGGCATCACAGCATTCATCAAAGTATGAGATGGAGACACAAAGTGACTCATCCTCGGAAGAGCAAGCTCCCAGGAGACATCACAAGAGTGGCAAACATGTTAGGGATGAGCCCACTACCCTCACTGAATTACAAGCATGCCCTCTTGCCATGTCATGTTTCTAGCACCTAGCATGTTTTGAATTTTTTCAAAGGGTGGCTAATGTTATAGTTCATCATGAGTTGGCCCGTCTTTTTGTGCTTCACCTACATGGAGGTCAGTCTATCTTGGCCGGGGTCACCTTCACATTGACACCCGAAACTATCTTAGTGGCAACAGGCATACCAAATGTTGGAGAACAGTGGCATAAGAAGAAGAAGGTGGATAGGCAACACTATGAGCCTTACATTAGGGCTATATTCTTGAGTCAGCTCACAAGAGTCTTCCCATTCAGATATTTGAAAGATGAGTATGCTCCACTCATGAAATTGATCAGGTGCTCATGTCCTAAGTGTCGTAAAATGCTCAAAATTTAAAGTGCTTATAACTGGTTCAAATTTGAATGACTGGAAAGTGTTCGTCTTCCCAATTCTGGCGCCACAAACGGTTTGAAAAATGGTCTCCGTATGAGGAAGTTATGGCAAAAAGAAGAATTTGTCCATAACATTAGAAATTTTAATTTTTCAAAAAAAAATTAAATAAGGAATATTCCGCTTGGCACGAAATCCAAGGAAACCACCAAAATTAAATGTAACTACAGTTAAGTTGGCAGAAGTTTAGCAGGAGCGCCAAATTTGGCGGACCCGCCATAATTGGCGGAGCTAACTGGAGTTAACTAAAGTTAGCTAGAGTTTTTCTAGGGGCAAATTCGAGAAACCTTAAATGGCCATAACTTTGGCTAGGAAAGTGGGTTTTGGACAATTTTTTTTTTGATTTTGGGTATTTTCGACCTTCTGAAGCCATTGGTGCAGGTATTACAGCCATTTTAGGTCATTTGCAGAGGTTTTGGAGCCGTGAAAGTTCTAGGAGCCACCAGGGCCCAGTTTTGAGAAGACTGTATAGGGTTGCAGGTATCCATTAGAGGTGATCCAATAGTCAATCCTGAAGGATTCAAGTGTTATGAATCCATTTTTACCATCTATTTCTCCTGTAGATGCTTCTATTCAGCTGTATTTTCAGTTTGAGCATTTAATAAAAACAAGGACAAGCCCGGTTGGGAGCTTTGGACCCAGCAGACGTAGCCCTAGAGGGGGTGAACTGCTTTATCAACTTATTTTGCATTTGTGGTTGATTTATTTTGTAGATTAAATTCATTTTAATGTGTTAAACAGTAAAAGGAAATAACTCTGCTATGCTTAAATGGGTCATGAACAACTGAAAATTTCATGTGTTTTCTTTTTGCAAGACATGGAAATCTTTTAAACATGTTTAATTCTGAATTGAATACCTTGCAAAAAAATTTCAAGTAGTTTCAAATTCAGATCAAGTGGTATCAGAGCCCAGGGTTTTGTAAAGATCTTCTAACTGTCTTGCAAAGTATTGATGCTTATCGGGTTGAAACTTAAAATAAGGGAAGGACAGTTGACTAGAGAACGAGAGAATCCTCAGTCAAGGAGGGCCAGAGAGCCATCACCTCCACCTTCACTTTCACCCTCAAGAGACTCAGCAGAAGCTTCAAGGATGTCTACACATGAAGGAGAAATTCCTATAGAGACAGATCCAAGAGAAGAAGAAAGAGTCTTTAGAAAGGCTTTCTTGGACCTCACTGAAATGGTGAGGATATTGTACCAAGAAAGAAATGAGAAATTGGATGGAGAAGGGTCCAAACATCCACATGAAGGAGAGGGCTCTTAAGGAGGTAAGAAGGATGATGATCATTCCAGGAAATGACATGGAGGAAATGGTGATCCACCACCCCCATATTCACCTTCTTCCTCTTCATCCTCGTCTTCTTCTGTTCATAAGCATAGATCCTCTGGAAAAAGTCCTTTTTTGAAGCTTGATGTAAAATTCGAATTACCTATGTTTAATGGTGAAGTGAATGCAGAAAAGCTTCAAAACTGGATTAGGCAGTTGGAAGTTTACTTGAGGATCCAAAATATGCATGATGATGCCATAAAGATTCAATTGGCTTCTTTGAGAACGGATGGAGCAGCATTGGTCTGGTGGGAGGTCAAGACTAAAAAGGAGATCAAGAAATTTGGTAAGGTTACCTTAACATGGCCTAAATTTCTGTTAGCCATTAGAAAATAGTTTTATCCTCTTGCTCACATGCAGAAGGCCATTATGAATTGGCAAAATTTCAGACAACTTAAGGGTCAGAGTGTCCAAGACTACACCAAAGAATTTAGGAGAAGAGCTCTCTTGTTAGGGGTAGATTTGCAGACCCAGGAAACCTTGCTGAAATACATTGGTGGCTTGCATAGCTACCTTAGACACACCATCTTGATGTTTAACCCTACTAGCCTGGACGAGGTTTGTGTCCAAGCTACCCATTTAGAGGCAAGGGGAAAAAACACATTTGAAGAGGGTAGAAACAAGCCCCCCAAGGGGAAAAACAAAGAGAAAACCTCCAAGGGAAAGAGAAAAAAGAATGCATCTGTCAAACAGGAGAGTGACAAAGTGATCTGTAAACACTGTTCTAAAACAGGCCATGAGGAGAAAAACTGTTGGAAATTATATCCTGAAAAAAGACCTCAATTTAACAAATCCAAAGGGAAACAGAAAACTGCTGCTACTACATATACACCACAAGATTTAGGGAAGATTCAGGTTATGAAGCCAAAATTACAGCCATGGGTTTGAAAAACTCGAAGGGAAAAGAAGTTGAAACTCAAGCCAGCACTAGTACCTCAAACTGCCATGTACAAGCTCCTAATGAGGAAGAAAGAATTGAATTGTTTCATGTGAGGGTGATTTCAAAACATACTAAAATTGAAACACTTTTTGATAGTGGGTCACAAGCAAACCTTATATCAGAGGACTTGGTCAAGCAACTTAAACTTGAGACCGTTCCACATCCGAAGCCATATCCACTTGGATGGATTTGCAAGGATGCAAATTTACAAGTTTCAAGAAAGTGCACATTGCGCTTTGCAATTACTGCACATTTTATTGACACAGTTGAACTTGATGTGGTACCTTTTGATATAGCAAGAATTTTTTTGGGAAGTCCTTACTTATTTGACAGGAAAGCTATCTTTCATCGCCATGAAAACAAATATCATCTGTTCAAAGATGGCAAGGAGTTCATTGTTAGAGCTCATCGCAAGAAGACAAATATAGCGATGGTGAATGCAGGACAGGTAAAAAGGCTGGTCAATTCAAGTAAGAATTTTGTTCTTCTTATGATTAAGCCCAAGGTTGATGTGAATCATGAGTCATTTGACAATTGTGATCCAAAACTTAAATCATATTTGTATGATGTAGTTGATGCATATCATGAGATGTTTCGGGAGCCTACAGGTTTGCCTCCTAAGAGGGAGATTCAGCATGAAATCCATTTGCATCCAGATTGTCCTCTTCCAAACATAGGCATGTACCACATGTCTATTATGGAGAATGCTGAAATAAAGAAGCAAATCAAGGACTTGTTGGACAAGGGTTTCATAAGGCCAAGTACTTTGCCATGTGGGTCACCGATTGTATTGATTCCAAAGAAAGATGTCACTTGGCATATGTGTGTTGATTTCAGGGCCTTGAACAAGATAACGGTAAAGAATCGTTACCCACTCCCAAGGATAGATGATTTTCTAGATCAGCTGAAAGATGCTCGATACTTCACTAAGCTACACTTGCACAGTGGATATCATCAAGTAAGAATTGAAGAAAGTGACATTTGGAAGACAGCCTTTAAAACCAAACAAGGACTCTTTGAGTGGCTTGTGATGTCGTTTGGTTGGTGCAATGCACCTGCAACTTTCATGCGGGTAATGGATGATGTCTTGCGTCCTTTTGTTGATGATTTCGTTATTGTCTACTTAGATGACATCTTAATTTTCAGCAAGTCTAGAGAAGATCATGTCATGCATGTTAGAAAAGTACGTGATGTTTTGAAGAAGAATCAGTTATTTCTTAAAATGTCAAAGTGTGAATTTGGAAAGACTTCTTTGGTTTATTTGGGACACATAGTAGGAGGAGGTGCTTTGAGAATTGATCCTTCTAAGATTGAGGCTATTATGAAGTGGCCTACTCCCAAATACATAACAGAGGTAAGAATTTTTTGGGTGCAGCTCAATATTGGAGGAAGTTTATCTCTAACTTCTCTTCTATATCAGCTCCTATGCATGCAGTGACAAGTGTGAAGCATGCTTTCCAATGGGGAGGAAAGCAACAAAAAGCTTTCGAATCTTTGAAAGAGAAGATTAGTTCAGCTCCAGTCCTTGCATTACCGGATTTGAGACAACCATTTGAGATACAAACTGATGCTAGTGATTATGCTATGGGTGCAGTTCTTCTACAGCATGGTAAGCCTATTGCTTTTCATTCTGAAACTTTTAATGGCGCTCTTGTAAATTATCCTACATATGATAAGGAGTTGTATGCGTTGGTACAAAGCGTCAAAAAGTGGAAACACTATTTGATGGGCAAAGAAACTGTTATACATACCGACCATCAACCCTTACAGTACTTGCAATCACAAAGCAAGTTACAACAGTCACGACATTTCAGATGGATGGGCTTCTTGCAACAGTTCCATTTGGTAATAAGGTACAAGAAAGGTACTTTGAATAAGGTTGCTGATATGCTTTCAAGGCCTATTATTGGTGTTGTTACTTTACTTAAGAATGATTCCATTGTACATGATAGTTACATAGAACAATATGCATCTGATGAAGACTTTAAAGATGTGTATGCTAACTTGAGTAAAGGGAATCATGTAGAGGAAAATGACCATCACATGCATAACAATTTGCTGTTTCATTTGGGCAAGTTGTGTATACCACAGGGGGAGAGGATAAATGTCATAAGAGAAGCTCATTCTTCTCTTATTGCTTGCCATTTTGGTGTGAGAAAAATAGTTGCACATCTACAGAGGTATTGCTATTGGCCTCGCATGGTAGATTCTGTTTCAAGGTTCATAAGAGGTTGTTCATTATGTGCTACAAGCAAGCCTAGCAACAGGAAGCTTGGTTTGTATACTCCTTTGCTGGTACCTTCTAGACCATGGGAGAGCATCTCTATGGATTTTGTAGGAGGTTTGCCAAAATCTCGGAAGCAGCATGATTATTTATATGTAGTAGTTGATCGTTACAGCAAAATGTGTATACTTATGCCTTGTAAGAAAACTATAACTGTTGAACAAACTGCTGAATTATTTTTTCATCATGTATAGATTCAATTTGGTTTGTCTACTTCCATTATTAGTGACAGGGATTCCAGATTTGTGGGAAATTTTTGGTCCAACCTATGGGAGATGATGGACACAAAGTTGAAGAAAAGTACTGCTTTCCATCCGCAAACAGATGGACAAACCGAAGTTGTGAACAAAACCATTGTGCACCTCTTGAGAGGTTATTGCAGCAAGCATCCCAAGCTTTGGGATGAACATTTTCACTACATACAACATGCTTACAATCGTGCCAAGCACTCTTCCACAAACACCTCACCGTTTGAAGCTTGTTTTGGTTACTTGCCAAAATCACCTCTTGATTTCATTCTTGAGAAAGATGTTGCCATTGAGGGACATAGTGACAATGACAAAGCTCTTTCATTCACTAAAAGAATTCAGCAAATACATCAGCAAATTCAAGAACAGCTTGAGAAGAGTCAAGGCAAGTACAAGGAAAGACATGACAAGCATAGATTCGATCACAAGTTTCAAGAAGGAGATGAGGTATGTCTGTACATTAGTAAGGAAAGGATGCAAGGAGAAGGTAAAAAGCTGAAGCCTATTCGTTATGGTCCATTCAAAATCCTCAAGAAGGTTTGAAATAATGCTTTTCAATTAGATTTGCCTTCCTACATGCAAATGTATTCTGTTATCAATGTGGAGAACTTACGTTTGTATGAACCTCCTTTGATTGCTGATCAGGAAAATGCTGTTCAGCTGCCATCTATAGAATATTTCTCGCCATAATTCTTAGATGAGCTGAAAGAAGATACAATCCTTGATAGAAGGACACGCACTTCAGGAAGGGGCAGTGTAGATTATGTTCGGGTTGGTCTCAAAGGCAGCAAACCGAACAAGGCAAAGTGGATAGAGGTGGACAGAGTGAGGGAGCAGTACCATCACCTCTTTAACAGGTAGTTGAAGGCTTTTGGGGTCCAAAAGCTTCCCAATGGGGAGGCGTGATCAAGTGCTCATGTCCTAAGTGTCGTAAAATTCTCAAAATTTAAAGTGCTTAGAACTAGTTCAAAGTTGAATGACTAGAAAGTGCTCGTCTTTCCGATTCTGGTGCTGCAAACGGTTCAAAAAACGGTCGCCATATGAGGAAGTTATGACAAAATGAAGAATTTGTCCATAACATTAGAAATTTTAATTTTTCAAAAAAAAATTAAAAAAGGAATATTCCGCCTGGCACGAAATCCGAGGCAACCACCAAACATTAAATGTAACTGTAGTTAAGTTGGCGGAATTTTGGCAGGAGCACCAAATTTGGCGGACCCGCCATAATTGGCGGAGCTAACTGGAGTTAACTAAAGTTAGCTGGAGTTTTTCTAGGGGCAAACTGGAGAAACTTTAAATGGCCATAACTTTGGCTAGGAAAGTGGGTTTTGGATGATTTTTTTTTTGATTTTGGGTATTTTCGACCTTCTGAAGCCATGGGTGTAGGTCTTACAGCCATCTGAGGTAATTTTTAAAGGTGTTGGAGCCGTGATAATTCTAGGAGCCACCAGGGCCCAGTTTTGAGAAGACTGTATAGGGTTGCAGGTATCCATTGGAGGTGATCCAATAGTCAATCCTGAAGGATTCAAGTGTTCTGAATCCATTTTTACCATCTATTTCTCCTGTAGATGATTCTATTCAGCTGTATTTTCAATTTGAGCATTTAATAAAAACAAGGACAAGCCCGGTTGGGAGCTTTGGACCCAACAGACGTAGCCCTAGAGGGGGTGAACTGCTTTATCAAATTCTTTTTCATTTGTGGTTGATTTATTTTGTAGATTAAATTCATTTTAATGTGTTAAACAGTAAAAGGAAATAACTCTGCTATGCTTAAATGGGTCATGAACAGTTGAAAATTTCATGTGTTTTCTTTCTGCAAGACATGGAAATCTTTTAAACATGTTTAATTCTGAATTGAATACCTTGCAAACAAATTTCAAGTAGTTTCAAATTCAGATCAGAAATTAATCATGAAGTACTTCAGCTGTGAGGGGAGGTTCTCTCGACTACATTCCTATCACATCAGGTTACTCATGAACTTACCAGGGTGAGGATGACGAACCTCCCATTATTCATTTGCAGGAACATATAGAGGATGAACACCTTCATGCAGCATAAGACCCCTCAGCAACAGATTAATAGTGTTTATCACTTTGATCTTATCCGGATTTTTGTGGATCATCAGTTGGGATTGCAGGGCATTTCTTGGGAGGACTTCATCTCCCATGACCTCTTCAGCACTTCACAGGTACTATCAAAGCCAGAGCATGAGATAGGTGGTCCTTCTCATCAGTATGAGCGCCATGAGACGACGACTATGCCAGTATTCATGACATATCAGAGAGGCAGTAGGCACTTGTTTGCAGCAACAAAGTGAGTGTTATCTCCACCCGGGGTGGAAGGGGCCTCGCTTCCGGCGTCGACTACAAAGGTACAAGACAAGGGCAAGAAGCCCATGCATGATGAGGGGCCATCAGGTGAACAGGAGGCCGACTTCATCCTCATTCAAGATGATGATGCAGATGTGGAGAGTGCTAGACTTAGGATGACCATCCAGGAGCAGAACACGGAGATCCAAGAATTGTCACTTAATTTGGAGAGGGCCAAATGGATCATCAGGTATTTGGAGCAGAGGAACAAACATCTTGAGGGCCAGCGTGAGATCATGGAGCTACAAAACATCTGTGAGAATCGACAAGCTACCTAACAAAGGGGATCGAGCTTACTACCTTGGAGCAAGAGATCAATAATGACCGTGAGTCTTGGCTTGAGTGGATCAACATACACCTTGAGAGACTACTGGAGAAGGCCGACAGAGACAAAACCATATTGAGGAGGATGGTTTATCATTATAGGGCACAGAACATGAGTGCAAAGGCCTGGATAAGGAGCTTGAAGGCAAAATTGAGCAAGGCAACAAAAGAGGCAAAAGAGGCAAAAGAACAAGCTCAGCTGCGAATCTTGGCTGAAGCTTTTGTGGCCCAACATAGTGCCTCTTAGAGAACCTCCAGCCCAAATTTCAAGAAATTTGGGGCAATTTTGGTCACATGGTAATTTTTTGGTCAAAACACAGGTTTTTTCTCCCTGTGGCGCGACGCTTAGGATTGGGAGCTCCAAATTGGAAATGGCTTGCATTTTTGGATTCATCATGCAAAATCGCGACTATTGGAGCTTGGAAAAGAAATTTGGGCATGATTTGAGTCTCCAGGAGGTCAAAACATCCAAAAAATGACCTCTCTGCCCCTATTTTGACACACATGAAGCAATCTTGGGAGAATGAATATTTGGAGGGGAAACTGAGCACCAAATTCAAAAATTCCACTTGTGTTGGAAAGTAGACAGGCCAGGCTTTCCAACAAGCCCACTTGGGTACATTTTGGACTCCTTCAAGTTCCTCAAAATGGCCTCCAAAGTGGCGCGGCGCATATAGGGGAAAAGCCCCAATTTACCTCCATTTCGTGAAATTTCGATTCACGACTTTCCACAAGTGGGCCCGCTCATCTAAACTTCACTTTTTTGGCACCTAAGGTGGAATTTAAAGTATTTTCACTCTAGATTGGCTTATATCCAAGTGGCAAAGGAAGGCAAACAGTCACCCAAGCCATTTGTCATGTTTGTAACGCTGCACCTGTAGCTAATGGTTGGCTTTCCATCTCCATTTTGTAATGATTCGAGAAACTCCCCAACCCTTGGGCGTTCTATCTCCTCATGGCACATTCTATATATTGTATGCAAACTATTTGCAAAGGGTTGGTTGGCTTGTAACTTCTGGGAGACTGTGGGAAAGAAACTCTGTTTCTTCATTGTATATTTTGACAGAGGATTAATGAAAGGTAGCGACCCTGTTTCATGAGATTCATGTGGTTGTGAGCGTAGCAAATGTGTCTCTTATGTTTCATATGTATTTCATTATGTTTCATAGTTCATTTCATATTCATTTCCAGTGAAATTTTCTAAGTTAGATAAGGTAGAATTCAATTTTATTTCTCTGCCTGTGGAAAAATTTCATGTTCAATGTTATTTCTTCTGTTGAAAAGGATTCATGTACGTATGCCCTTTTCACCCTCCTAAGAAATCTCTCCACTCCGCGCTATTTCAAACTACATTGCTGGGCTTTCCGCCTGTCTTGCCTCATGAAATAATCTGTGCCTTTGTATTTCATCCTCTGCTCATCACTGTCTATTGGTCCCATACCATCCCAGAAACATAGTCATTCATAAAAATCACTTCTTGTATCCATATTCACTTACTAGTCTAAGATCACTATTTCACTGTAAGTCATCTCAGACAATTTTATTTATCTTTTCACTGAGTGTGACTCGGAGAGAGCCCTCTCCTATTCTGGCAGGGCTAGCTACCATACTGAGTGTGGTTTTTTGTTACCTTGAATTTTTCCTTCCTTTAGCCTAAGGCGGATTTAGGTGCTAACACCCCGAAAAATGTATACAACACAACTGATTTTTAAATCAGCAATATCTCCCTCATCCAGACTCCGATTCGGCCATTTTTTTTTTCCAATTTGGATATTTTTTTGCAAAAAACCCAAATATGCAATTAGATTCTACAAATGTTTCCAAAGAATACACGTATATGATCTGCAAACGTGTCTCCCCGAAAAATGTCTGCAACACAGCTGCTTTTTAAATCAACGATATCTCCCTCATCCGAACTTTGATTCGATCGATTTTTTCTTTTCTTTTCAAATTGGATATTTTTTCACAAGGAACCTAGATCTGCAATTAGATTCTACCAAATTTTCACCAGAACGTACAGATCTAATCTGATAAATCGCCGCCCCAAAAAGTTCCTGCAAAAATAAAAAAATAATTTTGCTTTGCCTAAAAAGGTGCTATGATACCACTTGTTATAGATCTGACTTGCAAATATATGAAAATAAAAATATACCCAAGAAATAACAAGATATAAATAGATAGAAATGCTTCTTTATTGATCAAACCCTTAAGGTAGGGCAACACCATACATTCACTCCTTAAGGAAGGAGAACACTCCACAAGTCATATGTTTGTTCATACAATATTCCTTGACATCCCTCAATGGGGATTCTTTAGCCTCTATATAGGCATCATACATAAAATACCATGGGTCATTGCCATGGTTCCCTCAATACCATCTATCTAATACAATGGGCTTATTACATTATTGCTAACTACTTGTGGTCCCTTACATGATATGGGTTAACCACTTTATTTATTACTATGGCCCATCCCATTATTACATTATTCCCTTGGATACCTCCCTCTGTACCCCATACTATCCCCCTAGGTATACTACAATCCTCTTTTTGGAGCTGCAATGACTTTGTCTCTCTAACATTGGTTGAATGATCCATAGACATAGAAAAGAAGAATAAAAAATGACGAGGCTCTTGGGAAGAACACTCAAATGTTAGTGGATCAAAATTTGGATGATGATAATAGTCATGTATAATGATAAGAGAAAACACATCTATTTATAACCAAATTCTAACTTAGATTTGATTTGGTCAAATAATAAAATATTTGTTTAACCAAATCAATATCTAACCAATTTTGATATTTTATTATTATTTCTAAGAGGGAAATTTCAAAGAAATGGTCAATAATGTTTGTTTAGATAACTAAATAAAAAGATAATTATTTATGAAGTTAATTGATAAAAATAGGTAAAATGGTAAAAAAAATTAGTCAATAAATGTGTTTTCTAAATTTCTTCTAGGTAAAATGGTAAAAAAAGTTAGAAATAATTTATAAATAATGATTTTATTATTATCTATAAGAGGATATTTTGTTAGGTCCTTATACTACTAGTGTAACCCCTTATTGTTATTAGTGCAACGCCGTTATTGTATTGTTGTTCCCATGTAGTCCCCATATTGTATTATTATGCCCCATAGAAGCCCACTATTGTTATTGTTGTGCCCTTACAATACTATTTTTATCTAGGCTCTTATTATATTGTGACCCCTTAGACTCCTATATATAGAAATGAGGTCTTGTCATTTGTATCATCCAAGAATTATTCATTTGTGTAATGTAAAGTGTTAGCACACCTCAGTATCCCAAGGCTGAGAAAGGAGACCGACAGAGGTAACCTTAAATGAATCTTTAGATTTGGTAGCTAGCCCTACCAAATGAGAGAGGCCTCTCTCAAGAATCTCACAGGCAATAAAATGACTATGAAGGAAAATAGATCTTAGGCTAGGTATTCATCTCACTAGGGTTTGATTTTAGTATTTGTTTGACGATGCTCATAGATCTAGGAACTAGGATAGGGTTTCGAATCATCAATTGTAGAGATATAATGGGGCAAGGTAGGTATACTCAATGACAATTTTGAGTTTTCATGGTGGTGTAGGGTTGAAAAAGTGAAGGACCAAAATGAGTGTATGAGCTATGAATTCATTTATCAAAGGAAATTAAACAGAAACATGAAAATCTCAGTAAAACATAGCATATAACTTATGAATTCTATTGAAACACCTATGTGAAGATCACAAGAAAGTACAAATATGGTAGTAAGGAAAAACATATATTAAATTTGATGATAAATAGAGAAATTTTTTTTCAATAAATCATAGCACAAGAGTCCCAAGATAACAGTTGCAACTGCATGTTGTATTACTGCAAAAAAGTATTCACTAGCTCCAAGCTATGATTATCAAACATCCAACCCTCTCTATGACTTATATGAGGCTACATATAGACCAAAAATAACATTTCCCCCTCTGGGGGGTCGAATCCACCATCATAGGAACTGTTTACAAGAATATCTCCAACCATACCTAAGACTAGCCAAGTTAGAAACCAACTCCCAATTTGGCCCAAACTGATTCATTTTAACTTTACAAGCAATAATGAGCATGAATCTACACTAATTTTACATTTACAAGCTTAATTGAAATCATTTACATCATGTAAACTCAAAAAAAGATAAATTACATCATGACATATGGACTTTGACTGAAGAAACTCAAAAATTTGACCTCCTCGCAAAAGTGCAACAAATTCTCTCAGAAGCGTAGTGTGTGAGATGGAAGCGCAATGTGTGGCTTGTGGAGGCATTTTCAGGGTCTTTCCCTGATCCAATTAATAATATGAAAGATGTTGGAGATAGCTTAGGATGTCTTCTAGGTGCTTAAACCTTCAAGCCTACAAAAACACTTCTCAAAGGTAGCTAAAAATCACATTTCCCAAGACTTCTCCAGAAGTGCAACGAGGGGGTAAAAAATGAGGTAGAAACATTTTGTTTGGCATGTATTTTGACTTTTTCTCTCAAACTGCAAGCTGGCATGGAAAACCAGTGGTATATCTAACATGTAAAAGTGAATATCTCTCCAACCATATAAGAAATTCATCATTTAGTTCCCCTCGGAAGAAGCGCAACATGAGCTCGTTGTTCTTGTGGTAGTATGAAAGTGCGAAAAATTGCAAAAATGCACAAAAACTAAAAAAATTCCCAAATTTCTTCAAAATTGTTTCTATATTGCTCCTTTAAGATTATAAGTGATATATTATAAAATAAATGATGCATCAACAATAAAATGAAGGTTTTCCCTCTTCCTTAGCTTGATTATGGTTTTCTTCACTTTTTTCTTCAAATTTCTAACCCTAATCTTGTTGATCCAGTTCCTGGTGTAGTAATGCGTGGCCATGTGTATTTGAAGCTTGGTGTCTCTATTGGATTTCTTCAAGAGATTCTACAAGTGCTCATTAACCCTACCAAGCCACAACTCTTTGTATTTCTCAATCTCAGCTGTAATGGTGTCTTCAATGTATTGATGACATAGTGGAGGTGATGGTTCACTCCCTAGTGCTTTCTTTCTTTTCAGTACTGTGGCCTTTGACCTCCTTGGATTGATCCAAGGCTCCTTATATTCAAGCTGCTCAACATATATCACTCTCTTACCTTTATCATCACCTGCCACCAAATCAACCTTAGGTTTAGAAAGCAAAAACTGATTTACCTTAAGTTTCTTGTTCTCTTGCTATAAGAATACAATCATGAAGTTTGCTTTTTCTAGATCATCCTTAAGCTCTCTAATTTCCACCTCTTTCTCTTGGATGATTTGTTCAAGTGACTTGTGAACCCTTAAACTCCTATATATAGAAATGAGGTCTTGTCATTTGTATCATCCAAGAATTGTTCATTTGTGTAATGTAAAGGAGGTTTCCCCTTGAAGAGGGTATTTGTGAAGTCATTGATCTATCCCTTCTTCTATTTTGTGAGTTGGTTGCATAACATTTGGTTTAAGAGCTTTGGATTTTATGGTTTCACTACTTCAAACACGTCATCGTGGCATTTTCTATATAACATTTTTGATATGAATCTTCAGGAGATGAAATTAACCCATTTGAGCCAAAATCGTGTTAAACCTTGTGTATGAATTTTAGATCTTGTCTCACTATATTTTCGGAGATATGATCAGAGGAAGTTAGGGTTTTTGCAGGCTCCAAAATTTGATCTCAAACACGTGACCTTGGGAAAATCGTCATAACTTTCTCCCCAAGCATCAGATTCTAAATTCGTAAAATGTGACAGAAAGAGAATGGACTGTAGTTTGTTGAGTATTGTGCTTAGTGCCAAAGGTAAAATCAGTGACACATGGAACTTCATACAAGTTCACTCTACGGAACTAGTATATAATCAAGTCATCATGGTAGATTGGGCATAAATCTTTCTTGGAGAATCCTATCTCAATCAAAATTGTGGGGTTGGAAATTGGACTCAGAGGGCTACCATAGGACACAATTTTCAACCTTGGAGATATGAAATTATAGAGATATAGTAGATTCAATATAGAGCTCCTACAAAGTGAAAAAAAAAGATGTGTAGTTTTTTTTTTTTTTTTTTTTGATTTGCATAAGTTTTGTTTGAGAAAGTAGTTTGAAGTGATTCAAAGAGAATTGTGAAGAATAATTATCATTAATTGATGAAATGAAGAAAGAAAATGGAAACACCCAATAAGCAACCTGAAATCTCTACTATGACACATGAAGAAGAGGAAGAAATGCAACATGATATATTAAAATTACGAGACCAAGTGCAACAAATTTCACTCTCACAAAAAGTAACTGAAGCTAAGATTGACAAAGTTACTACAATGAAGACTTCTTAATAGCGAAAAGGTAGTAGAGGAAACTCATGATGTGAACAAAAGAAATGTTAATCATGATTTCATAGACTCTAACGTTGGATTGAAGACCCACCAAGTTCCAAAGATCAATATGAGGAATTTTGAAGGAAAGAATCTTGTAACATGGATACTATAGATGGAGCAATATTTTGATCTCCATAATGTGAAAAACACATAAAACGTGCATTTCAACTTCATATTTGGAACCCAATAAGTTTAAAAAAGGCATATCTTTTAATTTTACGGTGTAATTAAAATTAAAGTAATTATATGTTTAAAAATAATAGCAAAAGTGAAAATTTAGATGAGAATACAAACATAAAATTTACTTTCAAGAAAAGGGTAATAATAAACAAATTCAAGATTGATTAAAGAAGGTATATATGATTTTATATTGAGAGGAGGAGGTACCACATATATAATTTTATTTTGAGAGAAAGTGATAATAAAAATGTATTTTCATATTAAATATTATTTTCTATTATTATATTTAAATTGAGTATGTTGTATTTTGGAGAAGACATATTAAATTGTTATATGATAAGAATTTTGAATTTAATGGTGTAGAAACTTTAGAAATATATTAAAAATCAAAATAAGGTACAAACATCATGAACATGAATATAGAGCTATAATTTCAATGTTTAATATATTAAGGATGGTTTTTCAACTTCAAAGACTTGTTTAACATATTAAGGATGATGTTTAACATATTAAATTAATGAATCTATGAGTTATTCTCATGTGGGTAAATGAAAACAGATGGAAGTAGCTTAGGAAAAGTGGTTCCTTGGGATATTTCCCTAGGTAAAAGTTGGTTGTAATGTGTAAAAATCATACTACATTGTGTATTTCAATCCTCCTAATTAATTGTGGCAAGGTGATCACTTTTCCTATGTGATAACAAAATCTATCATGGAATGGTGGGGTAGGGGACCATTTCCATGCTATGTCGCACTAGGGAAAGGCTTTCTCTCATAGGACCTACACTATGAAACACTATCTTTGAATGGATATGTATTCTAAGACTAGGATATGGTTTTCATTCTAAGGTTTAGTATATCGTGAAATGGGATCCTCATCTAGGACTTGATTTGAGACCAAATTATAAGGGTTGAGGCCGAAAAGTAATAATTCTATAGTTCATAGGCCATACATGGGACCCTAGGCCATAAAAATAGGTTCTCTAATTCAATTTAATATAATACCAGCTTTATTATGAGGCTTGGCGCCTTAGGAAAAGGGTATTATTTCCCAAAACACATTTAATAGAAAAATTCCATTGGTCAGTTCCATTAATAAACTACCTCTAAAGTACATGTTCCATGCATGGGACCACTAAATTCAACATAACCTCCTTAGAAGGAATATATAGTGCAATAATAAGATATAGGAACAATTAAAATGTTTATGGAACTATGTAAAGACCCCCTCTTCCAAAACGTGTTATGGATTGGAAAGGAGTTATTGTGAAAGACTTATCCATGAATGGGGACATATACCATGAGACAAGGCATCTATACAAAACCTCTATGGTGGGAGTGGGATACATGCATGTGATTAAAGTCTAGTTTAACAAAAACGAGTCTCCTTTCCCCAAAAATATTACGGGGATAAAATCTCATGGATTAAGCACTACACTATTTATATAACATGGTTTTGGGTTGAAAACAATGGACTTAGGAGATACAAGCTACTTCTATGGCTAAGTCTATGTGTATAACCCAATATCCATAGAAGTGTTATCCTTATACATTGGCATTAAACAATGTTTCCAGATGGGAGAAATTCCCTTGGACCTATACCAAAAGATCAAACTTCTATAGGGAGCCCTTTATCACATGAGTAAGATGTGTGTCTGGAATTGAGCTATAGCATGCCAAATATTATAGGAGTGGGATATATGCATGGAATTACTTGTAGTAAAGGGTTTCCTTTTCTTAGATATATTATGGGGTTGAAATATCATGGCTTAGGAAATGTTGGAGAGGTAAATCCCCTCTGCGGACAGAGGCGATCCCACTTGCCCAAAATGGGTCTAGCAACAATCAATCAACGCTACCATGCAAGTTCCTAGTTGCAAATTGAAAGTGGATTACGAGAACCAACCTGGAGTCCAACGCTAGTGTCGTAAAAGAGTTGATACTCCCGTTCCCTTGCTCCGGCAGGTCACGATCCTCACGATCTCCGCGAATGGATACCTGCACATGCAAAGAACGAAGCAAATACAAGCATAAAATCCACTAAATACAACTATATATCAGTCAGAAAATATATATATCAAACATTATCATAATGAACAATAAGATCGGAACCATAATGATAGTCATTTATTAATGAATAATCAACAAAGGAAAATACAACCAAGGTTCTCACGTTGAATCTCTCCTCTGGCTGGGCGAGCAGCTACACATGTCTTGCAATAGACTTTTCTTTCTCTTTGCTTATGAATACACAACTCAGACTTCTGGCAGCATAACCTCCCTATGCTCCAATACTCTTACTATCACTCAAGACAAGCGTTATCACTACTAGCACTATCACCACTACTCCAAAACTAGCTTGTCAAATGCATGAGGACAGACTTTTATAGATGGAGAAGAGGAAGAAGATACAATGCATCAAGACACCCATTATGGATTGGAATTATCTCCAAAAATCCGCTGTGGATAGATGTAAGGGATAGATGATGAATCTCGACATCTAGAAGATTAGCTTTATCCTCAAAAGACTTCATGACTTGAAGGGAAAAAACATCCGGGCGCGCGTTTGTTAAAAATCTTTTCCAAACTCGGTTGGCGCGGGTGTTACTCTAAGACAGAGCGCCAATGGGCGCGCCTTCTGTTGAGGATGTCGTTCATTGGCGCGGGTAGTACATTGTGGACCCGTGCTAATGGAAAAAGGGCACTTTTCAGGGATATTTTGCAGGAGGTGTCTTCAGGGCACATGAAGTCTATACTTAGGGGAACATAATGCAAGTGTTTTTAAGTTATGTCACTGCTCACAGGTCCTGGAATGAGTCCTCCAAAGCACAAGAAAGGGGTAACAGGGACGGTGACCAATGGTGACAAATTACTGTGTAATAGATGCCCCGTAAAGCATGAGGCCCGAGAGAGAGAGGGGGGTGAAATGCTTTACAAGAACACATGTAGCTACCGCCAAGAATCTGCATCGAGAGATACAACTGATAGCTCAAGTACATGATATATGTGGTATGGTCGCAACCATCCATAAGAGAGTACATAATAATCTAGATCCATAGTATGGGCGCAGCCATCTGGTTAGGATCAATGAATAGACTCAGGTATGGTCGCAGCCATCCAGTGAATGAGTCATGTAACAAGAATCACGCCTGGATTACAAAAGACAAAATCCAAGGTCTTGCGCTCCATCTCGACCCGAGCAAAAGTACAAGTTCAAGCATGCGAATACATGAGCTGAAGTCGAACATGCATGAACATCGTCTAATTACCAGTCAATATTGAAAACTGTTAACAGACGTGAGAGGTACCACCAATAATGACAATGGCCCTCAAGGTACTATAGGTACAATCTACGACGTGAAAATTAGTGATCTGGCGTTGAACACCCGTAGAATCATTCAATCAGAGGCCGATGATGAAAACCTCATGTCGAACACGAAGAACCTGCCATTGAGGCATGCAGGCTCCAAGGCACCAGAAGGGAGTCTCTAGATCAGCTTCCTGGATAATGAGCTGAAGTCGACAGGAAGTGACCTTGATCGAAGGTGGGTCATGATGTTTCCCACATCAGTGACACGAGACAGAGATATAATGTTGTGAATCAGGATTATGTGAGCTATCAGAGGGAGCTTGTTTTTCTGCAGAGGTCAACTTCTCTTGAACATATCGGCAGCACGATAGTGGAATTGACAGTATTTGACATCAATGGATCAGAGGTCATGGTGACGAGGAAATGAGCAGATGAGAGGTCAAACAGGATTACCCAAATCCACAGAGGCAAGTGAAAAATGAGATGAGATATCCCCACCCAGACATGAAAGCAGACAAGTGCTATGGTTAAGAGCGACATATTGCTGACACGACAATAATTATGGTTCCATTTTCTCCCGCCATTTCTGGCAGGCACCCCGATTATTTTTGGACGATAAGCTTGACGGGGATAGCATATGCTTGGAAAGCGTCATTTCGACAGTGTCCGATGTCATTAAGTTTTAACGAGTCTGACAAAGGAAGAACTCAGCGTCTTTTCCTGTTTAGAGAGTTTGAAAAGACAGCGGAAAAGAAAACTCCAGGGGGGTCCTTTTTCGTAAAGTTGTGTCTCTCGAGCCCGAAAAAGTATAAAACAATGCTCGAAAGAACCGCCCGACTAGTATGATCGAGGAGTACTTTTCGTAAGTAGTGACTTCGACCTGAAAAAGTAAAAAAGCGATCGATATCACGTCGTTTCATAACCATTAACAAACCTGAAACGACAAGGGTCCGACGATATTTTCATTTTTTACACAGTCGGAAAAGAGTTTAAAGACGACCGCCTCTTATTTACGTTTAACGAGTCAAGAGGGATAACTCGGTGATCTTTTCACATTTAAACGGTCAGAAAAGAGCTGAAAGTAGACCTCCATTTTTATTCTCTTTAACGAGTCAAAAAGGAAAAGTACTCAGCAATCTTTTCATCTTTTATGAGTCTGAAAAGAGCTTAAATGAGACTTGTCCTAGAGGAACGAGTGGTATAAAGGGTAGCAATTGGTTCCGGCAATGGTGGAACTACTCAAAACATGTAATGGTCGAGAGACTAGCTAATAAAACCACTCATCGCTGCGGTTCCTCAGGAAATGATAAACAACCAAGTGAAAGCATATGATTGGCCAAAGAGATGGTGGCGATGGAATGAAACAACCAAGGCTCATCTAACAGAATTTAGCAGATGAAAGGCAATCACGAGATGTAAATCAGGTATGGGTTCACTTTTACACAAGCTTGAACCATGGAGAACTCTGCTTAGATTCAGTTTCATGTTTACACAAGCTTGAAATGAAAAACTATGCTTGTTATCAGTTCACATGCCCCCAACATAATAAAGCAAATCGAGGTACATGCCCCCCAAGCTTCATTGCATTCAACAAAGTGGATGGAATGAAGGTTCACTTTCGAGATCTAGGAAAGACTCGACTTGTATGTTACGAGATCTCAATCAAAGACTCGATTTGGAAAGGAGGTTGTTTCATTTTTTAATGAGTTGACACAGTGAAAAAGAACTATCCTCATGACACCTAGTTTCATTTTTTAAGGAGCTTGACACAGGATAAGAACTATGCTTCACCCAAAATTCATCATAATGAATAGGAAGTCGGGGCTTCCAAGAGTGCCACTCTGGGTGGAAGGGTAACATCTCGGAAGTCAGGACCCAATGCCCCCAGGACACTGTGCACGACGGCGGCATCGCTGGATACAGGCACGGGATAGGTGGCCATGTAGTTGATCTGTGGTGGGGTAGATGCAACTGGTGGATGAAAACCAGGAGGGGATGATGACTGCGCAGGAGGGACTCGTGGACGAACGAACAATAATTGATCAATAGTCACAATTATTCCATCGTGTGGAAAGCAAACCACACGGAAAAGTGAAGAGACAAGGGCCCCCATGGCATAAACATAGTCACGGCCAAGGAGAATACTGAAATCTAAAGCACCTTGGGTAACCGATACGTCTATATAGACAGTTTTTCCTCCCAAAGTAATAAGGAACTTTGGAAGGATCCCTAATGGTTGGCTAGTTCCTCCGTCAAAGTCGTCAGATTCGGCGCGACTGGCACAAGCTGTGGGGAACCCAAAGTTTGCCAAGTAGTGGCAGGCATAAGACTGACAGATGCACCCTCATCCAAAACAGTGCCAGGTATCGCCTTATTATAGGCATGTACCGTGATCCAGAAAGGCACATGGGATGGAAGGCGGGAGGTGGTCAAACGACTCCAGTCGAAGGAAACAACTGAACTACTTGTTGGGGGAATCGTATGATTGCCCCCCTGCTCCAAAGGGACCGAAGCAGGACTCTCGGGAGCAGCTGGGATAGGAGAGTCATTTCCGAACTCAAGAGAATCTGAGGAGACGAGAAGAACATGTGAATTATGCTCTTTCGAAGCAGAGTGATCGAGTGGTGAACTCGAGTCGACACTCTTTCCGACCAATGGTTGGTCTGGAACAGGCTTGGCAGAGCCATGTTCTGGAAGAGGAGGCTGGACAAGAGAGGAATCTTGGTCGATCTCTTTGTTAACAGGGCAATGATCTGCGGCTGCAGAGAGACATTGATAACCAACGGGCAGTTGGGGTGAGGGAGCTGTAAGACTTTCCAAGACAACAGAGGCTTTATCCATGAGCGGAAAAAGGTGAAGGGGATGATTGCCTTCACAAAGTCTACAGGGGATTCGAATCTTCCCTTTTCCCTTAACATTTCCAGCTGATAGTGTAGCATCGCCGTGAGCTTCAGAGGACGATGAGGGTCGGGCCGGATCGCGAGACCATACTTATAAGACCTTGGAAATGCCAGGACAATCGCGAAGAAGATGGTCCTCCTTGCACAACCTACAAGGAAATTTGACCTTCCGCGGAGGAGCATAAGGTGGCCCGACTTGAGTTGTACTTTTAACCTCTCGCTTAGGAGTCTTCTTCTTCTTTGTCTTCTTCTTCTTCTTCTTAGCTACCTGGTTACTTGAATCCAGACTTTCGCCAGGCGAAGTAGAAGACGAGGACGCAGAAATGGGCGAAGAAGGGGAGAGGTCCACCTTGGAATCAACATGATGTTGTTCGGGTGGAGGAGACAGTGGAACAGGAGTCATCACACTCGGGACCACCGAGGTTGAAAACAACCATACAGGCAAACCGATGGTTAACCTAGGCAAAGACAAAGTTGCCATATACGGAGCACCGACATTTCCAAAAGAAGGAAATGGACTAGGGTTTCCATCCGGGGGAACACCTTGGCCGGTAGACTCGGGGAAGGTTGCCATTGAAAACGAGAAAGAACCCTACTCAAGCTAACGCAAACAAGATCTAACCAGGTAAAAGTGAATCGTGGCCGAATAAATTTTAAGACAAAGGAATTGAACTTGACCTTTTCATGTTTTAAGAGTCGAGAAAAGGACGAAAAGATGACTCTAGTCTCCTTCGAATGTTTAATGAGCACGAAGTGACAAGACGCTCACTGGCATCTTTTCTTTTAAGGAGTCCGAAAAGGATCAAAAGTGAGTACTCTGGAGACTCTAAGCAAAGGGTTTACCAAACAATCCGTAAAACTACTTATACACCTTGGCAATCAGATGAAAACCAAGGACTTCCCGTACGGCAGTCAATCTTCCCGAATGTTGTGTTCAGTGCATTACAGCTTGTAAGGTGGCAGACATGGCTTCCTGTGGATAAAGGATGATAACCTAGTGGGGTCTCCACATATACTCGATGGTACGTGGGAGCACAAATCCGTGCTAGACCACTATTGAGTCACAAAAGGAGGAATCACCCAACCATAATGTGAAACAACAGTGACTAGGTTTAACGACGTCGAAACACGTCTCTAGCCTAGACCTCTAGAATGTATGCATTAAGTTCCAATGCGTTGTTAGATTCATTCAGTTCATTTTATGGTTGATCTTTGATTAGTTTTCGATTTTCAGGCCTTACCGTATGTAATATCTCAAAATTTCCTTCGATGAATGCTAACTACAAGAGAGTTGAGATCTTTCAATCGAACAAAATGATCATAAAACAAACAATGATAACTCTAATGCAGTTAATGGAAATAAATGAAACTTTTCCTTTTTCTCTTTTTTTTTTTTAAATTACTAATTGCCAATAAAAATGAAGAATGCTAACTAATATAATGCAAAAAGATCATTTGTTTTTTCTTTTAAAATGGCATAATGCACTTAAACAAATCTCGAGAGATATTAACAAGTGTAAACAGGCAAATTTCACTCAATGCAAATAGAACCAAGTCTGAAACACCAAGACAAACTGTCAAAACAAGGAGAATCACAAAGACCTCAAATGAAGCCAAGCAAAATCCAAACGAGCTAGAGGTGAATTGCTCGAAGCACAAAATAATAAGTTTTGACAACCACTAGACAAGTGCAGAAAACAACCAAAAAGTCGACTGGACAATCAAAGAACCAACAACTCCCACGGAAGGCTCGATATACAAAGCCACTAGATGCTCTAGGGCTAGGATATAAGATCGATGGAAATAGGCAAACACACGAAGGATTAAGGTAAAAAACCAGTCAAACAGAGTTCTGACACACTCCAGTAGCTAAAAAGGATGTAAAAAGATAGAAATCTGAGTTTAAAAAGTTTCCAACAAACAAACTGGCAAAGTTCACAGGACTGGTGCGACTGTCAGCATGTAACTAGCGCTATTAAGGAATTAGCGCGAGTTTCTTTTGTGCAACATGCACCAACTGGCGTGACTGTCAGGTAGAAAAACGCGCCAATACAGTTTGCTGGCCTAAAAAAAAAATCAAGCAGTCCAGGGTCTGGTCGACAGTATTCAGATAGATCAAACAACAAGCAACAACTTGAAAACTAACCCAGAAAGCTTATTTACGCAAGCAAGCAAGAGAGAACCAAAATGCAAGACAAACTCCAAGCTGTTCAGTTCGTAAACCAAACCGGAGATTGAATGAAGTGGCGTTGATATACTTCGCTAATGCAAAGAAATAGCGTTTCGAAGGCTGCCTGGCCGTACTTCAGGCTCCGTCCAAGGTTTATGAATCAAACAACAAATAGCTTCCCCAGCGGAGTCGCCAAATTGTTGGAGAGGTAAATCCCCTCTGCGGACAGAGGCGATCCCACTAGCCCAAAATGGGTCTAGCAACAATGTTATAGACATTTTTGTGCCTTACAGCATTGAGCATGAAATGTCAATGATTCAAGGGATCCAAAGTCCCTAAATGAGTTGTTCCTACCCCTAGAGGAACAAGGTCAACCAATGACAGCTTCTCCCAGAAGTTCTCCACCAAAAACCACTCAGAAAAGGTCAAATCAGGATCAATTCAATAGCTCCACTAGCTGTCTGCGATGAAATGCAAAGTCTACACTGGCTACCTGCACTGCAACACATGTAGAAGCACTACCAGGGTGCGCTGAGCGGGAATTGACAAATGGCAAGTTCATTCAACGAGGTGTCAAGACCCTGGAAGCTTCCAGAATCTTCCTCAATGACACTTTCCTCAGTGAATTCGACCAAGTGATGAGTAAGAGGTTCTCAACCTCCAAGTGGAAGCAAGAACTGACAGAGAGAAGCCACAAGTCAAAACATGAGTTGACTCATCCTCTCTGCTCACATCTATATATGGATCTCTCACCCAGAGATTCAGGAGGCTGGAATTTTGTATTTGTAGAGAATTGTTGTTGGTTTAAGATTGAGATTAGTACATTGGGTGATTTATGCTTTGTTGGAGGAGAGGAAGGGATTCGTTTGCTGGGAGGTAGATGCTGGATCGGGACTCACTTGGTTGTATCTCCTCTTGAACCTTGTTTATCATATCAATAAAGCTACTTGAGTTTCTCCTATATGCTTGTATTTCAATGATGTTTTGTTATATTTTCATATTTAGTTTATATCTGATCCTAAACTAGTTATGAATGTGAACCTATATCTTTCGTGTAGTCTTCTGCTCTTGTGATCTTGCAGGAACCGTGTGAAGCTGGACCAGTGAAAGAGCAGGCAGTGGGAAGCAAACGAAATAGAGAGAGTGATTGGATCGACCAACTAGCGGAAGACATCGGTTAGTTAGATATGTTACACTAAAAAATGTCACCATGACTATTTGCAGTTAGTATGACTCCATCCACTGTCATACTATCCTCCTTGGCAAGTCTCATGCCTCTGCTTTCCATGTCAAACTTCAAAAAAGAGAGAAAAGTCATTTAAAAGTCAATTATCTCTGGTACGCAGTTTCTCTTAGCCTTACCTGCGGGTACGCAACCCAAGTTCACAAAACCTACGTACTTGTACGCTCTGTGTGTAAAGGGATGGGTGCGTACTCCTATAAAGGTCAAAAGGTGCAAGTTTCACTCCAAAAAAGTTACTTGTGGTCATTTCTAGAGTCTTCTAGAAGTATGTTTGACGTGTATGGAGCGCCTCCAGATGGTTCATGTATCCCTTCCAAAGAGGGACTTTTCCCATTGATGGTGGACCTAAATAACTTCCTCTAGAGCACTATAAATGCAGGCATTGGGCCAAAGGGAGGAGAGGTTGAAAGCTGAACATTCCTAAGGGTAGATGCTGCTGGAATTAGGACTTCCTTGTAGAAGCTTGTGAGGTGAGATTACCATCTTTACTTGTTTCCATTGGGAGGTGGGTGAGGCGATCAGAGTAAGGGAGAACTCTTGTGGACCCTGGGAGGAGCTTGCACAACACTAAGGCTCAGGTTGTAATGGTTCCTTTTGTTACCTTTTAATACAAATTAGTCCATTCTTCTCAACAATTTGTTATTAATGAGTTGTTTCATATACTCCTTGGTCTATATGTTAAATATGTTTTATTTATGTGATATTCAGGTGCTATTTAATCGTTTGATTGTTGGTGAATGCAGGTTTTGAAGGGAAGGAGGAGCTCATCCTGATTAATGAAGTTGGACTACTACAACAACGTTGGATTATAGGTAGGATCTAAACACTTGATTTCTCATATTGTAAAAGCATATTTAGGGAAGGATTGCTCTTATTTGTCTTGTTTGTCATTAGAGAGTCTTAGGATTTCTAGGAAGGTCGGTTGTGTCCGCACTAACGACTCTTTCCGCGTGACAAAATGGAGACCATACTGGGGACTCCATGAATGTGTTTGAGTTCTTTTTGATTTGATATTTTGATCTGAGAAAAATTGCTTGTTTTCTGATTTTTGGTTGTCTAGCTGTGTATTTGGGTGGGTTAGCTTAGACTCAATTTAGTTTTTTATTTTTCTTAGTCTTGCCAGCAGTACATAGTCTCTGGGTTTAACACAGTGCGTACTTGTACGCACTGCGTCTTTGTGCACAGTGCGTACCCGCGCCTGTGTGAACAGATGACCTGCGTACCCCTATCAATTTTGAGAAAATTTCAATTTTTGCTTTTTGCTCTTTTTGATTTTGCTTTTACTTTGTTTTTACTGCCCAGATCCATCAGTTTACTGTCAAAGATATTCACCTGAACTTGTCCCGTTAGTGTAGAGGGTTTTGGTGGAATTCATAGGGATTTTGCCTTAGCGTTTGATTTTTAACTGGTCCTGTAGTGACTTTGGCGTTAGGGGTTGTCAAACTTTGGATCTCCCTGGTTTTGATCAGTCCTCTTAGGAGTCGGACATGTCATAGAAGTCACCCTAGTAAGAGACCTACCTTTGTGTCTTCTCTTTGCGAATCTCGAAAAGTTTGTTTGTTAAAGCCTTGAATTCCATTCTTGAGAAAAAAGAACAAAAAGATTTCGATTTTGTTTTTTAGTTAGTTTATGATTCTGCATGAACTGATGCTTAGTTGCATTTTGACTAAGTAAAACATCCGGGAATCATCCTTGTAGGCTTTTGTCCTCATTATTTTTGCTTTTAGGTAAATTTTCTTTTGAATGAATTTGATTTAATTGTATTAGATTTGTTAAATTCGATTTGATAAAATAATTTTACATGCTTTATTAACATAGAAAAAACACAAAAATTCTTTTGGAAAAAGTTTGCTTTGGTAGCATTTGTAGATTTTGGAAGAAAAAGGAAATTTCGTAGAGTAATTAGTGGTCATGAGTTGTGTGTTTTGAAAAGATAAAGAGAATTGTTTCTTTGATTGTCTTTACTAAGAAAGTTGTTTTCTATAAATTTGCATTTTCCAACTCTCTTAGTTAGGAGATTCATTGAAAAGGAAAAGTAGTGTAAATCATCTTCGGTGCATCTTTGTAGTGGTTGCGAGTCGAGTCTACACACCACCAGTTTCATCTCCATCACCTTTTGTCTTTAAGAAAAACCATAAAATTAACGCTTAAAGTAAAATCAACGTAGTAACTTTTATTTACTAGGGCTCTGAAACACCAATTTAGATCAGGCTAGTGTCTTGGAGTAGGAGAGTAATTAACTCTCCAAGACAACAAAACCAAACAAGTAGCTTATCTTGTGATAGAATAAATCCAATTGTCTCATTTGTACTCTGGGAAAGCTCCTCTTAAAGGAGAAGCACGAGCTCGTGTCCGAACCAATGAGGGGATCAATCCTCCCTCATTGGGAACGACACCAAACACACACGTATTACGAACGGTAAACCTCAGATTAACCATTGTCGAGGAGCCAGGGGTCACTTGTCGGTAAACCTTGGATTATTGTCAAGGAACCGGCAAGGGGATTGAGCTTGATACTCTGCACTTGCGTGCTGTCGGAGTGTAGACTGTTCCCCCAGGTGCATTTGTTGCGGTTGGTAACCTTAGTGACCATTATCTTTAGGATTCTACCGAGGTGACGGTGGAGGGAAGATCCCACTATACCTGGAGCAGACGTCGGCTAGACTCACTTGGATTTTCTGGGGGGTTCACTTCACTCGAGACGGTTAAAGTGGAGGAACTTGTGCCGGTCTATTCATTAAGCAGGTTGCCGGGGTAACTGTTCCGCCCGCCACTTCTGTACTGAATCCAGCGATGTTGGGTTTCATCTCCAACTAGCGTTTTCGGTCTGGAAGGCTACTGTTTGTGTTTGGTTTGACACCCTAGATTCTTTAGGCGTATGATTCAAATTTGTTTGGTTCTTTAGAGACTTTAGGTGGTTTGTTTTGAGATTTTACTTTGTTTGTGTGTGCAGTAGTTAAAAGTTTTTAACTGTGGCGGAATTACCGACACAGTCCCGTAGACTTTGGGGCAAGTCACCTGAGATTGTTACCGGAACCGATTTGTTGAGGAAACTCCGTAGATCACGGGGTGGACCTCCTGAAGACGTCCCGAGTCATTACGAAGGTTTAAAGGTCCTTGTAACTCCTCCTAGCGGCAATAGAGTAGGTTCACCAGAAGAAGGAGAGTCTTCGTTGGTAGTCCATCAAGATTACCAAAGTTTAGAGATAGGTTATAATCCTGAAGCAGTTGAAGTTTCTGAGCTTGCTGGTAGTTTTTCATCTACTAGCGATATAGGCGAAGAACCTGAAATATCTGAACCTGTTACTCCAACTTCTTTTGTACCAGATTCACCTAGGGTAGAAAGAGTCATCACCGAAAATCTTCCTACTGGTTTGATAGCTATTGAAGAACTTGCTCCAGAGGAAGAATTAGGCGTATCTACCCTTGAAGATCAACCTACTATTGATCTCAGGGAGCGTGAATCTATCTTTTACAGTCCTCCTAGAAGTAATACTTGGTACCTTTCGTTAACCAATTATTTAGACAACTCAGGGGTAGGTTTTTCTCCACCTCGTACTCCTTTTCCACCTGGAGGTATTTATACTCCTGTAAATATGTCTGGTCAGTCGTCCGTGTTTACTCAATCTCCTGAATCTTTCTTGCACTGCGGTCCTTCTGTTCCCACCGGGTATCAATCACTTTCTGGTACCTTTGCGGGGGCATCTCCTCAACCCATTGATCATGGGTTATTAGCTGGAAACAATGGTAATAAACCGTTGGGTGTAGGGGACATTTACATGATGTCAGGTTTAGTTCCCGTTTCTCAACCTCAAGGTGGTCAATTACCGCCTGGGGGGCAGCCTCAATTAACGCCTGGGGGGCAACCTCAAGGTACACAAATTGTGTCTGGGGGGCAGCTTCAAGGTCAGTATGTACCTATGGTACAATACATGCCTCAAGGTCAACCCCAACCTCAATATGTACCCCAGGGTCAACCTCAGTATCAATATTTACCTCAAGGGTATCAACCCCAAGGGTATCAACCTCAAGGGTATCAACCTCAAGGTCAAGGTCAACCCCAGTATCAGTATTTACCCCAAGGTTATCAACCTCAAGGTCAATACTCGAGTCAAGGTTATCAACCACCTCAAGGTCAGTCATATGTTCAAGGTATCGGAACTATGCCTTTCAGTTATCAATCCTATCCTCAATCCAATTATGGATCTCAATATCCTCAACATGTTACGGGTCAATACCCCGAAATGATAGTGTGGGATCCATCGCAAGGTCAACAGGTGTTGCAGCCAAGTATACAATTCGTACCTCAAACTGGACAACCCGTAGTTTCTGGTCCACCCCAGCAACCGCAACCTGTCCAGTCAAATGTTCAAACTTCTGTAAATTTGGTAGTTACTCAGCCGCCAATTGCACATAGTACTCCATCTCAAACGGCTGCTGCAAATATCGCAACATCTACCGCACTTACTTCTGGAGTATCGACAGCTCCGGTTTCTACTGTCTCTGCAACCACTCCTCAGACATCTTTACCGTTGTCCGGATCTACGATTCAAACCATGGTCCAGATGCCTGTAGGGCAGCCTGGTTCAAGTACTGTTGTAACAACTCAACCTCAATTTACCCACCAACAATACCAGGGACAATACCAATTCGGTCCTGCTGTCCAACAACCGGTTTACTAGTATCAACCGTATCCTAGGTACACTTATCAGCAACCTCAACAACCCTAGTACGGTCCAGTTAATCCTAGTTTTCCAGGAGGATATAATATCCCGAATGTGATTCCTGTTCCTAGTTATCCTGGATATCCTCCTCCTGGAACTGGTCTTGTGACCCAGAGTTTCAGATATCCTAACCGGCAGTTACTGTTTATCGCAACTTTGGATTTACCAGACTTGACACGCCTAACGAACGATCCAATTCAATATCTTCCGTTCGGGCCGCCAATGCCAAATAAGTTGCCCAGTGATATACCCAAGTTCGAAGGTAAGTCTGGAGAGGATCCGTCCAATCACGTGATGACTTACCACCTCTGGTGTGCTTCAAATTCTATCTCGGATGATTCGATCCGCTTACGTCTTATCCAGCGTACGCTCATTGGTTTCGCGGCCAAGTGGTACATTGAGTTACCACGGGCCTCTTTTTACAATTTTAGCCAGTTAGCTACCTCGTTCCTAACTCATTTTCAGTTGCCGGTCAGATACGATAATGGCACGGAGCTATTAAATTCATTAAAACAGTCGACCTCCACTTATATTTCCGATCATATTCATGAATGGAGACGTCGAAGACGTTTAGTGAAAGTTTTTATCCCGGACCAAATCTTAGCTGAATGGTTTTTAAAATCATTATTACCGAAGATTACTGAAGATGTAGCTAAGGCCGGAGTAGTTACTGAGGAGCAAGTCATTGCTCAAGCCCAGTACCTTGACTTAGTTTACACTCAGTCGGGTACGTTTCACGAGAAGATCCCAGATCTTCCTAAGTCGAATCAAATTGTTGTTGCTCCTTCGGGTTCTCATGCTATTGATGGCATGATTGGTACGGTGAATACTAAAAGTAAGAATAAATCCTCAAAGAATTCTTCTCCAATAATAACCTTACCAGACTCCCCGACAGGAGAATCTTCTCCTGAAATTACTGCCGATATTCATGTCGTGGAGTCATATACGGCTAAATCAAAAAATGGTGGTAATAAGAAAGGCAAGAAGAAAGATAAAGCAGACAAGGCTCCAAAGGAGAAAAAAGAGAAGTCATAATCTAATGATGAAAAGCGCAAACCTCGTTATCCTTGTTTAATTTGTGAAGAAGATCATTTCACAAGAGATTGCCCTCATCAGGCAGAGGTTGTGAAAATCGTTAAGGGTTCCCCAACTCCTGCTGTTTTGAAAGATCCATTTCCGAAGCAGGAGAGTAAAATGATAGGTTCTTCCTCGAGTGCCAGTGAAGAACCCATATTGATGATGTCTCATGTACGGATTGCGACTCAATCACAAGATTATGGTAGTAAGAATCCTGTTGATGGCAAGGAAGTAGAATCTTCTCATTCTAATCCATCAACCTCAGCTCCCGGTTCCGATCCACTACAGATCGAGAAACCTAACCGAGACTTGATAATTAAATCGCCCGCCAAGGGTATACTTCGAAAGTCTGCTTTCAACCCACATGCGAGAGTAGCTCAGAATTATAACATTATTGAGGATTTAGCTGTTTCACCCTCAGCAATGTCGGCTTTGGAAGTGCTGCAATCATGCCCAGCACAACGAAAATTACTCTTGTCGGCTATAGGAGCTGTTGATGTTCAGGACCCGAACTTGATAATCTTTGATCTAGAAAATAGTACACCGCGTCTCCCTCATCAAATGGCTTTCCAGATTCCAGTGATAGTCAAAAACAGGCCTATTCAACGGACTGTAATTGATGAAGGAGCTTCTACGTGTATTATGTTGATTCAGTGTTGGAGATCGCTTGGTTCTCCTTCACTGAACCAATCCCCCATGATTCTTAAGGCCTTTGATGGCCATGGGTTCCATCCGTTTGGCATTCTACAGGATTTGCCTATAGGGGTTGAAGGAAAAACCGTTAGTCTGGATGTGGAGGTGTTTGATGCCCCTCTAGACTACAACCTTCTTTTGGGTCGCAGTTGGTCTTACGCTATGACATCGGTTGTGTCATCGGTCTTCAGAGTTATAAATTTCCCACATAATGGTAAGATCGTGACGATAGACCAGCTGGCTTACTTTTCATCCGACCCAGCCTCTTCAGAGAGTATCCAGCATGTCGGTAAAACAACTATCCCTTACAGGGATGTTGGTGTAGGATTGGTTAAAGATTCCAGTTTGCTGGGAACTATTATCACTTAGAACTCAAAATCTAATGTATATAATTTTCTATCCTAGCCCGATGACAAAGGTCCTTGTTAGTTTAATTTCATTTTAATTTTCTTCCCCTAGGATTTGGAGTTTTAAAGAGTTTCTTAACTCAAGTCATTCTCAACTCTCATTGGTTCTCCTCCACTCATCAGTTTTCTATAGCCACATCTTGTCTTATCCGAGTCACCATGTCTTTTAGTAATTTCCTAGCATAATTCCCATTCGCCAGTTTCGCAGCGCAATCATGATTAAGCAGTTTCGCAGCGCAATCATGATTAGCCAGTTTCACAGCACAGTCATGATTAAGCAGTTTCGTAGCGCATCATTAAAGTTTAAAACTAACAGCGCTGTGAAATCATGGATTCGTACTTCCGCAGCGAATCTTTCCCGAAATATCAAGTCCGTTAGGTGAGTCATCAATCATGTCTTCTCATGTCAGTTCATATATCTCTCCCATCACGTTTTAACGCTCATTGCCACCATCACCACCACTAGACTTGTTGATACGCATGTATTATCATTCCCAAGAAATTGCACCATGCATAAGCCTTAATGATGGCCGTAAGTCTTGCATGAATGACAAATCTGCAAGATTATGTCTTGAAAGGTTTTAAGCGAAAAGATTCAAAATTCAAGCGAGGCTGATAATCAAGCGAGGCTGAATTCAAAAAGAAGCTGAATCACAATTCCAACCGGACCTGATAGTATTTGTGTGCGAAGATTTGAAATAACCCATGGAGAAAAAAGAGCACAGATCCGGTAAACCTCTAAGGACTGAACCCGAGGGCCTGGATATAACGCTGAGAGATGAAGGGGTGAAGAAAGCGTTTAAAAATGCCGGGTGCTGGAACTTTTGCAAAAAGTTACAAGGAGGGCATGCGCAGGTAACTAAAGAATTTGCACTAAACTTCACTGGTTTAAATTCAAAGGTAGCCATGCTAGAAGTGCAGGTTTCTCCAGAAGCAATATCTGCTGTGACAGAGATCCCAAGAGGACAAGAGGAGTGGTTTAAAAATTTCAAGTTTGACATGAATCCTTGTAAGGAGTTTTTAAAGGATGCATATGTAAATGAAGATTTGAGTAGGGGAGTGCCCAGGAATTATGTCAAGGAACATTATGCTCTCTTACTCACCTGCATACAGAAATATTTGACTTGTGAAGGAAGGTATAATAAGGTTTATTCTTACCATTTCAAGCTGCTTTTGCATTTCACTGGGAAAATCTCCATAGACCTACCTTTTTATTTGTTCCGTAGCTTGAGTAAGATGTGTGATAAGGTACAGCTGAGAAAAGAGGATTCTGAAACCTCTTTGTTTCATCATGGTTTGATCAAGCTGCTGGTTTTAGATAGCCTCCAAAAGATAGGTAGAGACTGGAATTATTTTATTTTTATGGCTGGATTCCAAAGCAAGACTGGCCTCACTCCACAACCGGCCAGAGATTTCACAATAGCTGAGCTCCAAAAAGAGGCAAGAGCCAAAAGGGTTCCAAAGTGACAGCTAAGAAAACTAGTGAAGCCTCTCATCATACAAGATCAACCTCAGCAAATAAATAAGGAAAATGCTCAGGGTAAAAAGAATGTACCCGAAACAAGCACATCTGAAGCAGTCTCAAGGGTAAGAACAAGAAGTCAAATAAATAAGGAAAAAGGTAAAGCTGTAGCAGTTGAAGAGAGCCCAGTGTCCAAGGCAAATCTGAATGATTTATTACAAGCCATTGAATTCGAGTAGTCTCTACCAGTCCAAATTGAATTGATGCAGTCAGAGCAAGAAGGTACCAAGAAATCCAAGGCTTCAAAAAGGTTGAAATTTGATAAGCCAGCTGAAGAATTCATTTTTAAACCTAGAAGACCTATGACAAGGAGGTTCCAACAGGTACAGGAAGCACTGCCGAGAACAGAGGAAACAGGGGAAAGAACACAAAAAGACATGGGCAAAACAGTCATTGCATCTCAAGAAGATAATATAGCAGCCATACAAAGACAATTAGAGTCAGCCAAGTATGAGATTGCCAAATTGAATAAGGCCGCTAGAAAGCATGCAGCCATACATGCAAAATATTATAAAACCTTATGGGAAGGAAATGAAGCTGTAGAAGCTCAGTTGAATTCAGTGGTTGATGGTCACGAACAATTTCACACCTGGACAGTACCGGCCATCAAAGAAGCCAAGTATATCAGAAGGACTAATATGCAACTGAGAGCTGGGAATAGAGCTATGAGGAAACAAATTGAAGATTTGAAGACACAGCTGAACCAGCTGCCTGCTAAATGAGTTTTTTCACTTCAAGTAAGGTTTTGTTTCAAACTTTTGACAAATTTGCTTAATCTTATTTCTCTGAGGAAATATAAATCCCTGTTCAACATGTGGAAAGTCAAAGGGAGTTTTTGGCAATCAAATACTCAGTTGATAAAGTTCTCGGGTCAAAGGCAAACTGTTTCAAATAATTCAGCAGTTTCGTAGCGCGCTACGAAACTGCTGAAGATGTTGTTTTTAACGCAAATCAAGTATTTTGAATTAGAAGCGAGAATATTGAAAGGGAAATGGCTAAAAGGTGTACAAGACATCAACTGGAGCAAACGACAGCCAATTAGGTCAAGACAGATGGATGTTTAGAAGGATTGAATATTCAAATCCAATTTTGAATTTTTGTCATAAAGCCCCTTTATCACAGTTCAAAATATATCAAACGATTGGAGTGCAACCTGTGTGATTGTGATCGTGTTTGTTATAGGTGCCCTGGCATCCTCCGGAAGACTGCATGCGATGATTGAATCCGATGACCGGGTACCCTGTGAAGCCTTTAATTTCGTCGTTCCAAAACCCGCTGCCGTTAAACGTCAGTTGCTTAATTTCTTCTCCCATGAAAGAGCACAATCCGGCAGAATCTTCTGTAGATTGGATTATGCCATTCAGATGATCAGAATATTCAAGGCTGGCTACGCTAGATGGAAAATGCCCAATTGCAATGTTAAGGCCGTCACCGGGAACTTCAACAGAAACTCGATCGAATGGTCTAAACAGCGCCTTTTGATGAAAGGGAAACCAGAATAAATCTGCGAAATCATGAGCCCTCAGGAAATGGGCCGCTTCGTTTTGAAGCTCCTTATCATCGCTTAGATTCGGCCTACTTAAAGAACGCTTGAACATGGGTTGCAGAGCGAAGGTGACTTGCGAGATTACTCCCAGCGTTCCCAGAGATAATCTCGCAGCGTTGAGCTCATCTTCATCTGTTTCGGTACTCAAGCTCAGGACTTTGCTGTACCCCTCTGATGGAGATGCAGGCACCACCAATCTCATACCCACCACATATTCATAAACACCGCTCCCTCTGCCCACCAGACCGCTGCCGTGGGCTCCCGTAGAAACAACGCCCGCCGCAGAGACTCCGTTCCAGTAAATCATGGCGGGAAGAGCCAGGCCTTCCTTCGCTGCTTCCTCCATAACGTCTCTCATCATGGCGCCGCCTTGGACTGTAATAGTCATGGCACCCTTGTTCACTCCAATGACGGATGCATAGTTTTCGGTTGAGATAATCAATCCATGGTCTCCAACACACACTAGCTTTGAGAGGCTATGAGCCAGAGTGCTTACCACTTTGATCTTCTGCTTCTTTTTCACAGCCCGGGCAACAGCATGCAGAATCTCGGCTTCTGTTTTGGGTGAGACAGCCTCTGCAGCTCTGCAAATGCTGCGATCCTCCCAAATGCCTTGATAATTAAAGATCTGGCATCCTCCTCCATTGCTTTTGCATTCGACTGAGGGAGGAGGCGGGCACAACGCCTTGCCAGATGCAATCTTCAAATTGGTTTGCATGTCATAAATGCTTACAGAATCTGGGGTAAATTCCACTTTCCTTCCGCTGCCTGTGTGTGTCATATGATACACTGAGAGAAGATTCACAGAAAGCCTTGGAATATGCAAGACATTTTCAAAACTTCCATCTTCGAATTGCACTCTTCCTTGTCCAGTTGCTGCAACTGCAGAATTATCCCCCAAGAGAATGGGAGGACCTGAGTATGCATGTAGAGAAGAAAAGGATTCCTTTGAAGAAGCCATATGATGTGAAGCTCCTGAATCAATGATCAATTCTTGTGGTGCAGAATGAAGAGCAATCAAAGCATGCTCGTTACCTCTTGGATCTGGTGATTTTTCTCTAGACTTCTTCTTAGCATTCTCAGGAATGTGGTCTCCAAGATTGTGTTGCTGGAGTGTCTGCGCCATAAGATCTATAGTCTTCTTCATGCATGCCGATTCAGGATGAAAACCATGGTGGCAATAATTGCACATTGATTTCCCTTTCGTTCCTTTCCTTTCCTTTGAGCCAGATGATCCATCAGGGGGTTTGGGATGTCCTCCCTTTCTTGGATCAGGATCCTTCTTCCCTTTTCCTTTCTGATGGTCTTTGGAATTTGCCTTTCCTTTTGCATGCATAGTAAGTGCATGCGCTTTGGAATTTTTAAGTGTGCCCATTTTGATGAGCTTATCTTGCTCATGCATCAAAGACTGAATAAAAGAATCCAGTGAGGGCATCTTCCAAGCTGCACTAGTTGCATATCTGATTGTGTGGAATGTAGAGACGAATACTGCATACTCTGGACCAAGTTTTGATAAAATGGAAAGAATCAACTGATTTTCTTGCTTGGATTTGTCGATCCCACATCCTTTTAGCTGAACCAACAAGGCTTTATACCTTGTGAAAAAATCTTGAATGTTCTCAAAGTTTCTCGGATCTAATGAGTTTAACTCATTTTCGAGAATGTGACCTTGCATTTCATCCTGTTTTCCAAACAATCCTTCCAATTTTTTCCATACTTCATTTGGAGTTAACATGATTCAACATGAAATAGCAGTTCCGGAGAAATAGATAAACATAGGATGCCGAAGGCCTCGTCCATGCGATTGAAATATCTTGTTTTCTCCATTGCCGATGTTGGTTCAACTTCCATTTCCATGGTTATTCGAAATAAGCCTCTACTTCTGAGATGAAGTTGAATCTTTGGCTTCCATTCGAAATAATTATATGGAGTGAGAATTGACGATTGTGGAAACTCCAATTTAGACTCCATTCTTTGTTGTTTCTTCAATCTTCTGAACCTGCAAATAAAATTGCTTGTGCGCCGATTACAAATCCCTGTGCTTTGATACCATGTAAGATTTTTGAGATACACAGATCTAGATCTGCAAAACAATAAACAAGCTTGCAAGAGAAGGAAGGAAGCGAGCAAGAATTGAGAAAAGAATGAAATTGATTCTACAATATTAGTTTTAGAATAAATACATAAAAGCAACTAAGTTAAGCTTAGTTGTGCATGCAATAACTAAAGCTAACTAAAGCTAAGTGTGCTTTATCTTATGTTAATGTGTACATGTGCCACATGCAAGAAATAAGTTAACTGGAGCTAATCTAGGTGCATGTACACCAACACAGCTAGTCTAAGTGCATGTACACCAAGAACTGGAGCTAATCTAGGTGCATGTACACCAAAAATAACCCCTCAAATTCTAAAATATTATTAACATCAACTTGAAAGCTAAACACCGTTTCAGAAATCAGGTTGTGGAGGTTGAAACCATGCGTTTCATTTTGGAAAATCTAATAAAAACATTTAAAAAATCCAACTCCTTATTCTTCCATATGGGGTCCATCAAGTTGGCAAATAAAAAAATCTCAATTGATTACTCCGTCTGTTCATCTAGTTCATTTCAGATGGTGTTGCGTTAAGTTTACCAAATAATGGAGCAGATAAGGAAGGAGGTGGTGGAAGCTGGAGTAATCGAATGCCATTTCAATCTTTAGATAATCATTCATCTATTCTATGGCGATAAACAAATCATATCAGATGATGAAGCATTGCTTGCTAATTTACAAGAAAGCGCAGATGCTATTGGAGTCAATTTCGATCAAGAAAGCGCAGATGATGTTGGATTCAATTTCGATCCACATGGTCCTGTTATAAGGAATCCTTCAGAACCCACATTAATAACACTGGTAAACTTAATTGCTATTTTGTCATTGTTGTTCCTATCATGATATTAATCAGTAACGACGCGGCTCACTGTTCAGATGGCGCAGATCACTGTTCAGCCGTCAGCATAGTCAGCAGATAATAAATCATTCTAAGCAGTTATTGTTCAATTTGTGGCTGAAAATGTGTATAAATTGCAATGTTTAGTAATGAACTCGGCAATTTTTGAGTGTGTAATTTGTTCTTTGATATGGTATCGGAGCATGAAGGCCGTTGTGTGGTGTGTTAAGTGTTCTCCTCCTTAGAGGGTTGCAGTAGTGAAGAGAGTCTGCAGTTGTGAAAAATGTGCTTCTATTTTTCTGATGCTAGTATGTTGCTTCAGCTGCTTGCTACATCTTGTGAGGGATCCACAGCGTGGTGAAGGAGAAATCTGCAAGGGTTTTGTGTTACTGCAAATTGTTAATACGGTGGAAATTTTGCTATTTGAGTTGAATGCTGCAACAAGATCTTGCAAGTGCAAGATATTTTCAGGCCTGTTGTAAGTGGATCTGCCCTTGCTGAGGTGCATTCCATTGTTTTTAAAGGTTTGACTT
This sequence comes from Pinus tabuliformis, assembly GCA_031772625.1. Lineage (NCBI taxonomy): Eukaryota > Viridiplantae > Streptophyta > Pinopsida > Pinales > Pinaceae > Pinus > Pinus tabuliformis. The sequence continues at coordinate 9,577,716 of CM062808.1, forward strand.
TATTTTTTAAAACAATAATTGTTGTCAGTTGAGTTAAAATGTTTCAGCCTTTGAAATATATTTTTTAAAACAAAGCCAATCAAAATTTGGTTTTTTTTTTTGGAGAGTTAAGTTTCTTTTAAATATTTGCCTTTATTATGAAATGGTGAGAAGACTTTAAAAAAAATGAGGTTTTTTTTTTTAATGTAAAAATGAGTGATAAGTTTTTTAAGTACTCGCCCTTTTTTATTAAAGTGGTAAAAGATGTTAAAAAAGAAAGAAAAGAAAAGTGGTGAAAGGTGTTTAAAAAATAGAGGTTATTGGTAAAAAAATTATAGTGTGTGTGGGTGAAAGTATTTCTTGGATTATTTGGTAGGTATTTTTTGAGATTGGGTGAAATAATGTCAAATTTGTTGGCTGATACTTATCTGAATGAATCCACTAAATTTGATGGAGGAAATTACATGAATTGGAAACTCAAGTTGCTGACTATATTAGAAGGTTATAATTTGTGGTCCATTGAGTAGAGATGAACTCAAACCCACTGTTACAGCTTCTATTCCAAATTTGGAGAAACTAGAGATGAAAGCAAAGACCTATGTACGTAAAGAACAACATTATTCCTCACATGAGAGATTGCAAAACATCAAAGGAAACATGGGATATATTGAAGGGTTTGTATGAAACAACAAATACAAACCGGATCTTGTTTTTGAAGACTAAACTTTTATATCTGAAAATGGAAGAAAATAAAAATATAAGCAATTTCATATATCATGTCAGATTTAAGTGATAAGTTAGGAGATATTGGTGAAAAGGTGTCTAGCATTAACTTAGTCACCATCACATTAAATGGCTTAGTGCAAGATTATCGAATTTTTGTTTTAAGTCGCAACCCCTACATTTGATGAATTGAGAGGAATTCTTGTACAAGAGGAGGAGAGGATGAAGAGTTTTAATTTGGGATCCAGTAGTTCAGATTTGGGGTTGGTAGCCAAGGGAAAACATCCATACAGAGGTAAGCTATGGGACAAGAACAAAGGAGGCAAGTTTCAAGCAAAACAAAAAGGTGTGACAAAATCTAAATTTCCAATCCATGATAAGAGAAATTATGATTGTTATTATTGTGGCAAACAAGTGCATCATTCTAAACATTTCTATAAAAGGAAATATAATGAGTAGAGACAAAGGAACATAAGGCATAATGGAACTTTAGTGGAAAAAGACACCTCAACGAGTGATGGATTTAAAAATCATAAATTGTTTGTTTCAAGCAAAACAGAAAGGTGTGACACAATCTAAATTTCCAATCCATGATAAGATAATTGATGATTGTTTTTATTGTGGAAAACGAGTGCATCATTCTAAACATTTATATAAAAGGAAATATAATGAATCGAGACAAAGGAACATAAGGCATAATGGAAATTTTGTGGATAAAAGCACCTCAACCAGTGATGGATTTAAACATATTAAATTGTTTGTTTCTGATGCTGCATTAAATCTTAAACTGTTTATTTTTTATGTTGCATTGTTTGTGAAAAATGATGATGTGAATGCTTGGTTCATTAGTTTTGGCTCATCACTCCATCTGTCTTGTAATAAGGGTTGGTTTGATGAATATTATGAAAACATGATGATGTGAATTCTTGGTTCATTAGTTTTGTCTCATCACTCCATTGTCTTGTAATAAGCGTTGGTTTGATGAATATTATGAAAACATTGATGGAAAATATGTTTATCTAGGAGATAACAGATCACTTAAAGTTCAAGGTTATGGAGTAATAGGTCTGAATTTTCCTAATGGACAAGAGAGACAGATCCATAATGTGATGTCTGTTCCTAGTATAAAAAGGAATTTAATTCCTTTTTCTACTATTGCTGACCAAGATTTGAAGGTGGAATTTGTTAAATCATAGTGTGTAGTGAAAGACATTCAAGATTACTACAAGGTTATTGCCACAGGTAATAGAGTTGGAGGCTTCTATAAGTGTGATGTGACTAGGAAACTTCATCAAGTGTTGGCATCTACAACAATATCAACAATAGAGTTATGGCATCAAAGGTATGCACATCTAAATCACAATTATTTAATGCTACTTCAAAAGAATGCAATGGTTGAAGGTCTTGATGTCTTGAAGAATGATCATGTTGAATATGAAGCATGTGTACTTGGCAAGCAACATTGGGAGGAATTTCCTATACATAAAGAAAAAAGGCAAAGGGGAATACTTGAATTAATTCATACTGATGTATGTGGACCTATGAAAATGATATCTATTGGTGGATCATGGTATTTTCTTATTTTTGTGGATGATAGATTTAGGTATACATGGGTCTATTTCATAATAAATAAGTGATGTTTTTGAGTACTTTAAAGAGTTTAAGAGTATGGTGTTAAAACAAACTTGAAATTGCATCAAAATTTTGAGATCTGATCAGGGGGGAGAATATAAATCAAGAGAATTGAATCAATATTTTAAAAGCAATGGGATTCTACAACAATTTACATTGCCACATACACCTCAGAAAAATGGAGTTGTCGAGAGGAAAAACAGAACACTAGTTGAATGTGCATGTAGTATGCTTCAAGGTAAAAATATTTCTAATGGTTTTTTGGCTAAATCTATTAACACTGTTGTTTATTGGAAAAATAAGAGTCCAACCAAAAGTTTAGAGCTTAAAACACCTTTTGAAGCATTTTATGGGTACAAACCAAAAGTGTATCATTTAAGAGTTTTTAGTTGCAAGGCATTTGTTCATATTCCAAAAGATGAAAGAAGAAAACTTGATAAAAAGTCAATTAAGTGCATAATTATTGGTTATTGTGATGATTGGAAAACATATAAGTTGTTTGATCCTAGTACTCATAAATTGTTTACAAGTAGGGATGTGGTGTTTCATGAGAATACAAATGAAGGTGATAAAAAGAATAATACTAGTGTATGGAATGATACTGATGAATATGTCAAATTAGATACAAGTGTTGAACATGAACATGAGCAAGCACATGAACAAGTACAAGTTAAGGCACAAGGAGAATCAAGCAGTCATGACACTCTAAGAAGAGGAGAGGGGACTCTGCAAAGAAGAAGGAAAGATGAAAGAAGTAAAATGCCAAGAAGGTCATCACGTCAAAGTCAAGTACTTGTAAGGTATTAAGATTACGCATTAATGTGTCTTGTTATGAATGTTGTAGAACCTTCCAGCTATGCTGAAGCTAAAGAATATGAAGAATGGAGAGATGTAATGAATGAAGAATATAACTCTATAATGAAGAATGACACATGGGAATTAATAGAATTGCCTAAAAACAAAGTTCCCATAGGATGAAAATGGTTTTATAAATCCAAGCTTAATTCTGATGGAAGTATTGATTAGTATAAATCTATTTTGGTTGCAAAAGGATATTCACAAAAGGAGGGAATTGATTATGAAGATACTTTTGCACCTATAGCTAAGTTGAACACAATTAGAATCATGATTGCATTAGCTACAAAATATAATTGGAAAATTAATCAATTAGATGTCAAATCTACATTTTTGAATGGTGATTTAAAAGAAGAAATTTATTTGGTTTAGCCTGAAGGGTTTGTAAAAAAGGGACGTGAGCATCTGCTTTGCAGGTTAAAGAAAGATTTATATGGTTTGAAACAAGCACCAAGATCTTGGTATGTGAAAAATGATTCTTTATTTTATGAGAAAGGTTTTATGAGAAGAAAAAATGATCCTAACTTGTACATCAAGGAAGATGAAGGTGGGAATGTTGCTTTGATATCTGTATATGTTGATGATCTTATCATAATAGGAAATGCATGCAAGTCGATTGAAGAAATTAAAATTCAGTTTTCACATGTATTTGAGATGAAGGATCTTGGTGAATTGCATTACTGTTTAGGTCTTGAAGTTTGGAGGGAATCTGGTAAACACTAATCACATAAAGCAAACATATAAGGGAAATCCTTGAAAGGTTAAATATAATTGAATGTAAGGAAATATCTACTCCTTTAGAGCAGAATGTCAAATTGTGCAGTGATGATGGAACCAAGAGGTAAATGGAACCTTGTATGGTCAACTAGTGGGAAGTTTGAACTATCTCACCACTACTATGCTGGATATATCATATTCTATCAACATACTTAGTTAGTTCATGGCTACACCTTGTGAAAGCCACTGGAAAGCAACAAAGAAAGTCCTTTTATATTTTAAAGGAACAATTAATTTTGATATTATGTATACTGATGAATTTGATGTTGAGTTGGTAGGTTATTCTGATTCTAACTAGGCTCGAAATCTAGATGACAAGAAATCTACTACTAGATATGTGTTCAATATTGGTTCAGGACCTGTTATCACTCAGGTTGTCCCCCAGGTCGGAGTGAAGGGATACGGCCGAGGTAACCACAAACCAACTTTGGACTGCAAGCTCTAGCCCACTTGTAGTCAGAGAGGGCTCTCTCTTTATGATTTAGCTTTTTTGATGATGATTTTAGGCTAGCTATTAAGTTCATGGGTTTTGTTTGTGTTTTGGTGGGAAGGATGATGCTTCAAGTAAATAGGCAAGGCATATGGTGGTATGTTTCAAACCATTGGGCATGGAGTCATGGAGTGAGACTGTTGGTGCATTTTCTTGGTCACAAGAAAGATGAGGGGAAAGGTAGTTGCTCATGAAACAAATTTTGAGCTTAAAAGGATGAAAAAGGGCTAAGGAATGAGAGGCAGCAAAGAATCTCTCAAACAACTTAGCAGAAAGAAGATTAATAAACTCTATCTGGGAGCAGCTACGAATTCCTAGATGATATTCATTCATATGTGAAATAGATCAAACATGAGCCATAACGGAATTCATATTTATGTCTAGATCAAGAAGAGAAACATTAAGAAGCCACAGAAACTGGGCATAGAGTGTAGCAAAGCAAATTCTATACCAATCCTTTGTTATGTGACTTAAGCATGTATGAAAATGAAATAACAGAGATAGAAAACACTTATTGTATCATGTTGCAGCACAAGAATTCTCTTTAGAAACATTAATAACACATCAACAGTCCATTCTCCAAGCTTCTATGCAGTCTTTGATTATAGAAAAATATCAGAAAATACAGTGCGAGTCTCTCCTCGATACATTAGCCGACCAACCTCTTTAACAATGCAGGAGGTCATATATATACAAAAAGAAGTTACAAAATATCTAGGTGATGAGTCTTCAAGTAATAAATTACATCACCAACTCCTGCCAGGGAGTAAATGAAACATTTAAAGCTGCAGTTAATATTGGCTTGCCAGCTGTCTGTTTTTGTCAGAAAACTTTTGACTTTGTGGGTTGAGTGAGAGGGCTGCCTACTTGTGCATTTCTGTTGCATGTGTTGCCCTGTCATTGGTACGTTGCCTGCTGCTGCCTGGGTCTTCATCCTGCGTGCTCGGCTTTTAGCATTTGATGAGCTGTTATTATTAATTCCATTCTGCCTTGTGCTGATTTGTCTTTGAAAGGTGCATTGTGCCATCTGTATATGCTGAGCTGGAGCCTGATAAAAAATAATTAATAGACAAAATCATCTGAGCAATAACTCTTTTATCCATTTCCACCACTCCTCCGTAGGCAACTGATGCCTTTGTATCTTTATCAATGTTTCCTCGGCTTCTGTGTACCTATGGAAGGTAGGTTGGAATTCGAACAGGTGATTTATCTCATGTGAAATGTAGAATAGATTTTCTAATTTATCAAAAATACTCTGTCCTGATGGAGGCCCTGTTCCTTCTGAAGTGCTGGAGGAGGCTGTGATTTGATTTGCAGCAAAATTATTGACTCTGTTAGCATAAAGGTCATGGGACAGTAGTCGTCCGGCACTGGTTAATAAACTTGGCAGTCCTATGCTATGTAATGCCATGATCTTTGTCTTGAACTCATCCACTTCTGCTTGCATTTCTTGGCATTTTCTGTCCAATGCCTGCACAAAGTTCCTAAGGGTTAACACCTTTTTAATTAACAAGATAGTTTCAGTCCTGTTATTGATTCCTAATGCTGCCAGCTGCCCCTTGGTGCGAGTATTCAAGAATTGGATCATTCTATTTGCTTCCTCGGGCATATTTCTCAAAGATGCTCTAGCATTTTGGTTTTCGTACTGAGCCAAATTTATGAACTCCATTTGCTCGTGGATGGTTTCAATGGATTGCCATCAGTCTATAATGGATTGGCCGATTTTGGCCCACATAATTTTTTTTATATCAGCTAGATTTCTATCAAAAGTGAGCTCTTTCTCTAGCTCCTTTATTATTTTTCTAAGGCTTTGACCTCTCTTGTCCTTTCAGCTACTTCCCGCTTTGATTTGTCATATTTTGTCTCAATTGTCGCTAGCTTTTCCCTGATTTGTCTCAACTCTGCCATTTGCAATTCTAGAGCTTCTATTTCCTTTATCATATTGTCCATTTTCAAGCTGGTGTCCTTATCTGTAGTTGCTGTAGTTGGTGCTGAACTTGAGGTACCTGCTTCTGCTGCTGGAGTGACAAGGGGGGTTGTTGTGATGGCAGTGGGAGGAGTGGATGTGGAGATCTGAGCTGTTTCAATTGTTTGAGAGGCCAACTCTCCCTGTCTTCCCTGTAATGCTGCCTGCAAGGCACTCTCTGTTTCTACCAGCCTTTTATGCAAGGTCATGAGTAAAGCTACTACATCTTTTTCTTTTTGTTGCGCTACCTCTGTAGTATGAGGATGCAGCATAGATGACAGCTTAATTTGCTTCCTAAGGGCAGCTATGTCTTCATCCCTCTTTTTTAATAGAGCTTGCACGCCCTTGGGATTTGAGGGATCATGTCCCATCTCTATGATAATCTCCTCCAAGGACTTAATTCTATTGTCCTTGGCTTGTGAAGAAGCCTTTTCCAACTCAAGTTGGGCAGCAGTGTTGTGCAAAGAATTTTTCAATTTGTGGGCTAACAAGGTCTTATCTTCTAGAGTGGAATATATCATTTCCCCTGTCTGCTTGTGCAATTCAATCTGGTCCATCAGATGCATGTCCTTGGAAAACACCTCCAGATTGGCTCTAATGTAATCAACAGTTGATTGGGGTTGCTGAGTTGTAGGCTTGAAGTGACCAAGGGTCATTTTCCCTGCTTGGATGTCATAAGGAGCCATTAGTCTTTGCTGATTGGTGGGAGCCATCCTTATTAACTGATTATACAGTTGGATTCTCACTGGCTCATTCCTAGCCTTGATTTCAGTGAATGCTTTTTTGATATCAGAGGGCTGTCGACCATGTTGTACTGTGGATGATACTTCCACGCCACGTTGTCTCTCATGCTCCTGCTGAAATGAGCTAGCTGATGTCTCCATGCTAGGAGGAACCTGCTGTTATGTGGTTTTCTCTGGCATTTCTTCTTCTGAAAAAGGATTTAACCTTTGTCTCTTCTCTCCTTGCTGCTCTATGGATGTGCCTGGAAGTGTTTCTTGCTGTCTGTCCCTTTTCTTTGATCTCTCCTCATTGAGAGGTGTCTACAACACAGGGATTTCTGTTACCTTTGTTTGTGTAGAAGAGACTTGCCCTTGATTTTGTTCATCAGTAGAAGCCGGTGGATCTTCCATTGTCTCTTGTTGTCCCAAAGTGTGCACTTGCTCTTCTGAATGCTGCACCTCTTTACCTTTGTCTGTTGCTACTGGTGGGATAGTTTCTTGGGCTGGTTGTTGGGGGGCCGTGGCGGATGAAGTGCCTTCTCCAAGATGCCGAGGAGCTGTAAAGAACACCTGTCCAAAAGATTCCAAGTCAACTGCTTTTTCAAGGTTTTTCATTGCTTTTTCTGCTATTTCTTCCTCAGACAGTTCTTCAACTAGTGTGCCCTTTACCCATTCTTGCTGGTTGGCAAATTGTTCAATTTGGGGGATATCACAGTGTTCATATGATGCAAGTCTGTACTTGACTCTTCTAAGGCTTATAAAGTGATTGGGGTCATATGGTGCCCAATAAAAGCTGGTTTTCAATAACAAAAAGTCTTTCAACATCTTGTCTGCCTCCTTCCAGGCTTCTTCTCTTTTATTGAAAATAAATGGGCCCAATTGATGTCTGATTTTTAGCTATGCCTTTTTGCTTTTGCCATAGAAATGGATCATATCTGCATTACCAAATTGTCGAAATTATTCCAAGGCAAGGAGTCTTTTGGGGACATATTTGGGTAGTCTGTAAGGGGCCAACTCACACCCATAAATTCTGATTACTATGTGGTGTTGATAAAAATACCAGTCTCCAATACTATAGGCCTTGGAAAGCTGCAGGATCTTTTGCATTTCATCAGTAAGTCTAGGGAGAGGAGTGGTCACCAGTAAGGAGGAAGCTGGGTATATAAACAGGTCTATAAACTCACAGTAGGTGTATGGAGAGTAATGAATATGGTGGCAGACTGACAACCAAAATATTACAGACCTTTGTTTCCCTTTAGCATCCAATTTCCTAAGGAAGACTGGGAAACTATCAGGCTGATAGTACAACATCAAATGATATATGTAGGAGGTATATTTAAACACCCTTTCTCTCTCCAGGTTCATGAATTTCTCATGAATTTTGTCAGCGATGAATGTAGCATAATCATACTGGACAACAGGGGGCTGTCCTGGAGTGAACATGGATAGCATTACCAAGATAACCTCATCAACATACTCACTGGTATTGAATCCTAAGCTGCAGGATATCGTGTCTACTAGCAGTCTCCCTGTTTCATTGAACCAGACATGTAGATAAGGAGGAGGTTGTCGGGGCTGGTAATCTGGGAGCATGAACAATTGGCCAATCCTTGTGACCTCTGAGCTGGGCAGCTTGGTACCTTGGTTGAGCAGAAAATTCATAGAAAGGGGCACCAGAGGCTTAGTTGGCTCAAAGCTTAGCATCTCATTTATGGATTGAGGAGTGATGTGAAATAAAAAAGTCCCAGATGGAGCCAAAACTGCTCTTTGAGTGGGTTCATAGTGTTCACAATGTTGATGGATGAATTCAACGAATACATTCACTTGTGGAAGATAATAGATGGGCAGGTTGGACTCCCAGATACCCATGTCATCAGTACCGCTTTTGTGTTTCCTCTTTAGCTCACAAACGGTTTCTATGTGATATTTGTTGCTTATTTCAACCGTTTCCTTCATTTGATAATCCCTGTCAGCTAAGGGCAGCCATTCCAAGTCCCTATGTGGAGCATTTAGTGGTGCAATGTTGAGGGAAATTGGGGTCTCCACACTTTGATAATGAGTAGAGTTTGGACTAAGCCAGTACTTCAGCAAAAAAAAAGAATTCTGATAATGTTACTCTGGGCCAGGAACTCAGAGCATTAAGTTTTGTGCAGGGATGCTTTTGATGAGCATAACTTAGTGAAATGAAACCTGTGCAAGGTTCTGCAATGAGTATACTGAAGGGGAGACAAACAGAGGGCTTTAGTAGACTTCTCTCAGCGGTTCTGTGGACAAATTGGAGCTGAATTTTGAGCTAAATGGAACCTTATCAGTGCACAACCGAGTTTCCAGGATTTGGTCGTAAAACAGGTTATAGAGTAGAGCAGCGAGGAAAGTGTGGTGAATGCCAATGGGTTACAAGTGAGATTTTAGGTGTAATGGAAATTTTTGCAGAGAAAACATAAAAAACAGGGTTATGGGTGTTTCTTCGGGTAAATACCTGGATTTAAGGCGCCGACAGCGGATGAGCAGGTGTAATGGCAACAATTTTGCAGGTGGTAGTGCCTCGTTTGACTGAATTTTGCACTTGGGCGAAAACAACGTAAAAATGGCATGCAGAGAGCTCCCACAACTGAGCAGTGAAAATGACATAAAATGGTCGATTTGCGCATTTTTATGAAAATTTGGCATTTTTGGCGCTTTTTTACTATGACGTCAGTGTGACGTCATCGACGGGCGGGGTACGAAGGGTGACGTGGCAGTCGACAGGGCCGATGACGTGGTGATGACACAGTGGCGAGGCGCGGGTGCAAAAGAGTTGAGGTGGTGGCAACGTGGCACAGCAGTAGGGGCAAGGAGATGACGTCATAGGGGAAGATGTGACGTGTGTACAGAAGGCGGAAAGCGGTTTCATCGGACCGCTTTCTGTATGGGAGCGATATCCGTGAGAGCCCTTCCGATGCAATAGAAAGCGGACAGGTGTCATCTGTACGGGGAGAAAACCACTCCAATATCGGAGGCTAACGTCTGGGCGTAGGGGGCATTCCGAAATCGGTGAGAGTCGTCGGATGGGGAGGGCCCGATCCAACGGTGGACGGAACAACGATTAGACGGGGGGTTAATGTATGGGGCCCGCCCGAATGTTAAATCGTTTTACAATGCTGCGGGCTTAGACTTTAGGTTATATGGGTTTAATGCGTGCAGGCAATGTTTTAAACAAACATTCAAACGCCAACATTAATAAGGAGCACCTGAAGGTTTAAATGTTATGCAAAAAGGGAAGACCATGGTTATTGTTTTAACCAGAGGTTAAAGCAATCCCGGGTTTTGAACACCGAAGAGTTAACAGTAGTCCCAGATAGATTACCATTTCTCGGACTAACAACATATGGCTATATTGCCAAGGGGTGGGAATATTATTATTTTTGGGAATTTTATATGATTTTTAATAGTGAATGGGAATGGGGGGGGGTAGTTAGGGAACTATATAGTATAATTAGGAGTTAATATGGCTTGTTGGGTGGAGATGGAAGGGGAACAATGGTAAGTCTATGAAGTGAAGATAGACATAGAGATTATCTGGAGGATGAAAACATTATTTTTACACAAGAAATGTGGCTTCTTTTCATGAAGAAAGCCAAAACCTTGACTTAATATTATACAAAAATGAAATAAGACTAGGACTTGTTAGGCAGATCCCAAGGTCCTTCAGGGGGATGTTAGTAAGGAACTTTTGAGAGGGAGGTGAGGGGAATTTAGACACGCTTTTTAACATTTTACGAGTAAAAAATTTCTTTGATACCTCTGCCACTGATGAGATGAGCCTTCTTTGACAATGCCCAAAAACTGAAGATGATCTTGCTTCTGCAACCCCAGGCTACCTAACATTTTTTGTTTCTTCTGGAAGGATGCACTTAGACTTGCAAATCCCAATTTCCTTTCTTCTTCTCAACTGCTTTCCTATCTAAAACTATCATTATTTCTTCCAAGGGCCCAGATTAAGCTGTTGGGCTCCTCTGTTCTCTACCTAGGTAGTAATCTGCCAAGCTTAAACCGTTTGGACAGAAAGACTCTATATATTCTAAAGCAAGAAATTTAAACCTAGGGAAACCAGGCTTAGACTGTTTGGATTTCCTTTAACTGAGAAACCTTCAAAAATGGAACTTTATCAGCATGAAAAAGGTGACCATTTTTGGCACTTCCACATTCAATCATGAAATATGAAACCTGTTGCAACAAGAGGCCAACAATGGCTCCACTTGGGGATGGGTTTTCCTTGTGAAAATCCAAGAACAACAGGTCAGACTGCCTTAATTTTCTGTGGTTGCTGTATTCTAAAAATTTCCCTTTAATGGCTGCTTTATTTATAAACATGTCAGCATACTTGAGGAGCTTAGGGCCTTCACCTCGGTCTTTAACTACAACGAGCTGCCAACCAAACAAAAACTGAAATCCTACTTACCTACCCTAATCAGCACTTGTTTGCTGGTTATGTAAAATGAAACAACCAGTGCAACCATTTAAGCACTTGTAAAAAGAAATTAACCATTTGACTGATAGTTGGTGAAATGAAAAACATTGTTGGGTCATGTGCCCCCATGGTCAAAATTGTGACATATAAAGGCCACTGCTGTAATACTTGGTCTTCATAGAGAAAACATGTTACAAATTTTGAGTTTAGAAAGTCCTCCATGTAATCTGATACAGGATCAACAAAAGCATTATGTGGGATGGTTCTATCTGAGCTTTCTTGGTTTGATGGAACAACTGTATCCCCTGTAACTAATTCTGCAACCAAAACTTCAGTCTTTTTCCTGAAAGTATGATTATCCACAATCTGTAAGTTAGAAAGTAGTACAATTTCCCCATGACTTGGAGAAGGAAGTTCTTGGAAAAAAAATTTAGGATCTTGAAAATCATATGACTGGATTTGAGAATGCAAAAGTTCAATTTCGTTTTCATGTTATTCCACAACTAAATCAAGAAGACACATTTTGATTTGGGGATGTTGTATTGCATTGATCTTAATCAACAACAGCCTAACAAAATTTTCATCAAGCTGATATTCTGATAACAACTTCCTGAATTGATTTACAGCTTGTTCAACCTCATCTCCCCCACACCCGGTCATCCTATCTGACTATTAACACTGTGAAAAGGGATTACTTGGCTGTAAAACTACTCAAAACTTTGAAAATTTTTCTTCCAGGTTCACTCCTCCAGTGGAGTCTTGATTGTGAAGATGATGTGGAGTCACCAGATGGATGATTCAACTTTGGAGTGTCTGATCTCTGTCCATCATCACAGATCAAAACTAAACTATGTAAAAGTGTTTCTGAAGGAAAAGGTGAGTTTCTCCAGAAACTAGAAAGAAATTTTTGGTCTCGTTCTCCCCCAGTGGAGCTTTCCAACTTGACTTATGAACTTATCTCGGGATGTTCCCCAGCGGAGTCGCCATTATGTTAGCACTCAGGTTGTCCCCCAGGTCGGAGTGAAGGGATACGGCCGAGGTAACCACAAACCAACTTTGGACTGCAGGCTCTAGCCCACTTGCAGTCAGAGAGGGCTCTCTCTTTATGATTTAGCTTTGTTGATGATGATTTTAGGCTAGCTATTGAGTTCATGGGTTTTGTTTGTGTTTTGGTGGGAACGATGATGCTTCAAGTAAAGAGGCGAGGCATATGGTGGTATGTTTCAAACCATTGGGCATGGAGTCATGGAGTCATGGAGTGAGACTGTTGGTATGTTTTCTGTTGGAAATAATACTGAGAGGGGGGGTGAATCAATATTATCAAGTTCTTTTAATAAATCTTCCTTATTTATTCTTTGAATTATTTTTGCATGTCAGTACCATAAAATAATGAGCATGAACAAAGAAAACAGATAGTCACACCAAAGAACACAAGATGTAAGGTGGAAACCCAATGTGGGTGAAAACCACCTGCTGCAATATGTCTCTATCTTCTTTCAAATTAGAAACTCCTTTTACAATGGTTTTGTACTAGTGCAGTCCTTTACCAGTACGCAGACTGCAACCTGCAGATAGCTACAACTCTCTCTCGTTTTCCAGTCTCTCCTCGAAGGGAGCTACAACCCCCTACTTCTTTTCTTTCAAGGACCACTTTTCATAAATTTTCAAACTGGATCCAAGAACATCAAAAACCCATCAACTACACTTGCATCATCAATCTCTGATTTCACCAAAGCCAACCCGCATACAGATCTGCAAATATTTCCTTATAACTTTGCAGTTGTTACATCAGACATACCCAGATCATAACATGTGTAAAATAAAACATGCATCAATAATTCAGACCCAGATTATTAGATTTGTAGATCAAGCGTATGCCACATATCATAGATCAAAATCATATAGAGATACCACTATTCCAGCCTTAAGATTTTGACCCATCAATAGAACTTATCCTTCTCCTTACGCTCAGGTTCCTTCTTCATTCAGATCCAGATCTGCACCAAAACCCAATCACAATATTCCAGATCTAGCACTTTATCAGATATTCAATAATTCATAAGATGCTTTGCCAAATGATCTCCTTCCTCTTTTGTAGTCTTAGGCCTTTCACAATACCACGGGCCAAAACCATAGGATCAAAAAACTGTTGGACTAATACCATGAACCAACCATGAAAGTATGTGAGATCAACACTTTTGGATGCAATACCACGGGCCAAAACCATAGGATCAAAAACTGTCGGACCAATACCATGAACCAACCATGAAATTGCGTGAGATCAACACTTTTGACGAGGTACCATGGTCCAAAACCATAGGTTCAAATACCAAGGACTAACTACCATGGACCAAAGGCAAGTTCTCCAACATATACGCGCTTTTCCTTGCATGAAAGTGCGTAACAAGGTCCAAAACCATAGGTTCAAATACCAAGGACTAGCTACCATGGACCAAAGGTAAGTTCTCCAACATATACGCGCTTTTCCTCATAGGTTCAAATACCAAGGACTAACTACCATGGACCAAAGGTAAGTTCTCCAACATATACGCGCTTTTCCTTGCATGAAAGTGCGTGAACTTTTTCTCTACATGAAATAAACTTTTCTCTGCATAAAAGTGCGTGAACTTTTCTCTACATGAAATAAACTTTTCTCTGCATAAAAGTGCGTGAACTTTTCTCTACATGAAATAAACTTTTCTCTGCATATAATTGCGTGAACTTTTCTCTACACTATAATTTATTATCTGAGATGAGTGGGTTGAAATCAAGTACAACATATGTATCATAATGCCAACAATCTCCCCCTTTGGACTTGATGGCAACAACAACCAATCACTCTCCCCCTTTGACATCAAGGGCAAAGGGTTATGCTCCCCTAAGAACATGCTCCCCCTGACTATAAACCAGATCTGCAAAGAAGAACCATAATCCATGACCATGAAAGAGATAGAGACGTATTGCAGCAATATTTAGACCAGCATCCATGATCTCCTTTTGTACTTCCTCCATAATGCCAACAATGCATGATATGCTCCCCCCGAACCTGTGCCATTCGATCTTTGACCAATCCGCAACCTAGCACATGTACGCATATACTTCAGATGAACCTTGTGTACAACCAACAATCAGAAGAGATTCAACAACAAGATGATGCATCAACAACCCCCAGCTTTTGCCTGAGGTATTCAAAGGTCTCCCTAGGCAATGGTTTGGTGAGTATATCAGCAACCTGTTCCTTAGAAGGAACATACTCCAACTTGACCTTTTGTTCAAGCACTTGTTCCCGGAGAAAGTGATACTTGATTGGTATGTGCTTGGTTTTTGAATGCATGACTGGGTTCTTTGAAATGCTGATTGCACTTGTATTATCACATAAGATGGAGATGGGTGGTGTACAAGTGATTTGAAAATCCTGCAAGGTTTGCATCATCCAAAGGAGTTGAGTGCAGCAAGATGCAGCAGCAACATATTCTGCTTCAGTTGTAGACAAGTCAATCGAACTCTGTTTCTTGCTGAACCAAGATACTAATTTGGAACCCATAAAGAATGCACCACCACTTTTGCTTTTCCTGTCATCCACGCTTTCGGCCCAATCTGCATCTGTATAAGCATGAAGTGTGAGATCTGTATCTCTAGGATACCATAAGCCATAATTTTGAGTCCCTTGAATATATTTGAAGATTCTCTTTACTGCCTGAGGATGAGTTTCCTTTGGATTTGCCTGAAATCTTCCAACTATTCCCACTGCATGCATGATGTCTGGTCGGGTACCTGTCAAATAAAGTAGACTTCCAATCATAGATCTGTAAGTTGGTTGATGCACTGCTGCTGATTCATCATTTGCACTGAGGTTACTGTAGGAATTTACAGGGTAAGTTCCACAGAAAGAATACCAAAAGGACACCGCTCACAACCAGATCTCAAATCAATACACTAGTATTTTTGACGTGGTTAAAACCCTCAGAGTGCAAGGAGGGAAACAGTCCACGACCTGTCCCAACGTGGGTACTACAGGCAATTTATTAATCAAAGAATGAAAATTTACATAAGCTTCTCTCATGCACGGATTACCCGAACAATGACCCTCCATGCGCTTTAAATAGAACTCATGGACCAATCGGGTGTCAAGCCACAGATCAAGTGTCGGTAATACCGAGGTGAGAGTGAACCGTCGGATCACTACATATCGTGACCGTCGGATTGTAAGTTACAAAATGTACAACGGTAAAGAAACACACTTTACCTAAAACCTAACTCTATACTAGACCAAGTTGAACTTAACTATATCCTATGTGTCAGAATATCCTAACATCCCCCCTTAAGAACAACTTGGGATAGGATTGAAGGATTTACAAATATGACACAATAGGAGAAGGAAGGAGGCACTAGAGCCTATCCCCCCTTAGTGACAACTTCCTGAACTCCAAGCATATATCGAAGTTTAGTGAACTTCGCCTCTGTGAGAGCCTTTGTGAAGATGTCTGCAACCTGATCATCTGTTGGACAATATTGCACTTCAAGAACATGGTCATGAATGAGCTTTCTGATGAAGTGCATGTGTAGTTCAATGTGTTTGCTGCGCTGATGCTGGACTGGATCTTTGCATAGCTGAATGGCACTTTGATTATCACACCAAAGTGTGGTTGGATGCTGCTGCTCAAAGCCAAACTCTGATAGGATCTGACGAAGCCACAAGGCTTCCTTACTAGCTTCCACGGCACCACGATACTCTGCTTCTGCTGACGAAAGAGAAATGGCAGCCTGTTTCTTACAAGCCCATGTAATAGGTCCTGAACCAAGAGTGAAGACATAACCGGCAGTAGACTTCCGATCATCAGGGTCACCAGCCCAATCAGAATCAGTGAAACCAACTAACAGAGGAGCTGCTTTGGCACTGTAATGAATCCCAAACTGTACTGTACCTCGAACATAACGAAGTATTCTTTTAGCTGCTTTCCAATGACTTTCACGGGGGTTTTGCATAAAACGAGCAACAAGGCCAACAACAAAGGAAAGATCAGGACGAGTATGGGTTAAATACAAGAGTTTTCCGACAAGTTGACGGTATAAGGTAGCATCAACTTCAGGAGAAGTACAAGAGACTGAAAGTTTGACTCCAGACTGAAAGGGAGAAGGGGCTGGCTTACAGTCTTCCATGTGAAAATGACGAAGAATATCACAAGCATACTTGGACTGGGAAAGGAAAATACCCTCTTGGGATTGCAAGACTTGAAGACCGAGAAAATAGTGTAAGTGTCCTAAGTCTGTCATTTCAAATTTCTTTTTAAGGCTGAACTTCACATGGTTTATAAGGTTGGGATCACTACCAGTAAGAATAAGATCATCAACATAAAGAACAAGGATGATAAGAGAGTTGCCCACTTTCTTGGTGTAGACAGTATTGTCAGAATGACACCTAGAAAAGCCAGATTCTAAAAGAAAGCTATCCATTTTGGCATACCAAGCCCGAGGAGCTTGCTTGAGGCCATAAAGGGATTTCTTAAGTCGACAAACAAGGCTGGAGTCTGTTTGTATGAAGCCAATGGGTTGTTCCATATAGATTTCTTCCTGCAAGTCCCCATGCAAGAAGGCAGATTTAACATCCATTTGATGGACTTCCCATTTTAAAGAGGCAGCAAGGGAAAGAACAAGGCGGATAGAGTTCATTTTGGCAACAGGGGAGAAGGTTTCAGTGTAGTCAATGCCTTCAACCTGTGAAAAGCCCTTAGCAACGAGACGAGCTTTATGTTTATCAACTTTCCCATCTGGTCCATACTTGGTTCTGTAAACCCATTTACATCTAACAAGTTTGCGTCCCTTTGGTAGAGGAACAAGATCCCATGTATCATTTGTCATCAATGAATGATATTCTTCATTCATAGCTGCTTCCCAATGTGGATGGCCTGAAGCTTCTGCAAAAGTGTCAGGATCATGATTTACTGGAGCTTGAGCCAGTAAAGAAGAGGCTCTTTCAAACTGAGAACGTGTACGTCGCTGATCTGTAGGATCACCGGCAAGATCACCTGCTGCATCCCGAGTAGCACGGACCCATCTTGGAAGTTGAGGATCCTGAGAAGGTGGGGGAGGATTATCATCCTCGCTTTCATCATCTGAAGAAGAAATGTTTTCAAAAGTAGAAGAGATAGGAAGAGGTGGCACATCCGCCGGACTAGGCTCGCAGGCCGATTTATTTTCATCAAATTTTACATCTCTTCTAATGATAACATTTTTGGACTTAAATGGAATAAGTCTATAACCTTTTACATCTTCAGAATATCCAACAAAAGTACATTTCTCACTCTTAGGTTCTAAAGCTTTATGCTTTTCATCTGGAATATGGGCCCATGCTTCACTTCCAAACACACGAAAGTGACTTACATCTGGTTTAATGGAACTCCAAGCTTCTTCTGGAGTGATATTCTCTAGAACCTTAGTAGGAGTGCGATTGATTATATAATTTGCACAATTAATTGCTTCGGCCCAAAAACTAAGACTGAGTCCTTTAGATTGCAGCATACAATTAGCCATTTCCTTTAAGGTGCGATTTTTCCTTTCAGCTACACCATTTTGTTGTGGAGTGTATGGAACAGTATGTTGCATTTGAATTCCATTTTCGGTGCAAAAGTTGATGAATGTGTTTTTAACATATTCTCCACCATTATCAGTTCTTAGCTTAAGAATTTGATGTCCAGATTGTTTTTCAACAAATGCTTTGAAGGCCAAAAAAGTGGTAAATACTTCGCTCTTGAGTTTTAAGAAGTATACCCAAGTGCGTCTGGAGAAATCATCAATGAAAGTTAAGAAGTACTTGCAGCCAGAGAATGAAGCAACAGGAAGAGGACCACATAAATCACTGTGCACAAGCTGTAAAGGGGCTGAGGCGTGCCAAGAGGCACGTTTGTCAAAACTGTCCCGATGATGTTTTCCGAGTACACATCCGGAACAAACACCATCTCTGCAAGATACCATAGGAAGACCTGTCACCATATTTTCTTTACATAGATGCTGAAGGGAGCGATAGTTTAAGTGACCAAATCGCTCATGCCAAAGTTTGCTCACTTCATCATTATGAGCAACAAATACTGAGGGAAGATTGGATGACCCAAAGTTGTGAAACTTATACAACCTTTTGGAATCATCAGCAAGACCAGTAGCTAGAATCTGTTTAGGATCTTTTAGATCCTTGATTACAACATCATGAGGTGAAAATTCAACAATTTTACCTTCACCTGAATGAGTTATCTGATAGACAGATAGAAGGTTGCAGGATAAGGTTGGAACACATAATACATCATTAAACTGACCATTGTCTAGATGAACAGTTCCAGTCCCTACAACATTAAGAGATCTATCATCACCAATATATATATTTTTGGTGTTACAATCATTTAAAGAAGAAAACATGGCTTGGTTTTTGGCCATGTGACAAGAGGCTCCAGAATCAATGAGCCACTCATGAGAATGAGAAGAAGAAGAAGATACATTTAATGCATAACCAGACTGAGATGATTGACAATGACATGCAGAAAGTGCCATTCCGGAAGTTGAAGTTGAAGTAGGCTCCACATGGATGTTATGTTTCTTCATTGCGGCTTCCAAGGCTTCCATCTTCTTAAAGCATTTAGATTCTAAGTGGCCATCTCGATTACAAAAGTTACAATGTCTATCAGTCTTCTTCCATTTGTTTTTATTGGTCTTATCATTTTGCTGAAATGATCTTTCATTTTGAGGCTGAAATGGTTTAGGACCATTCTTTTGAGGATATGACTTCTTAGGATTCTTTGAATTTGGTTGCTGCTGGGCGGCTAACGCTTTCGTGGAAGAGTTTCCAAGATTAAGAAGACCAAGGTGTAAGAGTTTTTCTTGTTCTCTTATTAAGGAATCACAAAAGGAGTCAAAGGAAGGGGGCTTGTAGTCTTGTCCTTGACAAATGAAAGCTTCCCTTGTAGAATGGAAAGTGGAAACAAATACAGAGTAGGCTGGTCCCAACTTAGTAAGGATGGAATAAATAAGGTTACCATCTTCTTTCTTAACTTTAACACCTTCCAAGAGATATCTAAGGTTCTTGAATTTGGACAAGAAATCTTCAATGCAAGAAAAATTATTAGGATCCAAAGTAAGCAGCTCATTTTCAAGTTGATGGGCTCTAATTTCATTTTTAATCCCAAAAACTTTAGCAAGTTTTTCTAATGCTTCATGAGGAGTCTCAAGTTCTGCAATGTGGAATCTAAGATCAGGAGAAATAGACATCCCTATCAAACCACGTGCTTGATCTTGTCTATTTTCCCATTTTGCTGCCTTGTCTTCATCTTTTGGTTTCTTCTCTTGGTCTGTGGCTATTCTGAAGAGACCTTTACTTCTAAGTAAATCTTCCATGTAGGCTACCCATTGGAAGTAGTTAGTGCTGTCAAGAATGACTTGGCATGGACTTTCCATTTTTTTTAAAAACACTGAAGCTGAAGATGCTGAAAGTAAGTGTTCCAATGGATAGATCTCGAAAAAATAGGCGGTTTTAAAAAAAACGGCTCTGAAAAAGGCTTCCGGATGAAGAAGTTATGGCTTTTTGAAAAATAATTGTTGAAGTTGCCGGCAAAGTGCGCGAATGTGCGGGAATGAAAAAATCCGCCCCCACAAAATGGAGACTTGAACCCAAGACCTCTACTCTCTTAAAATAGCTTTGAACCAATTGATCTATACAAAAAATTTGAGAGAGAGAGAGAGAGAGAGAGAGAGAGAGAGAGAGGGGGGGCCTCGGTTTGCGTGCTTGCCTTGAGAAAACTCTTTTTCCCTACAAAACACAAAACACAAAACCCAACACGAATATGCAAAGAAAAACGAACCTTGCGGCTCGAAGTTAGCTTTAGCCAAAAAACTAGAAATTAAAAAAAAAAATCTCAAAGTTAGCTTTAGCCGAAAAACTAAATATTTTTCTCAATGTTTCTGATTTTCCGAGATCACACTAAGGTGCAGGGAAAAGAGCATACGCATGAGAAAAATCCTTCCTTTCTGTTTCTGATTTGCCCAGATCGCACAGAGTCGCAGGGCAAAGAGCATACGCAGAAATGAAAGGTATAGATCCGGTTAAAAAAAAAGGCTAAATAAACTGAGACCGAAATAAGCAGAGAGAAAATAACAGTAAACTGCAAAAAAAACACTGTATACCTCCCGATCTGAAAAATGACGCAGCTAGGGCTACCGGAAACCTTTTCGCGTGAAACGAAAGGGGTTCCTCACTGGAACAGATGCTCCGAATGCAACAGAGCAGTCCTCTCGGCCCGAAAGCAGTCAGAAACAGCAGATCTAGGAAACGAAAACCGCATGCAGTTCTATCGGCTTCAGATTTGGATCAGCAACGGACGCGGCCCTCAAATAGCTCTGATACCATGTAGGAATTTACAGGGTAAGTTCCACAGAAAGAATACCAAAAGGACACCGCTCACAACCAGATCTCAAATCAATACACCAGTATTTTTGACGTGGTTAAAACCCTCAGAGTGCAAGGAGGGAAACAGTCCACGGCCTGTCCCAACGTGGGTACTACAGGCAATTTATTAATCAAAGAATGAAAATTTACATAAGCTTCTCTCATGCACGGATTACCCGAACAATGACCCTCCATGCGCTTTAAATAGAACTCATGGACCAATCGGGTGTCAAGCCATGGATCAAGTGTCGGTAATACCGAGGCGAGAGTGAACTGTCGGATCACTACATATCGTGACCGTCGGATTGTAAGTTACAAAATGTACAACGGTAAAGAAACACACTTTACCTAACTCTAACCTAACTCTATACTAGACCAAGTTGAACTTAACTATATCCTATGTGTCGGAATATCCTAACAATTACATCCTGTGACCATGGGTGTACATACTGGTTTTGCTTCTTCCATACCATATTTCTTCAAAATATTCTTGAGATACTTGGTTTGAGACAAGAAGATCCCTCCTTCATTTTGTTGGATTTGCAAACCAAGAAAATATGTCAGTTCTCCCAGCAAGGACATTTCGAATTCTTTCTGCATCACCAAGGCAAAGCTTTGACTCATAGCTTCTTCATTGCTGCCAAAGATAATGTCATCTACATACACAACAAGTATCAGCAATTTGTCATTTTCAACTTTTATATAAAGATTGTTGTCTACTAATCCTTTTGAAAAACCTTGTTGATGAAGATATTTGTCCAAATGATAGTACCAAGCCCTTGGAGCTTGTTTGAGGCCATAGAGAGCCTTTTTCAATCTACATACAAGATTTGGATCATTTCCAAGAATGAAACCATCTGGCTGCTCAATGTATACTTCTTCTTCCAAGTCTCCATTCAGAAAGGCTGATTTCACGTCCGTTTGAAATACTTTGAAGTTTTGAAAGCTTGAGAGAGCAAGGAACATTCGGATGGCCTCAAGTCTTGCAACAGGAGCAAAAGTTTCTTCAAAATCTATTCCTTCTTGCTGCGCATACCCTTTACAAACAAGTCTGGCCTTGTTTCTAATTACTTCTCCATTTTCATTCAATTTATTTTTGAAGACCCATTTTGTTCCTATAACATTCTTATCCTTTGGTCTAGGAACCAGCTCCCTGTTATAGACATTTTTGTGCCTTACAGCATAGAGCATGAAATGTCAATAGTCTAAGGGATCCAAAGTCCCTAAACAAGTTGTTCTTACCCTTAGAGGAACAAGGTCAGCAAACCACAGCACTGCAAATCAGTTCTCCACTGAAAAACACTCAAAAACAGGTCAATTTTGGATCAAAGCAGCTACTCCACTAAGCATCTGCGCTGAATGACAAAAGCTCTGTGGTGTACCTGCGCTGCATAGCAAGTGCAACAAAGGCTACCTACGCTGGGCGTACTTTGACATGTGGAGGAATCTTTTTCTCAATGTGCCAGTGCCCAGGAAGCTTCCAAAAAGACACTTGATCAAAAGATTCGCCTAATGATGAGTTAAGAGCTTCTAAAACTCCAAGTGGAAGGTAGAGACTCCGAGTGAAGAACTGAAGAGCAACTGGAGTTGAAGAGGACAACAAGTCACACATCAAGCTGACTTATCTTCACTCCAAAACTCTATATAAGGATCTCATCCCATGGGATCTGGAGGCGGAATTTAGTGCGAAGAATTGCTGTTGGTTTACAGTTGTGAGCATTGGGTGATTGCTTGAGGGAGGTGAAGAAGAGATTTCTCTCCGTCGGGAAGGTGATGCTGGATTGGACCTTTCATGGTTGTATCACCGCCTGAACCTTACTTCCATATATTAATAAAGCATTTGAGGTTCTTCTATTCGCATGTGTTTCAATGATGTATTGTCTTACTTGCGTATTTGATTTATGCTAATCCTTGAATTAGTTATGAATGCATGCTTCTTGTAGTTTCCTTTCTTTGTCTTGTTTGCAGGATCTCGTGTAGCTGGGCCCGTGAAAAGACTTGGAGCTGGGAGCAAGCGGCAAATAGAGGAGATTGGATCGACCATTTGCGCAAGACATCGGTAAGTGGATCCCTTCCTTTTATCTCTTGCATGTCATAAAGAAGTAACTTTAGATAGCTTTGCTTTCAGCTGTTGCTAAGGAACTGTCACCCTTAGAGTGGGTTAGGGTCATTCCGAGTTGGATACTTTCCCCCACAACAGACTGGCGACTCTGCTGGGGATCGTGTCTTGTTGGTAGCTTGTGTTTCTTGCTATTCATTTCTTAAACAAAGGAAGTACCGAATCGAACTGCATTCGAGTCCTTCGAATGCAATGTAGAGGGCAGCTACTCTAGCCCAGTGCTGGGCATGTTTATGATTTGAAGAGCTGATCCACAAGGACTCTTTTTAGCTCTTTGTGATAGTGTTCATCTTCCTTTAATCATCCTCTAGTGTATACTTGACTGACAGCCTCTGATTTGGCCAAAAACCATTGATTTTTGAGCAAACTGTGACCCGGAATCTGAGAGAGACGAGAGTTGTCTCTTCAGTGCAGCTGCAGCAAAGGCTACCTGCACTGCAACGCAAGTCCCGAAGGGGCTACCTGCGCTGCATGTAAGATTGACAGTGCAGCACCTGCGCTGATCCAGTTTTGCCTTGTGAAACTGGGATTCCCCACTGTCTGTTGCCCAGTTTTCAGTATTGTTTTTGCAGCCTGTTGTCAACCTGTATACCTAGCTGAAACTACCTTTCTTTGCCTTCATTCCGCCTCAGTTGTATGAAGAAACCGTGATTGTTCTTATTGTATTTCTTGCTGTCATTCACAGTTTCCCATAGCGAAAGTGAACTAGTCTTGCTATGACCTCTTGGATCTAGACCTATGAGAAAGTGTCGTTGTGATTCTAAGAGCTAGTTTATTGTTGTTCATAGCTGCTTGAGCATTTGCTTTCGTTATATGGTTCGAATTCTAGTATTTCTTGTGTTGAAACGAGTGAATCTTAAGGTGTTCTTTTGATTATTGGACAAAAACTTGTTTGCTTTCGCTTGAAATTGAAATCGAAATTATACAACAGCTTTCTTTTT
This sequence comes from Pinus tabuliformis, assembly GCA_031772625.1. Classification (NCBI taxonomy): domain Eukaryota; kingdom Viridiplantae; phylum Streptophyta; class Pinopsida; order Pinales; family Pinaceae; genus Pinus; species Pinus tabuliformis. Next base: position 9,601,797 of record CM062808.1, read on the forward strand.
GTAATACATCAACATTAAGGAAGAAGAAAAGAAATACTTGCATTGTGCATGTGCATTTTGACAGTTTGCATGTCGATTTAGGAAAGTGCATCAGTGTGTGCTCTATGATCTGTTTGAAAAGATGATGTGTTTCTTTTCCTTCAGTACTTAAGGTTTTCATAAGTTGAAAGAATTGAAAAAGCTTGCTTATCATTCTTAGACTGCATTTAGGAGTTGTATCATACATCACGTGGTGATCCATAAAGGCAAAATGCTAAGCAAGATCAACCTAAAAAGAACTGAATTTATCTAACAACGCTTTGAAATATAACAAAACACAGTAGAGGTCTAGGTAGAGACGTGAACCGGCGTCTTTAAACATAGTGACTGTCGATCTCTACAAAGGTGGGTGATTCCTCCTGAGGGACGATAGCACTAATACGGACTTGTGCCCCCGCGTACCTTCGCGTATATTGGGGGACCCCTATAGGAACAAAGCCTTTATCCATAGGAAGCCGTGTCGGCCGCCCTACTGATCGCGATGCACTGAACACAGCATTCACGAAGATCGACCACTCGTACCGTAAAACGTATTCTGTGGTTTCGCGAAAGGTTTGGCACACCCTCTGCCTAGAACTCTAGAGTAGTTTCTTTTGGCCTTTTTCAAACTCTATAACTGAAAAAGTCCATCCGAGCATTTTTCACTTCGGGCTCGTTAATACATCGAAGGAGACTAGAGTCATCTTTAGCTTTTTCTCGACTCTTAAAAAGTGAAAAAGCAAGTCGTGTCTTAAAAAGCGTCTAAAATTAATTCATTTCGAAAACACATTTTACCCTGTGCATTGTTGGTTGATCAATTAATCCGCAACCGTGGAAGAAATTCAATCGATGAACCGTCGTTCGCGGAGGCGTACGAGTCAACCGTCTTTGTCTCCGGAATCGAAAACAACCCGGGCAAAGCGATCTCGTTCAACTGGTTCCAAATCTCCTGTCAAAGTTAGAACAAGTGTTCCGACGACATCTGAGGTTCCGGTTACTCCAAACATTTCTGGAAACCTTGCCCCTATTGAAGAAGTTCAACAGCCCCAGAAGGACAATAACACTAATCCTAGTTTGAGAGAAAATACTTGTGTTACTGAATCAGTTCCATCAGTGATCGGTTCAGAGAGTCTTGCTCCTCAAACAACTGTCGCTGTCGAAACAACCCCTTCTTCGGCACCAGAAATATTCTACGGACCTGACGGTCTTCCTCTTCCACCCGGTCTGATCGCAATAGAAGAAATTGTAGAAGACCCGCAAGCAACTACTCCAACACATTTTGGAGCAGGGATCACTCTACTTCCTACTGCATCAGAAGCTAGCCTATCACCCAGAGAAGTTCCTGAAGAATCACTAGGCAATCTATTGGATAGACTCAAAATGTCTGAACAACCGTCGACATCTAGGACTGTGCCGAATGACACAGCGACAGCGGAACTCCCTGCAGTCATTCCGACAATGTTCGCTGGCATACCATCTGTCCCTAACTCTCAACAGCTGGAGGGGTTCCCTTCGGGGGCCATGACGACAGTATGGTCTGTTCCTATTTTTTCTCCCGGGATAATACCCGGTAACTCCTATGTTGGAACTCAACAGATTGATCCTTTCGGAAATCAGTTTGGGCAATCCGGTCCTCGAGGTGTAATAAATCCTCTCGGTTCCGGACCACCACCGTATGGGGGGTAATATGCTTTTTCATTACCCCCTCCGGGAGGTTACCCATACGGGAGCTCACAACCATACTCAGGTTATACTGGAATAACTACAAGTGGTTGGATACCTATGCTACCCCAGCAACCAAGAGTTGTGTATTCTATGCAACAACAGATGCCTGTGACGAACATCCCGACGACACCAGCAATTGTGACTGTGTCACAAGTTCAAACGATACCTGTTGCATGTCAACCTCAGTTTTCTCAGGTTGTAATGCAACAACCCTTTGACCCTGCAACCCAACCGCAATTGCCGATTGGCGGGGCGACACAAGCACAAACGGGTACCCTTACCCCTCATCTTGGCCCAGTGGTAAGCATCGCACAACAACCAATGGTATCACAACCATGGTTGGTGCAGTATCAACAACCGCAGTTCCAGCAAGTGTACCAAGGTGCCGAGCAGCAAATTTTTGCGAACAATGGACAACCGTACCTAGAATACGGTCAAAACCAACCACTCTATGGTGGAGTAGTCCATCAACCGTATCAATCATATCAACATCAATTACATTATGCTGGTATGCAAAGACCAACTGCTCAGGCGATTCCATCGTATCATGGGTACGCTTCACCTAACCTGAGTCAACAGCTGCCATTCGTGGCAACTTTGGAGTTACCCGATTTACATCGGTTGACGAACGATCCAATTGCCTACGCCCCTTGGTGGCCAGCGATTCCTCACAAACTTCCCTCGGACATTCCTAAATTCAATGGAAATTCGGGTGAAGACCCGTCGAATCACGTCATGACCTTTCATCTGTGGTGTTCATCGAACACCCTGAACGATGATTCGATAAGACTTCGCCTCTTCCAGAGGACATTGACGGGTCTGGCGGCTAAATGGTATATAGAATTGCCAAGAGCCTCTTTCGACAATTTCAGCTCCTTAGCCATGACTTTCTTAACCCATTTTCAATTACCTATCAGGTATGAAACAGGAACCGAGATACTGACCAACTTCAAACAGACGACAGCTACTCACATATCTGATCATATACATGAGTGGCGTTGCCGTCGTAGGATGGTGAAAACATACGTTCCTGATCAGCTATTAGCTGAATGGTTTATAAAGTCATTACTTCTGGCGATAACGGAAGATGTGGCCAAGGGGGGGGTCGTAACAGAGGAGCAAGTCATTGCTCGTGCTCAATATTTAGACTTAGTATATACTCAGTCTGGCACGCTCTACGACAAGATACCTGACGTCCCTAGACCTGAATTTTCAATTCCTCCCCCTCCTAAATCAAATATTGACTCTCATGCCGGAGATGGCGTGATTGGCACTACAAGCGCGAACTCGAAAAAGGCTTCACCTCAGAAAGCCCGTAAGACTTCAGATCGAAATGCCCATGAAGAGATTCTTGCTTCGGAAGTAAATGCCATATCAGCAGATAAAGGCAAAGAAACCAATCAACCAGGAAGCAAGAAGAAGAAAAACAAAGGGAAGAAGAAGCAACAGGATGATCCGTCACCTGAAAAAACTTCTTCGAACTCTCCTGAGAAAGGGAAAAAGAAATGGCCCTGTATGATATGTGACAAAGATCACAAGACATCAGAGTGTCCGTACAAAGCTGAACTCAAGAGATTCTTTAAAATTCTAAAGAACCCAACTGTGCTGACTGATCCATTTCCCAATCCAGGTCAAAATATGGTTGATAGTGGAAATGCTTCCCCGTCGCAAGTGCTGATGTTGTCGATCTCTAAGCAGCAAAATGATGCTTTGATTTCGACAAGGAACAAAGATTATGGGAATCCGCAACTGTCAAACGAAAAAGGTAAAGATCAACCTAGTAGTTCGACAACAACTTCGACAGAAGTTGTCCCACCCATAATGCCAGAATTAACGATAAAACCACCTAAGGGTGTAGTACACAAGTCGACGTTTAATCCTCGTGCCAGAGCGGCGCAGCATTATAACATAGTAGAAGATTTGGCTCAATCGCCATCCGCTATGTCGACTCTAGAAGTACTACAAAATTGTCCGTCCCAAAGGCAGGCATTGTTATCGACAATAGGGGGGGTTGATCCTAAGGATTCCAATCTTGTGTCCTTTGATCACAAAGGGTATGACCCTCAGTTACCAGCTCAACTAGCTTTCCTTATTCAAGTGAAGGCCCTCAACAAAACTGTTCACAGAACAATTATTGACGAGGGGGCATCGACATGTATTATGTCAATGAGCTGCTGGAAAACACTAGGGTCACCAACCTTGTCGAGATCTTCAAAAACACTAAAGGCTTTCGACGGTAGGACATATACCCCTTACGGTATCCTAAGTAACTTGAAGGTTGAACTAGGAGGAAAAACAGTAGAGATTGATGTTGAAGTCATAGATGGAAATCTGGATTACAACATCCTACTGGGAAGACCATGGATTTATGCCATGGCAGCTGTCGTGTCGACTTATTTTAGGAGGATCGCTTTCCCGTTTGAAGGAGGGATTACGGTCGTCGACCAACAGAACTTCCTCCTTAATGGTTCACAAGTTATGGGAAGCATTCCCATGATCCATGAGAGCGACCATTCAATTCAAGATATAGGAGTAGGCCTGTTGAAAGACCCCACGATGATGGGGAATTTCTCGCTACCAAATCATATGTACATAGGAAATGTACCATTGGTGGCTACCTGCAACATGATATCTTCCACGAAGGTCGCAAAAGACAAAGTCGTCATGGATCGGGAAATGGTGTTGCACCCGAGCCCAATCGAAATATTGTAGCAATCAATGTTTCAAGCATGGGAGGCGAGCCCAAATCAATGCGTTTGGGTAGATAGGTCAGGAGAATGTGGTACCCCTTTGGATCCTTGGTCATGAGTGCATGCAAGTGACGAAGGAATCCTGCAATCAATGTGGATTGAGGGGGCACCATGGGATGATAACCACCATCGTTCCCTTCCTAAGGAAGATACTCAAGGCGATCTGTATCACCCTTCAGTATTTGAGTTCCTAACGAATACTGTAAATACGGTGGACTCCGAGAGAAACCTGTCCAATATAGAAGAGACTATAGCCATAAATATCTCGACCAAAACAGACATTGTAGAGAATATTTATATCGGCAAAGGTTGTTCCCCTTCAGAACAAGAAATATATAAAGCTCTTTTCCGCGAATTTAGAGATGTCTTTGCTTGGTCATATGATGAAATGCCAGGCATTGACTCGAGTATCGTTGAACATGAAATTAAGATGTATCCTGATGTCAAACCAGTAAGACAACGGCTTCGGCAGGTACACCCCAAGAAAGTCGTTGCCATTAAGGCAGAAGTTGAAAAACTCCTCCATGCTGGTTTCGTCTACCTGGTTCCTCTAACCGATTGGGTATCGAATATTGTCCCTGTTATGAAAAAACAAGGAACAATACGAGTGTGCATCGATTAGAGGGATGTAAATCAAGCTTGTCCAAAGGAAAACTACCCTACACCCTTCATCGACCAGATAATTGATGAATGCGCCAGATGTGAAATCTTTTCGTATATGGACGGATTTTCCGGGTATAATCAAATTAATATCCGCCCACAGGACCAGTCAAAGACTGCATTTATTTGTCCGTGGGGCACATTCGCTTATCGAAAATTACCCTTTGGTTTAAAGAACGCAGGGGCGACGTTTCAGAGAGCAATGAATTATGCTTTCCATGACATCAAGAACATCGTTCAACCTTATCTCGACGATCTTCCGGCTCATTCGCAAAAGCGGACTGATCATCCACATCATTTAAGAGCGATATTTCTACATTGCCGACACTACAAGATAAGACTCAATCCGCACAAATGTGTGTTTTGCGTCGGTTCTAGTAGTTTACTTGGCTTTATAGTCTCCAAGGATGGGATTCGTCTCGACCCTTGCAAGGTGCAGACAATCATTAATTTGCCTCCACCTTCGAACTTGCTTCAGATTCAGAAACTCCAAGGGAAAGCAAACTTTCTGAGGAGGTTCATTCCGAATTACGCAGAACTTGCTAAAGGTTATACTCGTCTCTTGAAAAAGGATGTACCTTTCATCTGGGACCAGGATGCGCAAGCTTCCTTTGATGCTCTGAAAGAAGCGCTAGTAAAAGCATCATTAATATACGCCCCGAATTATCAAAGAGACTTTAACCTGTAACTGGCTGCAGCAGATACGACCACTGCAATGGTTTTAGTTCAAGAAGTCGACGGAATTGAAAACCCTATATATTATTTAAGTAAAAACTTAAATGATACAGAAAGGAAATATTCTCATGTTGAAAAGCTAGCACTTTCTGCTGTTCAAGCGATACAAAGATTTTGGCATTATGTCCTCTTCAGGAAGACCACCGTATTGTCAGATTGCAACCCCATGACGTATATACTGTCGCGACAGTTGCTTGGGGGAAAATATTCAAAGTGGATAGCCATCCTTCAAGAGTTTGATTTGGAATTTGTGAAATCCAAATCAAAGAAAGCTTTAGTTTTCGCAGAATTATTATGCGATCTCCCGTCATCGTACAACGATGAAACATCCAAAGAATCGATCGTGGACGAAAGTTTGTTTCTGATATCAGCAAGTGATGAGTGGTATGGAGATATAATAGTTTATCTCCAAACCCAAAAGTTTCGGCCAAACACCTCTCACTCAGAACAAAAACGCATTCGATACCAAGCAAAAGACTACATGATCGTTGGTGATACGCTTTACCGTCGCGGTGTCGATACGGTCCTGAGAAGGTGTCTAACCCACGAGGAGGCCGAAAAAGCCCTGAATGAATGTCATTCAGGTACCTGTGGGGGGCATCAATCTGGATATGCTACAGCACAAAGAATCTTACGAGCAGGATACTTCTGGCCAACCATGTTCAAAGATTGCATAACCGCAGTTAGAAGTTGCCATGCATGTCAGATTTTTGATAGCAAAACCAGAAGACCCCCCGCTCCTTTACAGCCAATAATAGCTGTGGGGCCTTTTGCCAAGTGGGGCATCGATTTCATGCAATGTAACCCCACCTCGACCGGGGGGCATGGGTATATTATAGTCGCAGTTGACTACTTTACCAAATGGGCCGATGCGATGCCTACATTGGATAACACTGGTGAAACAGCAGCCCTATTCTTTTTTAATCATGTAGTCGCCAGATTCGGCGTGCCACAAGCCATAGTAACAGATCATGGATCGCATTTTCGCAATCACATGATGGTTGAATTAACTGCCAAACTAGGATTGTCTCACGACAACTCTACTCCGTACTATCCGCAAGCTAACGGACAAGTTGAAGCGATCAACAAAGTCCTTAAGCGCATGCTGCAAAGGATGGTGGGGGTTCACAAAAGAAGATGGAATTTGATCCTGTACTCGGCTTTGTGGGCCTACCGAATGTCAATAAGGAATGCCACTGGGTTCACACCGTTCCAACTGGTGTATGGCCTGGAAGCGATCCTACCAATCCAGTGTGAAATTTCGTCCCTTAAACTCGCAATTGATCTCCTCCCCGGAACCTCAGAAGAAGAAGCTCGTTTCTTGGAGTTAATCCAGTTGGATGAAACCCGTCGTGATGCTGCCTTGGCCAACGAAGCCCAAAAGAAACGAGTCAAACCACAGTTCGACAAAAATGTCAAACCCCGTGTCTTCTCGGAAGGTGATTTGGTCTTGCTTTATGACCAAGAATCCGATAAATTGGGAGCTGGGAAATTCAAGTCCTTATGGATGGGCCCTTATATTGTTAAAAGTGTGTTAGCAAAAGGTGCCTACGAGTTGGTAGATTATGATGGAATTCCACTGGCGCAACCTCGCAACGGGTTGTACCTTAAGCGTTACTATGCCTAATAGTAACCTGTATGCTTTTGTTACATTTTTGTTTTCGCTAAAGCGTTTGTCCCGGTTTAAGTAATCCGATTTTTACACTTATTGCAGATGTCAAATCCATTGGAACCATGGGTTAGATATGCTGATGGAGCGAGTCGTAGTTCGAGGAACCTATCCTCAGCAGCATGCGCCATTTTTAACCCAAGCGGCGAGTTAATGAGTTTCAGGGGGGTATGTATTGGTCAATCAACAAATAATATCGCTGAGTATAGCGCATTAATAGAGCTCCTCTCTGATGCCATCACCCATGGCATACGCCGGCTAGTCGTCAGGCTAGACTCACAGCTCGTGGTACTACAACTCAAAGGTACCTACTCTGTCCGAAATCCAGCTATTTATCGCAAGTTCCTAAGAGTTAAAATCTTGGAAAGACAGTTTGATTTTATCCAATATCAACACATTTCCAGAAACTTAAACACATTAACAGACTCATTAGAAAACTATGTGTTAGATAGACATTTGCAAATTTGATAAAAAGAGAAGCATCATCGATGTTTCATACATGGATCACATAAAAACTGGGATAAACCCCGAAAATCAAAAATATATATAACTGTTTACGGTTTACATATAATGTTCTGTAACCAAGACAAAATCGGTCATACGACCCCAAAACTCAAAAATGGCTGGGGGGCACCCTAGCCTAGTGATGCTCATGATAACATGCCACGGCCTGTGCGATCATGCGCAGAAGACGAGACTATCGTCTAGGAACACCAACAGTATGTCGCTGCAATTGCAGAGGCAACTCATCAATCCGTACATCCGGAATCCCAAAGGTAAGGCCCTCGACCTGTTCCTGCACAGCTGCAAGAGTCTCGGCCAAGTCAAGGTCACGGAGAATAGCTCTCCCTGGAGCCTCCCCTACTGGGGCAGCGGCCGGAACTCTCGGACAAACTGCTGGACGGATGGCGCCCACATCTGCATGCACACATGAGTTTGATTAGAGTCTTGATAGAGTAAAGCACAAGGACATTATAAATAAAAAACAGTAAACAGTGATAAGGTCAAAATATTTACCAAGATCACCCCACTGCTCGCCATCCGGTAGTACCAAATCCGGATCACCTCGGAAATCCATGCCAATATATGGATACTCGGAAAAAGCCATGTCCTGCCGCTCGAACCACCTAAAGAAGGCATCAATAAAAGTAATCTGAGATTGACCTGCATGTCTAGCCATGTGGTCGACCCACCTCTGCATGTGTGGCTCAGTAGGAGATGGCAAGTCGAGGACAATGTACTGAGGTTGCATCAGGGGCATCTTCTCCAAAGCGAAGGCAGTCAAAACTGAACCGAAGCCAAAATTCTTCAGTCTCCTATCCTTTACTTTGGTCAACTGGTTTTTCATCTGAACCAGTACTGCATCACACCAGTTAAAAACTTTCGGCTGAAGACACTCCAGGGCGTGCTGCACATATGACCTGTTGGCAACATGAGGGGATGCACTGCCGGCCATCCTATAAATCGTGTACAGAATAGACCTGAGAGACCTGTCAGTGACATCACGGATAGAAACCTTGCCGTCTCTGCTCGCCTAGGATCCCTCCCTACAATACAGACGGATATAATCTTTCACGGAATCGCTCCCTCGGGCCGAACCGGACAAGGAAATGGGGGCACCCCGCCTTGACAACCCAGTTAAGAAGTAAATGTCCACTATGGTCAAAGGGATGGACTTGCCCCTAATCTGGAACACTTGGTTAACAGGATCCCAAGCATCAAGCAGGTACTACAGTAAACGTATCTATGCCCTCATGCTAGATATACGGAAGAATTTTAGCAAGCCACAGTTCCGCAACGCGCTCACGGTAACAGGATCATGGAGGGCAATCACGTCCTCCTCTTCATGCTCTCGTTCTCGCCACGTGAGAGTCATTCTGCTCCAATAAACTCTGCAAAACAAACAAGAGGAGTAAGATCCTTGACTCAGTAAAGAAAATGGCAAAATTCTCATGAAAAAATATGCAACCAAAAGGTTTTCTGCGCCCAACGCAGGTAGGGAAGGGTCTCACCTGCATTGGGAGGCAAACTGCCTTTGAAAATGAAAACCCCAACGCAGGTTTCGATATAGAGCACCTGCGCTGATGGCAGAGCGCCCTAGAGAAACCCCAGGGGCTCATAGGGGCAGGAAAACAAGCATAAAACTGAGAAATAAGACCATGAAAAGATAGAACTAGGGTTTAGCTCCTACCTGGTGGAAATGGCACTGAAAATCGTCCACAGAATCTCCCGAAATCAGCTGGTGAAAAATCGAGGGGAAGAGGCACCTCCAAAGCTCCAACAAACCAAATGCACATGAAATGGTAAAATGAGAGGTAAAAACATCTTTTAAATTGCTTTTTACGTAGTTCAAAGTGAAATATTAGTATTTTTACTTCATGTTATCCATTTCTAACAAAGTTTGTTGCAGCAAATTGATGAAAAAGTACTATCTCTGGAAAAGAAAAACTAGTCATGGTAAAATATGGATTTGACCTTATCAAACGAGCGGTTTTGGCAAAGTTCATGCTCGTTAAAAAATAAACGCAAGATCCGAGCAGTTTTAATGCGGAAATTCATGCTCGTTAAAAAATAAACATAAGCATGTGAGCAAGCTTCCCCCAGAGTTCAAGCTCATCCAGAAAAAATGAACCGGTAAATAACCATTTGAGACCGTAAATTCATCAACCATAAAAGCCTTGGTCGTGTTTGTGCACCGTCACCTCCACTTTTCATTTGGCCGATCATTCACATCCACTTGATTGTTTACCTATTTTGAGGAACAGCTGCAAAGAGTGATCCCACCTAGCCATCCTTGTAATACTGCCATGATTGGAAAATTCCAACCTGTACCTGGAATCTGCTGCTATCCGTGTTTATCACTCGTTCCTCAAAATACGAGTCTTCTTTGAGCTCTTTTCACTGACTCGTAAAAAATGAAAAGTTTGCCGAGTTTTTGCCTTCCAGCTCGTTAAAAGGACCAGAAGAGCTACCCCTCCTCTAGATTTTAGTCTTTTTGGACCTGGGGGATTATTACACAAAAAGATCGAGCGCTTGTCTAGTTCGGCTCGATAAAGATATTGAACATTCATCCCTTGTGTATTGTTTTATACTTTTTCAGACTTAAGGGATTAGATGACGAAAAAGGACCCCTGGAGTCCACTTTATGTACCCTTTTCAGACTCTCTAAAAATGAAAAGGACCGAGTTGTCTTTGTCGCTGGGCTCGTTAAAAATATTAGATAGCGACAAACTTGCCTTTAGTCGAGAACGAGTTTCCCTATCGCTAGGCTCGTTAAAACATAGCGATGGGCTTGCCCGAAGGGCAGGTTATAGAACAAGCATATGTTATCCTCCTCAAGCTTGACAAAATTAAAGAGGTACTGGTCAGAAATGACTGGGGAAAAATTGGGAGAACCTCAAAGCTTAATGGTAGCAAGTCGCTCTTGAACATGACACTTTTACCTCCGTAAATATCGGGTTGGGTTATTATCATTCACCGGTCCCTTCACCATGGTCTCGCCATACCATCCATACATGGGGTAATGCTACCGATCCATCACATCAGTGTCGTTATATGTTCAAGAGATGTCATTCAGAAAGTGTCAACCGGGTCCCATCCACTACCGTACATCATCTTTCATCCTTCCATGACCGCCACCCTGAATCATATTTCACAGATCGTTTTCACCATCATCACTAGCTCCGTTCCGTGTCATTGATGTGGGATTCATTAAGGCCCTCCTTTGATGGATCACTTCTTGTCGACATCAGCTCATTATCCAAGAAGTTGGTCTAGGAACACCCCCTCAGTAATTTGAAGCTTGCATGCCTCAATGGCAAGTTTCTCACTCCCGGCGATAGGTATACATTAATGACCCTCGACCAGGAGACTTTGCGTGGTGTTCAACGTCAGATCCTATATTCACACCACGTGAATTGTGTTGCAGTACCTTGAGGGTCATCATCATTATCGGTGATTCCTCTCGCGCTTGTTAACAGTTTACATTATTGACTGGTAATCAAGCGATGTCTTTCCATGTTCGACTTCAAGAAATTCTCACATGGATCGACTTGTACTATAGTGAAGATCAGACAAGTTTGAAGACCCCAGATCTAGTTTCATCCATCCGGGCTATGATATATATTCAGGAGATAAAAACATAGACATGTGCAGCAGATGATCGTCCTACTAAAAGGATGATAATTAAAAGCAGAGAATTATCAGTCTATTATCAGACGATCGTCTGTTTATGTACAGCAAATGTATTTATAAAGCTGAGCATGGGAAATGCCCGCATCAGCTAGATCATGAAAAGAAAGTGTGAAAAGATAATGTATTGTATTGTATTTTGTTACAGGTCACCTCCCGACGATTGAATGAACTTCGGATCCTCCTAATAAAGCATTTCACCCGATAAACGACCTCATACTTTAGGGGGCAACTGTTATAGACATTTTTGTGCCTTACAGCATAGAGCATGAAATGTCAATAGTCTAAGGGATCCAAAGTCCCTAAACAAGTTGTTCTTACCCTTAGAGGAACAAGGTCAGCAAACCACAACACTACAAATCAGTTCTCCACTGAAAAACACTCAAAAACAGGTCAATCTTGGATCAAAGCAGCTGCTCCACTAAGCATCTGCGCTGAATGTCAAAAGCTCTGTGGTGTACCTGCGCTGCATAGCAAGTGCAACAAAGGCTACCTACGCTGGGCGTACTTTGACATGTGGAGGAATCTTTTTCTCAATGTGCCAGTGCCCAGGAAGCTTCCAAAAAGACACTTGATCAAAAGATTCGCCTAATGATGAGTTAAGAGCTTCTAAAACTCCAAGTGGAAGGTAGAGACTCCGAGTGAAGAACTGAAGAGCAACTGGAGTTGAAGAGGACAACAAGTCACACATCAAGCTGACTTATCTTCACTCCAAAACTCTATATAAGGATCTCATCCCATGGGATCTGGAGGCGGAATTTAGTGCGAAGAATTGTTGTTGGTTTACAGTTGTGAGCATTGGGTGATTGCTTGAGGGAGGTGAAGAAGAGATTTCTCTCCGTCGGGAAGGTGATGCTGGATTGGACCTTTCATGGTTGTATCACCGCCTGAACCTTACTTCCATATATTAATAAAGCATTTGAGGTTCTTCTATTCGCATGTGTTTCAATGATGTATTGTCTTACTTGCGTATTTGATTTATGCTAATCCTTGAATCAGTTATGAATGCATGCTTCTTGTAGTTTCCTTTCTTTGTCTTGTTTGCAGGATCTCGTGTAGCTGGGCCTGTGAAAAGACTTAGAGCTGGGAGCAAGCGGAAAATAGAGGAGATTGGATCGACCATTTGCGCAAGACATCGGTAAGTGGATCCCTTCCTTTTATCTCTTGCATGTCATAAAGAAGTAACTTTAGATAGCTTTGCTTTTAGCTGTTGCTAAGGAACTGTCACCCTTAGAGTGGGTTAGGGTCATTCCGAGTTGGATACTTTCACCCACAACACTCCCAAGTGTTGTTCTTTTCGATCTGCTCAAGTTCTTCATCCATTGCTTTGACCCAACATTCATCTTTGCATGCCTCTTTCACATTTTGTGGTTCAGTGGAAGAGAGTAATGCCAAATAGCTTGAAGCTTCTGTAATTGTTCTTCTTGTTTGTACACCTGCTTCTTTCTGTCCCAAAATCTGAGATTCTGGATGATTCTTCTGAACATATCTGGATGGAGTCTTCTCTTCTATCCTTATCTGCTCCTCTGGTTCTTCTTGAGGTTCTTCTTCTTCATCATTCTGTCTTTGAGGATGGCCTTCATCTTCTTCGATATCTTCATGATTTACTTGCCTAGGAATGTATCCCTTCTCATCAACCACTACATCAATGCTGTCAACAATTCTTCCAAGTCTTCTATTATAGCACTTGTATGCTTTGCTATGTGGAGAATAACCAAGAAGGATGCATTCATCTGCTCTAGGTTCAAGTTTGCCAAGTTGCTCATCAGTATTTTTAATATAGCATTTGCTCCCAAAGATTTTTAAGTGCTTTACTGAAGGAGTCTCACCATACCAGAGCTCATGAGGGGTTTGAGTGTTGTTCACTCGGACATTTTTTTTGTTGAGAATAATAACCGTAGCATGTGCTGCTTCACCCCAGAAAGTTGCGGGAGTTCCAGATTCATCAAGCATAGCACGAGCCATTTGTTGGACAGTTATGTTCATTCTTTCCACCACTCCATTTTGCTGAGGAGTTCTAGTTGTAGAGAATTCTCTTCTTATCCCATGTTCTTCACAGAAATCGAAAAATTCATTTGAGGTAAACTCCCCACCTCTGTCAGATCTAAGACACTTAATTTTGTATCCCAATTCATTTTCAACCAAGGCTTTAACGGATTTGAATTTTTCGAATGCTTCATCTTTGTGCTTCATAAGTCCTAACCAGACAAACCTGGAGAAATCGTCAATGAATAATATCAATTATTCTTCTCCTCGAGGTGTCCTTTTCCTGAATGGACCACATGTATCTGTATGTACTAGCTCAAGAGGCATGCTAGCTGATCCTTCCTTTTCCGGAAAGGTAGTTCTAGTTTGCTTTCCAAACTGACATGATTTGCATATGGTGTTGTCTGGAACTTTGATATCTGGAATACCACGAACTGCCTGATATTTGCATGCTTTCCTTATTTGTGAAAAGCTTAGATGCCCCAACCTCTGGTGCCATAACCAGTGCTCATCATCCTTGCTCAGATAGAATTGTTGTTGTCCTTCTTCAAATATGTATAGATTATTTGGAGTTCTTTTACCTTTGATCATTGTTTTACCTGTATCAAGATCACGAACAAGACATCCATTTGATCTGAATATCACCTCGGTTCTTTGATCACACATCTGGCTGACACTTAGAAGACTATGTTTCAATCCATCAAAATACAAAACATTTCCAGCTTTGACCTTTTCTTTTAACTGAGCAGTGCCTTTTCCTTTTATAGTTGCAGGAGTATCATTTCCAAAAGAAACTTTCTTTCCTTTTTCTAGAGAAGAATATGATTCAAGTTTTTCTTTATCACCTGTCATATGCTTCGAACATACACTGTCAATGTACCATATATTTTCCTGTCCCTCTGCATAAAATGTTATCCCACATCTTTCTGTTTGTGGTTCCTTTATTCTCCATGTTTTGGTGCTTGAGGCTTGTTCCTTTGTCTGCTGAAACCTGCTCCTGCATTCAGAATCTTCATGACCAAAGTTATTGCAAATAGAACATTCAACTTCATTTTCAAGAACTGAAAAGTTGTTATAGGTCCTTTTTGTAATCCCGGTCATACTTCTTTATTTTTGAGCTTCTCTAGTCATGATCGTTTTATATGCAACACATTGAGCTGCTTTGTGACCAAAGTTATGGAAAGAAAAGCATTGTCCATTGAAGAAATTTCTGCGGTTATCAAATCTTCCAGCCAAACGATTGTAATTTCTATTGTCATTCATTCTTGAAGAAAATTGAGAGGATTTTACCTGTGGCTGGTTGTAACTTTTGTTCATCCTTAAGACAAATTGCCCCTGATTTTCCTGATAGTCTTTGTTTGTAATTGGTCCCTGCTTTACCTGGTGATCTCCTTTGTGCTTTTGCTCATTCCTTCTTGCTGCATCAAGATAACTCTTTGAGGTGGATGCTTGAGAAGTTTCTCCATTATAGCCCAGACCTGTTTTGTTTAGAGGAGAGCGATGTACATTGATGATCTCATCCAGAGTTTCAGATCCTTTGACAAACTTAAGATTAATAGCCTTTGTTTTCTCAATCTCTTTTCTAAGACCAACAATTTCGCCTTCTAACTTTTCAAGATATTTGTCTTTTTCATCAATTTGAAGTTGTAGAGTATCAATGATCCTATTCTTTTCTTTTATACATGTCTTGACTCTAGAAATTTCTTCACAAAAGCTATCCACATCTATAGCATCCATGTAATCATCATCTTCAAATTCCATTAAGAGTTTATAGTCATTACCTCGTTCATCTTCGTCACTATTTGATAGACCATCACTATCTTCATGAGTGTAGTAGCTTTTCTTATTTGCAATCTGTTTCTTGTTCCATCTAGCAGGTTCCTTTCCTTTATCCTTATGAGGACATTTTGCAGCATAATGACCTACTCTTCCACAAGCAAAGAATTTAAAAGTTAACTTACCTCTGAACCTTCCAGTTCCCCTTTGAAGATTTCTGACAAAATTTGATTCTTCTTCTTCTTCTTCTGGCACGTGACTTGCTTCATAATAGTCTCCTTTTCCTGAAGCCTTGAAAGCAGCTTCTCTTCTGTCTGATGGACCTCCCTTTCTCATTTCATAAGCAGTTAGAATTCCGTGTAGCTGAGACATGGTAAGAATTCGTAGATTTTCCTTTTATTCTATTGCAGACACTTTAGATTCAAACTTGGGGGACAATGATCTTAGAACTTTTTCAGCCACAATAGCCTCTTTTATTTCTTCACCCAAGTTTTTCATGCAATTAACAATCTCATCTACCCGAAGGAAATAGTTAGCCACACTTTCATCATTATACATTCTGAGATTCTCATACTGAATCCTGAGGGTTTGAAGTTTAGCACGCTTTACCTGTTCATCTCCTTCGTAGCTCAAGACAATATTGTCCCATATTTCTTTTGCGGATTTATATTGCATAACCTTCACTTTAAGATAAGCATCCCAACAGAGTATTGACCACTTTAACATTTGTTTCATATTTCTTCTTTTCGACCGTATCTGTAGGAGTAGCTGAAGGAAAAGTGTAACCTGTATCTATGATATCCCAAACTTCTGTACCAAGAGATTGAAGATAGGCAGTAACTCTTACCTTCCAATAATTGAAGTTTGTCCCATCAAAAATTGGTGGCCTGATTGATGCTTCCCTCTCGTAGTTGCTCATGATGAATGATCTTCCTTCAAGCGATCAAGCTTCTCTGAAGGACCTGCTCTGATACCAATTGTTGGAAATAATACTGAGAGGGGGGGTGAATCAGTATTATCAAGTTCTTTTAATAAATCTTCCTTATTTATTCTTTGAATTATTTTTTCATGTCAGTACCATAAAATAATGAGCATGAACAAAGAAAACAGATAGTCACACCAAAGAACACAAGATGTAAGGTGGAAACCCAATGTGGGTGAAAACCACCTGCTGCAATATGTCTCTATCTTCTTTCAAATTAGAAACTCCTTTTACAATGGTTTTGTATTGGTGCAGTCCTTTACCAGTACGCAGGCTGCAACCTGCAGAGAGCTACAACTCTCTCTCATTTTCCAGTCTCTCCTCGAAGGGAGCTACAACCCCCTACTTCTTTTCTTTCAAGGACCACTTTTCATAAATTTTCAAACTGGATCCAAGAACATCAAAAACCCATCAACTACACTTGCATCATCAATCTTTGATTTCACCAAATCCAACCCGCATACAGATCTGCAAATATTTCCTTATAAATTTGCAGTTGTTACATCAGACATACCCAGATCATAACATGTGTAAAATAAAACATGCATCAATAATTCAAACCCAGATTATTAGATTTATAGATCAAGTGTATGCCACATATCACAGATCAAAATCATATAGAGATACCACTATTCCAGCCTTAAGATTTTGACCCATCAATAGAACTTATCCTTCTCCTTACGCTTAGGTTCCTTCTTCATTCAGATCCAAATCTGCACCAACACCCAATCACAATATTCCAGATCTAGCACTTTATCAGATATTCGATAATTCAGAAGATGCTTTGCCAAATGATCTCCTTCCTCTTTTATAGTCTTAGGCCTTTCACAATACCACGGGCCAAAACCATAGGATCAAAAAACTGTTGGACTAATACCATGAACCAACCATGAAAGTATGTGAGATCAACACTTTTGGATGCAATACCACGGGCCAAAACCATAGGATCAAAAACTTTCGGACTAATACCATGAACCAACCATGAAATTGCGTGAGATCAACACTTTTGACGAGGTACCAAGGTCCAAAACCATAGGTTCAAATACCAAGGACTAACTACCATGGACCAAAGGTAAGTTCTCCAACATATACGCGCTTTTCCTCATAGGTTCAAATACCAAGGACTAACTACCATGGACCAAAGGTAAGTTCTCTAACATATACGCACTTTTCCTCATAGGTTCAAATACCAAGGACTAACTACCATGGACCAAAGGTAAGTTCTCCAACATATACGCGCTTTTCCTTGCATGAAAGTGCGTGAAATTTTTCTCTACATGAAATAAAATTTTCTCTGCATAAAAGTGCGTGAACTTTTCTCTACATGAAATAAACTTTTCTCTGCATAAAAGTGCGTGAACTTTTCTCTACATGAAATAAACTTTTCTCTGCATATAAGTGCGTGAACGTTTCTCTACACTATAATTTATTATCTGAGATGAGTGGGTTGCCATCAAGTACAACATATGTATCATAATGCCAACATTTTCTTGGTCACAAGAAAGATGAGGAGCAAGGTAGTTTCTCATGAAACAACTTTTGAGCTTAAAAGGATGAAAAAGGGCTAAGGAATGAGAGGCAACAAAGAATCTCTCAAACATCTTAGCAGAAAGAAGATGAATAAACTCTATCTGGGAGCAGCTAAGAATTCCTAGATGATAGTCATTCATATGTGAAATAGATCAAACATGAGCCATGACGGAATTCATATTTATGTCTAGATCAAGAATAAAAACATTAAGAAGCCACAGAAACTGGGCATAGAGTGCAACAAAGAAAATTCTATACCAACCCTTTGTTATGTGACTTAAGCATGTATGAAAATGAAATAACAGAGATAGGGAACACTTATTGTATCATGTTGCAGCACAAGAATTCCTCATTTAACTCTTCAGAAACATTAATAACACATCAACAGTCCATTCTCCAAGCTTGTATGCAGTCTTTGATTATAGAAAAATATCAGAAAATACAGTGCAAGTCTCTCCTTGATACATTAGCCGACCAACCTATTTAACAATGCAGGAGATCGTATATATACAAAAAGAAGTTACAAAATATCTAGGTGATGAGTCTTCAAGTAATAAATTACATCACCAACTCCTGCCAGGGAGTAAATGAAACATTTAAAGCTGCAGTTAATATTGGCTTGTCAGCTGTCTGTTTTGGTCAGAAAACTTTTGACTTTGTGGGCTGAGTGAGAGGGTTGCCTACTTGTGCATTTGTGTTGCATGTGTTTCCTTGTCATTGGTATGTTGCCTGCTGTTGCCTGGGTCTTCATCCTGCGTGCTCGGCTTTTATCATTTGATGAACTGTTATTATTAATTCCATTCTGCCTTGTGCTGATTTTTCTTTGAAAGGTGCATTGTGCCATCTGTATATGCTGAGTTGGAGCCTGATCAAAAATAATTAATAGAAAAAATCATCTGAGCAATAACTCTTTTATCCATTTCCACCACTCCTCCGTAGGCAACTGATGCCTTTGTATCTTTATCAATGTTTCCTCGGCTTTTGTGTACCTATGGAAGGTAGGTTGGAATTCGAACAGGTGATTTATCTCATGTGAAATGTAGAATATATTTTCTAATTTATCAAAAATACTCTGTCTTGATGGAGGCCCTGTTCCTCCCGAAGTGCCGGAGGAGGCTGTGATTTGATTTGAAGTAAAATTATTGACTCTGTTAGAATAAAGGTCATGGGACAGTAATCGTCCGGCACTAGTTAATAAACTTGACAGTCCTCTGCTATGTAATTCCATGATCTTTGTCTTGAACTCATCCACTTCTGCTTGCATTTCTTGGCATTTTCTGTCCAATCCCTGCACAAAGTTCCTAAGAGTTAACACCTTTTAATTAACAAGATAGTTTCAGTCCTGTTATTGATTCCTAATGCTGCTAGCGGCCCCTTGGTGCGAGTATTCAATAATTGGATCATTCTATTTGCTTCCTCGGACATATTTCTCAAAGATGCTCTAGCCTTTTGGTTTTCGTACTGAGCCAAATTTATCAACTCCATTTGCTCGTGGATGGTTTCAATGGATTTCCATTGGTCTGTAAAGGATTGGCTGATTTTGGCCCACAGAATTTTCTTTATATCAGCTAGAGTTCTATCAAAAGTGAGCTCTTTCTCTAGCTCCTTTATTCTTTTTTCTAAGGCTTTGACCTCTCTTGTCAATTCAGCTACCTCCCGCTTTGATTTATCATATTTTGTCTCAATTGTAGCCAGCTTTTCCTTGATTTGTCTCAACTCTGTCATTTGCAATTCCAGGCTTCTATTTCCTTCATCATATTGTCCATTTTCAAGCTGGTGTCCTTATCTGTATTTGATGTAGTTGGTGCTGAACTTGAGGTACCTGCTTCTGTTGCTGGAGTGACAAGGGGGGCTATTGTGCTGGCCGTGGGAGGAGTGGATGTGGAGATCTGAGCTATTTGAATTGGCTGAGAGGCCAACTCTCCCTATCTTCCCTGTAATGCTGCCTGCAAGGCACTCTCTGTTTCTACCAGCCTTTTATGCAAGGTCATGAGTAAAGCTACTACATCTTTTTCTTCTTTTTGTTGCGCTACCTCTGTAGTCTGAGGATGCAGCGTAGATGACAGCTTAATTTGCTTCCTAAGGGCAGCTATGTCTTCATCCCTCTTTTTTAATAGAGCTTGCACGCCCTTGGGATTTGATGGATCATGTCCCATCTCTATGATAATCTCCTCCAAGGACTTAATTCTATTGATCTTAGCTTGTGAAGAAGCCTTTTCCAACTCAAGTTGGGCAGTAGTGTTGCGCAAAGAATTTTGCAATTTGTGGGCTAAAAAGGTCTTATCTGCTAGAGTGGAATATAGCATTTCCCCTGTCTGCTTGTGCAATTCAATCTGGTCCATCGGATGTATATCCTTGACAAACACCTCCAGATTGGTTCTAATGTAATCATCAGCTGATTGGGTTTGCTAATTTGTAGGCTTGAAGTGACCAAGGGTCATTTTACCTTCTTGGATGTCATAAGCAGCCATTAGTCTTTGCTGATTGGTGGGAGCCATCCTTATTAACTGATTATATAGTTGGATTCTCACTGGCTCATTCCTAGCCTTGATGTCAATGAATGCTTTTTTGATATCAGAGGGCTGTCGGCCATGTTGTGCTGTGGATGATACTTCCACGCCATGTTGTCTCTCATGCTCCTGCTGAAATGAGCTAGCCAATGTCTCCATGCTAGGAGGAACCTGCTGTTCTGTGGTTGTCTCTGGCATTTCTTCTTCTGAAAAAGGATTTAACCTTTGTCTCTTCTCTCCTTGCTGCTCTGTGGATGTGCCTGGAGGTGTTTCTTGCTGTTTGTCCCTTTTCTTTGATCTCTCCTCATTGAGAGGTGTCTGCAACACAAGGATTTTTGTTACCTTTGTTTGTGTAGAAGAGACTTGCCCTTGATTTTGTTCATCAGTAGAAGCCGGTGGATCTGCCACTGTCTCTTGTTGTCCCAAAGTGTGCACTTTCTCTTCTGAATGCTACACCTCTTTACCTTTGTCTGTTGTTGGCGGGTCGTGGCAGATGAAGTGCCTTCTCCAAGATGCCGACGAGCTGTAAAGAAAACTTGTCCAAAAGATTCCAAGTCAATTGCTTTTTCAAGGTTTTGCATTGCTTTTTCTGCTATTTCTTCCTCAGACAGTTCTTCAACTAGTGTGCCCTTTACCCATTCTTGCTGGTTGGCAAATTGTTCAATTTGGGGGATATCATAGTGTTCATATGATGCAAGTATGTACTTGACTCTTCTAAGGCTTATAAAGTGATTGGGGTCATATGGTGCCCAATAAAAGCTGGTTTTCAATAACAAAAAGTCTTTCAACATCTGGTCTGCCTCCTTCCAGGCTTCTTCTCTTTTATTGAAAATAAATGGGCCCAATTGATGTCTGATTTTTAGTTGTGCCTTTTTTCTTTTGCCATAGAAATGGATCATATCTGCATTACCAAATTGTCGGAAATATTCCAAGGCAAAGAGTCTCATGGGGACATATTTGGGTAGTCTCTAAGGGGCCAAATCACACCCATAAATTCTGATTACTGTGTGGTGTTGACTAAAATACCAGTCTCCAATACTGTAGGTCTTGGAAAGCTGCAGGATCTTTTGCATCTCATCAGTGAGTCTGGGGAGAGGAGTGGTCACTAGTAGGTGTATGGAGAGTAATGAATATGGTGGCAGACTGTTGACCAAAATATTATAGACCTTTGTTTCCCTTTAGCATCCAATTTCCTAAGGAAGACTGGGAAACTGTCAGGCTGATAGTACAACAACAAATGATATATGTAGGAGGTATATTTAAACACCCTTTCTCTCTCCAGGTTCATGAATTTCTCATGAATTTTGTCAGCTATGAATGTAGCATAATCATACTGGACAGCAGGGGGTTGTCCTGGAGTGAACATGGATAGCATTACCAAGATAACCTCATCAACATACTCACTGGTATTGAATCCTAAGATGCAGGATATCATGTCTACTAGTAGTCTCCCTGTTTCACTGAACCAGACATGTAGATAAGGAGGAGGTTGCCGGGGCTGGTAATCTGGGAGCATGAACAATTGGCCAATCCTTATGACCTCTTAGTTGGGCAACTTGGTACCTTGGTTGAGCAGAAAATTCATAGAAAGGGGAACTAGAGGCTTAGTTGGCTCAAAGCTTAGCATCTCATTTATGGATTTAGGAGTGATGTGAAATAAAACAGTCCCAGATGGAGCCAAAACCGCTCTTTGAGTGGGTTCATAGTGTTCACAACACTAATGGATGAAGTCAGGGAATACATTCACTTGTGGAAGATAATAGATGGGCAGGTTGGACTCCCAGATACCCATGTCATCAGTACCGCTTATGTGCTTCCTCTTTAGCTCGCAAACGGTTTCCATGTGATATTTGTTGCTTATTTCAACTGTTTCCTTCATTTGTTAATCCCTGTCAGCTAAAGGCAGCCATTCCAAGTCCCTATGTGGAGCATTTAGTGGTGCAATGTTGAGGGCAATTGGGGTTTCCATACTTCGATAATGAGTAGAGTTTGGACTAAGCCACTACTTCAGCAAAAAAATAATAATTCTGATAATGTTACTCTGGGCCAGGAACTCAAAGCATTGAGTTTTGTGTAGGGATGCTTTTGATGAGCGTAGCTTAGTGAAATGAAACCCGTGCAAGGTTCTTCAATGAGTATACTGAAGGGGAGACAAACAGAGGGATTTAGTAGACTTCTCTTAGCGGTTCTGTGGACAAATTGGAGCTGAATTTTGAGCTAAATGGAACCTTATCATTGCACAACCGAGTTTCCAGGATTTGGTCGTAAAACAGGTTATACAGTAGAGCAGCGAGGAAAGTGTGGTGAATGCCAATGGGTTACAAGTGAGATTTTAGGTGTAATGGAAATTTTTGCAGAGAAAACATAAAAAATAGGGTTACGGGTGTTTCTTTGGGTAAATACCTAGATTTAAGGCGCCGGCAGCGGATGAGCAGGTGTAATGGCAACAATTTTTTAGGTGGCAGCGCCTCGTTTGACTGAATTTTGCACTTGGGAGAAAACAATGTAAAAATGACATGCAGAGAGCTCCCACAACTGAGCAGTGAAAATGACATAAAACGGTCGATTTGCGCATTTTTATGAAAATTTGGCATTTTTGGCGCTTTTTTACTATGACGTCATCGGCAGGCGGGGTACGGAGGGTGACGTGGCAGTCGACAGGGCCGGTGACGTGGTGATGACACGATGGCGAGGCGCGGGCGCAAAAGAGTTGAGGTGGCGGCAATGTGGCACAACAACATTGGCAAGGAGATGACGTCATAGGGGAAGATGTGACGTGTGTACAAAAGGCGGAAAGCGATTTCATCGGACCGCTTTCTGTACGGGAGCGATATCCGTCAGAGCCCTTCCGATGCAATAGAAAGCGGACAGGTGTCATCTGTACGGGGATAAAACCACTACAATATCGGAGGCTAACGTCCGGGCGCAGGGGGCACTCCGAAATCGGCGAGAGCCGTCGGATGGGGAGGGACCGATCCGACGGTGGACGGAACAACGATTAGACAGGGGGTTAACGTACGGGGCCCTCCCGAATGTTAAATATTTTTACAACGCTGCGGGCTTAGACTTTATGCTATATGGGTTTAATGCGTGCAGGAAATTTTTTAAACAAACATTCAAATGTCAACGTTAATAAGGAGCGCCTGAAGGTTTAAATGTTATGCAAAAAGGGAAGACCATGGTTATTGTTTTAACCAGAGGTTAAAGCAATCCCGGGTTTTGAACGCTGAAGAGTTGACAGTAGTCCCAGATAGATTACCATTTCTCGGACGAACAACATATGGCTATATTGCCAAGGGGTGGGAATATTATTATTTTTGGGAATTTTATATGATTTTTAATAGTGAATGGGAATGGGGGGGTAGTTATGGAACTATATAGTATAATTAGGAGTTAATATGGCTTGTGGGGTGGAGATGGAAGGGGAACAATGGTAAGTCTATGAAGTCAAGATAGACATAGAGATTATGTGGAGGATGAAAACATGATTTTTACACAAGAAATGTGGCTTCTTTTCATGAAGAAAGCCAAAACCTTGACTCAATATTATACAAAAATAAAATAAGAGTAGGACTTGTTAGGAAGATCCCAAGGTCCTTCAGGTGGATGTTAGTAAGGAACTTTTGAGAGGGAGGTGAGGGGAAGTTAGACATGCTTTTTAAGATTATGCCAGTAAAACACTGCTTTGATACCTCTGCCACTGATGAGATGAGCCTTCTTTGACAATGCCCAAAAACTGAAGATGATCTTGCTTCTGTAACCCCAGGCTACCTAGCATTTTTTGTTTCTTCTGGAAGGATGCACTTAGATTTGCAAATGCCAATTGCCTTTTTTCTTTTTAACTGCTTTCCTATCTAAAACTATCCTTATTTCTTCCAAGGGCCCAGATTAAGTTGTTGGGCTCCTTCGTTCTCTACCTAGCTAGTAATCTGCCAAGCTTAAACTATTTGGACAGATAGACTCTCTATATTCTAAAGCAAGAAATTTAAACCTGGGGAAACCAAGCTTAGACTATTTGGCTTTCCTTTAACTGAGAAACCTTCAAAAATGGAACTTTAGCAACATGAAAAAGGTGATCATTTTTGGCACTTCCACTGTCAATCATGAAATATGAAGCCTGTTGCAACAGGAGGCCAACAGGACCAATATCATGAAGCAATGAGAATCAACCAACTGTTTCCTTGTCATCCATTGAAGATGAGTATAAAAAAATATGCAATGCTACCTGTGAAGAAATATGGCTTAGAAGGATACTTGAAGATGTAGGAAAAATACAATAGGCACCTACAATAATTAGATTTGACAATCAAAGCACTATCAAATTGGAAAACAATCCTATATATCATGCAAAGACAAAACACATTGACACACAACATCATTTTGTAAGAGAAAAAGTGCAATCAGAAGAAATTGACTTATTGTAATGTAATACAAATGAAAATTTGGCTCACATATTCACCAAGCCTCTTGGAAAGGCTAAATTTGAAATGTGTAGAAGTAATTTGTGCGTTGTAGAAAATGCAAATTATGTTGTAAGCCTAGATGAGACTTAGACCGACAAGCAAGTTAACATGTAGGTTGTGATTAAGGGGAGGTGTCGGGATATTAATCACAAACGATGCCACTCACTGTTCAGATGGCACCAATCACTATTCAATAGTCAACATAGTCGGCTAGAGTCAGTAGATAATAAATATCATTCGGCATAGTTATTGTTCAATCTGTGGTTGAAGATGTGTATATATTGAAATGTTTAGTAATGAACTGGGCAAGATTTAAGTGTCGACTATTTTATCTGATAGTTCCTCAATAATTCTTCAAATTGAAATTTGAATTTTATGGTTCTTATAAATTCATGATTATGATGCATCCAGATTGTTTGGGGGGGAATATTTTCATTGTTGTGTTGTAATTATCTGAAAATCTGTTAAAACTTATGATAATATTGATAATATTTTACAGAAACCCTTCAAATAATTTCATAATAACTCTATTAATCCTACAGGATGGTTAATGATTTCTCTACCATCGGCCATCATGGACTAGGTATCATGGTTGTTCTTAATTCTTTGGACTCTAAATAGAACAAGTGAATCCCCAGTAACACTAACTATAATCTTTATTTTTGATGCAAGAATAAAGATAGGTTTCTGGCAGAATGTGGTTGAGTTTGAACCTCCAAGATCAATGAGTACCTGCATGATGGTTTTCACATTGTTCAATTTTGTGGTCAACTCGAACAATAAATTATATTGGATTGCTTGTGGCAGTCTAAGAAGTGTGAACGAGGAGGACAATTTTGTGGAAGTCAATGCACTTGGAAAATATGTACACATGGGGTACACATGTTTCATTTGGCATACATTACTCATGGAATTAACTGGTACATACTTTCCAAAGACCACTAGCAAACATCATAATTGTTTACTAATACATGTGTCATTCACATTACAACATAATATTGAGCCTGCTTTATTTCAAGGCACAATCATTTACCTTTTTTTTCCATATATTGATGCTTCAACCAATTGATATCCACTGCTTCAAACTACTTCTAAAATCGTATCCAAACTTGGTGTCTTCATCTTGAATATTTCTAACTACAATTTGTAGTCTAAAAAATTACATTTACATGTTAAGTTGATCAGGCTCAACATGTTTCAGTTACAAAACCCAAAAAAGGGAATCAAGAACACAATTCATTTCACCAAGAATATACTAATTTACGGCATAGTGAAAGTGTTGGTACACCCATGTAGGATGAGTTTTCCTCTGTCTTCCTTCACCTCTCATAAAAAATAAAATGAAATCACTAATGTTTTCTTAGGCGGTCTTCTCCAAAAGTATGTGAAGCTTGACCTCCTTATGCACATTGATCGAATGGAATCTACCGCCCTGTTGTAACCAGCAACACCCCCCCTTATTCAATTAAGTATTAACCATGATACTGAATGAATGGGGACCCTTAGTTAATTTTTAGAGAAAGCAAGAGTTTCTTTTTGAAGTCACAATCATACGCTTGGAAAAAGCCTCTTGGATATTTTAAGGCCTAAGTCTATGTTAAAAGAGAAAAACCTTTAAGGTCGCATTGCAAAAGGATAGGAAACACCTTCATTTCCCTTTTTATGCGCAAGATCCTCGTGTTAATAATGACATCGCATCGCAAATTGGTAACGCTCATAAAGAAAAACTTAAAGATTCGTCGATCTGCGATAACGCCGATCACTAGATCGCATATCGCAGAAATGAGCCAGGCAAGATATGGTGAACGTCAAATTCCTGCGATCTACGATATTGCGATCATGCGATTTGCGACGGTGCGATTTGCGATTGCACGACATGCGAGGGTACGTCAGCAAATCATAAATCACCTTAGTACGAATCCTTCGGGCGCGCCATTCAAAGAAAAGCCACTTGCTATAATCTGACCCGAAATCATGCGCTTTTAATGATAGTAAATGAATTAGTTGTCAATTATTAAATGGATTAAAGACGCGTGCCTTGGTAGAGATTTACTTCACGTAAGGTGGCATATTTGTTTTATCTCTTGCATTTAAAACTCTCCCATCAGCTTTCTGGATCAGTCATTTCCATTTCACTCGTAATCTACAGGAACAAAACGCTGAGACGTCGCAGACAGAAACGCAAAGAGAGATGGGAAAGAAAAATAGAGCTCAAAGCTCCGAAGTGAGGTAGAAGACCAAGGAGATGGCGCCCCTATACACAGACACAACCTGCAACAAAGACGCAGGGATATCAACATGGGAAGGCATGTACAGGCTACTAGAGGAAGAAAAACCTAGAATAATGAAGGTGACTGCTGTCGCAGGCGCACCACGCTCTTCTGAGGCATCCTTGGAGGACCTAGCATGTTCATTCCTTCACAGAATAGCGGCAAGACCCAAAATTATACCATACACAGATATGATCAAGTGGATATTGGATGATGCAGAATTAAAGGGCAGACAATTCAAAGTTCATGGACATGGGCTCGTGGGATCGTTTGCTGCCCAAGATCTGAAGCTTATGTATCATCTTCCTGAACCGCAAGCGACATATAATACAGAATTTGTTAGGAAATTCACGGTAGAGAATCCAGATCTATCAGACACCACTAAAGAATGGTCTAGAAGAGACGAGCCGCTAAAAAAGGATAAAAACGGTATGTACAACACTGGTTCCTTTACCTCTCCATATTGTTTTTCTGCAGCCATGCTCTGTAGGTTATTTGGTATGCCCGATATCAACAAGTTTTCATCTGAATGGCTGCCATTAATTGATGTTGCCATTAACACCGAAATCCTAGATTGGGCCAAAATCCTTTCTGATACTCTATACACCGCCGTTGTCAATTACCGGTCTAAGAGATCCTTTTCTCAAAGGGTCTATCCTCCTTTTTATCTGTCTGCCTATATTATGGATTTTGTTTGTCTTGTATCTAATTTTCCTACTATGGGATGGAAATGGACTACCCAAGACGTATTGACCATCCATGTTTATCACAAGATCTTATGGGATTCCCAGTTTGCCCCTCATTTTTACCAGATTTTCCATGGGGTTATTTTACCCCTATATAGAATGATATATGATAAGGACCCCCCAAGGTGCTCCCCCGAGGCCCAAATTGACATCATCCAGGTCGCAAGATGGTTTGGGGAAGAATGGTTTACTTACATTAGAGTTTTTGGAAGCATTGTACCTCCGCATGTCCTACCCCTATATATCCCTAATAAACTTTTGGCCCGGGAAATTGCTTATCAAACCTGTTCTAAAGGCGGCTTGACCAAGGACCTAAAGGACAAGAAGAAGGCCATTTGGCCTCAATTTCCCGTCACTTGTGGGGCCTTCTCTTTGTTCGATGTAGGACACAATTTTGGCGAGGTGGAGAATGTGACGCGTCTTCAATTATTTAAGTTCCCAGCAAGGCCATTCGACCCAAATAATGTGGCCCAAGAATTCACAACGAACGTCAAGATATGAGTGTTCTCTGGAAAGAAAGATCTGTTTGATGATCTCTTTCAGAATAAGAGCTCGCTCAAAGAAATTTTGCACGAAGCTCAGTCGAGGTTGTCTTCAGGTGACCTCCAGAAATTCACGTTATACATAGAAAGAAGGCTGGCTAGTATTCCACTAGAGAAGCTGCGAATACCTACTAGAGAACCAAATCCGAGCATCAGCCTCAGTGAAAACTCCAGCACTTCCAGATCTAAGTCCAATGCCGCTCAAGAAGTGTCTGAGCATCCTAAAGAGTCTAGTCACGAACAAAGAAAAAATGAAGAAACAACCAAAGACACAACTCAGTCGAGTGTGATGTCTCAGCAGCAAGTTATCACCTCACCACCAAGAGATGTCCCCCCTCCTGTCATCGAAGCATCGCTTGTCACGACAGAGCTAGATAAAGAGTGGGAAACCTTCAATGAATTAATCAATCTTGAAGGGAAAATCCCGAAAACACCTGTGAACAATACACAGGTGGTGCAAGAAGTCGTTTCGGCCATGGTCAGTAGCGCCATAGAAGCTGAACACCTTCCTATCGCTCCAACCTCCGAACTTCTACTTAACATAGAAGAAAATCCCCCACTGGATGTATTCTATAGTCCCCAACAAAAAGCAGTTGTAAGGAGACAGAGAAAGAAGAGAAATCTTGAAGATATACTGTCTCAAAATGCTGAACATTTGGACGTCTTGTGGAAAGACCCAAATAGTAATCCGACCGAAAATCTCACGAAGCTGTCTTAGATTGCAGGAGCATATGCCTCTGCAACTATTGACAAGGCCTCTGAAGTTCAGCAACTTTTAAAGGAATAAGAAAATCATATACAACTGCTACAACAACAGTTGCAACAAGCCAACGCGAACACTGAAGCTTCCAGACAGCTAGAAAAGATACAGGAACACTTTCAACAGATGCAGATAGGCTATCAGAAAAGTCTTGAAGAAAAAGAAAAACAACTGCAGATGGTGCAAGAAATGCATAAAGATGAGCCTAAGCTGGCAGAGTTTATTTCAGATTCCATCGGCTTGAACGAGCAACTACTGCAGCAATAGGAAGAGTTGGGACATAAAATATCACAGTGGAGGCACTTTTGTGAGCTGAGCGACAAAATCACCAGTCAGGTGGTGGAATTGCGGAGCGACTATGATCAAAACGACAAGAGAGTGACAGAATATCTGACTTGGCAAGATGACGAGGAAGGAAAAAGAGCAGGAGCACCCAAGATTAATGAAAATCATAAGGAGCTGCTCTTTAATAAATGGGACGAACAAATCACGCAGGCAGAGCAAGCAGCAGAGACAGTGCGACACAGGCAAGCATTCTTATCGACTGTGTAAATGAGAATTTACACAGGGCCAATTTAATTACAGAAACCACCCCGGGGTACCTACCAAACAAGTTGCAACTGGAAACAGAATGGAGGCAGAAAGCGCAGGAAAAAGGGAAAGCAATCCAAGCATTGGCTAGTCTGAATTGGGAAAGCTACTGGACGTACTTGGTTAAACCGCATAGCCAATGGATGACGGTGAAGTGCATTACGAACGCAGCCGAGAAGGTAGCGCCAGCTCTCATAGATGCCATTTTCGCAGCCCAGCTCAGCGCAGAAATCAGCCAGCCGACTCTTCTCAAGCCTATGCTAGACACTTGCAACTTCAAAGACCAAGTTCACAAATGATTTCATTTAGAATGTTGTTTTTTCCTTTTAACTAGATTAGAAAAAGGGCGGTCATTTGAAAACCGTATCCTGAAATTTTGTAATGATACTATTATTAGAATTAGGAAGTAGTATTTTAACCCTTCTCATGCATTTAGAGAAGGGTCCAGAAATTTGTCAAAACCTTGTCCTCGGAATATGCACTTCTGCACCCTCAGAGGAGGTTTTGATGAATGGAAGGATCGAGATTTATTTATGTTTGCATTTTAATGTCTGCTACTGATGTTGCACTTCTGTACTCTTAGTATATGTTAGAAGTAAGTAGAGATAAATCGTTATTACTTGAAGTTTGTGAGTGAAAATCAGTCATAAATGGTACTTTTATCTCTTGATTAATTTCTGCTCATATTCTTAGAGTGATATGTAGTTTTAGTTGTTTATATGTTAATGTATGGATGTTTGGGTTACCATTTGGCACTTCTATACGGTGGAATCATTTGTTTGTGCTTAACATATGAATGACTTATTATGTGATATGCTGTTCACAACTGTTTTTCCTAACTTCTTATGCAGAATGGTTTATCTTAAATGGTTCATATTCTTATGATAGCTGAATGATCTTTATTACCAGTTATTGTTCGGAATCTTTTTAGATCGCATAATATAAGAGATATATCCTGGGTTAGTGTAGATTAGACATGTTGTTTTCATTAGATTACAATAGAATAGAATCTGTTTACTAGTTAGATTTGAGTTAGCTCTAAAATACTTTCAGAATCAGCATAATCAAAATCTACACACACACACATAACCTTTAGATTGGGAAGCTGGTCCCATTATCCCCAGTCGGACCCGCTACACCAAACGGGCAAGGAGCCGCCAACCAGGTTCTGGACCGGGTGGGTATCCCCCTTGTTGTTGACCCGATTTCGGGGCCCACAACATATTTGGCGCTAGAAGGAGGGCCTGAGCATAGTGTCTGTTGGAATGTTTTCCAAATTATAAATCTTGAAACAGGATGGCTCCTCATAGAATTCCTATTTGGAGTTGCATCCATGTTCCTACCTCTTCCAACACTCCACCAGATGTGGTAAGGCTCTTGTCTCAGGTAAAATTCAACGGTAAGAATAATTCTTTTGCATTTAATCATGGCCTTTAGTTCATTCAAAAAGTTTCGAGTTCTGGTATTCAGAGAATTGATGAAGGCGTTTTGTGCAGGATTTTTACTCTTACATTCACAACGGAAGCTAGAAAATGGTGCAGAACCCTCCCATTTGCATCAATCCACAGTTGGGACCAATTCGTTAGAACTTTCATCTTGGAATTTGATTGTTATGACTACGACCAGGTATATGATGAAATTGATTATCTACAGAAACACGATGAACCCGTAAGGGATTTCAATATGCGATTTCATCTTAAATGTCTATAGTGTGATCTCGAGGATGAGCTCACAGATGAAGAATCTTCAGATTATGATGAGTACTTCCTACCTCCTATATCTGACCAAGAAGAAAGTAGCTCGACCTTTGTTTCGTTTTCTTCTAATATAGATGAGCATTTCAAGTCAAATACCCAAATCATCCATAATGAAGAAAATCTGCAAAGCCTAGGAGTCATGCATGCTGTAATACCAGAAAATAAAGACGAAAATGCTGAAAGGGAAACTACCTTGGAACCAGAAGATGACTCTGACATAAATTCAGACAATATCATTTCAAATCAACGAATGCTGATGCCAAGGTTAGATCAACCAACTGTTGCTCTTTCAGAAAGTATCAGCGCACAAAGGTATGATCTAAAGCCTGATGTTTATGATGAATCTGATGAACAAAATTTTCTTCATGATGTTTCTAAATGCATTATTTCGGATTCACATTTTTCTCTTTATCCGACTTTTTTAGTGATGACAATTTTTCCCCTCTCAATATCAAGCATATCTCAAAAAACACAGAGGGTTATTCAAACGACTCATCATTAGGTTTTCAAGATAAAGAGACCGCTTTAGCACAACCTTTGATCAATGTCAAACAAGAGCTTCCTGACCTCCCTTGTCTGAAAATATATAATGAAAAAGAAGAACCTAGGGAAATCTGTAGAGTCTTTTGCGATAGTTACTTTGACAACGATGATATTGTTGAGTTATCTCAAGTAACTCAACTAGGGTCAGATAATAAGGAACATATCAAATCAGAAATCATATCAGTCGACCCTCATCTCAAAGTAAAAGCTCATTTGAATAATTTTACTATCCAAGAAAATACCCTGATCTATGATTCATATCATGAGGAAAGCTTCATCCCTGTTCGCAATCATAACTCAGTTCCTGATTCACAAAACCTGGCCAGTTCTTGTGAGGAGCAAGATGTTACAAGTAAATCCCAGTTGTGCTGTAACACTATTTCTGTAAATACCCAATCATTTCTTTCTCACTTGCACTCATTTTGTACAAAATCGGATTTCTTTTTAAATTTTCAAACTTTTGATAGATTATGTTTTAGCGATTTATATATGAGAACTTTCATTTCAAACGAAATCGCTAAAAACTCAGCATTAACAAACAACAGGTTACAAGCCATTGAAACTAAAAAAACATTTTCACAATTTGACTTGTTATCCTTCCTATTGCGAGATCATCAATTCATAACAGAAATTCATCCTAATTTTTATGATCCAATAGGTGTCCAGTTGGAAAAAGGTTCTCATGAGAAAGGAAAATCAGACGGAATTCCAATTGAGGTTGTATGTTCTTATTCCACAGCCAATATTTATGATCCAAGGAAAGTTTGGTTCTTTTTACTCATACTTGGAAGATTCATACGGCTAAGAATAATAATGAATAGATGGTTCCATTGGAAATATCATTTCACATAGTTATTTCCTGTATATAGCTAGAATAGGAGTAGGAGTAGTTTAGCTAGGTTATTAGGTTTGCTTTTAATAAATCGATAGGAAGAGTTATTCATATTCTCTACATAACCCTAGGGAATGTTTGCCTCTCATAATAATGTTTGCTTTGGTTAACGGCATTTGGCATTTACTGAAAGCACCTTTTTATCTATTGAAATTTTTTTGAAACTTCTGCTTCTAGGAACAACAAGTCTTTTAGGAATTTGATCTTTATTATCAATAGAACTTTAACCCAGATATGATGATAGTTTCAACTGCAAGAAACTTTAAAGAAATCTATCTCAGTGGAAAATTTGTTTTTAGGTCAGCTCAATGAAAGGTACCAATATTAAAATAAAAATTCTCTGTGAAAGTAGCCATTACCAAAAACAACCCTATCATTGTCGTCCAGAACTTTCTTGAGGAAAGAAAATTTGACTTCCTCCCTGCTAAAGGAAAACACAGCATTCAGAGGAATAATCTAAAAAGACACTATATCTCAAAGAATGAGAGGTCTCATCACGAGCCGGCTTATCATGATCACAGATATTATAACTTGCTGACTTTGCCAAAACTGTCTACCAAAACAGGGCAATGACTCAAGATTGTTGCAATCAAAAGGCAAGGGGTCTCATCACGAGCCAGCTTGTTCAGCAAAAGTGTAAATCAAGTGAATGACTGTGTCATAATTTGGCCACCAAACCAAGACATTGTTCTTTAGAGAATAAAAAGGAAAAAGTGTCAAAAAAGGATTTTCTCTGAAAAAGTTGTAAATAACCTTAAGCAGGATAAAGGATCATTGCTGGGTAATAGGTAACCCTGTCGAGGCTATGGACGCCTGTGGTAGCAGAGGCTCTACCTGCGACAAAGGAGCATGTTTAAAGAGAGCTAATACATAGAGAAGAATTTATTTTATGTTTTTACAAGACCAAGTAATGACAGATTTAAATGCAAAGACAAGCTGAAGACGCAAGTAATTGAAATAGAAACACGTTGAAACGAAACATCATTGACAGTTTAAAGTATTATTTTCTTTATCTTTTTATAATAAAGTTCAAGTTTTTCTTTAAAGACATTTTTCTCAGGAAGTTTGAAAGCATAAATGTAAAAGCAAAGATAACTGGTTCTCCCAAGTGAATCACCAATTGTTGTAGCCAGCAACACCCCCCCTTATTCAATTCAGTATTAACCATGATACTGAATGAATGGGGACCCTTAGTTAATTTTTAGAGAAAGCAAGAGTTTCTTTTTGAAGTCACAATCATATGCTTGGAAAAAGCCTCTTGGATATTTTAAGGCCTAAGTCTATGTTAAAAGAGAAAAACCTTTAAGGTCGCGTTGCAAAAGGATAGGAAACACCTTCCTTTCCCCTTTTATGAACAAGATCCTCGTGTTAATAATGACATCGCATCGCAAATTGGTAACCCTCATAAAGAAAAACTTAAAGATTTGCCGATCTGCGATAATGCCGATCGCTAGATCGCATATCGTAGAAATGAGCCAGGCAAGATATGGTGAACGTCAAATTCCTGCGATCTGCGATATTGCCATCATGCGATTTGCGACGGTGCGATTTGCGATTGCACGACATGCGAGGGTATGTTAGCAAATCATAAATCACCTTAGTACGAATCCTTCGGGCGCGCCATTCAAAGAAAAGCCACTTGCTATAATCTAACCTGAAATCATGCGTTGTTAATGATAGTAAATGAATTAGTTGTCAATTATTAAATGGATTAAAGACG
This sequence comes from Pinus tabuliformis, assembly GCA_031772625.1. Lineage (NCBI taxonomy): Eukaryota > Viridiplantae > Streptophyta > Pinopsida > Pinales > Pinaceae > Pinus > Pinus tabuliformis. Next base: position 9,636,613 of record CM062808.1, read on the forward strand.
CGTGCCTTGGTAGAGATTTACTTCACGTAAGGTGGAATATTTGTTTTATCTCTTGCATTTAAAACTCTCCCATCACCTTTCTGGATCAGTCATTTCCATTTCACTCGTAATCTGCAGGAACAAAACGCTGAGACGTCGCAGATAGAAACACAAAGAGGGATGGGAAAGAAAAATAGAGCTCAAAGCTCTGAAGTGAGGGAGAAGACCAAGGAGATGGCGCCCCTGTACACAGACACAGCCTGTAACAAAGACGTAGGGATATCAACATGGGAAGGCATGTACAGGCTGCTAGAGGAAGAAAAACCTAGAATAATGAAGGTGACTGCTGTCGCAGGCGCACCACGCTCTTCTGAGGCATCCTTGGAGGACCTAGCATGTTCATTCCTTCACAGAATAGCGGCAAGACCCAAAATCATACCATACACAGATACGATCAACTGGATATTGGATGATACAGAATTAAAGGGTAGACAATTCAAAGTTCATGGACATGGGCTCGTGGGATCGTTTGCTGCCCAAGATCTGAAGCTTATGTATCATCTTCCTGAACCGCAAGCGACATATAATGCATAACTTGTTAGGAAATTCGCGGTAGAGAATCCAGATCTATCAGACACCACCAAAGAATGGTCTAGAAGAGACGAGCCGCTAAAAAAGGATAAAAACGGTATGTACAACACTAGTTCCCTTACCTCTCCATATTGTTTTGCTGCAGCCATGCTCTGTAGGTTATTTGGTATGCCCGATATCAACAAGTTTTCATCTGAATGGCTGCCATTAATTGATGCTGCCACTAACGCCGAAATCCTAGATTGGGCCAAAATCCTTTCTGATACTCTATACACAGCCGTTGTCAATTACCGGTCTAAGAGATCCTTTTCTCAAAGGGTCTATCCTCCTTTTTATCTGTCTGCCTATATTATGGATTATGTTTGTCTTGTATCTAATTTTCCTACTATGGGATGGAAATGGACTACCCAAGACCCATTTCCCATCCATGTTTATCACAAGATCTTACGGGATTCCCAATTTTCCCCTCATTTTTACCAGATTTGCCATGGGGTTATTTTACCCCTATATAGAATGATATATGATAAGGACCCCCCAAGGTGCTCCCCCAAGGCCCAAATTGACATCATCCACGTCGAAAGATGGTTTGGGGAAGAATGGTTTACTTACATTAGAGTTTTTGGAAGCACTGTACCTCCGCATGTCCTACCCCTATATATCCCTGATAAACTTTTGGCCCGGGAAATCGCTTATCAAACCTGTTCTGAAGGCGGCTTGACCAAGGACCTAAAGGATAAGAAGAAGGCCATTTGGCCTCAATTTCCTGTCACTTGTGGGGCCTTCTCTTTGTTCGATGGGGACACGCTTTTGGAGAGGTGGAGAATGTGACGTGTCTTCAATTATTTAAGTTCCCAGCAATGCCATTCGACCCAAATAATGTGGCCCAAGAATTCACAACGAATGTCAAGATAAGAGTGTTCTCTGGAAAGAAAGATCTGTTTGATGATCTCTTTCAGAATAAGAGCTCGCTCAAAGAAATTTTGCACGAAGCTCAGTCGAGGTTGTCTTCAAGTGACCTCCAGAAATTCACGTTATACAGAGAAAGAAGGCTGGCTAGTATTCCACTAGAGAAGCTGCGAATACCTACTAGAGAACCAACTCCGAGCATCAGCCTCAGTGAAAACTCCAGCACTTCCAGATCTAAGTCCAACGCTGCCCAAGAAGTGTCTAAGCATCCTAAAGAGTCTGGTCACGAACAAAGAAAAAACGAAGAAACAACCAAAGACACAGCTCAGTCGAGTGCGATGTCTCAGCAGCAAGTTATCGCCTCACCACCAAGAGATGTCCCCCCTCCTGTCATCGAAGCACCGCTTGTCACGACAGAGCTAGATAAAGAGTGGGAACCTTCAATGAATTAATCAATCTTGAAGGACAAGTCCCGAAAACACCTGTGAACAATACACAGGTGGTGCAAGAAGTCGTTTCGGCCATGGTCAGTAGCGCCACAGAAGCTGAACACCTTCCTATCGCTCCAACCTCAGAACTTCTACTTAACGTAGAAGAAATTCCCCCACTGGATTTATTCTATAGTCCCAAACACAAAGTAGTTGTAAGGAGACATAGAAAGAAGAGAAATCTTGAAGATACACTGTCTCAAAATGTTGAACATTTGGACGTCTTGTGGAAAGACCCAAATAGTAATTCGACCGAAAATCTCACGAAGCTGTCTCAGATTGCAGGAGCATATGCCTCTGCAACTATTGAAAAGGACTCTGAAGTTCAGCAACTTTTAAAAGAACAAGAAAATCATATACAAATGCTACAACAACAGTTGCAACAAGCCAAAGCGAACACTGAAGCTTCCAGACAGCTAGAAAAGCTACAGGAAGACTTTCAACAGATGCAGATAGGCTATCAGAAAAGTCTTGAAGAAAAATAAAAACAACTGCAGATGGTGCAAGAAATGCATAAAGATGAGCCTAAGCTGGCAGAGTTTATTTCAAAGTCCATCGGCTTGAACGAGAAACTACTGCAGCAACAGGAAGAGTTGGGACGTAAAATATCACTGTGGAGGCACTTTTGTGAGCTGAGCGAAAAAATCACCAGTCAGGTGGTGGAATTGCGGAGCGACTATGATCAGAACGACAAGAGAGTGACAGAATATCTGACTTGGCAAGATGACGAGGAAGGAAAAAGAGCAGGGGCACCCAAGATTAATGAAAATCATAAGGAGCTGCTCTTTAATAAATGGGACGAACAAATCACGCAGGCAGAGCAAGCAGCAGAGACAGCGGCGACACAGGCAAGCATTCTTATCGACTGTGTAAATGAGAATTTACACAGGGCCAATTTAATTACAGAAACCACCCCGGGGTACCTACCAAACAAGTTGCAACTGGAAACAGAATGGAGGCAGAAAGCGCAGGCAAAAGGGAAAGCAATCCAAGCATTGGCTAGGCTGAATTGGGAAAGCTACTGGACGTACTTGGTTAAACCGCACAGCCAATGGATGACGGTGAAGTGCATTACGAATGCAGCCGAGAAGGTAGCGCCAGCTCTCATAGATGCCGTTTTTGCAGCCCAGCTCAGCGCAGAAATCAGCCAGCCGACTCTTCTCAAACCTATACTGGACACTTGCAACTTCAAAGACCGAGTTCACAAATTATTTCATTTAGAATGTTTTTTTTTCCTTTTAACTAGATTAGAAAAAGGGTGGTCATTTGAAAACCGTATCCTGAAATTTTGTAATGATACTATTATTAGAATTAGGAAGTAGTATTTTAACCCTTCTCATGCATTTAGAGAAGGGTCCAGAAATTTGTCAAAAACTTGTCCTCGGAACATGCACTTCTGCACCCTCAGAGGAGGTTTTGATGAATGGAAGGATCAAGATTTATTTATGTTTTCATTTTAATGTCTGCTACTGATGTTTCACTTCTGTACTCTTAGTAGATGTTAGAAGTAAGTAGAGATAAATCGTTATTGCTTGAAGTTTGTGAGTGAAAATCAGTCATAAATGGTACTTTTATCTCTTGATTAATTTCTGCTCATATTCTTAGAGTGATATGTAGTTTTAGTTGTTTATATGTTAATGCATGGATGTTTGGGTTACCATTTGGCAATTCTGTACGGTGGAATCATTTGTTTGTGCTTGACATATGAATGACTTATTATGCGATATGCTGTTCACAACTGTTTTGCCTAACTTCTTATGCAGAATGGTTTATCTTAAATGGTTCATATTCTTATGATATCTTAATGATCTTTATTACCAGTTATTGTTCGAAATCTTTTTAGATCGCATAATATAAGATATATATCCCAGGTTAGCGTAGATTAGATGTGTTGTTTTCATTAGATTACAATAGAATAGAATCTGCTTACTAGTTAGATTTGAGTTAGCTCTAATATACTTTCAGAATCAGCATAATCAAAATCTACACACACACACATAACCTTTAGATTGGGAAGGTGGTCCCATTATCCCCAGTCAGACCCACTACACCAAACGGGCAAGGAGCCGCCAACTAGGTTCCGGACCGGGTGGGTATCCCCCTTGTTGTTGACCCGATTTCGGGGCCCTCAACACGCCCTCAACTCCTTACACGCGCAACTCACCACAATGACCACGACTCCTAATGTTGGACAAAACAACTCGTGGTTATTGGCTTGATTTCCAACATGGGGGTGCTCACGTTGTATGAGGCTGAATTCAAGAACATGTTGATTCTTAAAATATTGTATGTGAAAAGATAAACCTCATGGTACTACCCTGGCTTTGAATTTTGGAAACTTCTGATACATGAAAGAAATAAAAAATAAAACAAATAACTGCAATGCACAATTGAAGAATACTGACATGTCCATCAATTTCAACTCTCTACCTGCACAACAGACCTTCAAATGGGGAGCCTACTATGAATCATTCAAAAATATATTTTCCTAATCATCCTATCTCTCTGGATCTGTACTTGATGTTGGGACTATTGCTCCCCCCACACAGTCTTTTATATGAAGACACTTCAACACCTTGACCACTACCTTGAGAACCAATAGTCCCTTGCTGTTTTAAATCACTTCTCATAGTATATTCATCTCAAATAGGCCCACACATGGCTACTATTTCAGAATAACTATGCCACCAACTACGAAAAAAAATTGCATTCCACCATGTCTAAGCCATTGTGATCATGAACTCACCAAATGTTTCACCTCCACTCAATCGTCGCACACGCTCAGGAAATATCTACCACTCATAAGAAAAAATGACACCCATAGTTGTGCGTTTCTTGCAATGCAGATATTGAAGGATTTATAGGGACAGAGGAGACGATTATTTCCCTTAACAAATCAGTTGTGGAGATCAAACATTCAGTTGCGGAAATCAAATTGCAACTAGACAGGAGTTTAAAAACATAAAAATTTAACTCATGGTAGAACAGAGTAAAATGGTGCAACACAATAAAACTTTGTATTATAATGCATAAAATACATTCATATGTAGGTTGCGGATCCTTCACCAAGTAAAATAAAATTTCTTATGGTGATTTACATTCACTAGGAGTTGCAGAGTAACTCACTGTAAAACCTATAACTATTCATTTTCATATGCCCACCAAAATTTGTTCCACGATTTTCTCCTCTCGACCTCTCAGACTTACACCCTCAACTATATCTAATGAATTCTACATATGTATATTCAAAAACACATTTCAACACATTAATTTATGACAAAGTCAAAGTATTAAGACATAGTATGGGTGCTTGTACAAAATATATGATTTTATGAACTTGCAGATGTTGTCGATTGTAAGTAAGAGTTGCGGAATAAATGTTTGACCATAAATTTCACCAACTCTATATTAAATACTCATTTGAATTTAATTATATGATGTGTGTTGGGAAATGGATAACTTGTACTCCTTCTCATAACTTTTTTCCTTCAGTCTACAAACAAAATTCGTAACTTGCAAAAAATATACTTGGAAAGTATGGTAATTGTCAGTTTAATAAACGCGGTGGTTGGGATTAATTTTCCAACACTCCCCATTAATCACAACTTCCACCATTGAAAATTCTCAAACAGTCTCTGAGATAAACAAAAAATTCACATGTCAATGACTTTGTGAAAATGTCATCAAATTGTTCCTCTGACCTGCAATGTTGCAACACAATTTCACCATTGTTAATCAACTCTCTAATAAAATGATATTTAGCATCAATGTGCTTGGTCCTCTTGTGAAAAAGACAATTATTTGATAATGCAATTGCGGAATTGTTATCGTAGAAAATAGTACTTGTTCCCTCTTGGTCTTGGCATAAATCCCTCAACATTATTTTCATCCAAACTGTTTGACATGTTGATGTTGTTGCAATGACATATTCAGCTTCTGTTGTTGACAATGACACTATTGGCTACTTCTTACTCACGAACCCAAATGAAAAACATATCCTGGCATGCTCTTTCTCTAATCGACACTTCCTGCCAGGTTGATGTCAATGTAACTAACCAACCTAAAATCATTTGTAGCATTGTATCAAATACCATACTCCTTTGTCCCATTGACATACCTTAAAATCCTTTTGGCTTCTTACCTATGTGTCTCCTTGGGTGTCTCCATGAACCTCGACACTAGGCTTACTGCATACATTATATCCAGTATAGTTTCCATCAAATACATCAAGCTGCCCACCATAATTTTCTATAATGTCGGATTGACATTGTTGCTACAATATTATTTGCTCAACTTCAACCCCATGATAGTTGAAGTTGGTGTAGCCTTGTTGTTCTACACATAAAAACTCTCCAAAATGTCTGCTACATACTTTGCTTGGAAAATAAAAATACCATTTTCTATTTGCTTCACTTCTATGCCAAAGAAATACCTTAACAACCCCAAGTTAGTCATTTCAAACTCACTTTTGATGAATTATTTGAAATCAATGATGAGGGAATCATCACTGCCTGTAAAAACTAAATCATCTACATATAAGACAACAATAAGAAGCTTATCATCACTGTCTTTCATGTAGAGAGTAGGTTCATTGTTACATTTGTTGAATCCATTTTCCATCAAGTAAGCATCTATCCTGTTATACCGTGCACGAAGTGATTGCTTCATCCCATAAAGAGATTTCCTCAACCTATACACCTTTTCTTCATAGCCTTCTACCTCATAACTAGGTGGTTGCGCAACATATACTTCCTCTTTCAGTACTCCATTCAAGAATGTTTCTTTTACGTCCATTTGATACACTTTCCATTTATGTTGCACGAAAATCGACACCATTGTACCCACTATCTCCATTCTCGCGACTCATGCAAATGTCTCTGCATAATATCTTCCATGTTGTTGCTTGTATCCATTGACAAATAGCATTGGTTTATGCCTTTCAATTTTTCCTTCAACATTTCTTTTGGTCTTATCGACCCACTTTACTCCAATGACTTCTTTTCCTTGTAGAAGGTCCATTGCCACAACCCATTTTTCTTCTTTGACTACATCCTAAAAATGGATTGGATCATCTACATGACAAAATAATGCAAATAAGAAATTCAGACGAGTGCTACTACCAACTTCATCTTTCTCATAAATTTCATTTAAATTTCTGAATTTTGGTCTTCTTATGCTTGCGTAAGATAGGCTTGACATGTCACTTGGTGTTGTGCTTAAAGTAGATGACGTTGTGGGTCTTTGTGGTGTGCTTGGAGAAGCACTTGCTTAACTGCGTGATATTATCCTATTATTTGTTGGTTGTGTCACTTGTTGATTGCTTTGTTGAGCTTGAATAGGAGTAGAAGGAGTCATTGTTGAGGAATTTCTTGTTGTTATCAATTTCTCTTTGTCATGATGTGGTATACATGCTTTCACATTGATTGTGTTCTATGAAATTACATCCCATGATTCCTCTTCTATGAACTGCACATATATGTTGATTATGACCTTCTTGGTTGATGGATTGTAGAGCTTGTATGCCTTGGATTCATCACTATATCCAAATATGCATTTCTCCCCCTTGTCATCAAACTTTTTCCTCAACTCATCTAGGACATGTGCATATGCCACACATACAAACACTCTCATGTGAGTGACACCATGATTTCTTCCACTCCATGGCTCTTCAGTGTAACAACCCTGGTGAAACGTTCATGTAATAAAAGTTAGTAAAGGAAGAACAAGACCACAGTTAAGGGACACTTCTTCCAAGTTGAATGTTGGGCATATATATCCTATTGGGCATCATTGGATGTGTGTTTTGGATAAGTAAAATTGACAAAGGCTAAGGCGAAGGCATTAAAATGAAAAAAATGCATTTTGATGCATTTATTTATGAAAATAAAAGAAATTAGGATAAAAGTAAGGTGAAAGGTCACAAGTTGCATGTGAGGACGAAATTGAAGGAAAATAATGGAAAATGAAGAAATTAAAGGCCTCATACATAAAAATATTGAAAAATGTGCAACAAGAAATGCTAAATTAAGAAAGTGCAAAAAATAGAACTACTAAAAATAGCACTTCTAAAAATATCAGTTTGTCCAATGAGCATTTTGGCCACCTTGGGTGAGAGGTGAAACTGCTAAAAATAACATCTTTTAAAAATAGCATTTCTGGGTTCCTTCCTATTTATAGCAGTCCCTCGTCTATCTATAGGAAGTAAATTCGAATTTTCTCTTACCAACAGTTTGGAATATTAATTAATTAATTCTCCATGAGTTAATTAGTTATGGAAAATTAAACTTGAAGTCTTTGTGAGATCATGTAATTATTTTCTCTCTTGATTTAGGAATTTATCACTTGATTAAAGGAGATAAGGTTCAGTTCTATATTGAGAGGATCATATGACTTAGTTTAACTTAGTCAAGTTTTGTTATATTAATTTAACAAGTTGCTAAATTAATGAGATATAGTTTGTTGACGCTTGCATGCATGTGACAACTATTATTTTCAGATAACTAAGTATTCTCTCATGAATAACTGATGCATGGTAGTTCAAACAAAGACCCAGTTGAGATTAGATGAGGGATAGTGTACTATCAGATGCTAGGATATTTCTAGTAAGTATTCCTTGCATGAGGAAGGAATCTGTTTTCTTCTATGACTACGTAGTTGGAACTGAGGTGACGGCAAGTATGATTCGGCCAATTTACAGCCTATATATTGAGGCCTAGGTAGTCAATGATTGTCATCATCAGATTATGGAGAGAGCAGGATAGCTTTTTAGCTGATTCTTTTTGAATGTTGTTGAGGATTTCCACTTGATTGATAATACAGTGTTGGGGTTTTATGCTGGTGCTTTCCCCAATGATATATTCTGTGTTATGTGTGATTGATTCCTTCTTATCAGCTATATGTGTTCATGCTTGATGTTGCTCATGTTTAATTAAGCTTCTGCAAAGTTTATGGTAGATGTAGATCTAGCATTATGTTTTAGTACATTGCATATATCAGTTGGATCTGCAGGTGAAATGTCTACATGATATCAGTGAGCTAGCTGATTTGTAGAGAAAATTCTACATGGTATCATAGCATAAGTGATCAAGGAAGAACAATATACAAGAAGGAATTCGAAGTTTATTATTTGGGATATAGATCTCAAGTTCTTATCACATCTATTTCACTGATGGTGTTCTATGGTTTGAGGCTTGAGTATGCCCTTGATGGCAGCTCAAACTATATAGCTTGGAAGGATCACATGGAGGTAGTATTGGAATATAACGGCCTTAAGGACTTCGTTGATCAAGAAGTCCCTAAGTCTATTGATGCTACTCAACTAGCAAAATGGAAGAAGTGTGTGGTTAGAGCTAGGAGAATTCTCTTGGAGGGAGTGCGAGATCACATTGTCTCGAGCCTGCATAGGAAGGAGACTCCATTTGCAATGTGGAAAATATTGAAATATTTACATCAGAATAGCAGTGACCAGAGGAAGTTGGCATTGAAGGAAAAACTTCGAAAGATCAAGTGTGAAAAGGATGAGACGATCTCTATGTATCTGACCAAGCTCATCACATGCAGGGATGAGCTTGCAAGTGTAGGGGTCATGACAGCTAATGATTATATGGTGAGTCTAGCACTGCTTGGCATTCCTAAGGTCTGGCATAGCTACCAGGACTTGGTTAATGGAAGGGAGAAACTACCAGATTGGGAACAACTATGGTTAGATTTGATGCAGGAGGAGATCAGATGGAGCACCAGAGACGATTCTTCATCCATGGAGGATGAGGAGAACTGTGCCTTAGTGATTAAGGCAAAGAAGGGTAAGGAGAAGGTTTCTGTTTTTGAATCCAGTTCTTCCAATGGTGGGAAGAAAGTTGACAAATCGAAATTGCGATGCTTTCGTTGTCATGAGGTGGGCCATTATGCTGCAAATTGTCCACAGACGAAATCGAAGAAGGGATTCGGGGAAGGATCTGAAGGTGAGGCACTTGCTTCATAGTTTGAATTGGATTTCACACTCTTCTCATGCATGGTTTCATCCATGGTTGGAAGTGGTTGGTTTCTTGATAGTGGATCTCCTTTCCACATGACCAGCAATAAGAGTTTGTTCAGTACTTTGGAGGAGAAAGACCTCTAGATACTCATAGCGATGGGTAATGATGAGAAGTATAGTGTCTCAGGTGTATGCATGATTATTTTTCAGAGGGAGCATGGAATTTGCCTTACCTTGACCAATGTCAAGTATGTACCAGGACTGAAGAGTAACTTGGTGTCGATCGCAATGCTGGAAGATAGAGGCTATGTGTAGTCTTCAGTAAGGGAAAGGTTTTCCTTAGACACATCATCACTAGACAGGTGAAGCAGATTGGTGCAATAGCCTCAAGAGGTTGTGGAGAAGCCACAATAGGGGAAGTTGAGTGGAGATCGAGTAGAGACATCTACTCATGCAGAGACCTACAGTAGGGGGAAACTTTGAGCCAGGTGGGCAGAGGGATCACATGTAGCCATACCTCCAGGTAGGAGGTGGGGAGATATAGAGTAATTGTCCCAAGGAGAAGGGGAAGGACCCTTGAGGTACCTAACCTCTTAGATGAGGCGTTGCTACGAGAGACCCGATGTGGAGTAGCGGGAACTGATGATTGGGTAGAGACAGATGTGGATGGAGTGCCAGAGAGAGATACAGTGCAGGGAATCCCAGGACAGCGCAAAGCATTCTAGAGTTACAGGATTGGGTTCGAAAGGAAGCCTTTCTTGTTGAGAGGGAGTGTTGAAAAATGTGCAAAAAGAAATGCTAAATTTAGAAATTGCAAAAAATAGAACTGCTAAAGTAGCACTTCTAAAAATAGCCGTTTGGCCAATGAGCATTTTGGCCACCTTGGGTGAGAGGTGAAACTACTAAAAATAACATCTTCTAAAAATAGAATTTCTGGGCTCCTTCCTATTTATAGCAGTCCCTGGTCTATCTATAGGAAGTAAATTTGAATTTGGTCTTACCAGTAGTTTGAAATACTAATTGATTAATTCTCCATGAGTTAATTAGTTATGGAAAATTAAACTTGAAGCCTTTGTGAGATCATGCAATTATTTTCTCTCTTGATTTAGGAATTTATCCCTTGATTAAAGGAGATAAGGTTTAGTTCTGTATTGAGAGGATTAGATGACTTAGTTTAACTTAGTCAAGTCCAGTTAGATTAATTTAACAAGTTGTTAAATTAATGAGATATAGTTTGTTGATGCTTGCATGCATGTGACAAGTAGTATTTTCAGATAACTAAGTATTCTCTCATGAATAACTGATGCATGGCAATTCAGACAAAGGCCCAGTTGAGATCAGATGAGGGACAATGTACTATCAAATGCTAGGATATTTCTAGTATGTATTCCTTGCATGAGGAAGGAATATATTTTCTTCTATGACTACGTAGTTGGACCTGAGGTGACAACAGGTATGATTAGGTCAATTTATAGCCTATATATTGAGGCCTAGGTAGTCCATGATTTTCATCATCAAAGTACAGAGAGAGCAGGATAGCCTTTGAGTTGATTCTTTTTGTATGTTGTTGAGGATTTCCACTTGATTGATAATACAGTGTTGGGGTTTTATGTTGGTGTTTTCCCGAGTGATATATTATGTGTTATGTGTGATTGATTCCTTCTTATCAGTTATATGTGTTCATGCTTGATGTTGCTCATGTTTAATTAAGCTTCAGCAAAAGTTTATAGTAGATGTAGATCTAGTATTATGCTTTAGTACTTTGCATATATCAGTTGGATCTGCAGGTGAAATTTCTACATGATATCAGTGAGCTAGCTAATTTGTAGAGAAAATTCTACAAAAAAGGCTTCTAAGGGTCAATTCATGGCTTTGGTCAAGTTCAAGTTTGGAGCTCTCTCATTATTCTCTCTCTCTCTCTCACTCTCTTGGTCACTTAGAATTTTCTTGGAGCACTCTAGTTGGAGCAAAGGAAAGGGAAAGCAATGAAAGAAAAGGAAAAGCAAGAAAGGATCAAGGAAATGAATGCAGGTTGAAGCAGCTTCAGTAGGAATACTTGCAAGTAACCTTTTGCATGTGTGATTTCCTAGCTGGTTTGGGACATGCATGGCTTTTCATATTAGTGTTTGGTTCTCTTGCTATCAGTGGGATGGTATTACGGGGTTATGATATTAGACTTCAGCCTAGCCTAGTATTTTTCTAGATGCCATGGTATGTTTGGATGTTTATTTCATTTTTGGAACTTTGGAATTGTCATATGGATTTCAGAATCCGGGCTAGAGGTGGTCTCAAGGTTCATTCCCAAAAGCCTAGGAATCCCTTGATGGGCTTTGGCAAGATACACGATAAAGCCTAAGGGAGTGGTCTCAGTTTAGGGCCTAGTGATCTAGGTTTGGATTGTGGTAAAGCTCGAGAGATAAGGAGACAGAAAATTCCTCAAGGATAGTGATGGATTTTGGATGACATTCCAAGGTCTGTTTGGTTGTGATCAAAGCACTGGTTTTGTTGTGATCACGGTTTGGTGAGGGTGGAGCTAGTTTAACCTCTGGATTTCATTGGTTTTTCTTGGATTGGTTGTTCTATGAGATCCCACTTTCATGCTTGGAATATGACCTGGGTTTTACTAATTGAAAGAGAGATTTGGTTCAGTCATGTCTATGGTTAAGTGGTATTTGGAAGTCCCGAACCTGGTCGAATTTTCCTATGATTAATAAAATCTAAGTTCTCTTAATTTTGCGTTGATTTATATATGGATTTAATGGTTGACCTATCTTTGTTATTTACATGGTTTAATGTTGGTTATAAGCATGGTTATGTGATTGGTTTATGTCATGATTATTTCATTTATTTACTTGTAACTATTAAATGGATGGATTCAAGACCTAATTGATTATATAGTAGCTCAATGGAGAAGGAGGTGATCCTTCTAATGATGTTTCATAAGTTGTTTAAGTCATTTATATTGTCTTGTATCTTAGACCTATAGCTTGCAATCATGCCAATTGTTTGACATAATGTCAGTCTCGGATGGGGATGCTCAAGCCTAGTCCTGACGGTGATTTTTGATTGGTCAACATTGCTATCATGTTTTTAATGATTTCTCAAAGTTACTATAGGTTTTGGGTAGAGACTAGGATTTTGGGTTGGAAAAGTAGCTTAAATCCTGGGGTCACTTTGCAGGCTTGTGAGGGCAAATTTGAGTTTTTGGTCGCTCCCTTGCCCATAACATGAGATATACTAAGGGCTAAGAGATGTAGAATAGAAGTGGGATCCAGGGACATGATGTCTGAGTGGTTGACTTGTCCCTTGAGGGGTTTTTTAATGATGTTGGATGATTGTATGTGATGTTTTGTGCATTCCACTTCCTTAAGGTGACATAGGAGGTCGAATCTGATTGTAGTTTCATACCTTCTCATGTTTACCCTGGTTGGTAGGGTTACTTTGGGTAGACCTAGGAGGGGGTGTTACAGATTGGTATCAAAACTTGGTTGCGCTCTCTTTGAGTCATATATGTTGCTACAAGTATGGTTGAATGTGTTGGTCATGCATGCATGTCAGTTGCTTGTTGCATTGCATCATACTGATCATGGTAGTAGTAAAGTTATCATGAGGAACTTGATGTCAGGTTTATGGAATGCATCGTCATGAGTATATGACTAGTTATACAATTATGTGTAGTTTGATTGCATTCCTGTATGTTGGGTTGAATTCTTTGTTATTTGATTACATGCATCAGTCTTGTAGGTTACTTACAATAATTGATCACTTATTTTTGACTACATGCGGTTATGTGTATGTGTAGTTTATTAGGAATTTCTTATGCAGGCGCATATTTGCATGAGGCAATGCGTATACTGGATTACAATTTTTGTCATGCATGAGGTCATAGCATGCATTGTTTATATGGCCTTGCATTGATGACTGGACCCTATTTAGTATGATGGTTATGTGTTGATGCACTTATGGATATAGGTCTATATGTTATTATGGTTATGTTGTACATGCATCATGTTGATTTTATGATCTTGTAGAGAAGGTATCCTCCCCAAAGTATGCTAAGGTATGTTGATTTATGGTGATTTGGTTTAGCTGACATAGTATGCCTTGCAAGAAAGAGATTAGATGGCCAGAAAGGTGGTAGACTACATAGAATCTCCTTACGAATCAGATGGGAAGCGTGGTGTGGAGAACCCTTCCAACTAAGTAGACACCTTGAGAATCCTAAAGGAATAAATAAGGAGTTTCAAAGAAGACAGTGACAAAATCATGCAAGCAAATATTACTTCAGAGTTTGTCTGATTTGCAACAATGAGGACCTCTTTGGAGAAGCCATGGACATGAGGATAGAACTAATGGGGAATATCACAATAGGTCTCATAGTAGACACAGGTCATATAGATTTTATACTATCAGAGATGGGAGGTTGTTGGACACTCTAGATGGGAGAGGTACTCGACACAGGTATTACTCTAATTATGGTTCTTATAGACATCATGATCGTCATCATTATCATCCGTATAGGAGGAATGATAGGGTATATTTTCCAGATGAGTTTAAGAAGGAAAAGTGACCGACCTTCGATGGAGAGATGAAGAAATCACAGGATGTAGAGGTTTGGTTTCTCAGCATGCATAAATTATTTAGATTGCATGATTACTTAGAAAACATGAAAGCAAGGATATCCCTTTTCAGTCTCAAAGGAAAAGTAGATATTTGGTTGGAATATGTAAAGAATGTCAAGGAAATACATGAGGGTGACTTGATTTGGCATGCATTTGAAAGGTTCTTCAAGAAAAATTACTTGTCTAAGAGGTATTATGATGACAGAGCTAAGGAGTTTTATGAGTTGCGAATGGGTTCTATGATAGATGAGGAGTATACTAGCAGATTTTTTGAGTTGTTGAGATAAGTGTCTTACCTCAAAGAGGAGAAGGCCAAGGTTCAAAGATTCATCATTGGGTTTCCTGTTGCATAAAGATACCAGATTGAGTTTGATGAGCCTAGGTCATTGGAGGAGGCCATCCAAAAGTTGAAGCATTGTTATGAACAATAGAAGTGAAAAGTTGAGCCTAAGCATGACTTGAAAAGAAATGACAAAGAAAAAGGAAAATGGCCACCAAAACAAGGAAGATCTCAAGATGCAAGTGAGAAATACAATGATGTGCCTTATAAGAGATTCAATACAGCTGAGAAAGGACATGAAGAGCAGCAGGCTAGAGGTGACGGTAATGAACCATTGTAGTGTTATATATGTGGTAAGGATCATCGTAAGAGGGATTGTCTCAGTATTAGAGTGGTGGTAGACCGCAGATCTATAGTTATCATGAGGAACATACAATTGGTGATGTTGGTCTTATCATTCATTGTATTGATGAAGCTGTGGATAACAGACAGGGGGATCATCAAGCATCAATAATTGGTATGAATAGTATTCTTTGTGATCAAGCTCTTTCTATTTTGTTTGAGAAAAGAAGTGCATGCAGAATTTTGGTTGGTATAGCTGGCTATTGGTACAAAGAAGCGAATTCACCATTGGGTAAGGTCTTGTGCATTTGAGTTAAATGTTATGCTTACAGTAGCACATTTGAATGTATTTGCATTGGGATCATATAGTATGATTTTGGGTATGGATTGGCTATAACTTTACAGAACCAAAGTGGATTTCTTCGACAAGGCCATTGAGTGTGTGGATGATAGTGGAAAAAAGAGGACCTTGTAAGGAAAGAAGAAGCCTACATCAGTGAGGATGGTTATAGCTATACATGCTAAGCATAGTTGCAGAAAAGGTCGTGTGATGTTTGCAGTACAAATTTCTAGTGACAAGGGTAAGGAGGTTTAGGACGTCGATGTGTTGAGTAGGTGATGAGCCCCAATTTTGGTACAATTTGGGCTCATTTTGGCCTATTCTACTTGCTCAAACCATTCATTTTTTATTGCTTATGCATGCATTTCTTAGTTTATTCATGTTGTTTGTAGGAAGAAGGGTAGGCACTCTCTCTACTTGACTAATGCATTATGATTCCAGGTTTTGGCATTAAAAGGGATCAAAAGACAACGAAAAAGGAGATAAGGAGACAACGAGGTGGCACTGCGGGTTTTTAGGAGAGGATGTCCATGGTCTCGGGACATCCCTCGTGATTTCCACCAAGAACTCCGAGCTCTAATCCATCTCCCCTCCGAGCTTAGAAGCAGCCAGCTGTTCTACAGGAACAACAGTTATAAACTGCTCTACAGGAACAACAGTTATGACCGTCCTACAGGATCAGCAGTTAAACTCTAGTTGGACAGACGAGCTCCTAAAATCAAGGACACTTGTTGGATCATCGTTTTTGTATAAGTATAGAGGCCTTAGCCTTAGATAGGTTGTTGAAACTCTTGTATTGCTATTGTAATTTTGGAGCACAGCTCAATTTTCGTTCCTTTTTGTAAGCCAATTTGGCATGATATCAGATTATGAATAAAGAAGGCAGATTCTCATCTAGTTCTGAGTTTTCTTAAGGAGACTATAGCTCTCAGGTTAGGGCCCAACCTGAGAGCCATAGATCCCCTCTGTTGTAGTGTTGTTTCCATTTTATTTCAGCACTTTGAGCTTTTCATTTGCACATGCAATTCGAATTACAGGTTGTTGAGTTGGTCTTTTTCATGAGTTAGATAGGAGTTGCTTATGGTGAATTTGTTTCCACTTGCTTAGTGTAGCAGAGGATAGATATAATCGATTGGAGCTCCAACAAAAAGGTTGTTAAGGCTCACTGCCGTCTCATCTGGGATTAGAGTGAAGTCCATGACTAACCACCAAAAATATGCGTTTCTTTATTCCATGATTGCTGCAAACACAGTCACGTTATGTTAGATGCTTTCACATGATTCACACCTGCACCACACTCCCTTACCACAGCTTCATGCACATTCTCCTTCGCGTTTAGATTGTTGCTCATTGCATTTACAAGCACAGGTAGTTTAGGTTAATGCATTTTTGGTTGAGTGACAGTCATAAGCATTTGTTTCACTTACACTGCTCTCTCTCGTTCCATCACTTCGTCCTCCATCTTGATCACGCATGCAGACATATCTTTGACCCCTGCTCCGCTCTGTTATCTCCCAAAGTCTTTCACTTCTCACGTACTTCCATTCTCTAGCCCCTTTCGTTGACATAACCCTTTACCTTCCAACCTACTCCCTACACTCACTTCCCATCCCATTCTTTCACTTCTACAGCCATCACCAGCCTCATTCCTACCTTACACATCTCCCCCTACCATTCCATTACTCCTCCATCACTCCAAACACTCACGGTAGGTCATCCTGTAGCCATTTGTAGACATCTTGTATAAAACAGAGTATCCTGTAGGATCCTCTACAGGCATCCTGTAGGAGGCCACTCTCTCGGTTGCTGAGCATCTGAATGCGAGGAACCTCTGTGGATGGATGCTAAGGATCCCTAGGGACCTCTCCTAGACTCCCCAACTTGTCCCACACTTTCCTTCCTTCTCCATCCCATCTGCACAACCAAACCCTAGTTAGCACAAGATCACAATCATTCCACACACTTAAAGGAAAAATACAAAAACATAACTTTCATGATGCAAGTAGTTTAGATCCATGCATTTTCATTTATTAGAGGTAATTACAGCATTGGTAGAAGTTGCATTTACATTCCTTGCATTGTAGAGGTTAGACTAGTTAAATTAGGGTTTCCTAGGTTTACATGCTTTGATTTGATTTCAGTTCATTTTTGTCAAGTAAAGTAGCTTTCCTTTGAGATTAGCTTTGGTCCATCAATTAGCAAGCTTCTTCTAAGAGCCTATAGAAGTTGGCTTGAGCCCTAGCGGACTTGTGCCAGCCGACCAAGTGATAGCTCCGACAAGAGCTAGTACTTGTGCATATAGCACCGTCGCTTCCAAGTTTGTACGAACTACCGGGTTGATAAAATGAGAGACAAGAAGCCCTAGGAGTTGTAGCATTATTGCTACAATACTGGAGCTCACCATCTTTTTGGCGTCGTTGCTGGGGAAGCGTCAGAGTATTAGTAATTGTTGCTTTTCTTCTACTTTTGTACTCTTACTTCTGCTCAGTAGTTTATTTCATTTCCATTTTGCAAAAGTAGCTTAGCATTTCGTGCTTTCCTAGATTAGCATTTCCTGCTTTCCTAGATTAGCATTTCCTGCTTTCCTAGATTAGCATTTCCTGCTTTCCTAGATTAATATCTCTTGCTTTCCTAGGGTAATTTTTCTTGCTTTCCTAGATTAGCTTTCCAATTCTGCAATTTCATTTGAGCAATATAGTTAGTTGCAGATCACTTTGTTTCAGTTTTGCAGGTACCAAAGAAAAAGCAAAAGCACTCAAAAAAAAGAAAGAAAAGTCCTTTCCATTTCATGCCTCGTAGGAACCGAGATAGATCAGGCAAATTCCTACCAAACACCCCCACCACATCACTGAGTCACCCTTCTCTCTTCTTTGGTGACAATGACCCAGAGGAACCTATAGGTGAACATCCGGAGATATACCAAGACCCTATAGAAGAAGAAGAGTTAGAGACCACTCCATCTGAAGCCATGGCTGATAATAGGAGAGAAGATGAGAGAATAGAAGGAGCTTTCCCCATCCGAGAGACCAATGGAGATATGAAAATGAAAAACATTAGCCCCTCCGCCTTGCCTCACTTCCATGGACTGACCACTGAGGATCCTGATACCTTCTTGTTTGAGTTTGCTGTCCTTTGTAGAACCTATGACTATACTGAAGATGAGAAAAAGCTGAAGCTTTTCCCTTCCACTCTTAAGGATGCAGCCCTACGCTGGTTCATGGGATTACCTGGGAATGGCATAGCTACTTGGGCTCAGATGCAGCAAGCCTTCAATACCAAGTATAGGGATTATTGTAGGTCCAAGGAAACCAAGGGAGAGATCTTTCGAATGACCATGGGGAATGATGAGTCTTTAGAGGATTACGAGCATGGAATATTTTAGGGGCTAATGTTCGCCCAGTGGGCTAATTTTCCATGATTTTTCCACAAAAAGATTCGCCAATTTCCAATTTTTGTAAAAGATGATTCGCCCAAATTTTAGAATATAAAATTATTTTACCTTAAAAATCACCAACATTATATAGAGACTATATATAAAATCATTATAAATTTGAATAATTTTACAAATATATCAATAAACATTTTATAGTTTGCATATCAAGGATTAGTGAGATTCGCCAATGTTTTTAAACTTCAAGAAAAATTTCCATCCTTAAAATTTTCCTTGATTACGAGAGGTTCCAACTTAGCTATAAAAGGGCCAGGTGCACACTTGACCCTGAATCCCTCGAGTTGGTTCTACTCCGAGGAGTCCCTGAAGATCTCTTAGACACCCTTCACATGTTAGTTGGGGGGGACATTTACCAACTGCCTTATGAGGACATCAAGACTGTGTTTCGAAATCATTCCAGGGCAGCTACAAAACGAGGTAGAGGAAACCTCCCCTCCACTGGTGTCCCTTTATCCAAACATGAGTTTACAAACCAATTAGAAGATCTTAAGAGTGAGGTGAGACAGACCATTTCCATGCAGCTGGACACATTCAGGATCCAGCAGAAGAAAGAAGAAGCTGAGAGAGCCTTGGCTGTCTTCTGTCCTAGGTGCACCAGAAGACACCCTAAGAACGAATGTCCATTGCATTCGGTTGAAGTGTGTTTCGTTTGTGAGGAGGACCACCCAACAAATCAGTGTCCAACCTTACCTGGGTTTAAAGCCATGTACCAAGGAACCGAAGCCCCCACTGAACCTCTCTACTTCATCAACCAAAGGAGGCCTCAAGGATCTAGACCTTATCAGCAGGGGATGCAAGGGGCATATCAAGCTTATTACAACCCCAACCAGTCAATTCCTATGCCTTCCTGGGGTCCCCCTGCTCATCCTTCATGGTCCATGCCTCCTCCATGGTCTTATCCACCTCAGTACCCTACTCAAGCTCCTTCTCATCCATATCACTCACATACCCAGTCGCAGCCTCAATGGAGTGCTCCTCAGTCGGGGTGGAGGCCCCAATACAACACTCCTCCTGCCATTTTGCCTCCACCACAAATTCAACCTCAGCATTTACCTCCTGCTCCTCCAAAGCAACCTCAGATTCCTGCTCAACCGAACCTGAACCCCAACAATAGACAGGCTCAGCAGGTATATACTGGGGAGACCTCATGCCCTACCTATGCTGTGGAGATCCAGGAGATCAATCTTAGATCTGGAAAGACTCTTCCAGATCGCCAACCTCCTCCCCCATAGGATGAGGAAAACCATCAAGAGAGTGAACCAAAGCCTATTCCACCCTTTCCTGAGAGACTAACAGCCACCACACAACCTAACCCAGAAGAAGATGAGCTTTTGGGTGAGCTCAAGCAGTTGTGTGTAAAAATCCCACTTCTCCAAGCCATCAAGGATGTGCCTATATATAACAAGCTGGTTAAGGAGAAATGTTTCAAACACCCAGGCAGATGGAAGAAAGATGCCTCAACTATCAATGTCATAGGACAGCTGTCTGACCTTATGCTAGGACAAGTCATCTGCCCAAAGTACCTAGATCCTGGAAGTCCTGTAGTAGATGTTCACATCAATGGCACCATTATCCCCCACACCTTGATTGATCTGGGGGCAGCCATCAATGTGATGACCAGGGATACCATGCTTAAATTCAATCTTCAGGGTTCCTTGAGGAAGACCTCGACAGTACTGCAATTAGCAGATCTCTCCACCGTGACTCCCGAAGGGATTGTGGAGGATGTCTTGGTCTCTATTGATTCTTGGGAATACCCTGCAGACTTCCTGGTTCTGCAACCAAAGGCCAAGCTTACTGGATATCCTCTCATCTTGGGAAGGCCTTGGTTAGCTACTGCAGAGGCTTACATAAGTTGTCGGGCAGGAAACATGACCATCAAAAATGGTCCCATGTCCAAGCAGCTAGTCCTATACCCTCCTGCCCAACCTTCTTTAGAGCATGATTTGCCACTCTGGTTGGAGGAAGGAGAGGAATTCAAGGTGTACTCTGCACCTCTGTGCACCCTAGATACCACTAGAAGAGACCCTCCTACCGAGGATGATTTGATTGAGACCCTGATCCAGAATCCACCTTCCAGTGCACTATCTTTAGAGAAGTTGGTGCAGGATGCCCAAGCTAGCACCTTAGTGGACCTTTGTACAACCGACCCTGTCACTCCCAGAGTCAAAAGTGTGGAGTTCGGCCCTGAGAGAGCATTAAAGATCAGCTCCTCCCTATCTCCTTCCCAGGAGAAGGAGTTGTGTAGCCTATTGGCCAGCCACTTAGATGCCTTTGCTTGGAGCTATAAGGAGATGAAAGGAGTCCATCCCTCGGTCTGTACCCATCATATATACATCAAAGAGGATTGTAAACCAGTTAGGCAACCCCAGAGGAGAATGAATCCATCCCTTAAGGACATTGTCAAGGAAGAGTTGCAAAAACTGTTGGATGCCGGATTCATCTACCCCATCTCAGATAGTGAATGGGTGTCCCCTCTAGTGTTGGTTCCCAAGAAGAATGGGAAGTGGAGGATCTGTGTATATTACCGTGAGCTGAACAAAGCTACCAAGAAAGACCATTTCCCCCTACCTTTCATAGATCAAGTGTTGGATGGACTGGCAGGAAAGAAGTTCTTCTCTTTCCTGGATGGGTTTAGCGGGTACAATCAAATCCAAATCAGCCCGGAAGACCAAGATAAGACCACCTTCACTTGTCCTTGGGGTACCTTTGCCTACAGAGTCCTTCCCTTTGGGCTATTAAATGCTCCTGCTACTTTTCAGAGAGCTGTCTTGAGCATCTTCTCGGAATTGGTCCATGATGCAGTGGAAATATACATGGATGACTTTACTCCTTATGGGGCCAACTTCCAGGAAGCATTGTCCAACTTGGGAAAGGTCCTAACCAAGTGCACCGAGATGAACTTGTCCCTTAGTCCTGAAAAATGTGAATTCCTAATGACTGAGGGGACCGTGCTAGGCCATACTATTTCTTCCCAAGGATTGCAGGTGGATCCTAACAAAATTGCTCTCATCAAGAGGGTTCGACCTCCTCAAAAAGTAAGGGATGTCCGGAGTTTCTTGGGATTAGCAGGATACTACCGGAGATTCATTAAGGACTTCAGCAAGTTAGCCTCACCATTGTTTGGTCTGTTGGCAAAAGATGTGGAGTTTAAGTGGACTGACGATTGTCAGAGGAGTTTGAATGAGTTAAAGGACAAGTTGGTGTCAGCACCAATCTTGAGAGGTCCAAACTGGGCCCTACCTTTCCACATCCACACTGATGCCTCGAACAAAGCCATAGGTGCAGCCTTAGGAAAAGTTGAGCAAAATCTTCCATATGCCATTTACTTCGTTAGCAAAAACTTGTCCAAAGCAGAGCTGAATTACACTGTAACTGAGAAGGAATTCTTAGCTGTGGTCCATGCACTGAACAAGTTCCGACATTATATTACTGGTTACCAGACTTTTGTACATACTGACCATGCTTCTATTAGATATTTGATGAATAAACTAGATGTGAATGCTCGTATTATTAGATGGTTACTTTTATTGCAGCAGTTTGATCTAACCATTGTTGATAAACCAGGGAGAGAAAATGTTGTTGCTGACTTCTTGTCTAGATTGGATTTGTCTGCAGATGAAGATGGGACGGTGGATGACCAGATGCCTGATGAGCATCTATTTGCTATCTCAGTACTCTCTCCATGGTTTTCTGATATAGCAAACTACATTGTTTCAGCTCAGTTCCCTCCGCACCTCTCTTCAAAAGAGAAGAGAAAAATCATCAGAAAGAGTCCCTCATTTACATGGATTGGGGGCAATCTGTTCAAGCTTGTCCCCGATCAGATCTTAAGGCGTTGTGTAAGGGAAGAGGAAGTCTTTGACATCCTCCTCACCTGTCATGATGGGCCTTGTGGAGGACATTTTGCAGCAAAGAGAACTGCCTTCAAGATCCTGCAGGCAGGCTACTATTGGCCCACACTTCATCAAGATGTCAGAAGATATGTTAGCCAGTGTGACCAATGCCAAAGAATGGGGAAACCGACCCAAAGGGATGAGATGCCTCTCCAACCTCAAGTGACTCTTGAGCCATTTGAGAAGTGGGGCATGGACTTTGTGGGTCCAATCAATCCCTCTTCAAGGCAAAGATACTACATTATTGTGTGCACTGACTACCTGACGAAGTGGGCAGAGACCAAAGCAATCAAAGCAGCAACAGAAGAAAAAGTGGCTGAGTTCTTAAGAGAGAACATCTTCTATAAGTTTCGCTATCCAAGAGAGCTGGTTCCCGATCAAGGGAGCCAGTTCACCTCCCACCTGGTTGATGAACTCCTAGCTCACCACAAGATCAAGCATAGAACCTCCACTCCCTATCATCCTCAAGCAAATGGGCAGGTGGAGGTCACCAATAGAGCATTAGAAGGGATCTTGACTAAAGTGGTGAGCAGCAGCAGAAAGGACTGGGCAGATCGCCTGGTTGAAGCCACATGGGCTTACAACACCACTTGGAAGACCACCACCGGCTTCACACCTTATGAGCTGGTCTATGGGAAGAAAGCTTTGTTGTCCATTGAGTTTGAGTATAACACTTTGAGGATGGCAGCTCAGCTGGACCTAGATCTCAGCCATGCATAGCAAGAAAGGTTATTGCAGCTGAATGGACTGGATGAGCACCGCATGCAGGCCCTCCTTCACTCAGAAGTGGTTCAACTTCAGAGGAAGGTGTGGCATGACCAACATCTCCATGACAAGCAATTTCAGCCGGGAGATTGGGCTTTGTTGTATGATTCCAGATACAAAGATTTCAAGGGGAAGTTGAGAACCAGATGGCTAGGACCATATTCAGTGGAAAAGTGTCATGACAATGGATCTGTCCTCATTCGAACCATTGATGAGGAAGCCATTCCCATGCTTGTCAATGGGCATCGATTGAAGATCTACAGGAAGCCTCCCTCAAGACAAGAGTTCATCAAAACAATGGAGAAGGCAGTATTGGTCATAGAGAAGGGTCCTGCCCCTGCTTTGGGCACACCCTGAAGCATCTAAAAAAAAAAGAAAAATAAAGAAAAATAAATAATAAAGATCCTTGGGTGAAAACCTCTCTGAGGCACCCAAGGCAGGTGGTAGGGGTGAAAACCTCATTGAGGCGCCCCTGCTATCTTTCAAAAAAAAAAAAAAAAACAAAAAAGAGATGAAGATCCTTGAGTGAAAACCTCTCTGAGGCGCTTGAGGCAGGTGGTAGGGGTGAAAACCTCATTGAGGCGCCCCTACTATCTTTCAAAAAAAAAAAGAAAAAAAAAACAAAAAGAAAAGAAAAAAACAAAATCAATAAGTCATTATGTGAAATTTGCATGCAGATTGCAGGTGTTCTAAGGCGGAGAGGAAGCCTCTCAACTCAAAGCCAGAAGTCCTTATCATGCAGCCAAGACACCTCATCAGCACCTCCTCCAAGAATGCCTATGTTCTTCAAGGTATGTGCACTTTTATTATAAACTGAGCCTTCTACAGGAAGACACGGATTTTCTACAGGAAGGTGCAAGTTTCTACAGGAAGAGCTGCCTATCTACAGGACGCTCTGTACTTCTACAGGAAACTTCTTGTAGAAGCTCAGAACGAGCCAGAATGCGTTTCATGAGCAGATCTGATGACTACGGGTTGGTGTGGACGCATGCAAGCCTCTTTTGGGCCCATGCACGACGCTGATACCTTGCTGCACCATCCTCGTCACCATGCAACTAATATCCCTGCACCAGCAAACCAGATCAATGAGTTCTCGTGGAAAAATCAGTTGTCAGAGAAAAATGAACACCGAGAGCTCATACCATGTCCATGACGAGCATGAGAAGCTTCGGGAGCGCGATTAGCAGGTCATCTCCATTATCAAGTAGCATGCACCCAAGGAGGTGAGACTGTTGCAAGGCCCCCGCGGGAATCCTGTAGCAGTCAAACCTGCAGGAGTGGATGCCATTCATCGCCCAGCCATCTGCAAGCAACACGCGGGCGCATGCAACCAGAGCGTCCACCACAGCGCCAGCATCCTGTAACCACGAGCCTCCGGGACTGTGTAAGCCACATGCAACAGGTAGATCCGTTGTCCAAAAATCTAAAAATCATGTGCAGACGCACGCAGGTAAGTGTTCTAATCCTTCCTTCCATCAAATCGCATGAGTATTAATTTGATGTGTTTGCATGGCGTAGAAATGAATGGTTGAGCGGCCGTAAGGCCAGTTGACTGGCCACGTCGGCTAGTGAAGGGATAGTTAGATGATGGGGTGGCAGCCACGACAAAGGAAACACGCAGCACGCATGTGAAGATCAGTCCCGTCAACCAAGAAACGAGTTTAACCGAAAAGGGCGGCGGCAGATCTGTGGGAATGAATGCGGCAGCAAGTGAATGTGCAGGCGGATGATGGGCGACGTCACCCAACGGTCCGGCGGGGACAGCTCACCCTCCGCGCCACGAGCTGCGCCGATTCAAAATCTAATCGGCTAGATCGTGCGCGTATATCCATCCACCTCCACTTCAGAACTTGAGTAACTCTTCTGAATACCTCTGCATGTTGATACGCCAAGCTTTCGGCCGACTGAACACCAGTGAAGCGCATCTCAACCGCAGTCCAATTGCAGTCCTCCCTGAAGTTTGCACACTGCTCCTACAGGAACAGTTCCTACAGGAACAGTTTCTACAGGAACGCAGTCCTACAGGGCGCAGTCTTCTACAGGAACGCGGGTGTTCACGAAAAAAGGTGGCCGAGTAACGAGGTAACACTGGACCTCTCATGCAATTGCTCATTTAAGGTGGTAGGATTGTCAGTTACCGTTAGGGTAAAGGAGAGAGTATACCAATTGTTGTCTGTGTGCCCATACTGCAATTCTACAGGATTGTTGCGTGGTTATACTGTGTTGTAAAAGTTTTGTGGGTTATACGCATTGTTCTGCACTCCGTCACCGAAACTAAACTGTCTTCCACCATCACCACCTCCGGTTAAGAAAATTGTGCATCATGCCGGGTGGATTTATCAGGCGAGAACCCACAGATTCCACCAGATTAAGGAGAAATCCAGCGGTGGTAGATCTCTTTACCAGGGCACGATGGATGCCTTTTTGTGATAAGCTACAGGGCTACGATGATGAAGTAGCCGAGGAATTCTTGCAGGCATTGAAGCCTAAATCCCAGACACTGGCCACGGTAAGCTTCAGAGGTCTCAGCCTCCAACTCACCCCAGAGCATATAAGTCGAATCACAGAACTACCCATGGGTCTGCCGTGGGATAAAGAAGAGAGGAAGCAGAGCCAGCAAGCAAAGAAGGAGTTCTTCCCACCTGAAGAAGCATTCACAGAGGACAAAAATGGGGTGAAAAGGACAAGCCTGTTGCCACCATGGAACGAAGTCAGTTTGCAAATTATGAAATATATCACCTGTGAGGGTCGTTACAGCATCGTATATGCGTATCACTTCAGGCTGCTCAATGAACTAAGACACCAGATTGACCTCCTTGCAGCACAGAGGCTGAGCATTCCTTACTTTTTACTGCAGTCCTTGATGGAGTGCTCTACAAAGCTCAAGGACGGAATCCCTGATCAGATAGCCCATCATGGGTTGATAAAATTGCTTGTGGAGGATGCTCTCCACTCATATAAAGTCCCCCTCGCATGGGAATCATTTAGGAACTTAACAAGAGAAGGGGACATAAAAATGTTGCTTGAAGAAACGGGGTCCTCTAGTGGTGAAGAAGAAGAGCCTGTAGCTAAGAGTAAGAAAGGGAAAAGCAAAAAGGTCCCGACTCCAACACAGAAGAAAGAACGAAAGGAGAAGGAGGAGGGAAAGGATGACAGAGCAAAAGAGGACACCCCCATCCTGTCAGCAAGGGAAAAGAGGTTGAAAAGCAGGGAAGTTAAAACTGAGGTGGTCCCTGCCAGCCCAAGCACCTCGTCAGCTCCCGCAGTCAAAACCAAAAGCAAAATCCATGCAGCCAAGCAAGAAAAGGTGGCGAGAGTTGAGTCTACAGGAATGCAAAAACTGGCTTCTACAGGAAGCCCGGAAACACAAACACAGGCTTCTACAGGAAGCCCGAAAACACAAAAACAGGCTTCTACAGGAAGCCCGAAAACAAAGACAAAGGCTTCTACAGGAAGCCCGAAGATCAGTAAGGAGCAGGCTTCTACAGGAAGCCCAAGAGCAACGACCAAGGCTTCTACAGGAAGCCCAAAAATCATTGGAAAATAGGCTTCTACAGGAGGCCCAAAAACGGAGAAAGAGGCTTCTACAGGAAGCCTGAAAGTGCAACCACAGGCTTCTACAGGAAGCCTGAAGACAGAGACAGGGGCTTCTACAAGAAGCCCGAGATTGGAAAGAGGGGCTTCTACAAGAGGTCCGAAGGTCATTGAGAAACAGCCTCCTATAGAGAGTCCGAAGACAAAGAAAGAATCTTCTACAAGAGGCCCGGAAGCGGGCAAAGCAGGGTCTTCCACATGAAGCCCGAAATCTAAAAAGGAGGGGCCCTCTACAAGGAGCTCCGAGAAAGCAAAACGCAAGAAAGAGAAGGCTGGAATTCTCGAAAAGGAGGCAGCAGTGGCACTGGCTGCCCTCAGCACACCTCCAAAACCGAAAGAGAAAAGGGAGAGGGAGACCCCTCTACCACCTGAAGCCAGGAGAAGCAAGAGGATGACCATGGGCAAGCCACAACCTCCACCCAGCAGCCAAACCACTTCAGGGGATGTCCCTACTTCACCCAGTGCAAGGACCCCCTCTAAAACATCAGCCACCCCCGAAAAGGGGAGCCCAAAAATAACTTCCTGGACACGAAAGATAGGCCAGTCGCCTTCCGAAGCCCGGCTCAAGGAAATAGAAAAGGGGAAGGAAGCATCACCCTCATCACCACTAGGGGCAGAGAAGGTAGGGCCATCAAAAGCAGAAAAGAAAGAGCCTATTCCGGTCCCGAGTCCTCGGCCAAGGACAAGGAGCAGGAGCAAGATTGCTCAGGGATGAGCAAATGGTTCAGCTGGGGGGTGATGATGAGCCCCAATTTTGGTACAATTTGGGCTCATTTTGGCCTATTCTACTTGCTCAAACCATTCATTTTTTATTGCTTATGCATGGATTTGTTAGTTTATTCATGTTTTTTGTAGGAAGAAGTGTAGGCACTCTCTCTACGTGACTAATGCATTATGATTCCAGGTTTTGGCATTAAAAGGGAGCAAAAGACAACGAAAAAGGAGATAAGGAGACAACGAGGTGGCACTGCGGGTTTTTAGGAGAGGATTTCCACGGTCTAGGGACATCCCTCGTGATTTCCACCAAGAACTCCGAGCTCTAATCCATCTCCCCTCCGAGCTTAGAAGCAGCCAGCTGTTCTACAGGAACAGCAGTTATAAACTGCTCTACAGGAACAGCAGTTATGACCGTCCTACAGGATCAGCAGTTAAACTCTAGTTGGATAGCCGAGCTCCTAAAATCAAGGACACTTGTTGGATCATCGTTTTTGTATAAGTATAGAGGCCTTAGCCTTAGATAGGTTGTTGAAACTCTCGTATTGCTATTGTAATTTTGGAGCACAGCTCAGTTTTCGTTCCTTTTTGTAAGCCAATTTGGCATGATATCAGATTATGAATAAAGAAGGAAGATTCTGATCTAGTTCTAAGTTTTCTTAAGGAGACTATAGCTCTCAGGTTAGGGCCCAACCTGAGAGCCATAGATCCCCTCTGCTGTAGTGTTGTTTCCATTTCATTTCAGCACTTTGAGCTTTTCATTTGCACATGCAATTCGAATTACAGGTTGTTGAGTTGGTCTTTTTCATGAGTTAGATAGGAGTTGCTTATGGTGAATTTGTTTCCACTTGCTTAGTGTAGCAGAGGATAGATATAATCGATTGGAGCTCCAACAAAAAGGTTGTTAAGGCTCACCGCCGTCTCATCTGGGATTGGAGTGAAGTCCATGACTAACCACCAAAAATATGCGTTTCTTTATTCCATGATTGTTGCAAACACAGTCACGTTATGTTAGATGCTTCCACATGATTCACACCAGCACCACACTCCCTTACCACAGCTTCATGCACATTCTCCTTCGCGTTTAGATTGTTGCTCATTGAATTTACAAGCACAGGTAGTTTAGGTTAATGCATTTTTGGTTGAGTGACAGTCATAAGCATTTGTTTCACTTACACTGTTCTCTCTCGTTCCATCACTTCGTCCTCCATCTTGATCATGCATGCAGACATATCTTTGAACCCTGCTCCACTCTGTTATCTCCCAAAGTCTTTCACTTCTCACGTACTTCCATTCTCTAGCCCCTTTCGTTGACATAGCCCTTTACCTTCCAACCTACTCCCTACACTCACTTCCCATCCCATTCTTTCACTTCTACAGCCATCACCAGCCTCATTCCTACCTTACACATCTCCCCCTACCATTCCATTACTCCTCCATCACTCCAAACACTCATGGTAGGTCATCCTGTAGCCATTTGTAGACATCCTGTAGAAAACAGAGTATCCTGTAGGATCCTCTGCAGGCATCCTGTAGGAGGCCACTCTCTCGGTTGCTGAGCATCTGAATGCGAGGAACCTCTGTGGATGGATGCTAAGGATCCCTAGGGACCTCTCCTAGCCTCCCCAACCTGTCCCACGCTTTCCTTCCTTCTCCATCCCATCTGCACAACCAAACCCTAGTTAGCACAAGATCGCAATCATTCCACACACTTAAAGGAAAAATACAAAAACATAACTTTCATGATGCAAGTAGTTTTGATCCATGCATTTTCATTTATTAGAGGTAATGACAACATTGGTAGAAGTTGCATTTACATTCCTTGCATTGTAGAGGTCAGACTAGTTAAATTAGGGTTTCCTAGGTTTACATGCTTTGATTTGCTTTCAGTTCATTTTTGTCAAGTAAAGTAGCTTTCCTTTGAGATTAGCTTTCGTCCATCAATTAGCAAGCTTCTTTTAAGAGCCTATAGAAGTTGGCTTCAGCCCTAGCGGACTTGTGCCAGCCGACCAAGTGACAGCTATGACAAGAGCTAGTACTTGTGCATATAGCACCGTCGCTTCCAAGTTTGTACGAACTACCGGGTTGATAAAATGAGAGACAGGAAGCCCCAGGAGTTGTAGCATTATTGCTACAATACTGGAGCTCACCAGTAGGTACCCAATATTGCAGAAGTTTCAAGATATATTTCTTGAGGACATTTCAGAGTTTCCACCTCAGAGGGAGGTAGAATGTTCTATTGAGTTAGTCCAAGGGGTGGATGCAGCATCAAAAGCACCTTACAAGATGAGAACACCTGAGTTGGTAAAGTTGAAGTTGCAGCTAAAGGAAATGTTGGACAAAGGATACATCTAACCCAATGGATCACCTTAGGGTGGACCAGTGTTGTTCGTAAAGAAGAATGATGGTACTCTTACATTGTGCATTGATTACAGGTAGCTGAATAAGGTAACGATCAAGAATAGGTACCCTTTGCCAAGGATTGACGATTTGTTTGATCAACTAAAAGGAGAAGCAGTGTTCTCTAAGATCGACTTGAGATTGGGATACCATCAGGTATGCATAAAGGAAGAGGATATATTCAAGAATGCATTCAGGACCATGTATGGATATTATGAGTTTGTTGTTGTTCCATTCAATTTGACTAATGCTCCAGCTACATTCATGTGTTTGATGAATAGCGTGTTGTATCTTTATTTGGAAAATTTTGGTATCATATTCATTGACGACATACTAGTATATTCTAAGAATGAGGAGGAACATGTCAAACATTTAGGAGCAGTGTTGAGATTTCTAAGAGAGCGTCAGTTGTATGCTAAACTTAGTAAGTGCGGCTTCTTTCAGACTGAGGTACACTAGTTGGGACATGTTATCTCTATGTAAGGCATAGTAGTAGACCCAGAAAAGATAAGGGCCATCGTGGAA
Organism: Pinus tabuliformis; assembly: GCA_031772625.1. Taxonomy (NCBI): domain Eukaryota; kingdom Viridiplantae; phylum Streptophyta; class Pinopsida; order Pinales; family Pinaceae; genus Pinus; species Pinus tabuliformis. The sequence continues at coordinate 9,667,481 of CM062808.1, forward strand.
TGGGCATCTCCTAAAAATGTAGATGAGGTGAGATCATTTATGGGATTGACAGGTTACTACAACTGTTTCATCATGAACTTCTCACACATTGCATATTCTATCACATCATTGTAGTGGAAAGGTAATAATTTTGAATGGATGGTGGAACACGAAGATAGTTTTAAGTATCTTAAGTAGTTGTTGACACATGCACCAGTGCTAAGGAATTCAGATCTAGACCAGGAGTTTGTTGTGTGTATAGATGCTTGCAAGAGGGTACGTGGTGGATTTCTCATGCAAAAATGATAGGTAGTGAGCTATGGGTTACAAAATCTGAATGGGCATGATAAGGACTATCCAATGCATGATATTGAGCTAGTAATGATTATACATGCATTGAATATGTGGAGACATTATCTTCTAGGAAGGAGGTTTACATTGATGAGCGATCATAGTGGGTTGGAGTATTCGTCTGACCAACCAAGTCTAAATGCCAAATAAGCTAGATGGTTGGCTACCCTTAGTGATTTTGACTTTGAGATTAGATACACCAAAGGGAAGGAGAACTAGGTTGCAAATTCTCTTAGCAGGAAGGTGCAGGTAAATCATATAACAACTATAATTCTTATGGGACAAAGTTATAAGATAAGATTTTGCAGGTAGGTTAGCGAGATGAAAAATACATAGAGATCATGCATAGGTTACAATAGAGCATAGGTAGAGGTGTAGGTATAGGTGAAGGTATAGGTATAGGGGATGAAGATGAAAATTATCATCTCACGGTAGATGGATTGGTCAGGTTCCGAGACAGGATCTATTTGTTGAATCACAGTGAGTTCAAGAAGCTTATCTTGAGCAAGGTAGCTTACTTAATTTTTGTAAAGACTACATATTCAGCTAGTGAGGTAGCACATGTTTTCATCAGATATATAGTGAGACTACATGGTGTTCCAAAGAAGATTGTGTCGAATAAGGATGCAAAGTTCACTTTCAAATTTTGGAAGGAAATATTTGCATGCTCAAGCACAGAGTTGGCCTTTAGAACAAGTTATCATCCACAAACAGATGGACAGACAGAGAGGGTCAACATGATCTTGGAAGATATGTTGCAGATGTATGTGATATACCAGTATAGGAAATGGGAAGAGTATCTACCATTGGTTGAGTTCACATACAACAATGGTTATCAGGAGTCATTGAGGATGAGTCCTTTCAAGGCTTTGTATAGGCAAAGTTGTAACAATCCCATCAACTGGAGTGATCCAGTTGTTATCACTCAGGTTGTTCCCTTTGACTCCTAAGGGAATACAGCCGAGGTAACCACAAACCAATCTTTGGACTGCAGGTCCTAGCCTACCTGCAGTCAGAGAGGGCTCTCTCTTTAGGATTTAGCTTTGTTTAAGGGATGATTTTAGGCTAGATATGATGCACATTGGTTTTGTTTGAGTTTGGTGGGATGGTTGATCTATTCAAGCAGAGTTGGCATGCAAAGTGTAAGAAGTTCAAACCATTGGGCATGGAGTCCATAAATGTGAACTGAAGGGTGTTCTTTCTTTGGCAAGAGAGGGGAATATGGAGCAGGATAACTACACATGGCACAATGATTAATGCTGGAACAAGGATGAAATGGATGTCAAGGGTTGAGAGGCAGTTAAGGGTCTCTCATCCAGCCAAAGAGGGAAAGTGGATGAAGACTAAAATAGGAGCAATGAAGATTTTCCTAGACAACATTCATATAATGAAGGAAATAACTTAAACATGTTCAATTAAGTATGCGTATTCATCACTAATTCAGAGGAAAACATAGAAAGGTTACAAGAATTGAGCACAGAGGGCATGAAAGCCAGTTCTGAACTATTCCTTCTTCTTGCAACTTAGATTATCATATATAGATGATACAGATACATATAAACTGATAAATAGAGGGAGGAAAGACTTATTGGACCATGAGCGAGAATGAGAATTCCATATCAAGATCTTCAGCCATTAAGAGCACAACCAGCCATTTCAGATGCAAACATTCCAGCAATCTTTGATTACAGAGGTTCTTAAACTTACAAGGCAAATCCGGAAAGAGGAAATCAACCAACCAACCCTTTTCACAATACAGAGGGTGGTATAAATAGAGAAAATATCTAACAAATATCTACAACAGCAAATCTGATGGAAGATCTGGAGAAATGAATGCCTCTAACCTAACACTTATTGAAATAAATGCTAAAAATATCTCTATCAGCTGTGCTGGAAGCAACAACCACAAGAATGAATTAATAAGGGTCCTTTGCTGCAATGCGCTGGAAATTTTCCATAACTGTGCCTTGAATACTGAAGCGCTGCCCATATGTGTCTTCATACACTGCTTCTGCAATATCTGGGCCTAAAAACACTTGAACTGCCTCTTTTAGGCGGTTCCGCTGCCTTAAGCGGCCTTAAAGCTCATAACTGCGATCTGGTGAGCCTTTATGGCTCAAAACTGCCTTATTGACTTTGATGGGGGGCCTTTATTATTCATCTGCGCAGGCTTTAAGTCATTTCCTGCAAAACACTTTAACTGATACTCTTTAATTGTTGATCGGGGCTTTTCCCACTGTTGATACACTTTGCTGCTTCAAAATCGCCCCTTTATGGCCACTTATGGCGAGATTTGACTGCTGCAATACCTTATGTGGCTCTCTGTGGGCTTCTGGAGGGCCATCGGCACTTGGCTGAACAAAACATTGCCAAAACTGAAGAAATCCTACAAAATGGCAGAAGATCTGCACAAACATGACTGCTGGGGCAAAAATCTTGCTTTTCGGAGCCGAACTGGGCAGGAGCGATGAACAATGGGCCGAGAATGATCAATCTTCCTTTGCTGATAAGGCGGGCGCGGGCGCCGACTGATAACATGAAGAAATGGCCCTTTTCCCTCATAAAGCAAAAATGCCTCTTAAACGCAGAATTTCATGAAAAATGGGCGGGGAGCGATTACCGTAGCTTGGATTGGATCTGGGCCATTGGATCTAGCGCGGGCAGATCCAACGGCCAGGATCTAATCGCAATATCGCATCGGGGCTAACCATCGGGGGTAGGCCTTATACATATATATGGGAACAACGAAAGAGCGATTGCCGATATCGCATCGGCGATCGGCTATCGGGGAGGAATGGGCGATGCGATAACATAAATGGGTGGAGCGATGTGATGAGGCATGGACCGTCGATCTTGGGCGCGTGAATGGATGGCCGCGATTAACTCGGCGTGTCGGCGATCGGCGGGGACGGGGGCATAAAACATATGGCACATATCATTGCGACTGCCGACTGCCGATGCGAAATCACAATCGGCGATCAGTAAACCTTCCATGGGGCTTGCATATATATAAAGGGGCCAACATATAATAGCTGCGACCTCTGACAACGATATCGCGTTGGAGGGAGGGGCATATGAATTCAGAGAAGGGTTTTTGCATGAAAGGGAAGCTTAATGAAATCGGAGGCATACTTAATGGATCAGAGATGGACTTCTCCGATCGGAAGAGGGTTCAAGTGCATCGGAAGGGGTTATTGGGGATCAGAGGGGGATTTTTAAGGCTTTGGAAGAAAATCTAATACTTCGGAAGGGGTCCAAAAGTATGAAAGAGGGTTTTGAGCCTTGAAAAAGGTAAAAACATGGATAATGGAGGGTTTTTATAAGTGAAAGGAGGGATTTTATGCATAGGAAGGAGTCCTAATGCATTGGGAGATGGTTTGATGAGCGAAATGAGGGCTCTTACTAAGTTTCAGGCAAACTTAGTAATTCCCAAGGCATACTTATTGTTATTTTTCAACCAGAGGGAGGGGATATGTACATAGAGGATATTTATCTATATTTTAGTAGGGGGAGGGGAAATAGATAGGGATTTACATAATAAGTTAGAGGTTAATATGAAAATAGTGAAGAAAGTGCTAAGTATAGTAAACTTAGGCTTTAAAAAGGGGAGAAAATATTTAAATGGAGCAATCTAGGAGTATTGAGCAGATCCCAATATCCTTTGGGAAATTAGTGAGTGAATTGGGGGAAAGGAAGTAGGGGGAGTTAGACATGCCTCGCTTGAGCTGCCCAAATTAAAAACTACCTTATACTTGTGATCTGAATAGATTTTACAGTTGAGAACATAAAATGGATCACAATTCATTACTCTGCCACCACAAAACTACCTACCCAGCCTACTTACCTAGCATTTTATCTTCTTTTTGGTTTGGGTGCACTTGAACTTGCAAACCTAGCTTTTCAATTTTTCTTTTTGCTGTCCTCTTATCTAAAATGACCCTTATTTCTTCCAGGGGCTCATATTAAGCTGATGAGCACCCTTGCTTCTCTACCTATCTACAAATCTGCCAAGATTAAATAGTTTGGACAGATGCTTATTCTCTATATTCTAAAACATGAAATTTAAACCTAGGGAAGCCAAGATTAAACTGTTTGGCCTTCCCTTAACTGAAACAAAATTATTTCAAAAATGGCATGACTCATCAAATATGGAACTTTTGCAGCATGGAAAAGATGAACATATTTGGCACTTCCATTGTCAATCATGAAAAATGACACCTATCGCAATAGAAGGCTAACACCAATGAACATGGTACTTATTGGACTAAACATGTTGGCAAACATGGTGCAGGAAATGCAGGTTATAAAGAAGAAGTGAATTGTAGCACAGGATAGACAGAAGAGTTATGTAGATCAACAAAGGGTGTTCAAAGAGTTTTAGACTGGGGAGCATGTGCATTTTCACATCAAGCCCAAGACAAGCTCTTTTAGGATTGGTTCATGTGCCAAGTTGGCACCATGGTATTGTAGGCCTTTTGAGATCCTTGAGAGGATTGGACTAGTGGCATATTGACTTGCACTACCCCCAAAAATGAATGTCCATGATGTTTTCCATTCATTGCTTAAGAAGTATATAAAGGATGTTGATTATGTTATTACTTGGTTTGTATTGCAGGTGGAGCAAGAAGGAGAGTTCCAGCTATAGCCTTAGTGAATACCACAATGAAAAAATCTCATGATCAGGAACATATCCATAGAGAAATTTAAAGTGCAGTGGAAGCACGTTGGGACTGAATAAGGTACATGGAATATGGCAGATCAAATCCCAGCCCTATACCCTTCATTATTTCTGGTTGAGGCAAGGTAGTTTTGGTTTGATGTTGGTTTATGTTTGGCATATGTTTTTATGATGTTTTTATATTGTATATGTATATGTATATGGATGTAAATAATTCCATGAGCTAAGTTATAAAGCGACAATAAGTAGTATGGTTATTATCTTGTCATGTTGTCATGATGTTTTTCTTTTGAACAAGTTCTTCATTGTAAATACTACAATGAGCTAAGTTATAAAGCTCCATAGGCAGTATGTTTTCTTTTCAATGGTTTTTTTTTATGTCATGGTGTGGTTTAACAACAAGGACGGTGTTCCCCAAGGGGGCATTTTGTGACATTCCTGGTGAAAATTTCATGTAATAAAAGTTAATAAAAGGAAAATAAGACCATGGTTAAGGGACACTTATTCCAAGCTGAATGTTCGAAAAATATATCCTAGTGGGCATCGCTGCATGTGTGTTTTGGCTAAGGAAAATTGACGAAAGCTAAGGAAAAGGCCTTAAAAGGAAAAAAGGAATTTTGGCACATTTATTTATGAAAATAAAAGAAAATAGGCGAAAAGTAAGTTGAAAGGTTACAGGTTGCATGTGAGGAGGAAATTGAAGGAAAATAATGGAAAATGAATAAAATAGAGGCCTCATGCATAAAAAGGCTTCCGAGGATCAATTCATGGCTGTGGTCAAGTTCAAGTTTGGATCTCTCTCATAGTTCTCTCTCTCTCTCTCTCTCTCACTCTCTTGGTCACTTAGAGTTTTCTTGGAGCACTCTAGTTGGAGTAAAGGAAATGGAAACCAAGGAAAGGAAAGGAAAATTAAGCAAGGATCAAGAAAAGGAAAGCAAGTTGAAGAAGCTTCAGTAGGAATATTTGCAAGTAACCTTTTTTATGTGTGAATTCCTAGTTGGTTTGGGACATGCATGGATTTTCATGTTCGTGTATGGTTCTCTTGTAGTCAGTGGAATGGTATTTGTTGTGTGTGGAGCATGATTGTTCAGAGGTCTTTGTTTCATCCAGATGTATAACCTAGGATGTTTGTACACCCTTCCACACGAGAGGGTGTGGGGGGGACTTGTCCCCCCCGCAGGGGGTTCGGGGGGGCTGATCCCCCCTAGCTGGGGGGTTCAGGGGCCAGCGGTCCCCCGGTGGGGGCTCGGGGGTAGTGCCCCTGAAGCTAAAAACAGATGTAAGATTGCCTTGTAAAAGTATAGTAATTTCTAGTCAATCTGGTCCGTTCATTACATGGATGATCTGACAGTAGAACTTATGTTTAGTTTAGGGTTCTTTGCCCTAGAAGGCAACCCCTCTCTTTGTATGAGGGAATTGTATTTGAGGCTGTGTAATAGATGTGTATTCTGTGAGTGAGAAACAGAGAGGTGAGACTGTGAGAGAAAACAGAGGATATTACAACGGATCTGCTGTAGGTTGTGTCTCTTCATTTTGCTGGATAATAGAAAGGAATGACTAGTTGTTCGGGGTGGACGTAGACCAAACTGGGTGAACCACATATATCTGTGTCTCTCTTGTTTTATGCATTTTCTGTGTTTATAATTCTACAATATTTTATGTGTTCCATTGCTCCGTAATATATAATTTTCTAACAACTGGTATCAAAGCCGAAGGTCTATTTGGCTGATAAACTCACAGGAGAGAAGGGTTCCTTGTTCGAGTGGGAGCAATGGCGGAAGATGGTAAGTTTAGGGTCAAGAAATTTAACGGCCAAAACTTCTCACTGTGGAAGATGCAGATGTAAGATTATCTGTATCAGAAAGATCTATACCTACCATTGGACGAAAAAGCAAAGATGCTGATGGGTAGGAAAGATGAAGAATGGAATCTTCTCGATAGAAAGGCACTTGGAACAATACGATTGTGCCTTGCAGCGTCGGTCACCTTCAACATTTCTAAGGAAACAACGACAAAGGGTTTGATTAAGGTGTTGGAGAAACTATATGAAAAACCCTCGGCCTCAAACAAGGTATTTCTTATGAAACGATTATTTAATATGAAGATGTCAGAAGGTGGATCTGTTGCAGATCATTTAAATGTTTTTAATACCGTTACAAGTCAGTTATGTTCTGTAGGGGTAAACTTTGATGATGAAGTTAGAGCTCTGTTATTCTTGTGCTCATTGCCAGAAAGTTGGAATGGTTTAGTAATGGCCATTAGTAACTCTGTGTCTGAATCTAGTACTTTAAAGTTTGATGATGTTGTGAGTGCTATCCTTAGCGAGGAAATGTTACGGAAAAGCTCTGGTGAGACATTGGGAAATGCTTTGAGTGCAGAGTCTAGAGGAAGAAAAATGGAAAAAGGAAAGAGCTCAGGATATCACAGTAAATCAAGGAAAGGTAGATCCAAGACCAGATCGGGGATCGTGTGCTGGAAATGTGGAAAGAAAGGACACCTAAAGAAAGACTGTAGATCTCGGAAGGGAAACGAAGGAGATTCACAGCAAGAAAAAAATCATGAAGCAAATGTAACAGGTGAGGTGTTACAAGATGCTTTGATTCTTTCTTTCGAAAATATTACTGATTCGTGGGTGGTAGATTCAGGGGCCTCATTCCATGCCACACCCGATAAGAAATACTTTCATGACTATGTTCAAGGAGATTTTGGACAAGTTCGTTTGGGTGATGATAAACCCTGTAAAATTCTTGGAATGGGTAAGGTTCTTGTAAAATGGAAGAATGGAAACCAATGGCTACTAAAGGAGGTAAGGCATTTTCCAGACCTAAAGAAAAATATGATTTCAACAGGGCGGTTAGGTGGTGAAGGTTGTGTGACAACTTTCACAGATAAAGCTTGGAAGGTCACCAAAGGAGCCCTGGTAATAACAAAAGGTGAAAAGGTTCGTATATTGTATTTATGCAATGGTATTTCTAACACTGTTAATGCTTTAACTTCCAAAGGAGCAGATGCAGCATTATGGCATCATAGGCTCAGACACATGAGTGAAAAGGGGATGAAGATTCTTCACTCAAGGAATTTGTTTCCGGGTTTGAAGAATGTTGATTTGGACTTCTGTGAGAATTGCATTATGGAAAACAGAAGAGAGTCAGATTTCTCAGAGTTGGGAAAGAAAAGAAGAATGAAAGATTAGAGCTTGTGAATACAGATGTATGGGGACCTGCTCAGGTATCATCTCTCATTGGCTCTCGTTATTATGTTACTTTTATTGATGATGCAACTAGAAAAACTTGGATTTATTGTATTAAGAATAAATCTGATGTATTTGATACTTTCAAGAAATGGAAAGCTTTGGTTGAGATTGAGACAGGAAAGAAATTGAAGTGTCTTACATCAGACAATGGAGGTGAATATTGCAACAAAGAGTTTGATAGGTACTATTCAGAGCATGGAATTCGCAGACAGAAGACAGTTCAAAGAACACCACAAGAAAATGGTGTTTCAGAAAGGATGAACAGAACAATCATGGAGTGTGCAAGATGCATGAGATTGCATGCAAGATTGCCTTTACAGTTTTGGGCAGATGATGTAGATACTACTATTTATCTAATAAACAGAGGGCCTTCAAGTTCCTTGGATGGTGGTGTTTTGGAGGAAGCATGGACAGGTAAAATGGTAAACTACTATTTTTTAAATCCTTTTGGTTGTGAGGATTTTGTCCATATTGATAAAGAAAATAGAACAAAGCTTGAGGCAAAGTCAAAGAAATGTACCTTTATTGGATATGGTGTTAATGATTTTGGTTATCACTTATATGATTATGAAAATCACAAAATAATTAGGATAAGAGATGTAACATTCAATGAAAAGGTCTTGTATAAGAATCAGTTGCAAGAAAAGAAACAGGAAAAAGAAAACAAGGAATACACAGTTCTTGATGAAATCACTGAAAAAGTAAAGGTGCCTAAAAATAATAATAATCAACAAATACAACAGCAGCAACAGGCACCCCAAACACGTGAAAGTGGTGTTAAAAGATCTACCAGGATAAGTAGACCCCCTGAACTATACTCTCCTTCATTATATTATTTATTGTTGACCGATTCCGGTGAACCCGAATGTTATAAAGAAGCAATGCAGGTTGAAAGCACGAAGAAGTGGGAGGTAGCCATGGAAGAAGAGATGGACTCCTTAATGCATAACCAAACTTGGGACTTAGTCAGGTTGCCTACAGGTAAAACTACATTGCAGAATGAATGGGTTTACAGGCTAAAGGAAGAAGATGGAGGAAAACAAAGGTACAAATCTAGACTTGTGGTGAAGGGGTTTGCACAGAAGAAAGGTATTGATTTTGATGAAATATTTTCTCCTGTTGTTAAAATGACTTCAATCAGAACTATTTTAAGTCTAGTGGTAGTTGAAGATTTGCATCTTGAGCAGTTAGATGTAAAGACAACCTTTCTCCATGGGGATTTGGAGGAAGAGATATATATGCAGCAGCCACAAGGATATGAAGTGAAAGGGAAGGAGAAACTAGTGTGCAAGTTGAAGAAGAGCTTGTATGGCTTAAAACAGGCTCCAAGGCAGTGGTATCTAAAATTTGACAAGTTTATGTCTGAACAAGGTTATACTAGATGTCACTGTGATCATTGTGTTTATCTGAAAAAGCAAAATAATGGAAGCTATATTCTATTGTTATTGTATGTAGATGACATGCTTGTTGCAGGATCTAACATGTAGGAAATAAATGTGCTCAAAAGAAAATTATCAAATTCATTTGCAATGAAGGATTTGGGAGCTGTAAAACAAATCCTTAGTATGAGAATAACTAGAGATAGGAAAGATCGCAAATTAACATTGTCTCAGAATGAGTACATACAAAAGGTGTTGAAAAGATTTAACATGCACAATGCAAAACCAGTTAGACACCTTTTGCTAGCCATTTCAAAACTAGTAAGGAAATGTGCCCAAAGACCCAAGAAGACATGGATTATATGTCTAAAGTTCCATATGCATCAGCAGTTGGAAGCTTAATGTATGCAATGGTCTGCACAAGGCCTGATATTTCACATGCAGTGGGAGTTGTAAGAAAGTACATGAACAATCTAGGAAAGGAACATTGGATGGCATTGAAATGGATTCTAAGATATTTGAAAGGTGCCACAAATCAAGCATTATGCTTTGGTGGTTCAAACATTTCCCTACAGGGATATCTTGATGCAGATATGGCATGTGACAGAGATAACAGGAGGAGCACTACAGGATATGTATTTACTATTGGTGGAACAGCTATTAGTTGGGTTTCAAAAATCCAAAGTGTTGTTGCACTTTCAACAACAGAAGCAGAGTATGTTGATACTACAGAGGCTAGTAAAGAAATGATTTGGTTACAAAGGTTTATGGGTGAATTGGGTAAGGAGCATGATATGGGCACGTTATACAGTGATAGCCAAAGTGCCATTCATCTTGCAAATAACTCATCATTTCATTCCAATACTAAACACATACAACTCAAGTACCATTTCATACGATCAGTGTTGGAAGATGGAGAGTTGAAGCTGAAAAAGATACACACTAGCCAGAATCCTGCAGATATGCTAACAAAAGTTGTAACCAGGGAGAAACTGAGAACATACTCAGTTTCAATTGGTCTTCAAGGATGACGATGAAGATGAGAAATAGCCAGGTCCAAAGAGGAGTCATTGTCCAACAAATGAAGCGGCGGTGGAGTTGCTACAATCATTCTCTAAGTGGGAGATTGTTGTGTGTGGAGCATGATTGTTCAGAGGTCTTTTTTTCAGCTGGATGTATAATCTAGGAAGTTTATACACCCTTCCACATGGGGGGGTGCGGGGGGGGCTTGTCCCCCCCGCGGGGGTCTGGGGGGGCCGATCCCCCCCCGGCTGGGGAGTTTGGCAGCCAGTGGTCCCCCGACGGGGGCTCGGGGCAGCGCCCCCGAAGCTAAAAACTGATGTAAGATTGCCTTGTAAAAGTATAGTAATTTCTAGTCAATCTAGGCCATTCATTAGGTGAATGATCTGACGGTATAACTTATGTTTAGTTTAGGGTTTTTTCCCTAGAAGGCAACCCATCTCTTTGTATGAGGGCATTGTATTTGAGGCTGTGTAATAAATGTGTATTATGTGAGCGAGAAACAGAGAGGTGAGACTGTGAGAGAAAACAGAGGATATTACAACGAATCTATTGTAGGTTGTGTCTCTTCATTTTGTTGGATAATAGAAAGGAAGGACTGGCTTTTCGGGGTGGATGTAGCCCAAACTAGGTGAACCATGTATACCTGTGTCTCTCTTGTTTTATGTGTTTTTTGTGTTTATATTTATACAATATTTTATGTGTTTCATTGCCCCATAATATATAATTTTCTAACAGTATTGTCAGTTTATGACAATGGATTTCAGCCCAGCCTAGCCTAGCCTTTTTCTGGATGCCATGGTATGGTGGGATGTTTATTTTGCTTTTGGAACTTTGGAATTGCCAGATGGATTTCAGAATTTGGTGTGGAGGTGGTCTCAAGGTTCATTCCCAAAGGCATAGGAATCCCTTGACCAGTTTTGGTGGGATACACTGTAAATCCCAAACGAGTAGTCTCGATTTAGGGCCTAGTGATCCAGGTTTGGAATGCGGTAAAGTTTGAAAGACAAGGAGGAAAAAAATTTCTCAAGAATAGTGATGGATTCAGGATGGAATTCCAAGTTCTGTTTGGTTATGATCGTAGTTGTTAGGGTCTTATAGTTTATAGGATCAAATGATGATTGAAAATTTTCTTTATATATTTCAATTTGTAAATAATATTGCATACTGCAAATGATTTCCAAAAAAATATATATAAATCAAAATCAAAATAAAAAAGGAGGGTATATATATATAAATTAGAAAAGGAAAAAGATATGAAAAATGAACCCCGGAGAAAAGAAAAAATGTGAAAGTGATGCCAATTGAAGTGCCACTGATAGTAAAATAATTTTGAAGAATAAATTCATGAAATTGTGTGCAGCTTGTTCAAAATGCCACAATACTTCTTCTTGCTTGAAACATATTGTTTAATCATGTTCAAGAAAATTTCAATTTATGTCAATTATATTAGAATGAATAACTTATCCAAACAGTGTAATCTTGGCTAAGATTAGATTAGGTAGATTAGGCAAATAAATTAATCCAATAGTATAATAAGGATTAATGAAATTGGTAGATTAGTTCTTTTGTTTGAATATATTTTTTTAGTCCTTTAAAATGGAAAACTAAATGAGGGTTTTCACTCCTAAATGCACCCTAATTGGTTTTAGTTAGATTAGCTTAGAGGAAACTGGAACTTATCTTAAGGAAGGTTATATGTAATTTTGTTGTTTGGTAAAAGTTCGAACCATATTGTATAAAAATACATGCATGTTATATGACGTTTTATCATTGGCGATAAATCATGCACATGTTCACACTATCGATCATGATTCCCTTTCCATCTGACGACCCCTAGGGCTTTTCGACCCCCCCCCCCCCCCCGCCCACCAACCATGTTTCCCTTTACTGGGGGGGATCCGAAAAGGCAGTTTCCTCGTCAAGCCCCTCTGCTACATGACCTTCCCACATGTTTTCACACCCTCACCACCCTCCAAAAACCACTCAGCCCTCATTCAATTTCCTACCAACGGTCCTGAGGATACATCCACCTATCACTTTTCGCCACGTCAACTAGTCATTATACTATTCCATTACTACATCGTCTCATTACGATCTTCCATTTGCAGATCTATAAAGCCTCGCTCTCTTCCTCAATCACACTCATTCCTCAATTTTATACTACCACAATGTTATCGATCCCTTCTTTCTATTTCCTATTGACTATTACTCATAGAGGAATTTCCTTCAATCTCTCTTCCCTCACAATTAACAGTCGTCCTCTACAATTTTATCTATTATCCTCTCCAATTTCGTCTTGTTGTCACGATGGATCCCAAAACGAAGATTGAAGCCACTGTGGTAAACTCAATTCTCTCTCCCTCTATGGATTTAGACCGCATTCCCTTAGCTGAGAGAGATTATAAAATCTCTTAAACATAGTGTGAATTTGACCTCTTCGAATTACACTACTAGTTTCGTGACACCTATCTTGACTAGTACGATGAGATTGGCCTCTAGAAATCTAGACTACCCCCATTTGTCTTTCCCCAATCCTACTATTTCCCTAAATTCTTCCTCAAGTGTCATGCCTCTTATCTCTCAAGTAAAAGAGTTATCATCTCCCCTAATGGTGAAATAATTTTCACCATTACCCTTGAAAATATAAACCAGATGTTTCAAGTCCCACATAGTGAATCCCTGACTCCCTTTTCAATTGATGTCCTTAAATAAATTTATCAAAAGATCATTTTTCCTGAGAGAGCCAAGGTTTTTGAAGTCTTCCTGCCAAAAGATTCTCAATTACCCAAGAAAAATCCCCCTTATCCCTCTTCTATTTCCCCCCAAAGAACCATACAAATCATATCTGTCTCGTCTTGCTTACTTGGGTACTTCTCAGGTGAATGGGTAGATGAGCTTATTTTAGGCTTTATATCCACCCTTTCCAAAGAATAGGGAATGATAGTCATATTTGACTATTGTCACTTTCTTGTAGATGTTTTTAACTAAAGGAATGTTCATATATTCTTCCATTCTTATGAACATGTTTATTTTCTTCCAGACAGACAAGTTTCTGTTTGCAGTTCAGAAACTCAATCATTAGGGTGAATCTCAGTCCATAATCTATTGGACCTCAATTATCAGAAGACATTCACAGGAGTACAGTTTCAAATATTTTATAGATCAGTTTGTATATCCAACAACTTGTATACTGAGTGGCCAACAAATTCGCAGGATCAATGAGGACATTCAAAAGGTGTTCCATCTCAGTGAGCAGGTGTAGACAGGAGATTGGTATTTATACCAATCATTTATAGAGATCAGGGTCTATGGCTCTGAGATTCCACCCTATAAACTGCCAAAGAAACTTCCTATGAGGATAATTTCCTTGGAGTACATCAAGAAAATAATCCAATCAGACAACATTCACTTTGTGGTAGTTAAGAAGAAGTCCTAATTCTAAATTAAAACAAGGATAGGCCCATTTATCTGTAAAAATAGAGCAGCAGGAGAGGATGCATACATCCTACTGAAACAAATGAATTTTCTCCTTAGATTTAGATGGTCTTGTGACCCCTTTGGGGTAAATTTTAAGCTAAAGTTGGAACAAAATACGACCCCTTATGGACACACCCAGAGACCAGAAATTGAGAAGTGCATGAATCAACAAGATTGGGTAGAGAATACATTGTAGGAGACCGAAGAATAGGTGTTGTCTAGAACCGCCTCAGAGACTCTTATTCCTAGAGAGAAGATAGAGAAAAGACCAAGAGAGGAGGACTCCCCTTCAATCATGAAAGTCTCAACCAAAGAATTCAAGATCTATTCAAAGAAGACAAGGACAAGTCCCAAGGTAGATTTCCCACCATTGGAGGAAACACAGGGTACTATTGTGTTTTATGTCCTGGTTGAAGTTTGGTAGAAGCACCATTGATTATCCATCATATTCAACCACTAAAGAGAATCCATCTACAACACCTCATGCACCAAAGTCATCTACATAACAGAGGTGGTTGGATATATTTCAGAGATATAGAGAAATTAAGAAGAGGAATGAAGCCCTCCACAATAACATTTATGCTCAATTCAAGAAGAAGTCTTCCTCAATTCAACACAGGCTCAGTTCGGCCTATGACACAAAGAAAGGGAGAATGCATATGGAATTCTTACAGGCACGGGTTGCTCAACCTAAATCAACATCTTATTTCAAGTAGGCTACATTTGAGTTTGAGGCGAAGGATGTCCATTCTTTGGATTAAATGGAAATGGACATGCAAATAGGAGAAATGGTTTATTCAACCTTCACACAGACTTCCCTTACTACTTCTAAACTGCAGCTATCTTTGAGCAATGTTCAATCACGACTCAAACAGGAGAAAAATTATTCTCTAGCCAAAGACAACATAATTAAATATTTAGAGGAAATGGTGGTCAAAGCAGGTTTTTATCCCGATAATTCGAAGTCCATGGAAGAAATTATCAAGAAGAAAAATGTTGACATAGCATCCCTGAGGAAGCATTTGAAGTTGCCTATGACTGAAGATCACCATGAAAATGAGTTAGGAGAAACAAAGATACATAAAGAAGAAATATTGAAACTACTGGTGGAACATGTTAGAGACTAGATTTGTCTCAGACTGAAAAGACAAGGTTCTAGGTCCACATCAAACCACGCTCAGCCTTGTAGCTAGCCCTACGAGGACAGGAGAGGGCTCTATCCGGGTCAATCTCGGCAAAAGGTAATCAATGAGCTCAAGATGAAAAAATTGGCAATTGATCATAGGCTAGGTATGAAGTACAAGGAGTTTGAGGTTGATTTTTGAGGTTTTTGTTGAATCAAAGGGAAAGGCAATTTTGGGTGTGGGGATGAGACACAGCTTTTGCAGAGGTCTACTTGGGGCAAGGTAGGCGATCGTAATGATGTTTTCAAAGAGAATGAATGGGTAGATCTGACTGGTGAGAAGATAAGGAGAGAAATAAGTTTTCAAGGATTCTCCTTAAACAGATGAAAACATGGAAAATCAAACAAATTCAAAGGCAGAGCATAACAATCTATGAATTCTACCTTAACACTTCATTTGTTCAATTGTAGAAGATGAGAGCACTTCATTTATTCAATTGCAGAAGATGAGAGAAGGAAAATGATACACATAACAACTTAAAATTACTGAAAGAAGCACACCATCAACACATAAAGCCACATGGATCCCAAATAGTGCTGCAAAACCCTAGTCTTTCCTTTGCCAAAAATGTAGAAGTGAATGTACAATAGAGTGTCAAGCTTTTCCCAAGAGTCCAACCCTGAAAATGGATTAGAAATTACATAATATAGGCAAGCCAACCTCTTCCCTTGCCTCTAGGGGTCGAGCTCATCATTCTAGGATCTGTTTCAACCAATTCTAAACAAAGCACTAAAATCTAGGCAGTCAAAACAACTTGCCTCTATAAGGTAGGAAACTGATTCATTCTTTAAATTTTCAATCTTTGGTGAATGAATCTTCTAGAAAAAGTAACTAAGTGTCAAAATTACATCATTTTCAATCAATTACATCAATATAAGTCAAAAATTACATCACAAAGCAAAACTAGTCAAGTTGGCCGAATTTCTAAGCTGAAAGATGAAAAATTGGGCAAAAAACCTATATGCGTTGCGCTGATTTCTATATGCGCTGCGTTAATTTGCTTCTGATTTTTAGGCACTTGCTGAAGTCCAAATTGAGCCCAAGTTGGCTTGTTGTAGAGCCCTACCTATCTAATTTCCAACCCAAATGGAATTTTCCAATTTGGTGTCCGTTTGCCCCTCCAAAAGTGCATTCTCCCAAGACTGCTTCCTGTGTGTCAAAATAGGGGCAGTGAGGTCATTTTTTGCATGTTTTTTGACCCTTTGGGGACCCATAACTCACCCAAATTTCTTGTCAAAGTGCCAAATTCATGATTTCTCATGACAAATCCAAAACTACAAGCCATTTGAAATTTGGAACTCCCAATCCTATGCGGAGAAAAAGCCTATTTTTTGTGCCAAAAATTTCAAAATTGACAAAAGTTTCTCCAAATTTCTTGAAATTTGGGCTGAAGGTTCCTCATCAAGTACCATGCTCAGCCAGAGAGGCTTCGGCCAAGACTTGGAGCTGATCATGTGTTTTGTGCCTCCTCAGTACCCTCCTGGTGTATGCAGTTTCAGTTGTAGAGTCATTGTCTTGGTCATATGATGTATCGGTGCCCGCCTCCATGGTGTTGAAAGTATATGCAAATTGTATGTTTGATTTGTTGAAAATGAGAAATGAGAAATGAGAACTTGGTATCTTTATCTCCAATTTCCAACTATGTGCCAAAGGGAAAAGACTGCGGGATAAATAGGACAGCGGGAAAAAAGGACTGTAACCAAGTGAAATTTTCCCTTTTAAAACTTCAGATTTGTCAAATGTGGAGACAATGGGACAGTCACTTGATTGTTTGGGGTTTAGGGATTTTACAAATGAGATGGGGAAATAGGAATGATAGGGAATGATGTGACTTAGGGATAGGAAAAAGGGGCTTAGGAGTGAATGACCTTTGCTACCAAGGGAAAATAGTGAAATGAGGGGCTGTTGGGATAGATTCAGTTAAGGAAATATGGGATGGTTTGGGAGTTTATGTATAGGGTTAGGGTTTGAGATATTGAATAGGTTAAGGAGTTTTTATAGGGGTAAGGGATAAGGAGTTTAGGGATTGTAGTGTAGGATTGATAAGGGAGATTGATGAGGGGATTTGGAAATGAGGAACAAAGGGAAATGGGGAAAAGAAAAAACCTTGGTGACAAAACTGTTTTCAAAACCTACAACAATTTTCTTATTGGCAAAGGGAGGCTTTCAAAGTCTTGTTTTGACAGCCATTATCCATGAATCCACCACATTCACCATCAAAAAAAAAGCAAAAGCAATGGAGGTGAGCCTACCTGGCAAATTGATGTGAAGATTGGGCGATTTGATGAGTTTTCAAACCATTTTCGGGCTTAAGTCTGTAGGCGCCGCACTCATTACCCATTGTGCCGCGCAAGCTATATGCGTCGCGCTGGTTCAAATATACACTGGTTGGAAATGTTGTGTGCGCCGCGCAAGGTATATGCGCCGCGCAGGCTGTTATATGCACCGCGCAAGTGAAAGTTGAACCGATCTCCTCCAAAATGCAAAAATTCGACTTGGAATGACTTTCTCCACCCTTGGCATGCACAATGACTTAAAAATTCATTGAAAAACCTTTATAAAGACACCAATTTGATTTTTTCCTCTTCCATAACCCAATTTGTTATGTTTTGGAATTGACACTTTTTCAAGATTAATAGAATTTTGACCTTTTTGTTTCCTCCTTAAATTCGGTTGAAATAATGATTTTCTTTGACAATTTTTTGCAGGGATAGATGTGATATGATCTAGCAAAGGAGACCAGGGCTGCGCCTGGACAATTCAAGAACTAAAATTTTTGAAAAAATTTTACAAAAACAAAATGTCGACTTATCTTCAAAATAGAGTTTTGAAGAGAAGTCATAATCTATCTGTATGACGATAAAAATATTTAAGATAATAACTTATCAAGGACCTCCCTCTCGCCTGCTAGCTTTACTAAACTTTGTCAAAGACCAAATTGACTTAAACCTAGACCTAATGACAACAAAAAATTTTATGACCTAGAAATTGAAACAGGACTGCAAATGACTTTTCAAGACTTGATTTTTATGAACAGACCTGAGCCAGCAGTGCCAAGCATGAGGGGAATGGGTGACACAAGACCTTCCATCAGATTTATGGCATGCTCGTAACGAAATGCAACTGATTGAAAATGATGGGACACCTAAACATGAAATGCAAAAAAGAGTATTGATCTCTGACGGAGGGATGACCAGACCGACTCTAATAGAACAGAGTGCACAGATTAAGGAAATGGAGGCAGAAATGGATAAGTTGATCAAAGAGAAAGAATAGAGTTCTCAACATGTTGTGGTTCCTCTTGATGCAGTGCCTATTTCATCAATACTTCAAATATGTTTTCTTAAAACAACTACAATAGCAGGAACATCCTCTTCTACAACACCTCCTTCTTCAATTGTTGATGATTCAATCAAGTTGGCTCAGTCAATGGAAAACATGTCGATACAGGGAGAAGAAATTAAAAATTTGAGAGAAGATGTAAAATTCCTATAGGACCAAAACACCAAATATGAGAATTGTCTGCTGAAAGAGTTGCACAAATCCCAGACACTTTCCCAATGATTGCAGCAGATGGAAAAGGAAACTGTTATGGGTAATACCATAACCCAGGACAAAGAGAACATTTGGAAACAAATAAATGAACATATTATAGATATTTGGCCATCTATTCAAATTTCATTTGAGCAACAGGAATTAATTGACAGATCTAATGAAGCTATTGAAGAAATCAAAGTACATTTGGGTGATAAACCCAATGAAGCTACATAGGTCATCAAGTTCCTAAATTCTAAAAAAAAACAAGGACTAGAAGAACTGGATATTGAGGATGGAACTAAAACCATATTAGAGGTAAAAAAAGGTGCCGACTAAGAGAAATTTGATGAGGCAGCTAGAAGAAAAGTGTCAAGTTTTGGACATTGGTGTATAGAGTTTCTTCAACAAGATGGAAGCTCTTTACAAAAAAGGACTTCCTAGTTTATTAGTAATAAATGATAAGCTCAAAACATGGTGAGATTACAGTCATAAATTGTTGACCAAGGCTAAAGACAATTCTAAATTTATAGGAGGAAGAATTAGCATGACAGGAAAAGCATTCTTAGAACCATTGGAATATGATTTGGATATTCAATATGAAATCAAGCATATATTTATTTCCAAACCAACGTTTGCCAAATACATTGAAGTGGATGAGGTCTACAAGAAGTTACTCAAGACATCTATTCCTAGTGAACAACGTTGGGATAAATTATGCGAGTTATTGGAGTAAGCATATGACTTGGTTGTACAACTCAGCATCAAGAGCACAACAGAATTTGAAAAGATAGATATTCAGCAATTCCACAAATCGAGTGCCAGCACTTCAGATAGTTCCAATTTTCCTAAATTTTTGTAACAGTTAGATAGATTTAGTTTAGGAATTCCCAAATACATCCTAGTCAGTTTTGACAGGATATTTTTTAAACAACTTATAATTACTTCTCTTTTTGAAGTATCAAGGGTTGATTTTTGTATTACATAAAGATTTGTACTATTTTCATTTGATGGGCTGATCAATAATAAAAATAAAATTCTTCACAGGATTCATTTGTTGGACTATTTGGTGAAGTGCTTCTCTCACTGTCTACATGTTTATTCCTTTGTTTCCATTCTTATGTTTTCTTAAATGTGAATTATTGTACAGAAAGTTGATGAACATAATTCGTTGAAAAATACACTAATTCTAGTTGTGGATAATTTAAATATTTTCTTCTAATATCATGTTAAAGAATTCTTAATTTCTCTTTAACTTGAAATGAAATTGTATCTTTTCTACTATCCCATTTCATTTAAATATAAACAATCAAGTTAGTTGAACTACCTTGCCCTGCAAAACTCCTTTAAAAATATGAAACAAATCCACGTTAAGTTGTGGTCTCCATAGCCCAATGGAAATTTTGCACATTTAATCAACCAAGCCTATTTTAAAATCAAACTTTGATCTCTCATAACTAGCCTAATATCTAAATAAAACAAAGTTAAATATGATAAAGGGATCCCATTATGAAGCTAGCAAGGATAGATATCATCTTCTAAAGCAGTTTTATGGTTACCTTTGTGATTTTCTTCTGCAACCTCGGAAAATTATAGAGTGTTAACATTCTGGTGACCATACTGGGGACTTAAAACAATCGTTCATTTCATTAACTTCCCTAGTTTATAAAACTTTATTTCAGGAAGAGTAATGATCAAAATTTTAGAAATAAAGGATTAGAGGTTGTTTTTCACATTTATGATTTGACTCAAAAAAGAATTCACAACAGATCTCATCATGATCAAGAACCTCCCGAAATTTTAGATGATCCTGAAAAGTTATTAAGGAAAAGAAGTTTAGCTAAAAGTCAAGGAAGTAATAGTCCCATTTCTAGGGAAAATTCTCTTCCAAAAAATTTTGTTACCATACATGAAATTCAGTTTGACTTACCATTTGAACACAATCAATTTAGGACCAAATCTGAAAGTTTTGTTGATCAAACAATAATTGATAAATCTATTCTCCATCCTTACAAATCTGTAGAACCATCTATTGGACATAATTTTGATCAACAAGCCCTCTAGAACTTTGACAAATTACAAGATCTTGTATCAGCCCTTGATAAAGCTGTACATCAAGCACATATTCAGCAATTTGTTGAAATTTCTTCCCTCAGTATTGCAACATCATCCTATTCTTCCCAATCTATTCATCCTACATCAATAGGCCATGTTAACCCTTGAGGTAGAGGGATGCTATTTTTAGCAGAAATGTCCCCTGTTTTAGCTTTGACGGCCACATCTCCTCTTGCTCCACTTTGGCCATAAGTCGTGTTGGCCCTAAGGTGTTGATCCAAACATATCAAAAATGGATCCAAGAACTCTCTAAGTCTCTAAAAATCATTGAAAAGATCAAAATAATCACAAGAGAAAATCCTCCAAAAGGCGGAAAAACACTATTGGGAAACGAAAGCATAGAGAAAACAGTGAAAAAACGGGGCAGTAGAAGTTTGAACGAAATATTTTCCTATGTACTTTGCATATTTTCATTATTTAACGAAATACAACGAAACAACGTTGATACAATCAAACCTAGACCTGAAGAGGTTTGGGAATGAAAATACATGATATTTGAAGTCTATCATGAGCCATTTTTTAATGTATTTCCAATGTTTTAAAGTATTTCTAAAGAAACAAGGGGACAGGCCATTTGCGACATGTGACAGTGATTGGGAACAGAACTGATAGCTCTATTATGGCTTTGTTCATATTTTTTAACAGTCAATAGGTGAACTGAAATAACAGAATATATGGTTGTAAGGGGAAAAAAAACAGCCCAACGCAGCCAAACCAATACAAATGGTCATGGAGCATCACTAGCATGAGCAAGCTACCTGACAACATGGCAAAATTCCCAGAATATGGTTACTCTACTATTAGAAAAAGAGACCTCCAAAGTCATGTGTTTCTAGTCATGGCATCAAGTTGCTAAAAAGACAGAGAGGATAGATTAAGACCTCTCGAGCCTTAGAGGGTTCGAGAGCATTGTAAAAAGCCTATAAATGACTTAAAGCTAGAAGTATCATGGGTTCAAATTTTGGAGACTGTGAAGACTCTGCTCCTCTCAGTGTCTCATCTTCATTCTAGTAATACAAGCTTCTTTTGTTGTTACATGTTCAACTCCCATTTTTCTCCTCTGTTCTAAGCTTGCACTTGAATAGGTCATTCATGTTTTCTTCTGTGTCTAATGCCAGATAACTGTCATCTTATCACTACATTGATAAATTATATTTGTAAGCTTCATTTGCTTTCCGTAGCTAGCCATTCATATGTGTTTATATATGCATTTGCTGGTACAGTCAGTATTCTCCATCTATCCATTGAATCTATAAACTATTGAGCATTAGTGGT
Organism: Pinus tabuliformis; assembly: GCA_031772625.1. Classification (NCBI taxonomy): domain Eukaryota; kingdom Viridiplantae; phylum Streptophyta; class Pinopsida; order Pinales; family Pinaceae; genus Pinus; species Pinus tabuliformis. Next base: position 9,689,729 of record CM062808.1, read on the forward strand.
TGAAAGCCTTGTCAAACTGAGGGTGTTCATGCATGTTTTGAGTGAAAATAGAGTTGAAACAGTCATCTGACTTGATCCAAACCCCAATCCATTCCAATAGTTCAGAGAACAATATTGAAGATTTATATGTTTCTAGGCATCTCCGAGCTACAACCTAGGAGAAATTCCTGGAGTGATAACATAATTAGTGCCATTTTCGGGGAGAGGATACTGAAGCTCAGCTTCCCTATGAGATGACACAGATCCAGCTTTGATGATAGACAAATTTTAGGAACTTTTTTGGTTGTAATCATCTATCTAGCGACTCTGCTGGAGGACGAACCTCTTGGCGACTCCACTTCATAGTTTTGCCTCAGTTTGTGAGGCATACTTGGAGAAATCCTCAGAAGCCACAAGCTGACCCAGTATCTGACCCTGAAAATATCATCAAAGAAAGGAAGGCATTGCAGAAAGGAGCATCAGGTTCAGGTAGCTCTAAACAATATTCTATATCTCCTCAAGAGAATCCTGTAATAAAACAAATACATGTTGAGAGTATAGCATCTAATACTAGCAGTGAAGAAAAAATCTCAGAGACTCATAGAGCTCCTTATTCTTTAGATTCTCCTTTTGTTGCAAGCCCAAAGGAAACCTCTCCTCCTATCCACCATACGCCTTTAGTCCTATCAGTCACTCCTCAACCCCATGTCATTCAGATTTCCAGTACCCTTATAGCCACCACAGCTATGGCAGGACCACAAGCACCTACCAAAATGGAAAGAATCATAGCTGCTAGCTATGGACCTCTAGTACTACCCACTCCTTTGAATGCCATGCCTACTGGAGAATATCAGAAGTATAGACCCAAGTTCACTGGGATTGAAGGTGTTACAGCTGAGGAACATCTTGAATCACTATATCTATGTTGATAACCTGGACATTAGTGAAGATGATGTATGGATGAGAGTCTCTGTCCAAAGTCTAGATGGAGAGGGTAGAAAATGGTTCAGAGAACTGACCCCAAGGTCTATAGAAGATATTAAGGCATTAGATGATGCATTCCTAAAGCATTGGGGGGATAAGAAGGATCTACTCTACTACCACACCAAGTTTGGGAACTTAAAGAGAGAAAATGGTAAACCGTTTTCTGATTTTAATAAGAGGTTTAACTGTATGTACAACAAGATACTAGCTAAAGTAAAACCCACCACTACCTCTACAAAACTCACCTATGTCAGTGCCTTTGATTCTGACTTATGTCTACTATTGAGGGAGATGTGTTGTGCTACCTTCGCTGATATGTAGGATGCAACCTTGGAAGTAGAATCAAACATCATGGCTATAGATAATCTCAAGGGAAATGTTGATAGAAGGAGACAAAGCGGCGAATCTTCATCATCTTTAGATCTTAAGATAGATATAATGACCAAGACGATAGAGTCATTAGCCTCTGAAATATCCAAATTAAAGGTTGAGCAACACCTTGGGAAAGGAAGAGTTCCTAATCCCTTTGCTCCTAGAAATCCAAATCTATATAGAAGAGCTAATGAGTAGTTGCAAATTCTACAAAGAAGCAAAGATGCCAATGAAGACCAAAGGGTGAAGACCCCTTTCCAAAATGTAGTCATGGAAGAAGGGTAGTTTGAATAAGATGATGAGATCCATTTTCTGGAAGACAAAGGCAGTGCCTCCTTTTTGACCTCAGCTGCCTATGAAAAGTCATTATTCAATGACCAGATTAGCCAAGAATGGGATGGTGAAGCTGTTCTGCAAATTGTTGATCAACACAGATATGATCTGAGGTCGAAGATAAATAATGCCAAGGGAAATTCTATTCAGAGAGTTGTTGTCCCTGCTATACAGCAAGCTAAAAAGTAGAAATGACTAGCACTTGATCCCATCATCCTCAAAGGTCCAGCTCATGAGGTAAGAGGGCTTGACAAGTCTCCTTCTCATTTCATTTTTGAATTAAAAATTTAGAAGCTAAGCATACCTATACCTCTGATTGAACTAGTGAAGAATGAGTCCTTCAAGAGATCTATCCTCGAGGCCCTTGAGCCTAAAGCCATCCAAGCCTCCACTGACTGTGTAAATCTACAAGATGAAAGACCAGCTATTGTTCTCAGACCAATGATTGAAAATTGTGATGATAGCTCCCCATCATTCTATGTATCTTTGACTATTCATTACAAAATCCTTCACAACTGCCTTCTAGACACAGGAGCCAGCCATAATCTAATGCCCAAGGCTGTCATGGATGAGTTGGGTCTTGACATTACCAAGTGTTATCACAACCTATTTTCTTTTGACTCTAGAAAAGTGAAATGTTTGGGATTAATCAAGGACCTAGCCATCACCTTGTCTCAGCTGCCCATGAAGAGCATGATGATGGATATTGTGGTAGCAGATGTACCCCCCAAGTTTCGCATGTTGCTCTCGAGAGGTTGGATCAAGAGATTGAGTGGAACAATGAAAAATGATCTGTCCTATGCTTCTGTCCTAGTTTTTGGAGGTCAAAGTAGGAGATTATACAGGGAAGCTCAGTTGTCTTATATAATCAGTGATGAAAGGAATCCCACTAATCATCCCATCTATGTTGTTGACACTGATTTTGGAGCCTATATTCTTTAGATTGAAGAATCCCATTTTTCCTCCATGCATCTTAAGAAACCAGTTTTCCAGATCACAGAGGAAGAAGGCCCACAAATTTGGGACATGTTCTTTGATGGAGCTTGCTATAAGGAAGCTGCAGGGGAAGGTGTATTCCTTGTGTCCCGCACACAAGAATTCATTCATTTATCTTTCAAGTTAACTTTTCAAGTCACAAATAACATGGCAGAGTATGAAGCCTTGATATTGGGCTTAAACATTGCTAAAGAAATGGGCATCAAAGGTCTGAAGGTGTTTGGAGATGCAGACCTTATCATTCAGCAGGTCAACAAAACTTTCCAAGCAAAGCATCCAAGGCTGAAAGCATATAGGGATGAGGTATGGAAGCTCAAGGACTCTTTTAATATTTTCAGCATTTCTTACATCCCAAGAATGAAGAACCAACTTGTTGATTCCATTGTTGTGTATGCTAGCACGTGTATTCCTCCTTTGCCTCCTAAATCGACTTATGAAGTTTAGGTGAAATATAGACCATCTCTACCTCACAATGTCAAATACTAGAAAGTTTTTGAAGATGATGATGAAATTAATAGGTTTTTACAAGTCGTTGATGAATTTTCTGAAATGCACATCGACCAAGAAAACAAAACCATTTAAGAATGAAACTAGTCCAAGCTAAAGGACGAGATTAGTCAGGAAAACATTGTTCAGCTACCTAGTAACCATATACCCAAAGGATTGGTGCCCCTAGAGAATTTGTTTGATCATAATGATGTACCTTATAAGTCTGCCAAAAAATAAAATGAGTCTATTTTTCATAAACATAATATAGGGAGTCCAGCCCATCCCAAGTACATAAATATGTCCACTCACTTATGTTGAAAACTGTGCAACAAAAACGATAAATTTAGAAAGTGTTAAAAATAAAACTGCTAAAAAATAGCACTACTAAAAATAACAGTTTGGCCACTGAGCATTTTGGCCACCTTGGGTGACAGGTGAAACTACTAAAAATAACATCTTCTAAAAATAGCATTTTTGGGTCCCTTCCTATTTATAATAGTCCCTGGTCTATCTATAGGAAGTAAATTCAAATTTGGTCTTACCAGTAGTTTGGAATATTAATTAATTAATTCTCCATGAGTCAATTAGTTAAGGAAAAGCAAACTTGAAGTCTTTGTGAGAACATGCAATTATTTCTCCACTAATTTGGGAATGTGTCCTTGATTTGCTCCATTGATTGAGGAATTAAGGATGAGTTCTATATTGAGAGGATTAGTTGAATTAGTTTAACTTAGTCAAGTTCACTTAGATTAATTTAACAAGTTGTTAAATTAATGAGATATAGTTTGTTGATGCTTGCATGCATGTGACAACTATTATTTTAAGATAATTGTGTATTCACTCATGGATAACTAATGCATGTCAGTTTTTTCAGAGACCCAATTGAGATTAGATGTGTGACAGTGTACTATCAAATGCTAGGATATTTCTAGTGAGTATTACTTGCATGGGCAAGGAAATAGGAGCTTGGACATGAGGTGCCGCCTTTATATACAAGGCTAGGTAGTCCATGAGCTTCATCATCAGAGTGCAAAGAGAGCATGATAGCTTTTGAGCGGATTCTTTTTGTATGTTGTTGAGGATTTCCACTTGACTGATAATACAAAGATGGGGTTTTAGGCTGGTGCTTTTCCCTGATAAATTCTTCTGTGTTGTGTGATTGATTTCTTTTTATCAGTTATATGTGTTCATGCTTGATGTTTCTCATGGTTGATTATCTTCCGCAAAGTTTATGGTAGATGTAGATCTAGTATTATGCTTTAGTACATTTCATATATCAGTTTGATTTGTAGGTGAAATTTCTACATGATATCAGTGAGCTAACTAATTTGTAGAGAAAATTCTACATGGTATTAGAGCTAGCTGATTTGTAGAAAAATTCTACATGGTATCAAAGCACAGGTGATCAATGAAGAACAATATACAAGAAGGAATTCGAAGTTTATTATTCGGGATATAGATCTCAAGTTCTTGTCACATCTATTTCACCAATGGCATTCTATGGTTTGAGGCTTGAGTATGCCCTTGATGGAAACTCAAAATATATAGCTTGGAAGGATCGCATAGAGGCAGTATTGGAAGATAACAGCCTTAAGGACTTCATTGATCAAGAAGTCCCTAAGCCTATTGATGCTACTCAACTGGCGAAATGGAAGAAGTGTGTGGCTAGAGCTAGGATAATTCTCTTGGAGGGAGTGCGAGATCACATTGTCTCGAGCCTCCATGTGAAGGAGACTCCATTTGCAATGTGGAAAACATTGAAAGATTTATATCAGAATAGCAGTGATCAGAGGAAGCTGGCATTGAAGGACAAACTTTGAAAGATCAAGTGTGAAAAGGATGAGATGATCTCTATGTATCTGACCAAGCTCATCACATGCAACGATGAGCTTGCAAGTATAGGGGTCGTGACAGTTGATAATGATATGGTGAGTCTAGCACTTCTTGGCCTTCCTAAGAGCTGGCATAACTACAAGGACTCAATTAATGGAAGGGAGAAACTGCAAAATTGGGAACGACTATGGTCGGATTTGATGCAGGAGGAGATAAGATGGAGCACCAAAGATGGTGCTTCATCCATGGAGGATGAGGAGAACCGTGCCTTAGCGAGTAACGCAAAGAAGGGGAAGGAGAAGGTTTCTCTTTCCTAATCCAGTTCTTCCAATGGTGGGAAGAAGGTTGACAAATTGAAAGTGCGATTCTTTCGTTGTCATGAGGTGGGCCATTATGCTGTAAATTGTCCACAGAGGAAATCTAAGAAGGGATCTGGGGAAGGATCTGAACGTGAGGCACTTGCTTCACAGTTTGAGTTGGATTTCACACTCTTCACATGCATGGTTTCATCCATGGTGGGAAGTGGTTGGTTTCTTGACAGTGGAGCTACATTCCACATGACCGGCGATAAGAGTTTGTTCAGTACTTTGGAGGAGAAAGATCTCCAGATACTCATAACAATGGGTAATGATGAGAGGTATAGTGTCTCAGATGTAGGCACGGTTATTTTTAAGAGGGAGAATGGAGTTCGCCTTACCTTGACCGATGTCAAGCATGTACCAGGACTGAAGAGAAACTTGGTGTCAATCGCGATGCTGGAAGACAGAGGCTATGATGTAGTCTTCGATAAGGGAAATGTTTTCCTTAGACACATCATCATTAGACAAGTGAAGCATATTGGTTCATGGGTCAAGACCCTGTATGCTATTAAGGTTCAAGATGCATGCAAAGTCTTAAGTAGTAAGGCAACTAATGGAGACTTGGTGGTTGAGAGGGAAGGTATGTTACCTCTCAACATGCAATGCCAAAAGAAGTCTCAAACGATTGTGGAGGAGCCACGATTGGTGCAACATCTTTAGGAGGTTGTGGAGCAGCCACAACAAGGGAAGTTGAGTGGAGATCGAGTAGAGACATCTACTCATGTAGAGACCTCCAGTTGGGGGAAACTTTGAGCCAGGTGGGCAGAGGGATCACATGAAACCATACCTCCAGGTAGGAGGTGGGGTGATATAGAGTGATCGTCCCAAGAAGGAGGGGCAGGATCCTTGAGGTACCCAACCTCTTGGATGAGACCTTGCTATGGGAGCCCTGATGTGGAGTAGCAAGAACTAACTGATTGGGTAGAGACAGATGTGGATGGAGTGGTAGAGGGAGCTACAGTTCAGGGAATCCCAAGACAACGTAGAGCGTGCAGGTTGCAACAATGCGAGAGGTACAAGTGTGCTTCATAGTGCAGGGTAGCACAGAGAAGGGTGCAATGGTGCGATATGCATGGAGATGTTGCAGTACCGCAGAGGTCAGAGAGGGAAAACTTGTCAGCAGCAGGTAGAGCTTCAGCATCAGAGTATGTTTTTAGCACAACAGAAAGGTCAGTTGGGAGTTTTCTTGTTCCAAGTGTTGCTGGAGCAACTGCACTTGGTAGATGTGTTGCATGCATAACATTCCAAAGTTGCAGGGTCGGGTTCGAGAGGAAGCCTTTCTTATTGAGAGGGAGTTTTGAAAAGTGTGCAACAAGAAATGCTAAATTTAGAAAGTGCTAAAATAGAACTGCTAAAAAATAGCACTTCTAAAAATCGCAGTTTGGCCAATGAGCATTTTGGCCACCTTAGGTGAGATGTGAAACTGCTAAAAGTAGAATCTTCTAAAAATAGCATTTCTGGGTCCCTTCCTATTTATAGTAGTCCTTGGTCTATCAATAGGAAGTAAATTCAAATTTGGTCTTATCAGCAGTTTGGAATATCAATTAATTAATTATCCATGAGTTAATTAGTTAAGGAAAAGCAAACTTGAAGTCCTTGTGAGAACATGCAATTATTTCTCCACTAATTGGGGAATGTGTCCTTGATTTGCTCCACTGACTAAGGAATTAAGGATGAGTTCTATATTGAGAGGATCAATTGACTTAGTTTAACTTAGTCAAGTTCAGTTACATTAATTTAACAAATTGTTAAATTAATGAGATATAGTTTCTTGATGCTTGCATACATGTGACAACTATTATTTTCAAATAATTGTGTATTTACTCATGGATAACTGATGAATGTCAGTTCTGTTAGAGACCCAGTTGAGATCAGATTTGGGACAATATACTATCAAATGCTAGAATATTTCTAGTAAGTATTCCTTGCATGGGCAAGGAAATAGGAGCTTGGACATGAGGTGCAACTTTTATATATAGGGCTAGGTAGCCCATGAGCTTCATCATCAGAGTATAGAGAGAGCAGGATAGCTTTTGAGCTACTTATTTTTGTATGTTGTTGAGGATTTCCACTTGATTGATAATACAGAGATGGGGTTTTAGGCTGGTGCTTTTCTTGGATAAATTCTTCTGTGTTATGTGTTATTTATTCCTTCTTATCAGTTATATGTGTTCATGCTTGATGTTGCTCATGGTTGATTAGCTTCTGAAATGTTTATGGTAGATGTAGATCTAGTATTACGCTTTAGTACATTGTATATATCATTTTTATTTGCAGGTGAAATTTCTACATGATGTCAGTGAGCTAGCTGATTTGTAGAGAAAATTCTACAACTTATCTTCTGTCCAAAGTTCCGAGTATTGCACCTTGATGAAACAATTTGCTGATATTTTTGCTTGGGAATATAGTGATCTTAAGACCTATGACACCAACATCATTCAGCATAAGATTCCACTAGAGAAGAACACCATCCCTTTTAAGCAAAAATTAAGACCTATCAACCCTCTCTTATTGCCTTTGATTGAAAAGGAAATCAAGAAGCTGTTGGATGCCAAGATCATAGTTCCCCTAAGGTATTCAAAGTGGATAGCTAACTTTGTGGTAGTACGAAAAAAGAATGGAGAAATCAAGCGTTGTGTTGACTTTAAGAATCTAAACAAATTCTCTAAAAAGGACAACTACCCCCTACCTAAGACAGAACAACTGTTGCAAAAAGTTTCAGGGGCTAGGGTTATGTCTTTCTTAGATGGATTTTCAGGGTACAATCAAATTGTTCTACATCTAGAGGATCAGGAAAAGACCACCTTCACTACTCCTTGGGGCACTTTCATGTACTCTAAAATGTCTTTTGGACTGATGAATGTTGGGGCTACTTTTCAGAGGGCCATGGACATAGACTTTGTGGGAGAGAAGGAAAAGTTTGTCCTTATTTACCTTGATGACATAACAATATTTTCTAGCAGTCACAAGGACCATTTACAACATTTGAAGGAGGTGTTCCTAAAATGCAGATGGTTTGGAATTTCTATAAATGCAAAGAAGTCACAGTTTTCTCTAGACGAAGGCAAACTACTGGGACATATTGTTTCTGCCGAAGGTGTGAAGATCGATCCAGCAAGAGTTCAAGAGATTCAGACATTGTCCATCCCAAGGTCAAAAAGGGACATTCAATCTTTCCTGGGTAAGATTAAATTTGTCAGGAGGTTTATTCCAAACTTCATAGAGCTGGTGAAGCACATCACTTCCATGATGAAGAAAGGATCAAAAATAAAATGGACAGATGGTGCAAGAAGCTCTTTTGAAACCATCAAACAAGCTATCATGGAAGCTCCCACTCTAATCAACCCAGATTATAATAGGGAGTTTTATATCCTCTCTTTCTCCTCTTATGATACACTTGCAGTGGTTCTATTGTAGAAAAATTATGAAGGCGTTGAACACCCTGTGGCCTTTTTCAGCAAAACTCTGAGGGACATTGAACTAAGGTATGACCTTATTGAGAAACAAGCTTATGCTCTCATAAAATCTTTAAATGCATTCATAATTTATATTCTTCATTCCAAAGTGACTACATATGTATTTTCATCCTCAGTAAAAGATGTTCTAACTCAGTTGGATATTGATGGAAAGAGAGCTAAATGGATTGCAAAATTCATAGAGTTCAACATAGAGGTGAAGCCCACCAAGATCTGTTATAGACATATTTGGGCACTGCAACCCCAATCACATATGTCCATAAACCAAGGGCTACTAGGTCCCTAAAAGTGTTGTTTCATACCCTAAAAGAGGAAGGTTAGTTGATTACATCATCTCCCAGAAGTTCTCCCTAAACAACTACTCAGAACTGGTTAAAACTAGACCATACAGACTGCTCAGTGCTAAGGGTGTGATGCATCTCACCTACCACATGAAAAAGTGCGATGCATAGTGAAAATACCTTCTGTAGGGTGCAATGAGCGAGAGCAGACAAATGGTAGAGGCAGTTGGCTAGGTGGAAACCCAGAGAATCTTCTAGAAATTGCCCATTTGACACTTGCCTCTCTGAATTTGCCCAGGGATGAGTAAGATATCATGAATTTCCAAGTGGAACCAAGAAATATCAGAGAGAGGACACTAATCAAAATCCCAGAAGCTGACTCACCCACCTACAAACATCTATATATGGATCCCTCATCCTAGAGATCTAGAGGCTGGAATTTTGTAATTTTGTAAGGAAGTGTTGTTGGTTTCTCTGTGCAACATTTTGGGTGATCTAAGCTTTTCATGAGGTGAAGAGGGCTTCCATGTTGGGAGGATGGCGTTGGGTCAGACCAATGGGTTGTAATCCTCTCTTCTACTACTTCTATCAATAAATCTATTTGAGTTTTCCTCCATATGTTTATGTATCTCTGAATCTTGTCTTGATATATGCATTTGTATGGTTAATATATATCTGATCCTATATTGCTTATGGTTATAGATCTCTATGCTTTGATGGTATCATGCTACTTTGACTCCATAGTTGTTCTTTGAAACGGGACAAGTGAGGAAAGAGTGGTGAATTTCTGTCAAAGGGGAAAGGAAACAAGCAAGGAGCCAAGTGAAAGACTAAGGTTGGTACTCTATGCTTCTTTCTCATCTATCTCTCATAAAGGAAAACACAAGTGACTTTAGTTTGTTTGTTTCTAAGATAGCTACATCGTTGTTCCCTCGTTGGTCTTAGGTTGAGAAAAATGGAGTCCACCAATCAAGTATTTCCCCTTGGAGGGAATCCTAGCTGTTTCTTCTCTTGGGGAGATGTTGGTGCACCTCATATGGCTACATTGTCCCTTCTAGGACTAAAAATTGGCTCACCAGTATGGCTCTTGTCGACCTCTATCGTTCAAAACACCGTGATTCCTGAGCAATCAGATTAGCAACTGGATGATACTAGAGTTACCCCCCAACCTTCTAGTTTGTATGTTTCTCCCTCTCCTTCTTCCTCTTCACTTGGTGAAGCTAGAAAAACTAAAAACCAAGTAACTGAGAAGAAGAAGAAACAGAAGGAGGAGGAGAAGAAGAAGAAGCCAACGGCGAAAGGGGGCAACCAGGGATCGTCTAGCAAAAATCCACACACTGAACCATCCAAACCTAAATCTCCATTTGTCATTTGCAAAGGGGACAACTATCATCGATATTTTCCTTGCATCCCATGGATCTTAAGGGACTGGTCTTCCCGCTTGCACAATCTGATGTCCTCAACCTCTGACGATCATGTTGAAAGTACACTGTCAACTATTGAAAACGAAGTCACTAGACAAAAAGGAAGATATAAAATTCCTTGTAGACTGTGTGAAGGAGGTCATGCCATCCACCATTGTCCCTTCCTAGATGAAGCTAAAAAAGTCTTGGATAACCGTCTTGCTTCACCGCTGCGGCTTCCTCCTGGATACAAGAAACTCTTGCCGAGTCCATCACTAGTTGAAAATCTGACTGACACATCTTTGTTGTTGGTCGAAGCACCTATCATTGAAGATAAACCCTCTGATTCCACCCTGGACCAACGTCAACAGGTCGAGATGGCAGTCGACCCAATCTTGTCTTCAGAGGATCCACCTTAAGATGATACTGTCACCCAAGAGAATGAGAATGACACTGTTCAAATTATTTTCATAAATACAGACTCCGTTGAACATGGGGGCAATCTACCCGCACCTTTACTGTCGGAAGGAATTTGGTCAAAGATTTATCTAGTCGTTTATTCAGTCCCACCTCCAAGCAATCTAGTCGTTTCCTTCGATTGGAATCTACTAGGCATACCCCGTCTACCATCTAATGTACCATTCTGAATCATAGTACAAGCTTACAGAATGATCATGGTTTGTACTATCATAGATGAAGGGGCTTCCGTGACTATCCTTTCCTCAACTGCTTGGAAAGCGCTTGGTTCGCCATCGCTTCTGCCTAATATGTGAAATTTGACAGGTTCCAAGTTTTCCTATAAATTTGAGAAGGAAAACCGTTCATCTAAACATAATGGTAGTCCAAGGACCTTTAGATTACAATCTACTCCTTGGGTGTGACTACATTTATAGCATGGGAGCTATTGTTTCCTCACTCTTTCGAGTGATGTGTTTTCCACATGAAGGCAGAGTGGTCCAACTCGTAGACCAACTTTCATTCCCCGGCTCGCACATAGCTAATAGCCAAATGCCATCCCTAACTAGTCTTTTTGCGCAAGGAATGTCTCGTCAATCTCTAGTGCGTCCACCTGATGAGTGCGAGTGATTCGATGATTGTGACTAAAATTGAGGAGGCTTGCACCCTGGTTTGTTTCGGCAGGAAAACCCCAGTTATAAAGTAGGTTTCTACGTAGGAATATGACTAGTCTGACACACCCTTCCATTTAGGAAAAATGGGATTAGACTGGAATAATATTCCTCCGTGAGAAGGTAGGCATTTCCTGGCAGAGCCAAGGAAGTGTTTTGTCTGCAAATTTAATGGTAACCTAGAAACTCTACTTTGTTATACCTGGGGGCATGCAAACCTTTTTGCATGAAAGTGAAAAGAGACCATTTATTTTCTTAGTTTGTAGGTTCTTAACCCTTTAAAATCATAGGATTGGTCATTCCTAGCTTACATAATGAAAGGATCCGGAGCAAAGTTTCGAATGGGGAAAGCTCCCTAAAAAATGAACCTATCGATGAGACATCCTTATTATACGACTAGCACGAGCAGTTTTACGCGAATTTCAAGCTCGTTAAAAAATAAACCTAGCAATGAGCATATGTTCCACCAGAGTTTAAGCTCATTAAAAAATGAACCCACCTTCGGTAAATAACCATTGCGATCGCATTATCATCAGCTTTTGAGCCTTGGTCGTGTTCTTACCATCACCTTCACTCTTTTTTTAGCCGATCATATGACTCCATTTGATTGTTTACCCCTTTTTGAGGAACAACTACGGCGAGTGATTCTGTTGGCCATCTTCTTTACACTGCCGTGATTGAAAAGTTCCAAACCTCACTTGGAACCAGCTGCTACCCAAAAATATCACTCGTTCCTCAAAATATGAGTCTCCTTTAAGCTCTTTACATCTGACTCGTAAAATATGAAAAGATTACCGAGAAATTGACCTCTCTAGCTCATTAAAGCAATCGAAAGTGCTATCCCTCCTTTAGATTTTAATATTTTTGGACCTGAGGGATCATTACAAAAAAAGATCGAGCGCTTGTCTTGTTCAACTTGTTGAAACTATCGAAATTTCATCCCTTTCGTATTATTTTATACTTTTTCAAACTTAAGGGATTATATTACGAAAAAGGGAATGCTGGAGTTTCCTTTCCATCCCTTTCAGACTCTCTAAAATTGAAAAAGGACCGAGTTATCTTTGTCATTAAACTTGTTAAAACAATAGCGACAAACTTGTCCATGCAGGCAAGGGCGAGTTTCACTATTGTTAGGCTCGTTAAAACATAGCGACGGGTTTGCCCGAAGGGGAAATTATAGAACAAGCATATGTTATCCTCCTCAAGCTTGACAAAACTAAATAGGTACTGGTCAGAAATGACTGGGGAAAAATTGGGAAGAAAACTTGAAGAAACTTTATTGGTAGTAGGTCGCTCTTGAACATGACACTTTCACTTCGTCACCATGATTGAGTCGGGTTGGGTTATTCTTTTCACTGGTCATATCACCATTGGTCCACTGTACCATCCATTTTTAGGGTTAACGCTAGCAATCCATTTCAGTGTCGCTGATATGTTCAAGAGAAGTCGCTCAGAGAATTCACCGACCTAGCTTATGTCTCATCCGCTGCAATACCTTTACGCTTCATTCATTCATGACTGCCACCCTGAACCTTATATCATCAGATTGTTTTCACCTCAACAAAATCATTTGCTCCATTCCGTGTCGTGGATGTGGTATTTGTTAATGCCCTCCTACGACGGGTCTCTTCTTGTCAACATCAGCTCATTATCCAAGAAGTTGACCTAGGATTAACCCTTTCAGTACTTTGAAGCTTGCATGCCTCAATGACATGTTTCTCACTTCCGGCGACAGGTTTACATTAATGGCCTTCGACCAAAAGATTTTGTGTGATGTGCAACATCGACTCATGTATTCACACCACGTGAATTGTACTGCAGTACCTTGAGGGTCATTATCATTATCGGTGATTCTTCTCACTCCTGTTAACATCTTACATCATTAGCTGGTAATTAGGCGATGTCTTTCCATGTTCGATGCTAGAACATCTTTTCACATGGATCGAATTGTACTTCAGGCGAAGATTGAATTGGTTTTGAAGACCCGGGATCTAGTTTCATCCATCCGGGCTGCGATACATTTAGGAAAATAAATCCATCAAATGTATGTCATTGCTGCACAGATAATCATCCAATCCAAAGGATGATCACTCTACCAGAATCATCAGTTTGCCACACAGACGGTTGTCTGTCCTATGTACATGAAAATGAATTTATAAAGTTGAGCATGGGAATACTTGCCTTAGTTAGATCATGAAAATATTATGAAGATAATGCATTGTATTATATCTTATTACAGGTCACCTTCTAATTCAAAAAACCTCGGATCCTCATTGTAAAGCATTTCACCCGACATCTGAAGATTTACGACCTCATTCTTTACGGGGCAACTCTTATAGACATATTTGGGAACTGCAACCCCAATCACATATGTACATAAACCAAGGGCTTCTAAGTCCCTAAAAGTGTTGTTTCATACCCTAAAAGAGCAAGGTTAACTGATTACATCATCTCCCAGAAGTTCTCCCTAAAAAACTACTTAGAACTGGTCAAAACTAGACCATACAGACTGCTCAGTGCTAAGGGTGTGATGCATCTCACCTACCACATGAAAAAAGTGCGATGCATACTGAAAATCCCTTCTGTAGGGTGCGATGAGTGAGAGCAGACAAATGGCAGAGGTAGTTGGCTAGGTGGAAACCCATAGAATCTTCTAGAAACTACCCATTTGACACTTGCCTCTCTGAATTCACCCAGGGATGAGTAAGAGATCATGAATCTCCAAGTGGAACCAAGAACTATCATAGAGAGGACACTAATCAAAATCCCAGAAGCTGACTCACCCACCCACAAACATCTATATATGGATCCCTCATCCTAGAGATCCAGAGGCTGGAATTTTGTATTTTTGTAAGGAAGTGTTGTTGGTTTCTCTGTGCAACATTCTTGGGTGATCTAAGATTTTCATGAGGTGAAGAGGGATTTCATGTTGGGAGGATGGTGCTAGGTCAGACCAATGGGTTGTAATCCTCTCTTCTACTACTTCTATCAATAAAGCTATTTGAGTTTTCCTCCATATGTTTGTGTATCTCTGAATCTTTTCTTGATATAGGCATTTGTATGGTAAATATATATCTGATCCTATATTGCTTATGGTTATAGATCTCTATGCTTTGATGGTATCATGCTGCTTTGACTCCGCAGGTGTTCTTTGAAGTGGGACAAGTGAGGAAATAGTGTTGAATTTCTGTCAAAGGGGAAAGGAAACAAGCGAGGAGCCAAGCAAAAGACTGAGATTGGTACTCTCTGCTTCTTTCTCATCTATCTCTCATAAAGGAAAACACAAATGACTTTATTTTGTTTGTTTCTAAGATATCTACCCATCTTAGTGGGACAAGCAGCTCTGAATGGACACTAGTTTTCCCGATAACAATCTCGTTAAAGGCTAGGGCGTGGCTAAGCTTATGGCTGAGGAAAATTGCAGTTTGTTAGACATCAATTGCATGGGTTCAAATTCAGGTGGTGAGCAGACAGAGGAAGCAACAGTAGAGCGAGAGCAGATCAACCGTTGGCTGAAAATCTAGCCACCTGTGAATGGTATTCCAGTTGTAGTTCATTTTTTGCAGAAGCTAGAAGAACCTCCAGGGCATAGCTCAAGTCAAGCTCAGGCCATTAAGCTCAGATCAACCAAATTTTGCATTAATGAAAACCTGCTCTATTGGAAAGACCCATCAGGGATCCTCTTGAGATGTCTAGACAAAGGACAACCTATGGAAGTCACACACCAGTTCCATTCTAGCATCTGCAGAGGGAATCATTATTTTAAAACTACGGCCCACAAGATCCTGAGAGCTGGGTATTATTGGCCTACTCTGTTCTCTGATGTGTTTTATTTTATGAAATCTTGTGACAAATGCCAAAGGTTTGCAGGAAGACAACAGCTAAAATCTCTGCCCTTGAAGCTAGTACACGTCAATGGTCCCTTCCAGCAATGGGGCTTGGACTTCATAGGTGAGATCAATCCACATTCCAATGGCCATCACAAATGGATCTTGGTAGGCACTGATTATTTCACCAAATGGATTGAGGCCATACCCACTAAAAATGCTAATCATAAAGTTATCATAAAGTTCTTGAATGAGAATATTTTCACGAGATTTGGTTGCCCAACCAAACTAGTAACTAATAATGTAGCAGCTTTCAGGGCAGAAGAATTGGTGGAAATGTGGGAATCCATGACCATTCAATTAGTGCATTCTACCTCATATTATGCTCAAGGAAATGGCTTGGTAGAATCATCTAACAAGAGTCTTGTAAGGATAATCAAAAAACTGTTGGAGGACAACAAAAAGAACTGGGATTCCAAGTTGAAGTTTGCACTATGGGCTGACAGAGTTACCAACAAGAAGTCCATAAGAAATTCTCCATTTAATCTGATTTATGGCGCTGATGTTGTTTTTCCTATCCAGCTAATTCTCCCTGTGGCCAAAGTCTTGCAAGAACAGGATGAAGAGAATGACATAGCGAGGAGAATGAATAACTTGGTTCAATTATAGAAGATAAGAGAACAACTAGTTGAGAAGTCAAGAACTCATTAGAAGAAGATCAAAGAAACCTTCGATAGAAAGGAAAAAGGGACAATTTTCAGGTTAGTGATTGGTTTCTCAAATGGTATGCGTTGAAGGAAAATAAGGGAAACTATGGTAAATTTGATTCCTTATGGACGGGATCGTTTGTCATTGCTCAAGTTCAGATGAACAATACTTTATTCTGCATAATTTGGAGGGGGAAGGTTTTTTTTATGGCCCAGTCAATGGGCGGTTTTGAAATTTTACTTCATATGAGGCTCTAAGGCCTTAATATTGTAATAGGTTTTTTCAATTTTTGTTTTTTATACAAATAAACTCCATGCCCAATGAAACACTAGGAGATAAGTTTGTTTGGGTTGTTACTAGAAAGGCAGTAGTTAGCAGTTCTTGAAACCTCACAGGGAGGCTTTTATCCCAAGAAGGAGCTAGTGTTAACCCCTGAGGTAGAGGGCTGCTATTTTTAGTAGAAATGTTCCCTGTTTTAGCTCCAACGGCCACATCTCCTCTTGCTCCGATTTGGCCATAAGCCATGTTGGCCCTAAGGTGCTGATCCAAATAGATCCAAAATGGATCCATGAACTCTCTAAGTCTTTAAAAATCATTTAAAAGATCAAAATAATCACAAGAGAAAATCCTCCAAAAGGCGGAAAAACACTATCGGGAAACAAAAACATAGATAAAACAATGAAAAAATAGGGCAGCGGAGGCTTGAACAATGAATGCACAACAACTGTCAGATTTGACCAATCAACGGTCTAGATCTGATCGGCAGAATTGCAATCGGCCAACACAACAGATTGCTCACCAAATGGCTCTGGGTTATCGTGATATGCAATTGTGATTAATCACATCACAATATCGCATCAGAGCTTCATAGAGGAGCAGGATATATATATATATATATATATATATATATATATATATATATATATATATATATATATATATATATATATATATATATATATATATATATATATATATATATATATATATATATATATCTAGATATATGCAATGCGATTAGCCAGACCCGATGGCTATATAACCATTATTGTAGAAGATTTGAGATCCACTGAAAAGCATTTTCCTATGTATTTTGCATATTCTCGTTATTTAACGAAATACAATGAAAAAACACCGATGCGATCAAACCCGGATCCGAAGGGGGTTAGGAATGAAAATACATAATATTTGAAGTCCGTCATGAGCGACTTTTTAATATATTTCCAATGTTTTAATGTATTTCTAAAAAACAAGGAGATAGGCCATTTGCGACACGCGATAGTGATTGGGAACGGACTCGATAGCTTTGTTTTGGCTCTGTTCGTATTTTTTAACAGTCAACAAGTGAACTGAAATAACTAAATATATGGCCGTAAGGGGAAAAGCAACAACGCAACATAGCCGAACCAATAGAAATGGTCATGGAGCATCGCTGGCATGAGCGAGCTACTTGACAACGCGGAAAAATTACCAGAATGTGGTTACTCTGTTGTTAGAAAAAGAGACCTTCGAACTGATGTGTGTCTAATCATGGCATCAAGTTGTTAAAAGTACAGAGAGGATAGATTAAGACCTCTCGAGCCTCAGAGGGCTCGAGAGCATTGTAAAAAGCCTATAAATGATTGAAAGCTAGAAGTATCAGGGGTTCAACTTTTGGAGAATATGGAGACTCTACTCCTCTCAGCGTCGCATCTTCATTCCAGTAATATAAGCTTCCTTTGTTGTTACATGTTCAATTCCCATTTTTCTCCTTTGTTCTAAGCTTGCACTTGAATAGGTCATTCAAGTTTTCTTCTGTATCTAATGCCAGGTAATTGTCATCTTATCGCTATATTGATAAATTAGATTTGTAAGCTTCATTTGCTTTCTATAGCTAGCCATTCATATGTGTTTCTGTATGCATCTGCTAGTATAGTCTGTATTATCCATCTATCCATTAAATCTATAAACTATTGAGAATTAGTGGTTGAAAGCCTTGTCAAATTGAGGGTGTTCATGCATGTTTTGAGTGAAAATAGAGTTGAAACAATCATCTGACTTGATCCAAACTCCAATCCATTCCAATAGTTCAGAGAAAAATATTGAAGATTTATATGTTTCCAGGCATCTCCTAGCTACAACCTAGGAGAGCTTCCTGGAGTGCTAACAGGCCCCACCCCTTCTGTAATCTCTACTACTTCTCCAGTAGTATCACAGATAGTAATCCAACCTATCCCAACCAATCCTGTCTCTATCTCTCCCATAAGATCACACATTATTCAAGCCAACATGGCTGCTCATAATGCTACCTTAGTTTTACCTACCCAGTTGCATCCCATGCCCCAAGATTATCAAACCAAAATTCCTTCATTTTATGCCACCAATTTTATCAATGCACAATAACATATAGATAAAAAGAATGATTTCTTTGATCTTCAGGAAGTGGATGAAAGTGATGTAAAGGTGAGACTGTTTTCCCAGAGTTTGGGTGGAGAGGTGAGAAAATGGTTTAAAATTTTAGCAACAACTAGTATAGCTAACCTTGCTTCCTTTCATCAGTCTTTCTTAAATAGGTGGGAAACCAAAAAGAATCCTCTTTAGATCCTGAATGAATATAAAAAAATAAAGAGGGGACCTAATGAGACTATGCAAGAATATTGTGATAGGTTTATAATGAAATTCCAACTATTATTAAACCTCCCCCGGGCTTCATCCTTATACATTTCCATGAAGGATTTGATGTTGATATGGCATATCAGCTAAGAGAAAGAGATCCTACTACCATAGAGGAAATGCAAGCTAATGCCCTTAAATTCAAGGCTAATTTATTAGCCAAAAAATAAAAACTAAAAACTAAAAGAATGGTTACTATCAAAGAGTAACCTTCATCGTATTCTCCATTTGATTATAAAATAGATAGTTTTCTTAGAACTATGAAGAAAATGATGGATAGAATAAGAATAACTAATAGGGCTCCTCCTAAATAAAACCAAACTATTTCCCATATGAGAAATCCAAATTTTAGAAGAAGCCAACCCCAGATTAAACAAAGAGACCCAAAAGGTCTTGATCAATAGGTAAAACCTCCTTTTCAAGAGAACTATATAGATGAGAAGGGAGAAATAGCTGAAGACATAAATAATGTAGAAGTGTCCTCAGTCACATAATTTTATTAATCAGAAAAAATAATTACATAATTGATTTTGCAAGAGTTTACACCCGAACAACCAAACACTCTTGCAATGAGCTATTTATAAGCTCCATGTCCTAACTACCTGTAATTATGGATCACTTATTAAATAACAAGTGTCCATTTACAATAAATGATATTCAAACCAACTAGCTAACTAATCTCCTAAAATATAGCCTAAGATACGACACATTTGGAGAGTCATATCTAGTTACAACAATATGCTAATTCTAAAAGTCTCCATTAAATAATTAAACATTCTAGAATAATAATTATTAATTTAATATCTTAAATTAATAATTATTTTATTCTAATTTTATAACCTATGATAAAATTGTATTTTTGGATCATCTAACTGATGAGCCCCAATTTTTGGTACAATTTGGGCTCATTTGGCCTACTTGCTCTGCTCAAACCATTCATTTTTTATTGTTCATGCATTCATTTCTTGATTTATTCGCGTTTTTTGTAGGAAGAAGGGTAGGCATTCTATCTACGTGACTAATGCATGATGCTTTCAGGTTTTTGGCATTAAAAGGGAGAAAAGACCACGAGAAAGGAGACAAGGAGACAGTAAGGTGGCACTGCTGGTTTTTAGGAGAGGATGTCCACAGTCTTGGGGACCTTCCTCGTGATTCCCACCATAGCTCCGAGCTCCAACCAATCTCCCCACCGAGCTTAGAGGCAGCCAACCGTTCTACAGGAACCGCAGTTACAACTGTTCTACAGGAACAACAGTTACAACTGTTCTACAGGATCAGCAGTTTAACCTTCAGTTGGACAGCCGAGCTCCACAAATCAAGGAAACCTGTTGGATTATCATTTTGCATAAATACTGAGGCCGTAGCCTTTGATAGAAGCTTTTTGAACTTTTGCATTACTCTTGTAATTTGGAAGTACGAGATACAGCTCGGTGTTGGTTCTTTTTGTAAGCCAGTTTTGGCATGACATCAGATTTTTGGTTATGAATAAAGGCAGGCAGATTTTGATCTCATTATGAGTTTCTAAGGGAGCTATAGCTCTCATGTTAGGGCCCAACCTGAGAGCAATAGATCTCCTCGGTGTTGTAATGTTATTTGCATTTCGTTTCTTTACTTTGACATGCAATTCGAATTTACAGTCTACTAATTTAGTCTTTTTCATGAGATTGAATAGGATTGGTTTATGGTGAATTTGCTTCCAAGTTGCTTAGGTTAGAAGAGGATCGTTATAATTTATTGGAGCTCCAGAAAAAGGTTGTTAGAGCTCACTACCATCTCTGCTTAGGGATTGGGGTGCAGTCCATATCAACCACCAAAAAGAAACGCAGTTCTTCTCACGTTCATGCAAGCTGCAACATAGACATTTTCGTTGAAGATCCATCCATGCACTTTTGATATTGAACCATACTTCTACATTCTTCATTCCATGCACGGTTTCTTTTCTTGGTTTTACATTGTTGTTCATAGGTTTAATGGCACAGGTATCATAGGTTAATGAATTCTCGTTTTTGGTGCAAGACATAAGTCATTTGTTTCATTTACACTGCTCCATATCATTCCACTTCCTTCTTCTTCTTCTTAACCTCTCCTCAAGCCACCTACTCGACCTCTGTCCAGCTCGTTTACCCTCCAATTCATCCACTGCCACGTAGCTTCATCTTTTTGACCTTTTGTTAATCCCATCCTTCCAACCATCAACCCACTGCATGCACTCTTCCTCCATCTGACTTCTCTGCTCCTGAGCCATCACCAGTTCCATCTCCATCTCACCTATCCTCCCACACCACTCCAACACTTCACCATCTCCCAAAACTCCCACAATCGAACATCCTGTAGAATTGCACAGACTTCCTGTAGAATCCCTGAGTTTCCTGTAGGATCCCCTGCAGACTTCCTGTAGAAGCCTGCAAACTCGGTTGATGAGCATCCGAACGTGGTAGACCTCTGTGGACTGATGCTAGAGACCCTCTGGGACCTCCCCTAGCCATCCTGACCTTGCCCATTCTTTCCTTCCATTTGAACCGCTCCTGCACAGTCAAACCCTAATCAAAAGCACCATCACAATAAATCCAACCACTTAATGACAAAATACAAAAACATGTCTTTTCAGATGCAAATAGCTTAGATTCATGTATTTCAACTCACTGCAAGTAATTGCATCATTGGTGGGAGTTTCATTCACATTTTTGCATTCTAAGGGTCAAGCTAGTTAAATTAGGGTTTATTAGGGTTTCCATGCTTTGTTGTCTTTCAATTTCCTTTTTGCAAAGTAGGTTAGCTTCCTTCAAGATAGCTTTCGTCCATCACTCATAAAGCTTCTTCTGAGAGCATATAGAAGTTGGCTTGAGCCCTAGCGGACTTGTGCCAGCTGACCAAGTGACAACCGCGACAAGAGCTAGTACTTGTGCATACAGCACCGTCGCTTCCAAGTTTGTACGAACTACCGGGTTGATAAAATTAGAGATAGGAAGCTCCAGGAGTTGTAGCATTATTGCCACAATACTGGAGCCCACCATCTTTTTGGCGCCGTTGCCGGGGAAGCGTCAGAGTATTAGTAATTGTTGCTTTTCTTCTACTTTCTTACTCTTGCCTTCTGCTAAGTAGTTTACTTCATTTCCATTCTGCAAAAGTAGCATAGACATTTCCTGCTTTCATAGATTAGCATTTCTTGCTTTCATATATTAGCATTTCCTTTCTGCAAGCGTAGACTAGCATTTCCATTCTTGCAATTTCATTTGAGCAAAGTAGATTAGTTCTTTCCTGCTTTCAGTTTAATTCTGCGTCTTTCATAGTTGGTTGTAGATCAATCTGTTTCAGTTTTGCAGGTACCAAAAGAAAAGCAAAGCAAAAACAATCAAAAGAAAAAGAAAGTCTTTTCCATTTCATGCCTCGTAGGAACCGAAATAAATCAGGCAAATTCCTACCAAACACCCCCACCACATCACTCAGTCACCCTTCTCTCTTCTTTGGTGACAGTGACCCAGAAGAACCTATAGGTGAACATCCTGAGATATACAAAGATCCTATAGTAGAAGAAGAGTTAGAGACCACTCCATCTGAAGTTATGGATGAAAATAGAAGAGAAGATGAGAGAATAGAAGGTGCCTTCCCCATCCGAGAGACCAATGGAGAGATGAAAATGAAGAACATTAGCCCCTCCACCTTACCTCACTTCCATGGGCTGACCACTGAAGATCCGGATACCTTCCTGATTGAGTTTGCTGTCCTTTGTAGAACCTATGACTATACTGAAGATGAGCAAAAGCTAAAACTTTTCCCTTCCACTCTTAAGGATGCAACATTACGCTGGTTAATGGGCTTACCTGGGAACAGTATCACCACTTGGGCTCAGATGCAGCAAGCTTTCAATACCAAGTACCAGGATTACTGTAGGTCCAAGGAAACAAAGGGGGAAATCTTTCGGATGACCATGGGAAATGATGAGTCCTTAGAGGATTATGAGGAGAGGTTCCAACTAAGCTATAAGCGGGCCAGGTGCACACTTGACCCTGAATCCCTCAAGTTGGTCCTGCTCCGAGGAGTCCCTGAAGACCTCTTAGATACCCTTCACATGTTAGCTGGGGGGGACATTTACCAACTGCCTTATGAGGACATCAAGACTGTGTTTAGAAACCACTCCAGGGCAGCTCGGAAACGAGGTAGAGGAAACCACCTCTCAACTAGTGTCCCTTTCTCCAAACATGAGCTCACAAATCAATTAGAAGATCTTAAGAGTGAGGTGAGACAAACCATTGCCATGTAGCTTGACACATTCAGGATTCAGCAAAAGAAAGAAGAAGCTGAGAGAGCCTTGGTTGTCTTCTGCCCTAGGTGCACAAGGAGACACCCTAAGAACGAATGTCCATTGCATTCGGTTGAAGTGTGTTTCGTTTGTGAGGAGGACCATCCCACAAATCAGTGTCCAACCTTACCTAGGTTTAAAGCCATGTACCAAGGGACAGAAGCTCCCACTGAACCTCTCTATTACCTCAACCAAAGGAGGCCACAAGGATCTAGACCGTATCAGTAGGGGATGCAAGGGGCATCTCAATCTTATTACAGCCCCAACCAATCGACTCCTATGCCTTCCTGGGGTCCCCCTGCTCATCCTTCATGGTCCATGCCTCCTCCATGGTCTTATCCACCTCAGTACCCCACTCAACCTACTTCTCATTCATATCACTCACATGCCCAGCCACAGCCTCAATGGAATGCACCTCAGTCGGGGTGGAGGCCCCAGTACAACACTCCTCCTGCCATCTTGCCTCCACCACCAGTTCAACCTTGGCCATTACCTCCTGCTCCTCCAAGGCAACCTCAAATGCCTGCTCAACCGAACCCGAACCCCAACAATAGACAGGCCCAACAGGTATACACTAGGGAGACATCATGCCCTACCTATGCTGTGGAGATCCAGGAGATCAATCTTCGATCTGGAAAGACTCTACCAGATCGCCAACCTCCTCCCCCAGAGGATGAGGGAGATAAACAGGAAAGTGAACCAAAGGCTATTCCACCCTTTCCTGAGAGACTAACAGCCACCACACAACCCAACCCAGAGGAGGATGAGCTTCTGGGTGAGCTCAAGCAGTTGTGTGTAAAAATACCACTTCTCCAAGCCATTAAGGATGTGCCAATATACAACAAACTGGTTAAGGAGAAGTGTTTCAAACACCCAGGCAGACGGAAGAAAGATGCTTCAACTATCAATGTCATAGGACAACTGTCTGACCTTATGTTAGGACAAGTCATCTGCCCAAAGTACCTAGATCCTGGAAGTCTTGTAGTAGATGTCCACATCAATGGCACCATTATACCTCACACCTTGATTGATCTGGGGGCTACCATTAATGTGATAACCAGGGATACCATGCTTAAACTCAATCTTCAGGGTTCCTTGAGGAAGACCTCGACCGTACTGCAATTAGCAGATCGCTCCACCGTGACTCCCGAAGGGATTGTGGAGGATGTCATGGTCTCTATTGACTCTTGGGAATACCCTGCAGACTTCCTGGTTCTGCAACCAAAGGCAAAGCTTACTGGATATCCTCTCAGTTTGGGAAGGCCTTGGTTAGCTACTATAGATGCTTACATAAGTTGTCGTGCAAGAAACATGACCATCAAAAATGGTCCCATGTCCAAGCAGCTAGTCCTATACCCTCCTGCTCAACCCTCCTTAGAGTATGACTTACCACTCTAGTTGGAAGAAGGAGAGGAAGACGAGGTGTACTCAGCATCTCTGTGCACCTTAGATACCACTAGAAGAGACCCCCCAACCGAGGATGACTTGATCGAGACCTTGATCCAGAATCCACCTTCCAGTGCACTACCCTTAGAGAAATTGGTGGAGGATTCCCAAGTTAGCACCTTAGTGGATCTTTGTACAACCAACCCTGTTACTCCCAGAGTCAAGAATGTGGAGTTCGGCCCTGAGAAAGCATTGAAGATCAGGTCCTCCCTATCTCCTTCCCAGGAAAAGGAGCTGTGTAGTCTGTTGGCCAACCACCTAGATGCTTTTGCTTGGATCTATAAGGAAATGAAAGGAGTCCATCCGTCGGTCTGTATCCATCATATATACATCAAAGAGGATTGTAAACCGGTTAGGCAACCTTAGAGGAGAATGAATCCAGCCCTTAAGGACATTGTCAAGGAAGAATTGCAAAAGCTGTTGGATGCCGGGTTCATCTACCCGATCTCAGATAGTGAATGGGTGTCCCCTCTAGTGTTGGTTCCCAAGAAAAATGGGAAATGGAGAATCTGTGTGGACTACCGAGAACTGAACAAAGCTACCAAGAAGGACCATTTCCCTCTACCTTTCATAGATCAAGTGTTGGATGGACTGGAAGGAAAGAAGTTCTTCTCTTTCTTGGATGGGTTTAGCGGGTACAACCAAATCCAAATCAGCCCAGAAGACCAAGATAAGACCACGTTCACTTGTCCTTGGGGTACCTTTGCCTACCGAGTCCTTCCCTTTGGGCTATGCAATGCTCCTGCTACCTTCCAGAGAGCTGTCTTGAGCATCTTCTCGGAGATGATCCATGATGTAGTAGAAATCTATATGGATGACTTTACTCCTTATGGGGCCAACTTTGAGGAAGCATTGTCCAACCTGGGAAAAGTCCTAACCAAATGCACCGAGATGAACTTGTCCCTTAGTCCTGAAAAATGTGAATTCCTAATGACTGAAGGGACCGTGCTAGGCCATACCATTTCTTGCCAAGGGTTGCAGGTGGATCCTAACAAAATTGCTCTCATCAAGAGGGTTCCACCTCCTCAAAAGGTAACGGATGTCCGGAGTTTCTTGGGATTAGCAGGATACTACTGGAGATTCATTAAAGATTTCAGCAAGCTAGCCTCGCCATTGTTTGGCCTATTGGCAAAAGATGTGGAGTTTAAATGGACTGACGATTGTCAGAGAGCTTTAAATGAATTGAAGGCAAGTTGGTGTCAGCCCCAATCCTGAGAGGTCCAAACTGGGCCCTTTCTTTCCACATCCACACTGATGCCTCGAAAAAAGCCATAGGTGCAGCTTTAGGACAAGTTGAGCAAAAACTTCCATATGCCATTTACTTTGTTAGCAAAAACTTGTCCAAAGCTTAGCTGAGTTACACTGTAACCGAGAAAGAATTCTTGGCTGTGGTCCATACACTGAACAAGTTCCGACACTATATTACTAGTTACTAGACCTTTGTACATACTGACCATGCTGCAATTAGATATTTAATGAATAAACTAGATGTGAATGCTCGCATTATTAGATGGTTACTTTTATTGCAGCAGTTTGATTTGACCATTGTTGACAAACCAGGTAGAGAAAATGTTGTTGCTAACTTTTTATCTAGATTGGATTTGTCTGCAGATGAGGATGGAACAGTGGATGACCAGATGCGTGATGAACATCTGTTTGCTATTTCAGTACTCTCTCCATGGTTTGCTGATATAGCAAACTATCTTGTTTCAGCACAGTTCCCTCCACACCTATCTTCCAGAGAGAAGAGCAGAATCATCAGAAAAAGTGCCTCATTTACTTGGATCGGGGGCAATCTATTCAAGCTTGGCCCCGATCAGATCTTAAGGCGTTGTGTAAGGGAGGAGGAAGTCTTTGATATCCTCGTCACTTGTCATGATGGGCCTTGTGGAGGACATTTTGCAGCAAAGAGAACTGCCTTCAAAATCCTGCAGGCAGGCTACTATTGGCCCACACTTCATCAAGATGTCAGAAGATATGTCAGTCAGTGTGACCAATGCCAAAGAATGGGGAAACCGACCCAAAGGGATGAGATGCCTTTCCAACCTCAAGTGACTCTTGAGCCATTTGAGAAGTGGGGCATGGACTTTGTGGGCCCAATCAACCCCTCTTCGAGGCAAAGGACTTACATCATTGTGTGTACTGACTATTTGACAAAGTGGGCAGAGACTAAAGCAATCAAAGCAGCAACATAAGAAAAGGTGGTCGAGTTCCTAAGAGAAAACATCTTCTATAAGTTTGGCTATCCAAGAGAGCTGGTCACCGATCAAGGGAGCCAGTTCACCTCCAACCTGGTTGAAGATCTACTAGCTCATCACAAGATCAAGCATAGGACTTCCACCCCTTATCACCCTCAAGCAAATGGGCAGGTGGAAGTCACCAATAGAGCATTAGAAGGGATCTTGACTAAGGCGGTGAGCAACAGCAGAAAGGACTGGGCAGATCGCCTGGTTGAAGCCACATGGGCTTACAACACCACTTGGAAGACCACCACTGGCTTCACACTGTATGAGCTGGTCTATGGGAAGAAAGCTTTGTTGTCCATTGAGTTTGAATACAACACTTTGAGGATGGCAGCTCAGCTGGACCTAGATCTCAGCCATGCACAACAAGAAAGGCTACTACAACTGAATGGCCTGGATGAGCACCGAATGCAGGCCCTCCTTCACTCAGAAGTGGTTCAACTTCAAAGAAAGGTGTGGCATGACCAACATCTCCATGACAAGCAATTTCAGTCGGGAGATTGGGCTTTGTTGTATGACTCCAGATACAAAGATTTCAAGGGGAAGCTGAGAACCAGATGGCTAGGACCATATGCAATGGAAAAATGCCATGACAATGGATCTGTCCTCATTCGAACCATTGATGAGGAAGCCATTCCCATGCTTGTCAATGGGCATCGTTTGAAGATCTACAGGAGACTTCTCTCAAGACAAGAGTTCATCAAAACTATGGAGAAATTTGTATTGGTCATAGAGAAGGGTTCTGCCTCTACTTTTGGCATACCCTGAAGGATATAAAAAAAAAAAAAAAATAAAGGAAAAAATAAATAAAGATCCTTGGGTGAAAACCTCTCTGAGGCGCCCAAGGCAGGTAGTAGGGGTGAAAACCTCTTTGAGGCGCCCCTATTGTCTTTCAAAAAAAAAGAAGAAAAGGTTTGAAAAAGATCCTTGAGTGAAAACCTCTCTAAGGTGCTCAGGGCAGATGGCATGGGTGAAAACCTCTTTGAGGCGCCCCTGTTATCTTTCAAAAAAAAAAGAGAAAAAAGAAAAAAACAATAAGCAAAATATGGTAAAATTGCATGCAGGTTGAAGATGTTATATGGAGGAGAGGAAGCCCTTCAACTCAAAGCCAAGGGTCCTTATCATGCTGTCAAGGGACCTCACCAACACCTCCTCCAAGGGTATCCATGTTTTTCAAGGTATGTGCAATTTTATCATGGTTTGAGTCCTCTACAGGAAGATGCAGTCTTTCTATAGGAAGACGCGGATTTTCTACAAGAAAGTGCGAACTTTCTACAGGAAGCTCTATGTTCTACAGGAAACTTCCTATAGAAGTTTGGGACGACCCAAAATTCATCTTAAAAGGAGATTTAGTGACTACGGATTGGTTTGGATGCATGCAAACCTCTGTTGGCACCCTTGCACATTGTTGTCACCTTGCTCCACCATCCTTGTCGACATGTAACCGAGTTCCCTGCACCAACAAAGCAGATCGATGAGTTCTCGTGGGAAACGCCATTTCCGAAGACAAACAAGTGCTGAGATCTCATACCACAAGCATCAGAAGCTCCGGGAACGTGATTGAAAGGCCAGATCCTCCGTCGTGCAGCATGCACCCAAGGAGGAAGAACTGTTACGAGACATCCCACGGGGATCCTGTAACAATTAAACCTGCTAGAGTGGATACCATTCACAGCACCGCCATCTGAAATGAAACACGGGCGCATGCAACCAAGGCATCCACTCCATTGTCGGAAACCTGTAACCACGAGCCTCCGGGTCTGTGTAAGTTCGCATGCAGCAGGTAGATCCACTCACCATCATCCAAAAACTGGAAAAATCGTGTACAGCCACGCAGGTAAGTGTCTCGGCCCTTCCTTCCATCAAATCGCATGAATTTTACTTTGAATTGTTTGCACAGCGTAAAAGTGAATGGTTGAGTGACCGTATGGCTAGTCGACTGGCCACGTCGGCTAGTTATGGTGTAATTGGATGTTTGGGTGGCGGCCACGACAAAGAGAATGAGCAGCACGCACGTGAGAACACTCCCGTCGGAAGCAATGAGTTTAACAGAAAAAGGCGGTGGCAAATCTGTGGGAATGGATGTGGCAGCAAGTGAATACGCAGGCGAATGATGGATGACGTCGCCCAACGGTCCGGCAGGGACACCTCACCCCCCGCGCCATGGATTGTTGTTGGGAAAAGTATCCAATACGGAATGACCCTATCCCACTCTAAGGGTGATAGTACCTCAGCAAAAATCAAAGCAAAGCTATTTGAGATTACTTCTTTATGAGATGTAAAGAGGGGAGAAAGAGATCCACTAACCGATGTCTTCCGCTAATGATTGATCCAATCTTCTCTCCTTGCTGCTTGCCCCCAGCTCCTTGCTCTTTCACTGGCCCAGCTACACCAAGATCCTGCAAAATGACAAGGGAGGGAAACTACAAGAAGCATACATTCATAATTGATTCAAGGATTAGAATAAATCAAATACACAAGCATAACAATACACCATGCATATAGAAGAACCTCAAATGCTTTATTAATGGAAGAAGTAAAGTTCAGGAAGTGATACAACCATAAGAGGCCCAATCCAGCATCACATTCCCAGCAGAAAGAAATCTCCTCTTCACCTCCTTCAAAGCAAATCACCCAATAGTTCTAAACTCAAACCAACAACAATTCTTTACATTCAAAAGATTCCAGCCTCCCTAGACCTCATGAGAGAGATCTATATATAGGAGTTTTGGAGAAAGGATGAGTCAGCTTGAGGCTAGCATGAAGCTGACTAGTGTCCTCTCTCACTTCAGTTATTCTTCAGTTCTTGAGTCCACTTGGAGGTTCTTGCTTCCACTTGGAGATTTAGAACCTCTTACTCATCACCAGTCGAATTCCCTGATCCACGTGTCAATTTGGAAACTTCCTGGGCATTGACACCTTGAGGAATGACTGTGCCACATGTCCCAACTCGCCCAGCGCAGGTAGCCTTCTTTGCAGTTGACATTCAGCACAGGTAGAGAGTGGAGCAGTTGACATTCAGTGCAGATGCTCAGTGGAGCAGTTGACATGATCCAGAATTGGCTTGTTTTTGAGTGTTTTCAGGTGGAGAACTTTTATTCAGTGTTGTGGTTTGCTGATCTTGTTCCTCTAGGGGTAGGAACATCATGTTTAGGGACTTTGGATCCCTTAGATTATGGACATTTCATGCTTCATGCTGTAAGGCACAAAAATGTCTATAACAGTTTCCCCCTAAAGTATGAGGTCGTTTATCGGGTGAAATGCTTTATCAGGAGGATCCGAAGTTCATTCAATCGCTGAGAGGTGACCTGTAATAAGATACAATACAATACATTATTTTTCATACTGTTTTCATGATCTAGCTGAGGCGGGTATTCCCATGATCAGCTTTATAAATTCATTTTGGTACATAGAACAGACGATTGTCTGATGGTAGACTGATAATTCTCTGCTGAAATTATCATCCTTTGAGTAGGATGATCATCTGCTGCAATGATGTACATGTCAAATGTCTTTATATTTCCTGAATATATATCGCAGCCCGGATGGATGAAACTAGATCTGGGGTCTTCAAACTCGTTCGATCTTCACTCTAAGTACAAGTCAATCCATGTGAGAATTGCGCTGAAGTCGAACATGGAAAGACATCGCTTGATTACCGGTCAACGATGTAAACCGTTAACAAGCGCGGGAGGAATCACCGATAATGATAATGACCCTCAAGGTACTGCAGTATAATTCACGTGGTGTGAATATAGGACTCAGCGTCGAACACCACGTAAAATCTTCTGATCGAAGGTCATTGATGTATACCTATCGCCGAAAGTGAGAAACTTGCCATTGAGGCATGCAAGCTTCAAAGTACTGAGGGGGGTGTTCCTAGATCAACTTCTTGGATAATGAGATGAAGTCAACAAGAAGTGATCCATCAAAGGAGGGCCTTAATGAATCCCACATCAGTGACACGAAACGGAGCTAATGATTTTAATGGAGGTGAAAACAATTTGTGAAATATGATTCAGGGTGGCGGTCATGAAAGGATGAAAGATGATGTATGGTAGTGGATGGGACACGGTTGACTCTTTCTGAACGACAACTCTTGAACATATAATGACACTGATGTGATGGATCGGTAGCATTACCCCAAATGTGGATGGTTTGGCGAGACCATGGTGATGAGACCGGTGAATGAAACAACCCAACCCGATGTGATACGGAGGAAAAGTGTCATGTTCAAGAGCGACTTGCTACCATTAAAGCTTGGAGGTTCTCCCAATTTTTCCCCAATCATTTCTGACCAGTACCTCTTTATTTTTGTCAAGCTTGAGGAGGATAACATATGCTTGTTCTATAACCTGCCCTTCGGGCAAGCCCATCGCTATGTTTTAACGAGCTTAGCGATAGGGAAACTCGTTCTCGTCTAAAGACAAGTTTGTCGCTATTTAATCATTTTAACGAGTCTAACGACAAGGAAAACTCGGCCCTTTTCATTTTTAGAGAGTCTGAAAAGGTACATAAAGTCAACTCCAAAATTCCTTTTTCGTCATCTAATCCCTTAAGTCCGAAAAAGTATAAAACAATACAGAAGGGATGAATTTTCGATAACTTTAACGAGCCGAATAAAACAAGCGCTCGACCTTTTTGTGCAATAATCCCTCAGGTCCAAAAAGATTAAAATCTAGAGGAGGGATAGCTCTTACAGTCCTTTTAACGAGCTGGAAGGCCAAAACTCGGCAAACTTTTCATATTTTACGAGTCAGTTGAAAAGAGCTTAAAGAAGACTCGTCTTTTGAGGAATGAGTGATAAACAGGGATAACAACAGATTCCAGGTACAGGTTGGAATTTTCCAATCACGACAGGGTCACAAGGATGGCTAGGTGAAATCACTCTTCGCAGTTGTTCCTAAAAATGGGTAAACAATCATATGGAGGTGAACGATCGGCCAAATGAAAGTGGAGGTGGCAGGTGCAAAACACGACCAAGGTTTTTTATGGCTGATAAATTTACGATCACAGTGGTTATTTACCGGGATAGGTTCATTTTTTATTTAAAAATGAGCTTAAACTCTGGAGGAAACATTTCTCACTGCTTTTATTTATTTTTTAACGAGCATGAAGACCGCGTTAAAACTGCTCGGATCTTGCGTTTATTTTTTAACGAGCATGAACTTTTATGCTAAAACTACTCGATTCTCGCTTTTCTATTTTTTAACGAGCATAAATTCCGCGGTAAAACTTCTCGATCTTATGTTTATTTTTTAACGAGCATGAACTATGTGCTAAAACTACTCGATATACCAGTCATAAGATAAGAAATGTCCCCTGTGAGATCTCTATTTTTTAAGGAGTTTCATCTTCACTAAGCTTTACTCCATATCCTTTCTTTATGCAAGTTCGGAAACGACTAATCCCAAAAACAGATAAATAACCGCTCTTAGCTTGCACTCCAAAAGGTTCGCATGCCCCCAGATATAAAATACAATTTCAAGGTTGCCCCTCCTCTCCCCCACCTCTGCTTTTCTTTGGGTGTTCACAGCTACTTGTCGTCTTGCTAGTCTAATGTTAACGATACTTGTCTTCTCGTTATTTTAACGGGTCTTATGCGATACTTGTCTTCTCGTCAGCCCAACTTTTAACGGATCTTTTGCAAGATCGCAAGAGAACATCTACTTGCGACAAGAGAGCAGCTACTTGCGACAAGAGAAGAACACTACTCAAAGACAAAACATTTGTGTTATTGAGGGAGGCTTACCTCTTTCTAGTTACCCAAAGAATGTCTCGTTAATCTTTCAAACAAAACACTTCCTCGGCAATGCCTACCGAAATAGACAAGGGTGAATGACTGTTGTCAAACACGTAACTTTGACAAAAAAATCCTATTCTAGAACAACCCCTCTTCCAACCACGGACGGGGTACGGACTAGTCATATTCTCCCACGGAAATTCTATCTTATACCCAAGGTTTTCTCTGCCCAAAGCAGACCAGGATGCATGCCCCCTGGGTTCCAGTCCCATCTTTCCGAATCACTCGCACTCATCGGGAAGGAGGACTGGGGGTGGAGACATTTCTTGATTGAATAGACCATTCAGGGTTGGTATGTGATTATTTGCGATGCGTGATCCCGGAAATGAAAGTTGGTCTACGAGCTTGACCATCCTTCCTTCGTGTGGAAAACACATTACTCTAAAGAGTGAGGAGACTATTGCTCCCATGCAATATATATAGTCTCATCCAAGGAGTAGGTTATAATCCAAGGGTCCTTGAACGACCATCACGTTCATTTGAACGGTCTTCCCTTTCAATGTAACAGGCACGTTGGGGAGGATCCCTAATGGTCAACTGGTTCCTTTATCGAAACCCGAGAGATTTCTTATCTCAGGCAAAAGCGCCGG
Source organism: Pinus tabuliformis (assembly GCA_031772625.1). Lineage (NCBI taxonomy): Eukaryota > Viridiplantae > Streptophyta > Pinopsida > Pinales > Pinaceae > Pinus > Pinus tabuliformis. The sequence continues at coordinate 9,722,930 of CM062808.1, forward strand.
GGAACCCAATGCTTTCCAAGCAATAGAGGAAAGGATACTCACAGATGCCCCTTCATCAATGATAGTGCCAGCCATTACCATTCTGTATATTTGGACTATGATTCTGAATGGTATACTGGCTGGCAACCGGGGTCTACCTAGTTGGTTCCAATCAAAGGATACAACCAGGTTGCTCGGTGGTGGGACCGAATACACGGCCGGATATGACCCTGACGATGTTCCTTCCTGCGATAAAGGAATGGGCGCATTGCCCTGATGCTCATCAGAGTCGGTGTTGATGAAAAGAATCTGGATGGTGTCATCCTTATTCTCTTTGGTGAGGGTGTCATTTGAAGATGAAACTTCTGAAGGGAGAACCGGGTCAACTGCCGTTTCGACCTTTGGACTTTCATCTGGTCTGGATTCAGTAGGTTCATTTTCAATGACTGATGCTTCAGCTGACCACTTGAGTGGGCCAGCTGTATTCTCAACCAACGAAGGACTTGGCACGAGTTTTTTGTATCCAGGAGGAAGTCTCAACGGTGAAACCGGACGATCTTCCAAAACTCTCTTTGCTTCATCTAAGAAGGGACAACGGTGGATGGCGTGATCGCCTTCACACAGTCTGCAGGGGGATCTTGCTCTCCCTCTTTGTCTTGAACCTTCACTTTCGCTGGTTGACGGTAAGCATTCAACATGGCTGTCAGAGGTTGATGCTCCCGAACTGTGCAAACGAGGGGACCAATCCCTTAGTATCCGGGGAATACAGGGACAATCTCTATGGAAGTGGTCTCCTCTACATATGACACATGGCGATTTAGGCCCAGTCTGTGCTGTGTGTGGATTTTTGTCAGATGTCTTTTTCTTTCCCCCAGTCGCCTTAGGCTCCTTCTTCTTCTTCTCTCTCTTCTTCTTCTCCTCTTCTCCTTCTTCTCCATGGGAGCTTGGCTTTTTCCGGCTCTACCTTGCGAAGATGAAGGATTGGAGGAAGAGTTATAGGAAGTAGAAGGTTGGTGGGCAGCTCTAGACTGATCTAACTATTGACTCGACTGTTCAGGAACCATGGTGTTTTGAACTACATTGGTTGAGAATAGCCAAATTGGCAGGCCAATTGTCAGTCCTGGAAGCGACAATGTGGCCATGTGGGGCGCACCAACTTCTCCCCAAAAGGAGAAAGGACTAGGATTCCCATCATGGGGGATTCCTTGGTTGGTGCGTTCCATGTTCTCAACCTATAGATCAACGCAAGAAGAGGAGGTGATTATGTTCTGTTTAAAATAAATTTTATAACGACGCTTTAGACACAACTTGCTTTTTCACTTTTTAAGAGTCGAGAAAAAGCTAAAGATGACTCTAGTCTCCTTCGATGTTTTAACGAGCCCGAAGTGACAAATTCTCGGATGGAATTTTTCAGTTATAGAGTTTGAAAAAGGTCAAAAGAAACTACTCTGGAGTTCTAGGCAGAGGGTGTGCCAAACTTTTCGCAAAACCACAGAATACGTTTTACGGTACGGGTGGTCGATCTTCGTGAATGCTGTGTTCACTGCATTGCGATCAGTAGGGCGGCCGACACGGCTTCCTATGGATAAAGGCTTTGTTCCTATAGGGGTCTCCCAATATATACGCGACGGTACATGGGAGAACAAGTCCGTATTGATACTTATCGCTTCACCGTGGAGGAATCACCCAACCACTCAACGCTAAGATGTCACGTTTAACGACGCCGGAACACGTCTCTAGCTTAGACCTCTATGTGTTTGCGTTATGTTTCAAAGCGTTGTTATGTAAATTCAATTTATTTTAAGGTTGATCTTGTTTAGCAGTTTTCCTTTATGGATCACCACGAGGTGTATGGTACAACTCCTAAATGCAGTCTAAAGATCAGAAGCAAGCTTTTTCAATCTTTTCAACTTATGAAAATCTTAACTACTGAGGGAAAAGAAAGACATCGTCTTTTCACACAGATCATAGAGCACACAATATTGCACTCTTTCCTAAATCAACATGCAAACTTATCAAATGCAAAATGCATAATGCAGGTATTTCTTTTCTCTTTCTTAATGTTGATGTACTACAAAAAGAAAGATGTTGTATAACTTTGAATTCAATTTCAAGTGAAAGCAAACAAGCTTTTGTCCAAAATCAAAAGACACCTTAAGATTTACTTGTTTCAACACAAGAAATAAATAAATTCAAACCATATGACGAAATCAAAATCTCAATCAGCTATGAACAGCAAACAAACTAACTCTTAAGATCATAACGACACTTATCACGGGTCTAGATCTAAGAGGCCACAGCAAGACTAGTTCACTTTCGTTATGGGAAACTGCAAATGATGTAAGAGATACACAAAGCACAAATACAGTTCCTTTATACAACCGAGGCAGAATAGTGGCAAAGAAAGGTGGTTTCAGATAGGTACATTGACTGATAACAGGCTGCAAAAACAGGGATGAAAACAGGGCAACAGAAAGCAGAGAACCCCAGTTGCACAAGGCCTAACTGTTTCAGCGCAGGTAGAACACTGTCAGTTTGACATTCAGCATAGGTAGCCCCTTCGGGACCTGCGATGAAATGCAGACTGCCTTCACAGTGCCTGCAATGAAGAGAGAAACTTACGTTTTTCTCAGGTTTTGGGTCACAGATTGCTCAAAAATCAACAGTTTTTGGCCAAATCAAAGCTATCAATCAAGTACACACTAAAGGATGAAAAGGAGGATGAAAAGCTATCACTAAGAGCTATTCAGAGTCCTTGTGGATCAGCTCTTCAAATCATAAACATGCCCAGAAACTGAGCTAGAATAGCTGCCCTCTACTTTGCATTTAAAAGATCCAAATGCAGTTCGATTCGGTACTCCCTATGTTTAGGAAATGAATAGCAAAAACACAAACAACCAACAATATACGATCCCAGAGATTTTGGGTTTGATCCCTAGCGTAGTCACCAATTTCTTGTTGGGAAAAGTATCCAATACGGAATGACCCTATCCCACTCTAAGGGTGATAGTACCTCAGCAACAATCAAAGCAAAGCTATTTGAGATTACTTCTTTATGAGATGTAAAGAGGGGAGAAAGAGATCCACTAACCGATGTCTTCCGCTAATGATTGATCCAATCTTCTCTCCTTGCTGCTTGCCCCCAGCTCCTTGCTCTTTCACTGGCCCAGCTACACCAAGATCCTGCAAAATGACAAGGGAGGGAAACTACAAGAAGCATACATTCATAATTGATTCAAGGATTAGAATAAATCAAATACACAAGCATAACAATACACCATTGAGACACATGCATATAGAAGAACCTCAAATTCTTTATTAATGGAAGAAGTAAAGTTCAGGAAGTGATACAACCATAAGAGGCCCAATCCAACATCACCTTCCCAGCAGAAAGAAATCTCCTCTTCACCTCCTTCAAAGCAAATCACCCAATAGTTCTAAACTCAAACCAACAACAATTCTTTACATTCACAAGATTCCAGCCTCCCTAGACCTCATGAGAGAGATCTATATATAGGAGTTTTGGAGAAAGGATGAGTCAACTTGAGGCTAGCATGAAGCTGACTAGTGTCCTCTCTCACTTCAGTTATTCTTCAGTTCTTGAGTCCACTTGGAGGTTCTTGCTTCCACTTGGAGATTTAGAACCTCTTACTCATCACCAGTCGAATTCCCTGATCCAAGTGTCATTTTGGAAACTTCCTGGGCATTGACACCTTGAGGAATGACTGTGCCACATGTCCCAACTCACCCAACGCAGGTAGCCTTCTTTGCAGTTGACATTCAGTGCAGGTAGACAGTGGAGCAGTTGACATTCAGCGCAAATGCTCAGTGGAGCAGTTGACATGATCCAGAATTGGCTTGTTTTTGAGTGTTTTCAGGTGGAGAAATTTTATTCAGTGCTGTGGTTTTCTGACCTTGTTCCTCTAGGGGTAGGAACAACATGTTTAGGGACTTTGGATCCCTTAGATTATGGACATTTCATGCTTCATGCTGTAAGGCACAAAAATGTCTATAACACGGATTGCGCTGATTCAAAATCTAATCGGCTAGATTATGCGCATGCATTTATCAACCACCACTTCAAACTCGAGTGGCTATTCCGATCTCCTCTACACTTTGATACGCCTTGCTTTTGGCTACCAGAACGCTAGTGAAGCACACCTCGAGCGCAGGCCAACTACAGTCCTCCCCGAAATCTGTGCACTGCTCCTACAAGAACACAGTTTCTACAGGAACGCAATCTCTACAGGAACGCAGTCTCTACAGGAACGCAGTCTTCTATAGGGAAGTGGGTGCCTCACGAAAAAAGGTGGCCAATTACAGAGGTAACCCTGAACTCTTCATGCAATTGGTTAGTAAGAGTGGCAAGATCATCGTCCACAGTTTGGTCATAAAGATATCGGTGAAATTGTTGTTTGTTGTGCCTATACCGTCGTTCTACAGGATGTCAGTATAATTAGACAATGTTGAATTTTGTGGATTATGTGCATGCTCTGTCTCAATAGACAAAATATCTTTCGCATTTGCCACCTTTAGTTAAAACAACCGTGTTCATCATGCCGGGTGGGTTTATAAGACGGGAACCCACTGATTCAGCCAAATTAAGGGAAAACCCGGCAGTGGTGGAGCTCTTTACACGAGCACAGTGGATGTCTTTTTGTGATAAGCTACAGGGCTGCGATGATGAAGTGGCCGAAGAATTCTTGCAGGCTCTGAAGCCGAAATCCCAGACACTGGCCACGGTAAACTTCAGAGGTCTAAGCCTCAAGCTCACCCCGCAACATATCAGTTGGATCACAGAACTTCCTATGGGTTTGCCATGGGATAAGGAAGAAAGAAAGCTGAGCCAGCAGGAAAAGAAATAATTCTTTCCACCTGAGGAAGAATTCTTGGAGGACAAAAATGGGGTGCGAAGAACGAGCCTGTTGCCACCATGGAATGAAGTCAGTTTTCAAATCATGAAAGATATCACTTGTGAAGGCCGTTTCAGCATCGTGTATGCATATCACTTCCGGTTGCTCACTGAATTGAGGCACCGGATTGATCTTCCTGTAGAACAAAAACTGAGCATCCCTTATTCCCTATTGCAGTCTCTAATGGAGTGTGCCACAAAGCTAAAAGAGGGCATCCCAGATCAGATAGCCCACCATGGGTTGATCAAGCTTCTTGTGTAGGATGCGCTGCATTCGTATAAGGTTCCCCTCTCATGGGAATCCTTCCGGAACTTGACAAAAGATGGAGACATTAAGATGTTGATCGAAGAAATGGGTTCCTCAAGCAGTGAGGAACAAGAAGCAGTGGCCGAGGGACAGAGAGAAAAAGGCCATAAGCCCCCGACCACAGTGCAGAAGAAAGAGTAAAAGAAGCAGCATGAGGAAAAGGAGGACAAAGAAAAAGGTGGTACACCTATCTTGTCAGCAAGAGAAAAGAGGATGAAGAGCAGAATGGACAAAGCTGAGGTGGTCCACGTCAGCCCAAGTACCTCAACAGCACCTGCAGCCAAAGCAAAAAGAAAAACTTAGGAAGGCAAGCAAGCAAAGGTGGAGACACCTGGTTCTACAGGAAATCAGAAACAGGCTTCTACAGGAAGCCCGAAAACAAAAACAAAGGCTTCTACAAGAAACCCGAAAATCGTTGAGAAACAGGCTTCTACAGGAAGCCCAAAAACAGAGCAGGGTCTTCTACAGGAAGCCCGAAAGCTGAAAAGGAGGGGTCCTCTACAAGGAGCTCTGAGAGAGAAAAACGCAAGAAAGAGAAGGCTGGTATTCTCGAAAAGGAGGCAGCAGCGGCGCTGGCCGCCCTCAGTACACCTCCAAAGCCGAAGGAGAAGAGAGAGAGGGAGACCCCTCTACCATCTGAAGCCAGAAGAAGCAAGAGGATAAACACGGGCAAGCCACAGCCTCCACCCAACAGCCAAACCATTTCAGGGGATGCCCCTACTTCACCCAGTGCAAGAACCCCCTCTAAAACATCAGCCACCCCCGAGAAGGGAAGCCCAAAAATAACTTCCTGGACACGAAAAATAGGCCAATCACCTTCCGAAGCCCGGCTCAAGGAAATGGGAAAGGGGGAAGAAGCACCACCTTCGTCACCACCAGGGGCAGAAAAGGCAGGCCCGCCAAAAACAGGAAAGGAAAAGCATGCTCCCGGCTCTAGTTCTCGGCCAAAGACGAGGAGCCAGAGCAAAGTTGCTCAAGGATGAGAAAATTGTTTAGCTGGGGGGTGATGATGAGCCCCAATTTTTGGTACAATTTGGGCTCATTTGGCCTACTTGCTCTGCTCAAACCATTCATTTTTTATTGCTTATGCATTCATTTCTTGGTTTATTCATGTTGTTTGTAGGAAGAAGGGTAGGCATTCGATCTACGTGACTAATGCATGATGCTTTTAGGTTTTTGGCATTAAAAGGGAGAAAAGACCACGAGAAAGGAGACAAGGAGACAGTAAGGTGGCATTGCTGGTTTTTAGGAGAGGATGTCCACAGTCTTGGGGACCTTCCTCGTGATTCCCACCATAGCTCCGAGCTCGAACCAATCTCCCCACCGAGCTTAGAGGCAGCCAACCGTTCTACAGGAACCGCAGTTACAACTGTTCTACAGGAACAGCAGTTACAACTGTTCTACAGGATCAACAGTTTAACCTTCAGTTGGACAGCCGAGCTCCACAAATCAAGGAAACCTGTTGGATTATCATTTTGCATAAATACTGAGGCCGTAGCCTTTGATAGAAGCTTTTTGAACTTTTGCATTACTCTTGTAATTTGGAAGTACGAGCTACAACTCGGTGTTGGTTCTTTTTGTAAGCCAGTTTTGGCATGACATCAGAGTTTTGGTTATGAATAAAGGCAGGCAGATTTTGATCTCATTCTGAGTTTCTAAGGGAGCTATAGCTCTCAGGTTAGGGCCCAACCTGAGAGCAATAGATCTCCTCGGTGTTGTAATGTTATTTGCATTTCGTTCCAGCACTTCGTTTCTTTACTTTGACATGCAATTCGAATTTACAGTCTGCTAATTTAGTCTCTTTCATGAGATTGAATAGGATTGGTTTATGGTGAATTTGCTTCCAAGTTGCTTAGGTTAGAAGAGGATCGTTATAATTTATTGGAGCTCCAGAAAAAGGTTGATAGAGCTCACTGCCATCTCTGCTTAGGGATTGGGGTGCAGTCCATATCAACCACCAAAAAGAAACGCAGTTCTTCTCACGTTCATGCAAGCTGCAACATAGACATTTTTGTTGAAGATCCATCCATGCACTTTTGATATTGAACCATACTTCTACATTCTTCATTCCATGCATGGTTTCTTTTCTTGGTTTTACATTGTTGTTCATAGGTTTAATGGCACAGGTATCATAGGTTAATGAATTCTCGTTTTTGGTGAAAGACGTAAGTCATTTGTTTCATTTACACTGCTCCATATCATTCCACTTCCTTCTTCTTCTTCTTAACCTCTCCTCAAGCCACCTACTCGACCTCTGTCCAGCTCGTTTACCCTCCAATTCATCCACTGCCAGGTAGCTTCATCTTTTTGACCTTTTGTTAATCCCATCCTTCCAGCCATCAACCCACTGCATGCACTCTTCCTCCATCTGACTTCTCTACTCCTGAGCCATCACCAGTTCCATCTCCATCTCACCTATCCTCCCACACCACTCCAACACTTCACCATCTCCCAAAACTCCCACAATCAAACATCCTGTAGAATTGCACAGACTTCCTGTAGAATCCCTGAGTTTCCTGTAGGATCCCCTGCAGACTTCCTGTAGAAGCCTGCAAACTCGGTTTCTGAGCATCTGAACGTGGTAGACCTCTGTGGACTGATGCTAGAGACCCTCTGGGACCTCCCCTAGCCATCCTGACCTTGCCCATGCTTTCCTTCCATTTGAACCGCTCCTGCACAGTCAAACCCTAATCAAAAGCACCATCACAATAAATCCAACCAATTAATGACAAAATACAAAAACATGTCTTTTCAGATGCAAATATCTTAGATTCATGTATTTCAACTCACTGCAAGTAATGGCATCATTGGTGGAAGTTTCATTCACATTTTTGCATTGTAAGGGTCAAGCTAGTTAAATTAGGGTTTATTAGGGTTTCCATGCTTTGTTGTCTTTCAATTTCCTTTTTGCAAATTAGGTTAGCTTCCTTCAAGATAGCTTTCGTCCATCACTCATAAAGCTTCTTCTAAGAGCATATAGAAGTTGGCTTGAGCCCTAGAGAACTTGTGCCAGCTGACCAAGTGACAGCTGCGACAAGAGCTAGTACTTGTGCATACAACACCATCGCTTCCAAGTTTGTACGAACTACCGGGTTGATAAAATTAGAGATAGGAAGCTCCAGGAGTTGTAGCATTATTGCTACAATACTGGAGCCCACCACTAACAATGAATGATACTCAAATCAATTTAATGGGAGTAAATGACAATGATTCTACTTTTCTTACTCAAGAAGAACAAGACCTTTGTTGGGTCCCTATAATACTAGTGATTACCCCATTACTATTGTAGTTATACCCCTTATTAACATTGTTGTGCCCCTATTTCCCCCATATTGTTATTACTGTGCCCCATAGAATCCCTCTATTGTTATTTTTGTGGCTTTATATTATTATTGTTAGGTCGGTTGGATTATATTGTGACTCCTTAGACTCCTATATATAGAAAGGAGGTTTTTTCATTTGAATCATCGAAGAATTTTTCATTTATGTAATTTAAAGGATATTTCCCCCTCGAAGAGGCTGAATTTTAAGGCATTGATCTATCTTTTCTATCTTTTTCTTGAGCTGGTTTCATAACATTTGGTTTTAGAGCTTTGGGTTCTAGGGTTTCGCTGCTCCAAACAGGTCATCGTGGAAGTTTCGCTATAACATTTTTTCTGTGAAGTTTCAAAAGTTGCAAAAAAATCCATTTGAGAAGAAATCGAGCTGAACCTCAGGTCCGAATTTCAGATATTTTCACGCTATATTTGCAGAGATATGATCTGAGGAAGTTGGTCTTTTTGCAGACTCCTGAATTACATTCCAAACAGGTGACCTGGGGAAAATCGTCATAACTTTCTCTCTGATGATTAGATTAAAATTTCATCAGAAGGTATAGAAAGAGGACGAAATGTAGTTTCTTGTATCGTTTTTTCAGATCCAAAGGTCGAAACAGTGACTCGTGGCATGTTGTACAAGTTCGCTCTACTGAACTAGTCTATAATCAAGTCACTGTGGGAGATTTCGCATAACTCTTCCTTGGAGAATCCAATTTGGGTCAGACTTGTGGCATTGGAAAGAGGACACAGAGGGATACTGCAGGTCACAAATTCCGAACTAGATGATCAAAAAATACAGAGATACATCAGAGGCAATATCGAGCTCCTACAAAGTGAAAAAAGGTGTGTAGATTTTCTTAAATTTTTGCTTAAGCTTGGGTTGAAAATTTATTTTGAAGAAATTCAAAGGGCATAATAGAGCATTATTATCGGTAACTGATGCCCCGAGGAAAGAAAATGCAAACACCTAGTAAGGAAACTGAAAGCTCTAGCATGACTCAGGAAGAAGAAGAAGAAATGCTATATGATATATCAAAATTACAAGAACAAGTGCAACAAGTGTCAATTGCACAAAAAGCAACATAATCTAAGATGGATGGTTTAAGGAAATATGTAGAAGCTAAGATGGATGGCATGGAAGCTAAGGTGAATGGCATGGATTCTAAAATTGATGGCATGGATGATAAGATGGAAGAATTGAAGATAAATATGAATAAGTTGCTACAAGAAATGGTCACTAAGGGTGAAAGGGTACTAAAGGAAACTCATGATGAGAACAAAAGAAATGTTAATCATGATTCCATAGACTCTAATGTTGGATTGAAGACTCACCATGTTCCAAAAATCGATATGAGGAAGTTTGATGGCAAGGATCCCGCCACATGGATATTACAGATGGAGCAATTCTTCGATCTCAATAATGTGCAAAACACACAAAAGGTACGTATGGAAACTTTATATTTGGAACCAAATCAGTTTGTATGGTATCAATGGCTTTGCTCTCATAAACAATTTATCACTTGGGCAATTTTTACGGAAGAATTGATAGCACATTATGAGGATACAAAAAGCAACACTTTTTTTAGCCAATTGATAAGTCTCAAACAAAAGGGTTCAATAATGGAGCACATTGAGGAGTTCCAAAAATTGAACATAAGGGTAAAAGATATTCCAGAGGAGCATAGGATTGATGTGTTCATAGGGTCTTTAAAGGATAATATCCAACATGATGTTCGCCTTTGGGAACCTGATTCATTAGAGAAGGCATTCAGGTTAGCAAGAAAAATGGAAAGCAAAATTATGGCAACCAGGAAGCATACCACTCACAACTATAAAGACAGAAGTTTTGTTGCCCCTAGTCTTCCACAACCTATAAGGTTGACACCACAACAATTGGAAGAAAAAAGAGCAAAAGGGCTTTGTTACAGTTGTGATAGCAAATACACTAAAGGTCATAAGTGTGCTGAGAAGAAATTATTCTACATAGATTGTGAAGAGGAAGAAGAAAAGGAGAAAGAAAGGTCAAAAGAAGAGGATATACTCCAGGAACAAAGCCTAGATGAAGAACAAATAAATCCGACCATATCTTGTAATGCATTGGCAGGAATTACCACTCCTCAAACCATCAAGATAGAAGGACAAATCAAGAAGAAAAAGGTAATAGTGTTGATTGATTCAGGAAGCACCCACAATTTTATTCATTGTAAGGTAGCAAAAGAATTGAATTGCTTCCTATATCCAGCACCAGAGTGTCAAGTGATGATTGCAAATGGAGGAACAATAAATTGCTCTGGAAAGTGCCATAATATCAAGCTATCCATGGGAGAATATGTATTGACTAGCCCAATGCTTTCCATTCCAATGGGAGGTGCTGATGTTGTACTAGGAGTCCAATGGCTACAATCCTTGGGTACAATAGCTTTTAATTTTCAAGAACTTTTCATCAAATTTTCTACGGAAGGAAAGGAAGTTGAATTAAGGGGTATTGCAGGGAAACCAGGAAAGATAATCAGCTCTAATGGTATGACAAAGCTTCTAAAAAAGGAGCAAAGAGGTGTAATTGCACAATTATGTTCGCTAGATGTTTCCACATCGGAATCATCTATTTCTCCAGATCTCCAAAAAGTCCTGGACAATCATTCCAAGGTATTTGAGACTCCCAAAGGTCTCCCACCTATGCGTGATCATGATCATGCTATTCATCTGATTCCAGGAAGTGTTCCTCCAAACATCAGGCCGTACAGATATCCCTATGTCCAAAAGAGTGAAATTGAACGTATGGTTGCAGAAATGCTAGAGGCTGGTATAATTCAACCGAGTCAAAGTTCTTTCTCTGCTCCAGTAGTATTGGTGCACAAGAAGGATGGATCATGGCGCATGTGTCCGGATTATAGGGAGCTCAACAAGCTCACTATTAAAGATAAGTTCCCCATTCCTGTCATTGATGAATTACTGGATGAATTGCATGGATCAATTTACTTCACCAAGTTGGATCTTCGTTCAGGATATCATCAAATCAGAATGAAGACTGAAGACATTTCGAAAGCAATATTTAGAACTCATGAGGGTCATTATGAATTTTTGGTCATGCCTTTTGGCCTTACCAATGCACCTTCAACATTTCAAGGTTTGATGAATTCAATTTTCAAACCATTCCTTAGAAAATTTGTGTTAGTATTTTTTGATGATATACTAATCTACAACAAGTCTTGGAAGGATCATGTTGAACATGTTGACAGGGTGCTACAACTATTGGAGGAGAAACAATTATATGCAAAAAGATCCAAATGTTTCTTTGGAGTCCAGGAGGTGGAATATCTGGGTCATATTGTATCTCATGAAGGAGTTAAGGTAGACCCTAGCAAAATTAAAGCCATTAAGGAATGGAAAATCCCCACATCCATAAAGCATCTGCGAGGATTTCTCGGGTTGACAGGGTATTATCGCAAGTTTGTTAAGAATTATGGGAGAATAGAAGCACCTCTAACAACATTATTGAAGAAAGATGCATTTTCATGGACTCTGGAAGCAACAAAGGCCTTTGAACATCTTAAAGAGGCAATGTGCCAAGCACCGGTCTTAGCTACACCAGACTTCACAAAAACCTTTATTGTGGAATGTGATGCTTCAGGAAATGGAATTGGTGTTGTTCTAATGCAAGATGAAAGACCCATTGCTTTTGAAAGTCGTCCAATCAAGGGAAAGTTTTTAAGAAAAGCTATTTATGAGAAGGAAATGTTGGCAATACTCCATGCACTTAAGAAATGGCGACCCTACCTAATGGGAAGACACTTCAAGGTAAAAACGGATCATGATAGCCTTAAATACTTTTTAGAACAAAGATTATCCTCTGAAGAGCAACAAAAGTGGGTCACAAAGATGTTGGGTTATGACTTTGAAATCATCTACAAAAAAGGGAAGCAAAATGTGGTGGCAGATGCACTCTCAAGAAAGGATGAGGATGTGGAAGCATTGTTGTGCGCCATTTCTATTATCCAACCAGATTGGATAAACGAAGCAAGGGAGGAATGGAAGAATGACGAAGAAGTGTGGGCACTTATTCGAAAGTTACAACAAGATTCCAGTACGTCTGATACATTTAGCTGGAAAAATGATTCGTTATGGTACAAAGATCGCTTATACCTCTGTAAGAATTCCCAGCTAAAACAAAAGATTCTTATGGAATTGCACACTTCTCCCTTAGGAGGGCACTCAGGATTTTTAAAAACTTACCACAGGGTTAAGAAGGAATTTTTTTGGGATGGCCTTAAATCAGATATTCAAAAGTTTGTGGTGGAATGTTTGGTTTGCCAACAAAATAAAGTTGAAACAATTAAGACACCAGGTCTATTACAACCTTTATCCATTCCAAGCCAACGTTGGGAGGAGGTTTCAATGGATTTTATCACAGGTTTACCCAAGTCTGAGGGAAAGAGTGTCATCATGGTGGTAGTTGACAGACTTACCAAGTATGCACACTTTTGTGCATTATCACATCCATTTAAAGCCAGTACAGTTTCTACTGCATTTATGGAAACAATTCAAAAGCTACATGGAAACCCAAAGATTATTGTAAGTGACAGAGATCCCATTTTCACTGGAAATTTTTGGACAGAATTATTTTCTTGTCTTGGTACTCAGTTAGCTCATAGCTCATCTTATCATCCTCAATCTGATGGGAAAACTGAGATAGTAAACAAATGTTTGGAAGGATATCTTCGTTGCTTTGTATCTGATAAACAGACAAAATGGGTCAAATGGTTGCCTCTGGCTGAATGGTGGTATAACACTTCCTTCCATACAACAACAAAAATGACCCCATTTATGGCACTTTATGGGTATCAACCACCATCCATCACATCATATTTAAGAGAAAATTCTAAGGTTCAGGCAGTGGAACATCACATCGAACATCAACAAGTCCTCCAACTCTTAAAGGATAACCTCGTGTTGGCACAGAATAGAATGAAACAACAGGCAGATCAACATCGCAGTGAAAGAAGTTTTGATGTAGGTGATTGGGTATTCCTACGGCTACAACCATATAAGCAAATGTCCCTCAAGCAAGCTAAGAAGGATAATAAATTATCACCAAAGTATTATGGTCCGTACAAGGTGTTGCAAAAGATTGGTACTATGGCATACAAATTGGAGCTTCCTGCAGCTTCTCGATTGCACCCATTTTTCCATGTTTCATGTTTAAAGAAGGTTATAGGCGACAAGCTCCTAGTTCAAAAAATATTTTCAAAACTTGACGAGGAAAGAAAAATTATATTGGAACCAGAAGCAGTCACAGAAACAAGAACTCGACAGCTACGAAATCGATCAATTTCAGAGTATCTTATCAAGTGGAAGAACTTATCTGCTGAATATTCCACATGGGAGGATGAGAATTTTATGCAGAAGTATCCATAACTACACGAGCGTTGAGGATAACACTTTTTTGAAGCAGAGGGGCATGTTGGGTCCCTATAATACTAGTGATTACCCCATTACTATTGTAGCTATACCCCTTATTAATATTGTTGTGCCCCTATTGCCCCCATATTGTTATTACTGTGCCCCATAGAATCCCTATATTGTTATTTTTGTGGCTTTATATTATTATTGTGGCTTTATATTATTATTTTTGTGGCTTTCCACTATCCCAGGATGAAATAGATCCTAAGGAATTAGAAGAGTATAAGAAATGTTTTGAAGATGAAATTATGGAAGTCCATAAGAAACATAATATGAGGAACAAGAAAACACCTGATACTCCAACTAAAAAGGTAGCTGATACACCTGCTAATAAAAACATTGAGATTCTTGCTAGAAATAATATTGAGGTTCCAACCTGAAAGAGACCCGATACTATAGCCAAATCAACTCAAACAAATGATCCCTCCACTAGCCAGAAAAGAGACATCTCCCAAAAGGACTTGGATGAAAAGCAAGAGGACATCAATTTGAACAAAACTCAAACATCATTCAATATAGAACATGAATTGGCAAAACTTTAAATACCCATTCCTATAATAGAACTGATGAACAAAACTACATACAGATCACAAGTAATGAAAGCTTTAAGCATACAAGAAAATAAAGATACAATTAATGTTTCTGATGACCAAACATAAATATTGTTTGGCCCTAAAGTCGATGGTAAACTCCAAGATGGAGATGTACCTCCCTTTTACATTAGCTTAAACATTCATGATAAAATTTTACATAACAGTATGACTCAAGGGCCTCCCATAATCTCGTGCCTAGGGTAATCATGGAAAATTTGGGACTAGATATCACTAGAAGATACGAAGTTATATATTTGTTTGGTTCTAGTCAAGTAAAGTTCCTTGGACTTATTAAGGATTTGTGTGTCAACTTAGTACAAATACCATCCAACAATGTGGCGATGGACATACTTGTTGCTAACATACCCCCTAAATATGGCATGCTACTGTCTCGATCATGGGGAGCTAAACTCTAGGGAACCCTCCCAATGGATATGACCTATGCTACAATTCCAGTGATTGGTCCGAATAGGAGACTATATAGGGAAAAGTTCATGAAATTTATGGTCACTACTTAGGATAGACCTCATAATTATCCCTTATATTCTATCCATTCACACCATGATTCTTTTATTTTGTATAATGATGGAAATATACAGGAACAAGTTCCCAATGAAAACATTGAGGAATTCCAAATAGATATGATGGAACATGATAAATGAGATGAATCTTTATGGAATTTAGGATTTGATGGAGCAGTTAGTAAAGAAGGGTCAGGGACAGGCATATGGGTTTCAAATTAACAAACTCATCACTCAGAAGGCCATTCATATAAATTAAATTTCTAATGTTCTTAATTTTAGGGTTACATCTTTAAAGAAGCTAGGTGCTCAGAGAATTGAAATTCATGGAGATTTTGAATTAATAATAAAACAAGTTAAAGGGGAATATTTTGCTAAACATCCAAGGATGAGAGTCTATAGGAATGATGTTTTGGATTTTCTGGAATCCTTCATTGAGTTAGCCTATCTTTAGTTCCTAGAGATCAAAACATCCTACCTGATGGTCTTGCTGCTTTAGCTAGTACCTGTAAATTTCCATACCATCCAAGTCGCCAACATACTGTTGAAGTAAAAACCAGAACTACCATACCAGAAAATATCAGATACTGGCAACTTTTTGGAAATGATGCCCAGATTGAACGTTTTTTGTAGTCAAAAGATGAGTTTGAATATGCTAATATAGACACAGAAGTTGACCTACAAGATAATGTACATAATGGTGTGACTAAATGAGATTTGAAATAAATATATCAAGAAAAAGAAGAAACATAAATTTTATAGTTGAAAGATAATGTTTTTTTCTAGAGGATTAGCCCCCTTAGAAGATTTGTTTGACTTTAATGATGTAGCCAAGAAGCCTAAAGTCAAACCTACTAGAGTTGGATTTGAATAATGTAACATTGGAACTAAACAAGAACCTAAGATAATTAAATTTTCCAAATATATACCCCCAGTAGAGAGGCTAAAGTACACTGACTTTTTCAAATAATTTATAGATGTGTTTGCATGGATTTATGAGGATTTGAGATCCTATGACACCAACATTATACAACATAAGATCCCCTTAAAATAAGACCATATTAAACCTTTTAAGCAAAAATTAAGGAGAATCAACCCAATTCTCATGCCTCTAATTGAAAAATACATCAAAAGAATATATGATGCCAAGATCATAGTTCCATTAAGATATTCTAAATGGGTGTCTAATTTAGTTCCAACTAGGAAAAAGACTGGAGAAATCAGACTTTGTATTGATTTCCGAAATCTAAATAAAACCTCTTTGAAAGGAAATTACCCTTTGCCTAAGATGGACCACATTCTCTAGAAGGTGGTTGGATCTAGTAGAATTTCTCTTTTAGATGGCTTTTCTAGTTATAATCAAGTCCTAGTACACCCTAAAGACCAAGAAAAGACAACATTTACTACACCTTGGGGCACTTTCATGTATGTGAATATGCCTTTTGGTCTAATGAATGTTGGTGCCACTTTCCAGAGAGAAATGGACTTTACCTTTGTAGATGAAATGGGTCATTTTATAGTCATATATCTTGATGATATCACCATTTTTTCAAAAACAGATGAGGAACACTTACTTCACCTAAAGAGAGTCTTTGAAAAATGTAGGGGATTTGGTATGTCCTTGAACCCAAAGAAAACATTGTTTCTTTTACAAGAAGGAAAATTGATAGGGCACATCATTCCAAAGGAGGGAATCAAAATAGATCCTAGGAGAATTGAAGTTGTACTAAAAATTAATCCCCCTAGAAATGTAAAGGAAGTCCAATCTTTGATTGGCGAGATCAATGTTTTGAGGAGATTTATCCCTAATCTAACAGAGCTTCTAAAGAATATAAGAAACATGTTGAGAAAATATATAGAGGTAAAGTGGAACATTGAGGCTAAAAAATCATTTAATAAGGTAAAACAAGATTTAACCCAAGCTCCTACGTTGATTAGCCCAGATTTTACAAAATATTTTCTCATTTTCTAATTTGCTTCTGAGCATACTATTGTTGTAGTTCTCTTATAGAAAAATAATTAAGGGCATGACTAGTATATAGCTTTCTTTAGTAAAACCTTGAGAGATGCTGCATCAAAATACGATATCATGGAAAAGAAACAGTGTTCCTTGGTAAAAGCAACAAAATATTTTAGGTTTTATATCCTCCATTCACTTATAATTGCCTTTGTTCCAAATGCAGTGGCAAAATACATATTAACCCAAAATGATCCTGATGGGAAAAGGGGTAAATGGACTGCCATTATTTTAGAATATGACATTGAAATCAAACTTACCAAACTCATTAAAGGCCAGGTGTTAGCTAAATTAATGGTTGTATCTAATTTACATGCTTTGGATATAAATTTTCTAGCTATACTCAACAAACCAAAAGAGATGGTGACTCCACGAGTAGCAGAAGCTTTTGCTACTTCTCCTTGGTATGAAAATCTTATTTTTGTTCTACATCATTTACAATCTCCTCCTACTCTCACTAAAACTAAAGCTAGATTTCTTAAACTCAAAGCTATGAAATTCTGTATTTTGGAAAATAATCTATATTGGAAAGATATTGGTGTAATTTTCCTAATTGCTTGTTGGGATATGGAGCAAATAAAGTGATGCATGAATTTCATCATGGATACTCTGATGGACACCTGTACTAGAAGGCTATTGCCAACAAGATCCTAAGAGGAGGTTTCTATTGGCGAACCCCATTCTTTGATTTGCAAAAGAAAGTCACCTCATGCCACAAATGCTAGATATTTGAAGGCAAAAGGAAATGAATGTCTTTACCTTGAAAGCCCATATCAACTAAAACATATTTCCAACAATGGGGTCTTGAATTTATAGGATAAATTCACCCTTCCTCTTCTTCCCAACATAGGTGGATTCTTATAGCCACTGATTATTTTACGAAATGAATAGAAGACATATCTACTAGACAAGCCTCTGATGTCGTAATCATTAAATTCCTAGAGAATAATATTCTTTCAAGATATGGATGCCCTAGGAAAATGATTACAGATAATGCTGCAACATTCAGATCAAAGAGGATGGTGGAATTTTGCAACAAATATCAAATAACTTTGGGACATTCCACAGCCTATTACCATCAAGGAAATGGACTAGACGAATCTTCCAACAAAAGTTTGGTTAAGATTATCAAAAAGTCGTTGTAGGATAACAAGAAATCATGGCACAATAAGCTTGTAAATGCATTATGGGCAAACAGACTTATAACTAAGAAATCAATTGGTATGTCTCCATACCAAATCATTTTATGGGATGGATGTTGTTTTTCCAATTTCATTGGGAGTTCTTGTTTTGAAAATGCTGCAAGACTTGGAGGTTGAACCGAATGATCTACAAAGAAGAATAAATCAAACAATTCACATATAATAGTCAAGAAAGGAAGTTCACAACAAGACTCAACTGATCTAGGAAAGTATTAAGAAGATATATGATAGAATAACTAAGGATGATGATTTTCATATAGGCAGCCATGTTGTGAAATGGGATTCCAGAAGATAAGAGAAAGGAAAACATGGTAATTTTGATAATTTATGGATGGGACCTTACATTATCAATGCTTACAGGGGATTTTTTTTTTTTTTTTGAAGGGCATAGATGGAACAAAGCTACCTGGAGGACCTGCCAATGGCAAGATGTTGAAACATTATGTTTCTCAGGAATAGAGGTAGTTTTCATGACATTAATTGTAGATACCATTTTCTTTATATTGTTATGATTATGTAGCTTATGCTTGAAAGTTGAAGCCCGTAGAGAAGGCCCTGATATTTTAGACATTTTTCCACCATAATTACAATAACTACAAAAAAACAGATGTAGTAAAACACTTAAGATAAGGATTTAAGGCTACTAGTCTATTGTTCTTGACACCTCAAAAGGAGAGTGCCAGCTCCGGCTGGAGCCACTATTAGGTTCCTATAATTTATAGGATCAAATGATGATTGAATGTTTTCTTTTAGTATTTGAAATTGTAAATAATATTGCACGCCGCAAATGATTTCCAAAAAAAAGATATGTAAATAAAAATAAGAAATGAAAAGAGGGTATATATATATAAAAAATAGAAAAATAAAAATAAATGACAAATGAAGCCCACAGAAAAGAATAAAAGTGAAAGTGATGCTAGTTGAAGTGTCACTGATAGTACAATAATTTTGAAGAATAAATTCATGAAATTGTGTGCAGCTTGTTCAAAATTCCACAATACTTCCTCTTGCTTAAAACATATTGTTTAATCATGTTCAAGAAAATTTAAATTTATGTCAATTAGATTAGAATGAACAACTTATCCAAACAGTATAATGTTGGCTAAGATTAGATTAGGTAGATTAGGTGAATAAATTAATCCAACAATATAATCTGGATTAATGAAATTGGTAGATTAGTTTTTTGTTTGAATAGATGTTTTTAGTACTTTAAAATGGAAAACTAAATGAGGGTTTGCACTCCTAAATTCACCCTAATTAGTTTTAGTTATATTATCTTAGGGGAAAATGGAATTTATCTTAAGGAAGGCTATCTATAATATTGTTATTTGGTCAAAGGTCAAACCAAATTGTAAAAAATACATGTGCGTGACATGATGTTTTGTCGTTGACAATAAAATGTGCACATATTCATACTCCTGATCATGATTCCCTTTCCATCGGGCGGTCCCCAGGCCTCCCCCCCTGCCATGTTTCCCTTTACCGGCGGGGGGGGGTCCGAAAAGGTAGTTTCCCCGCTGGGCCACTCCGCTATGTGTCCTTCCCACATGTTTTCACAACCCCCATCATGTATCACAAACCACTCACACCACCCTATGAAAACCACTCAACAATCATTCGATTTCCCACCAATGGTCTTGCGCCTCCATTGCTGACCACTTTCCACCACGTCAACTGATTGTTATACCGTTCCATTCCTACATCGTTCCCTTGTGATCTTCCCGTTGCTGATTAAATTTCCTCCCAAACAACCGTTTAGCCAATGATCCCACTCCATTTGCGAATCTGTAAAGCCTCACTCTCTCCCTCAATCACACTCTTTCCTCATTTTTTTACAGTCGATTGCTATCGATCCTTGCTTTCTATTGCCTATCTAGTATTACTCATAGAGGAATTGCCTTCAAGCTCTCTTCCTGCACAATTAACTGTCATCCTCTATAATTTCATCTATTATCCTCTGCAATTTCATCTTGTTATCACGATGGCCCCAAAAACCAAGATTGATGCCACTGTGGTAAACTCGATGCTCTCTCCCTTTGTGGATTTAGGCCACATTCCCTTAGCTAACAGAGGTTATAAAATCGCCAAAACACAGTGTGAATTCGAGCTCTTCGAATTACACTGTTGGTTTCATGACACCTATCTTGACCAATCTGATGAGATTGGCCTCTGGAAATCTAGACTACCCTTGTTCGTCTTTCCCCAATCCTACTATTTCCCTGAATTCTTCCTCAAGTGCCATGCTTCTTATATCTCAAGTAAAATAGTTATAATCTCCCCTAATGCTGAAATCCTTTCCACCATCACCCCTGAAAATATAAATCAAATGTTGCATGTTCTACACAATGAATCCCTGACTCTCTTTTCAATTGGTTCCCTTAAATAAATTTATCAAAATCTTACTTTTCCCCAGAGAACCACGATTTTTGAAGTATTCCTTCCAGAATATTCTCTATTACCCAAGAGAAACCCCCCCTATCCTTCTTCTATTTTCCCGCAAAGAACCAGACAGATCATCTTTTTCTCGTCTTGCTTACTTGGGTACTTCTCAGATGAATGGGTAGATGAACCTATTTGATGCAGGAGCATCTAGATTTAGCCAGCAATGTGATTGTATGTTCACATGTTTTGGCTAACCTGAGATGAATTTCATTGACCTGAGGGGTCAAAATAAGTTAGAAGAGAGGGTCAGATCTCTCAAATTGATCTTTATTTCAATTATTGTAACAATTAAATCATTGTATTATTTTTAGAATAGGGAATAATTTTGTTAGAATAGGTGTGGATCGAGGCTTTAGAATAGGGATTTAATTGTTAACCTGATAAAAATAGAGATTGAGTTGTCAAATGCTATTAGGATAGGATTTGATCCATAAAAGAAAGAAAAAAATGTAATGATGGGATGGAATGGAATAAGGGAGGAGCAAGCGAAAGATTGAGAGAGAGATAGGGTTTGCGAGTAAAACAAAGGTCAGACAAATTGTTGTAATCAAGCCGAGAGGGCCAAGACTCTGTAATTTCTATGTTATTGGATAATTGATGAAGTGTGGTGTTGTGTGTTATTCCTGGTGCAGAATTTCTCTTGAATCTACGTATCGACATTCTGGACATTAATTGAGTATTACTTTCTATTTATGCATTTTATTGATAAGTCACAGTCGGTTAGCATTAAGGATTATTCCAGGATTAAGCGTTAATCCTTTGTTAAAATGTATGTACCAAAGGTGCGTATTAAGCACGTGAGAAATATTCCCAAGTGGTAAGCGATATCTCACGCACTTAAGGAATGGTAAATAGTATTTCTCAGATTCGCGCTATTAACCTAAGCTGGTGATGCATAGCCCACACAAAACCACTGATATCAAAAGATTTCAAAACAATAACCAGTGCACATGTTGGAGCACAATATTGCGCGAAGACCATTGGATCGATCTGATAAAGATCAATGGTGGATATTCCATTGCGACGATTCTACAGTTAAAGTGACATTGATTGGTCAATCAAAGTGGGACCATTTGTTAATTGGCCGGGGGTACTGCCAAATCAGAGTTTTCACGTGGCCTATTAATTGAGTAGCCAACCATTGGGTTTCTACCAATAAAATTTGAGATCTTGTTAATCTAGGCATCATTTGGTTGTTGAAAATAATACTGAGAGGGGGGGTGAATCAGTATTATCTAGCAATTTAATAAATCTTCCTTATTTGATCTTTGAATTATTTTAGCATGTCAGTACCATAAAATAATGAGCATGAAAAATAGATAGTCACACCAAAGAACACAAGATGTAAGGTGGAAACCCAATGTGGGTGAAAACCACCTGCTGCAATATGTCTCTATCTTCTTTCAATTTAGAAACTTCTTTTACAATGATTTTGTACTGGTGCAGTCCTTTACCAGTACGCAGGTTGCAACCTGCAGAGAGCTGCAACTCTCTCTCTCTTTTGTTTTTCCAGTCTACTCCTGGAAGGGAGCTACAACCCCCTACTTCTTTTCATAAAGCATCAGATGATCAACAAGTACATAACAGATATAGATCACTACAGATATCAGATCAGCAACAACAGAACTAACCCAGAACACCTTATCAATAGAGAAATTCAATCAACAGAACATCTTAAAACAGAGACGCAGTTTTCTTTTCTGTGGCCTGCGACCAGACGCTGTTAACCTTCTGTTACTCTGCGTCCACCCGCAGATATCCTTCTGCTTCGCTGCGTGCCCACGCACTGTTCCTTTGACTGCTCTGCGTTCTGTTGCTTCAGGGACGCACCCAAGGATACTATCGCGCCGTGTCTTTCGCTACAGAGACGCACCTGAAAACACTATCGCGCCGCGTCCTTCTGCTTCTGAGACGCACCTGAACCTTGGTCGCCCTGCGTCCCCACGCAGGTCTCTCTCTACTGTACTGCGTTTCGGCGCACTTGCCCTTTACAGTACATGCGTCCCGGCGCACTTTCCCTTCACTGAACCTGCGACCCTTCAGATATAAATGATATGAAGACTTCAGAGCAAACCCAAACAGTCAGATCTATCGATCTGTTCATGCGCCATAGAGATCACAGTCCATTAGAAGATTCACCTTTTTAGATCTGGACTAGATCTCACCAAATAAGATATTCAACCCAAGACCATTGCACAATCCAAATGAACTCCTTTGCTTTATATATGCAAGCTTCTCCCCAAAACATGGAACAATACCACGAGTCGACACCATAGAAACACAAAACGGTCGGCTAGATACCACACAAGAAACCCCCACGTGCTTTTCTCTGCCTTGAAATGTGTGCACTGGGTGGACGCACCCCCTGAACGGCCGGCCGGCGTCCCTGGACGCGGTTTCTGCATGGTATACCTGCGGGGGCGCACTTTCTGAACCGATTGCCTGCGTCCTTCTTAATTTTCATCAAACTGAGAGCCTTACCACTGGAGTTGCCATCAAGTACAACATCTGTAACATACAGTCATACCAGAAAACATAATGCCAACAATCTCCCCCTTTGGACTTGATGGCAACCTCACAAACTTCAGCTTCATTCTCCCCCTTTGACATCAAGAGCAAAGGGTATGCTCCCC
This sequence comes from Pinus tabuliformis, assembly GCA_031772625.1. Classification (NCBI taxonomy): domain Eukaryota; kingdom Viridiplantae; phylum Streptophyta; class Pinopsida; order Pinales; family Pinaceae; genus Pinus; species Pinus tabuliformis. The sequence goes on from CM062808.1 coordinate 9,746,313, forward strand.
CTAAGCGCATGCTCCCCCTGAATATGAACCAGATCTGCAGCAACGCACCACCATGAAAGAGATAGAGACATATTGCAGCTATTTCCAAGATCTCCTTCTCCATAATGCCAACAATGCATTATGTGCTCCCCCTGAGCCTGTACCACCAATAAGAAGAGGTTCAACAAGATGATGCATCAACAACCCCCAGCTTTTGCCTGAGGTATTCAAACGTGTCTCTGGGCAATGGTTTGGTAAGAATATCAGCAACTTGTTCCTTGGAAGGAACATACTCCAACTTGACTTTCTGTTCAAGCACTTGTTCCCGGAGAAAATGGTACTTGATTGGTATGTGCTTGGTTTTTGAATGCATGACCGGATTCTTTGAGATGCTGATTGCACTTGTGTTATCACATAAGATGGGGATAGGTGGTGTACAAGTGATTTGAAAATCCTGCAAAGTCTGCATCATCCAAAGGAGTTGAGTGCAACAAGATGCAGCAGCAACATATTCCGCTTCAGCTGTAGACAAGGCAATCGAACTCTGTTTCTTGCTGAACCAAGATACCAGTCTGGAACCCATAAAGAACGCACCACCACTTGTGATTTTCCTGTCATCCACGCTTCCGGCCCAATCTGCATCTGTATAAGCATGAAGAGTAAGATCTGAATCTTTAGGATACCATAAGCCATAATTTTGAGTCCCTTGAAGATATTTGAAAATTCTCTTTACTGCCTGAAGATGAGTCTCCTTCGGATTTGCCTGAAATCTTCCAACTATTCCAACTGCATGCATGATGTCTGGTCGGGTACCTGTCAAATATAGTAAACTTCCAATCATAGATCTGTAGGTTGGTTGATGTACTGCTGCAGATTCATCATTTGCACTGAGACTACATCCTGTGACCATGGGTGTACATACTGGTTTGGCATCTTCCATGCCATATTTCTTCAAAATCTACTTGAGATACTTGGTTTGAGATAAAAAGATGCCTCTTTCCTTTTGTTGGATTTGCAAACCAAGGAAATATGTCAGTTCTCCTAGAAAGGACATTTCAAATTCTTTCTGCATGACCGAGGCAAAGCTTTGACTCATAGCTTCTTCATTGCTGCCAAAAATAATGTCATCTACATACACAACAAGTATTAGCAATTTGTCATTTTCAACTTTTATATACAGATTGCTATCTGCTGAACCTTTTGAGAAACCTTGTTGATGAAGATATTTGTCCAACCGGTAGTACCAAGCCCTTGGAGCTTGTTTGAGACCATAGAGAGCCTTTTTCAATCGACATACAAGATTTGGATCATTTCCAAGAATGAACCCATCTGGCTATTCAATGTACACTTCTTCTTCCAAGTCTCCATTCAGAAAGGCTGATTTCACGTCCATTTGAAATACTTTGAAGTTTTGAAAACTTGAGAGAGCAAGGAACATTCGGATGGCCTCAAGTCTTGCAACAGGAGCAAAAGTTTCTTCAAAGTCTATTCCTTCTTGCTGCGCATACCCTTTACAAACAAGTCTGGCTTTGTTTCTAATTACTTCTCCATTTTCATTCAATTTATTTTTGAAGACCCATTTTGTTCCGATAACATTCTTGTCCTTTGGTCTAGGAACCAGCTCCCAAGTGTTGTTCTTTTCGATTTGCTCAAGTTCTTCATCCATTGCTTTCACCCAACATTCATCTTTGCAAGCTTCTTTCACATTTTGTGGTTCAGTAGAGGAGAGTAATGCCAAGTAGCTTGAGGCTTCTGCAGCTGTTCTTCTTGTTTGTACACCTGCTTCTTTCTGCCCCACAATCTGAGATTCTGGATGATTCTTCTGAACATATCTGGATGGAGTTTTCTCTTCTATTATTGTCTGCTCCTCTGGTTCTTCTTGAAGTTCTCCTTGGGGTTCTTCTTCTTCATTATTCTGTCTTTGAGGGTAGCCTTCATCTTCTTCTATATCTTCATGATGTACTTGCCTAGGAATATATCCCTTCTCATCAACCACTACATCAATGCTGTCAACAATTCTGCCAAGTCTTTTATTGTAGCATTTGTATGCTTTGCTATGTGGAGAATAGCCAAGAAGAATGCCTTCATCTGCTCTAGGTTCAAGTTTGCCAAGCTGCTCATCAGTATTCTTGATATAGCATTTGCTCCCAAAGATTTTGAAGTGCTTTACCGAAGGAGTTTTACCACTCCAGAGCTCATGAGGAGTTTGAGTGCTGTTCACCCGGACATTTGTCTTGTTGAGAATAATAACCGCAGCATGTGCAGCTTCACCCCAGAAAGTTGCGGGAGTTCCTGATTCATCAAGCATAGCACGAGCCATTTGTTGGATTGTTCTGTTCATTCTTTCAACAACTCCATTTTGCTGAGGAGTTCTAGCTGTAGAGAATTCTCTTCTTATCCCATGTTCATCACAGAAATCGAAAAATTCATTTGAAGTAAATTCCCCACCTCTGTCGGATCTGAGGCACTTAATTTTGTGACCTGATTCATTTTCAACCAAGGCTTTGAAGGACTTGAATTTTTCGAATGCTTCATCTTTGTGTTTCATAAGTCCTAACCAGACAAACCTGGAGAAATCGTCAATAAATAATATCAAGTATTCCTCTCCTCTAGGTGTTCTTTTCCTGAATGGGCCACATGTATCTGTATGTACTAGCTCAAGAGGCATGCTAGCTGATCCCTCTTTCTCTGGAAAGTTAGTCCTGGTTTGTTTTCCAAACTGACATGATCTGCATATGGTGTTGTCAGGAATTTTGATATCTGGAAGATCGCGAACTGCCTGATATTTGCATGCTTTCCTTATTTGTGAGAAGCTTAGATGTCCCAACCTTCGATGCCATAACCAGTGCTCTTCATCCTTGCTAAGATAGCATTGTTGTTGTCCTTCTTCAAATATGTACAGATTATTTGGAGTTCTTTTGCCTTTGAGTACTGTTTTACCTGTATCAAGATCACGAACAAGACATCCATTCGATCTGAAAATAACCTCGGTTTTTTGATCACACATCTGGCTGACACTTAGTAGATTATGCTTCAATCCATCAACATACAAAACATTTCCAGCCTTGACCTTTTCTTTCAAAGGAGCAATACCTTTTCCTTTTATAGTTGCAGGAGTATCATTTCCAAAAGAAACTTTCTTTCCCTTTTCTAAAGTAGAATAAGATTCAAGTTTTTCTTTATCACCTGTCATATGTTTCGAACATCCACTGTCAATGTACCATAGATTTTCCTGTCCTTCTGCATAAAATGCTATCCCACATCTTTCTGTTTGAGGTTCCTTTATTCTCCATGTTTTGGTGCTTGTGGCTTGTTCCTTTTTCTCCTGAAACCTGCTCCTGCATTCAGAGTCTTCATGACCAAAATTATTGTCAATAGAACATTCAACTTCATTTTCAAGAACCGAAAAGTTGTTATAGGTCCTTTTTGTAATCCCTGTCATACTTCTTTGTTTTTGAGCTTCCCTAGTCATGATTGTTTTATATGCAACACATTGAGCTGCTTTGTGACCAAAGTTATGGCAAGAAAAGCATTGTCCATTGAAGAAGCTTCTGCGGTTATTGAATCTACCAGCCAACTGATTGTAATTTCTATTTTCATCTATTCTTGAACCAAACTGAGAAGATTTTACCTGTGGCTGGTTGTAGCTTTTCACCCTTAAGATGGATTGTCCCTGATAGTTTCTGTTTGTAATTCGTCCCTGCTTTACCTGATTATCTTCATTGTTCTTCTGCTCATTTCTTCTTGCTGCATCAAGATAACTTTTTGAGGTGGATGCTTGAGAGGTTTCTCCATTATAGCCCAAACCTGTCTTGTTTAGAGGAGACCGCTGCACATTGATAATCTCATCCAAAGTTTCAGATCCTTTGACAAACTTAAGATTAATAGCTTTTGTTTTCTCTATTTCTTTTCTGAGACCAACAATTTCACCTTCTAGTTTTTCAAGATGTTTTTCCTTTTCATCAATTTGAAATTGCAAAGTATCAATGATCACATTCTTTTCTTCTATGCATCTCTTGAGTCTAGTAATTTCATCATAGAGATTATCCACATCTACAGCATCCTCATAATCATCATCTTCAAATGCCATTAACATCTTATATTTATTACCTTGTTCATCTTCATCACTGTTTGATAAGCCATCACTATCTTCATGGGTGTAGTAGCTTTTCTTATTTGCACTTTGTTTCTTGTTCCATCTAGCAGGTTCTTTTCCTTTATCCTTATAAGGACATTTTGCAGCATAATGACCTACTCTTCCACAAGCAAAGCATTTGAAAGGTAGCTTACCTCTGAACCTTCCAGAACCCCTTTGAAGACCTCTGACAAAATTTGATTCTTCTTCCTCTTCTTCTGGAACATGGCTTGCTTCATAGTAATCTTCTTTGCCTGATGCCTTAAAAGCAGCTTCCCTTCTGTCTGATGGACCTCCCTTTCTCATTTCATAAGTAGTTAGAATTCCATGTAGCTGAGACATAGTGAGAACACGGAGATTTTCCTTTTCTTCTATTGCAGATACTTTAGATTCAAACTTGGGGGATAATGATCTTAGAATCTTTTGAACTACTATAGTCTCTTTTATTTCTTCACCCAAATTTTTCATACAATTAACAATCTCATCTACCCGAAGAAAATAATTAGCCACACTTTCATCATTATACATCTTGAGAGTCTCATATTGAATTCTGAGAGTTTGAAGTTTAGCTTGTTTTACCTATTCATCTCCTTCATAGCTAGTGATCATTTTGTCCCATATCTCTTTTGCTGATTTGAAGTGCATGACCTTCATGAATTCTGTTTGGGATATAGTTCCTAATAAAGTACTGATTGCTTTTGCATTTGTTTCATACCTCTTTTTCTCAACTGGATCTGTAGGAGTAGCTGAAGGAAAAGCATAGCCTGTTTCTACAATGTCCCAAACTTCTGTACCAAGAGATTGAAGATATGCAGTAACTCTTACCTTCCAATAATTGAAGTTTGTCCCATCAAAAATAGGTGGCCTGATTGATGCTTCTCTCTCGTAGTTGCTCATGATGAACGATCTACCTTCAAGCGATCAAGCTTCTCTGAAGGACCTGCTCTGATACCAATTGTTGAAAATAATACTGAGAGGGGGGGTGAATCAGTATTATCTAGCAATTTAATAAATCTTCCTTATTTGATCTTTGAATTATTTTAGCATGTCAGTACCATAAAATAATGAGCATGAAAAACAGATAGTCACACCAAAGAACACAAGATGTAAGGTGGTAACCCAATGTGGGTGAAAACCACCTGCTGCAATATGTCTCTATCTTCTTTCAATTTAGAAACTTCTTTTACAATGATTTTGTACTGGTGCAGTCCTTTACCAGTACGCAGGCTGCAACCTGCAGAGAGCTGCAACTCTCTCTCTCTTTTGTTTTTCCAGTCTACTCCTGGAAGGGAGCTACAACCCCCTACTTCTTTTCATAAAGCATCAGATGATCAACAAGTACATAACAGATATCAGATCAGCAACAACAGAACTAACCCAGAACACCTTATCAATAGAGAAATTTAATCAACAGAACATCTTAAAACAGAGACGCAGTTTTCTTTTCTGTGGCCTGTGACCAGACACTGTTAACCTTCTGTTACTCTGCGTCCACCCGCAGATATCCTTCTGCTTCGCTGCGTGCCCACGCACTGTTCCTTTGACTGCTCTGCGTTCTGTTGCTTCAGGGACGCACCCAAGGATACTATCGCGCCGCGTCTTTCGCTACAGAGACGCACCTGAAAACACTATCGCGCCGCGTCCTTCTGCTTCTGAGACGCACCTGAACCTTGGTCGCCCTGCGTCCCCACGCAGGTCTCTCTCTACTGTACTGCGTTTCGGCGCACTTGCCCTTTACAGTACTTGCGTCCCGGCGCACTTTCCCTTCACTGAACCTGCGACCCTTCAGATATAAATGATATGAAGACTTCAGAGCAAACCCAAACAGTCAGATCTATCGATCTGTTCATGCTCCATAGAGATCACATTCCATTAGAAGATTCGCCTTTTTAGATCTGGACTAGATCTCACCAAATAAGATATTCAACCCAAGACCATTGCACAATCCAAATGAACTCCTTTGCTTTATATAGGCAAGCTTCTCCCCAAAACATGGAACAATACCACGAGCCGACACCATAGAAACACAAAACCGTCGGCTAGATACCACACAAGAAACCCCCACGTGCTTTTCTCTGCCTTGAAATGTGTGCACTGGGTGGACGCACCCCCTGAACGGCTGGCCGGCATCCCTGGACGCGGTTTCTGCATGGTATACCTACGGGGGCGCACTTTCTAAACCGATTGCCTGCGTCCTTCTTAATTTTCATCAAACTGAGAGCCTTACCACTGGAGTTGCCATCAAGTACAACATCTGTAACATACAGTCTTACCAGAAAACATAATGCCAACATTGGTTTCAGAGCCAAGGGTTAGATTCTGTTACATTAAACATGCCACCTAGGAGAGGAGCTGGTATAGGTCCGGATAGACCTGTAGTGAATGCAGTTTTTCTGGACGAGATTTGAAAACTGTGTACAAGAATGGAGATAGTGGAAACTGCTCAAAGGAGGGCACCTAATGAAGGAGATGCCAATGTTGCAAATAATATTCTGAGGAAGAAGAAGAGGATCAAAGCAAAGCTACCAAAGTTCTCAAAATGTTGGCCAAAGTAAGTGGATGACCAAATGCAGAAATACACTTGTATGGCAGAAATCTTAATGTAGAAGAGTTGATGGACTGGATCAGTTCATTGGACAAGTATTTCGACTATGAGGAGGTTGATGACAAAAATAAAGTGAAATTATTAGTTAACAAATTGAAGGGTCATGCATCTATCTGGTGGGATGAACTACAAACATCTAGAGAAAAAAGGGAAGCCCAAGATCAAACAATGGGATAAAATGGTGAGTAGGTTTAAAGGTAAATTCATGCCAAAAGATTATCAGTTAAATCTTTTTATAAAGTTACAGAATTTGAGACAAAAAGGGATGACTATCAAAGAATATACAAAAGAATTTTATAAGTTGAGCATTAGGGCAGGACATGTAGAGGATGGCATAGAAAAGGTAGCCAGATACATCAATGGCTTGAGATATGGCATACAGGATGGAATCAACTTACTCAGTCTCAATACAATTGAAGATACTTATCAAGCAGCTTTGAAAGAAGAGGAGAAGATGTGGAGAAAACAAAATCAAAGGAATAGAGGGAAAAGTTCACCAAGAAGTAGAGGAACTACCAGATCAAGATTTCAGCAACCTGAGGGTGAAGCAGGAGGTTCAAGTAGTAGATCACCACAGAGAGGAGATTTTAGTAGAGGAAGATTTGCACCCAGAGGAAGAGGCCGATGAAGAGACATTCAGTGCTTTACATGTGGAGAATGGGGACATGGATAATGGGATTTTCATCATAAAAAAGCAACAAATTAGAGGAATGTGAATGTGGCTAAGGAAAAAGAAGAAAAACCTCAAATTACAAATAAGGAAGAATCACCCGAAGTAGGAGAATCTTTGTTATTGAAAAGGGCATTGCTTAAAGTAGAGAAAGAGACAGGAGAACCAACTCAGAGAAAGATTTTATTCAGAACAACATGCAGGTCCAAGGGAAAATGTTGCAAAGTAGTAACTGATAGTGGTAGTACTGATAACCTTGTTTCTACAGAAATGGTAGATAAGTTGGGATTGGAGAAAACAATACATCCTACTCCCTACAAAGTGTCCTGGTTGCAGAAGGGACACCAGCTTATTGTGACAGAACAACGCAAGGTGGAGATCCAGATTGGTACTTATAAGGATGTGGTATTATGTGATGTAATGCCAATGGATGTATGCCATGTATTATTGGGAAGACCTTGGCAATTTGATAGAAAATCCATTCATGATGGTATAAGAAACACCTATACCTTGGAGAAGGATGGAGTGAAGCATACATTGCTGCCATTAAAGGATGAAGCAGACAAAGGAACAACTAGAAATAGTGTTATGCTGATGAGTGGAAAGGAGCTATTGCAAGAAGTTGGAAAAGGTGAAGAAATGCATTTTGCTATCATAGGGAGACCTAAGGTAATTTTGACTTCTAAAAACTTGGATGATTTACCTAAAGAAATCAAAACTCTATTGGATGATTTTGCTGATATTATTGTGGATGAGTTTCCAAATGCATTGCCACCCATAAGGAGTATTAGTCATCACATTGACTTGATACCTGGAGCATGTTTGCCAAATAAAGCAGCATATAGGTTAACTCCTCAAGAAAATGCAAAACTTGGGAGAGAAGTGCAAGAAATAATGGATAAGGGATTAATCAAAGAGAGTCTTAGTCCATGTGTTGTACCAACAGTACTCTATCCAAAGAAAGGAGGTGAATGAGGCATGTGTATTGATTCTAGAGCCATAAACAATATTACTATCAGGTATATATTTCCTTTACCATGACTAGATGATTTGATGGATTGTTTAAGTGGGTCAAAGTATTTTACTAAGATATATCTGATGAGTTGATACCATCAAATAAGGATTAGAGAAGGAGATGAATGGATGACTCCATTTCAAACAAGCAATGAGCTGTATGAGTGCTAGTGATGCCTTTTGGACTCACTAATGCAGCCAGCACATTCATGAGATTGATGAATGAATTCTTGAAGGACTATGCAGGAAAGTTTTTTGTTGTGTACCTTGACAATATTTTAGTTTTCAGTCGAAGAAAAGAGGAGCATTTGGAGCATCTTAAATTGGTTCTAAGATCTCTGCAGAAAGAGAAACTGCTGATAAATCTAAAGAAATGTAGTTTCATGAAAGACGAATTAATCTATTTGGGATTTGTAGTTTCTAAGGAAGGTCTAAAAATGGATCTAGAGAAAGTCCAAGCAATTTGGAACTGGCCCATTCCAAGAAACATATTTGAGGTAAGAAGTTTTCACGGTCTTACAAGTTTCTATAGAAAATTTATCAGAAGTTTTAGTCAGATTTGTGCACCAATTATTGAAACAATCAAAGAGACTAATCAACCATTCAAGTGGACAGAAGCAACAGACATAAATTTTAAGTTGCTGAAGAAGAAAATCACAGAAAAACCATTTTTAGCTTTGCTTGACTTTGGAAAAGTTTTTCAAGTTGAAACGAATGCTAGTGGAATTGCAATTGGAGAAGTTTTAAGTCGGGAATAGAGAACAATATCATACTTCAGTGAGAAACTAAATGAAGCTAAGAAGAAGTACTCCTATTATGATAATGAATTTTATGCTATTGTGCAAGCTTTAAAAAAATGGAGACAATATTTGCTACCAAAGGAGTTTGTATTGTTTTCTCACAATCATGCATTACAGTTCATAAACAACCAACCAAAATTGAATCAAAAGCATGCCAAGTGGGTAGAGTTTTTACAGAGTTTTACTTTTGTGATCAAACATACAAGTGGTAAGTTGAACAAAGTTGTTGATGCTTTAAGCAGGGTAAATTTCATTGTGCAAGAATTAAGAGTTGGTGTTGTAGGATTTGAAGAAATGGTTGATATGTATAAAGATGATGTTGAATTTAAAGATATTTATGCAGTTGCAAAAAATTCGACAATTTATAATAGAAGACAGTGGCTAGATTATCTTATCCAAGGAGGTTTACTGTTTAAAGGTAACAAATTGTGCATTCCCAAATGTTCTATGAGAGAAAACATAATCAAGGAGAAACACAAAGGAGGGTTATCTAGGCATTTTGGACAAGACAAAACCTTTGCTCAGGTAAATGCTTTTTACTACTGGCCAAAGATGCAAACTCATGTTAAGATATTTGTGGAAAAGTGCAGGATATGTCAGCATGCTAAGGGGAGAAGCCAAAATACAGGATTGTACTAGCCATTACCAATACCATACTGACCATGGGATGCAATTATTATGGATCTTGTTTTTGGATTACCTAGAACTCAAAGAGGAAATGACTCCATTTATGTTGTAGTAGATAGATTTTCTAAAATGGCACATTTCATTGCATGTAAAAATACTAGTGATGCAACACATATTTCTAATCTGGCTTTTCCAGAAGTTGTAAGGGTACATGGATTACCTATAAGTATTGTGTCTGATAGGGATACAAAGTTTGTTGGGCATTTATGGAGAACTCTTCGGAAGAAACTAGGTGCCAACCTTAGTTTCAGTTCAGCATATCACCCTCAAACAAATGGACAAACTGAAGTGGTGAAGAGAAGCTTGGGAAACATATTGAGAAGTTTAGTGTATCAAAATCCTAAGCAGTGGGATTTAGCACTTGCTCAAGCTTAGTTTGCTTATAATGACACTCCAAACTGAAGTACTGAGATGAGTCCATTTGAAATTGTTTTTGGAATGAATCCAAGAGGTGTGTATGAGCTTAGAAATTTGAGCAAACTAGAGACAGGAAGTGCAAAGGTTGAGGAGTTTGCAGAGCAGATGCAAAGACTACAAGAAGATGTCAAACACAAATTACATAAAAGCAATGGAAAATACAACAAAGAGTTGATATGAGGAGGAAAGTAAAAGAATTCCAAGTGGGAGATCTAGTGATGGTGTACTTGAGGAAAGAAAGATTCTTGTTGGGACTTATAACAAACTAAAATTGAAAAAGATAGGGCCATGTAGAATTGTGAGAAAATTTTCAACCAATGCTTATGAAATTAAGTTGCCAGAAGGGATTGGAATCTTGCCTATCTTTAATGTTGCAGATTTGTACCCATACAAGGAGACAGAGTCAGAGCTACATGATGAACCTACAAAAGATGAAGAACAGACTGTACAATGGGAAGAACAAATGCCTAAAACAGTCAAGAAAGAGGTGGAAATTGTTCTGGAGAAAAGAGTAACTAAAAGAACTAGAGGGCAGGTTTATTTTAAATATTTAGTCAAATGGAAAGGACAACCAATAGAGGATGCCAATTGGTTGACAGCAACAAAGTTGCAGAAGTATGGAGTAAACCTTGAAAGTCTGATGGATGATTCTTTTCTTCCTCGGGAGTCTGATGCAGGAGCATTCGGATTTAGCCAGCAATGTGATTGTATGTTCACATGTTGTGGCTAACATGAGATGAATTTCATTGACCTGAGTGGTCAAAATCAATTAGAAGAGAGGGTTGGATCTCTTGAATTGATCTTTATTTCAATCATTGTAACAATTAAATCATTGTATTATTTTTAGAATAGGGAATAAGTTAGTTAGAATAGGTTTGGATCAAGGCTTTAGAATAGGGATTTAATTGTTAACCTGATAAAAATATAGATTGAGTTGTCAAATTCTATTAGGATAGGATTTGATCCATAAAAGAAATAAAACAATGTAATGATGGGATGGAATGGAATAAGGGAGGAGAAAGCGAAAGATTAAGAGAGAGATAGGGTTTATGAGTAAAACAGAGGTTAGATAAATTGTTATAATCAAGCCGAGAGGGCCAAGACTCTATAATTTCTATGTTATTGGATAATTGATGAAGTGTTGTGTTGTGTGTTATTCCTGGTGGAGAATTTCTCTTGAATCTGTGTATCGATGTTCTAGACGCTAATGGGGTATTGCTTTTTGTTTATGCATTTTATTGATAAGTCACAGTCAGTTAGCATTAAGGATTTTTCTACGCTTAAGTGTTAAACCTTTGTTAAAACATATGTATCAAAAGTGCGTATTAAGCATGTGAGAAATATTCCCAAGTGGTAAGCAGTATCTTGTGCACTTAAGGAATGGTAAATGGTATTTCTCAGATTCACACGATTAACCTAAGTTGGTGACACGTAGCCCACACAAAACCACTGATATCACATGATTTCAAAACAATAACCAGTGTGCTTGTTGGAGTGTGATATTGCGTGAAGACCATTGGATTGAACTGATAAATATTGACGGTGGATATTCCATCGTGACGATTCCAAAATTAAAGTGATAGTGATTGGTCAAGTCAAAGTGGGACCGTTTGTTGATTGGCCAAGGGTACTACCAAATCAGAGTTTGCATGTGCCTTGTTAATTAACTTAGTAGCAAGCCATTGAGTTTCTGCCAATAAATTTCAGATCCTGTTAATCTATGAATCACTATTTTAGGCTTTCTATCCACCTTTTCCACAGAAGAAGGGATGTCATTCATCTTTGACTATGGTCACTTTCTTTCAGATGTAATACATGAACAATTCCTTCAATTTTTAACTAAAGGAATGTTTAGATATTCTTCCATTCTTATGCACATGTTTATTTGTTGGCATTTTGGCACAAGTGTTGCGCTATGGTACAGGTGTTGTCCTTGATGGCAAATCATGCTATGGTACAGGTTTTGTCCTTGATGGCAACTCACTTTGGTGACAGATCTCAGTTCAGGTGCTCAGAATGAAGAAAATCTTGTATACGCAGATACACCTTGCTGAAGATGTGTATACACGCGGGTTATTCGTTTGGAAGTCGCGTATGCGTATACACGCACTTTTATGCACATAAAAGCGCGTACATGGTGGAAAACTTATTTTTGGTCCATGGTTGTTAGTCCTTGGAACTTGAACCTATGGTTGTGGACCATGGTATCTCGTTAGAAGAGTTGACCCCAGGTTTTGGGCCCTTGGTATTGGATATTATGGTTTTGGACCGTGGTATTGTGGAAGGCCTAAAACTATATAAGAGGAAGGAGATCATGTGGCAAGGAATCATCTAAATTATTATTGAATATCTGATAATGTACGAGATATGAAATATTGGTGATTAGCATTGTGGAGCAGATCTAGATCTGAATGAAGGAGGAACCTTAGCGAAAAGAAGGATAAGTTCTATTGATGGGTCATAATCTCTTGGCTTGAATGATAATATCTTTGCATCATTTTGATCTGTTATATCTGGCACATGCGTGATCTATACATCTGATAATCTGGGTTAATCATTGCCTGAATACTTGAAAGAGTGAATTATGTTTGTAGATTTGTACGCAGGTTTAGTTCAGCTAAGGCGCGTATATATGCAGGTTCAGTGAAGGAAAACATCGTATACGTAGGTTGTTCCATACGCAGAAGCGTATGCACGCTGGTTTCAGGCCATTAAAGTAGCGTATACATTTTGAGTTGTGTTTTTGCTACTTCTGTTTATTGCTGCAGTGTTCTGGGTTCAGTTTTGGTGTGTGCTACTGTTACTGTGATCTGGGTATAGTCGTTAGAGAGGTGTTTATGTTGATTTAGTTTTGGTGAAAAGGTGATTGGTTGATGCAGAAATTCTTGATGGTTGATTGATGTTATTTACAGTGGATCCAGTCTGAAAATTTATGAAACGTGGTCCTTGAAAGAAAGAGAAGGTTGTAGCCTTCTGTAGGCCAGCACCTACGTACTAGTATCTTGGCTAGTGAAAGAGCTAAAGGGGGTTGTAGCTCCCTTCCAGGAGAAGCTGGGAAACGACAGAGAGTTGTAGCTCTCTACAGGTTGCAGCCTGCGTACTGGTAAAAGGACTGCATCAGTACATTTGTAAAAAGAAGTTTCTAATTAAAGAAAAGATAGAGACGAATTGCAGCAGGTGGTTTTCACCCACATTGGGTTTCCACCTTACATCTTGTGTTCTTGTGTGAGATTGTCTTTCTGCTCTGCTATACTATTTCTGGTTACTGGTTATTTGCTTCTGAATCACAGATTAACAATCAACATCAGAAAGATCAAGTAAATTAAAATTTTGCATTGTATACGCGGGTTTTCTTCTGCATTATTGTGTATATACGCGGGTTTAATTAACTGAAGTAGCGTATAGCAGTTGATTTTGACAAAGGAATATTTGACATAATAATACTGATTCACCCCCACTCTCAGTATTATTTCCAACAATTGGTATCAGAGCAGGTCCTTCTGAAGAAGCTTGATCGCTTGAAGGAAGATCCTTCATCATGAGCAACTACGAGAGGGAAGCATCAATCAGGCCATTGGTTTTTGATGGGACAAACTTCGTATATTGGAAGGTAAGAGTTACTGCCTATCTTCAATCGTTGGGTATAGAAGTCTGGGATATCATAGATACAGGATATACTTTTCCAGCAGCAACTCCTACAGATCCGGCTGAGAAGAAGAAATATGAAACAAATGCAAAGGCGGTCAATACTCTATTGGGATGTCTATCTCAATCAGAATTCGTGAAAGTTATGCAGTTAAAATCAGCAAAAGAAATATGGGACAAGATTGTCCTAATCTATGAAGGAGATGATCAGGTAAAATGAGCAAAACTTCAAACCCTCAGGATTCAATATGAAAATTCAAGATGTATAATGATGAAAGTGTGGCTAACTATTTTCTTCGTGTAGATGAGATTGTTAATTGTATGAAAAAATTGGGTGAAGAAATAAAAGAGGCTATTGTGGTTCAAAACGTTCTAAGATCTTTGTCCCCTAGGTTTGAATCTAAAGTTTCTGCAATAGAAGAAAAGGAGAATCTACAAAGCATTAAAATGTCACAGCTGCACGGTATTCTAACTGCTTATGAAATGGGGAAAGGAGGACCATCAGACAGGAGAGAAGTTGTCTTCAAGGCTTCAGGCAAAGGCGAGTACTATGAGTCAGGACACATGTCAGAAGAAGAAGAAGAATCAAATTTTGTCAGAAACCTTCAATGGGGTACTCGATGGTTCTGAGGCAAGTTACCTTTCAATTGCTTTGCTTGTGGAAGAATCAGTCACTATGCTGCCAAATGTCCTCACAAGGATAAGATTGAAAAAGGGAAGGAACCTGTTAGATGGAACAAGAAACAGAATGCAAATAAGAAAAGCTATTACACTCATGAAGATAGTGATGGACTTTCAAATAGTGACGAAGATGAACGAGGTAATAAATATAAACTTTTAATGGCTTTTGAAGATGATGACTACATGGATGCTATACATGCAGAAGGTTTTTCCGAAGAGATAACTAATCTCAAAATCTGCTTAGAAGAGAAAAGTGCAATTATTGATTCTCTACAATATCAACTGGCTGAAAGGGAAAAACATCTTGAAGAATTGGAATGTGAAATTGTTTGTCTTAGAAAGTTGATTGAGAAAACAAAAGCTATTAATCTTAAATTTGTTAAAGGATCTGAAACTCTGGATGAGATTATCAATGTGCAGCGTTCTCCACTAATCAAGACAGGTCTGGGATATAATGGAGAAACATCTCAAGCTTCTACCTCCAAAAGTTATCTTGATGCAGCAAAAAGGAGCAAGCAAAGGCCTAATAGAAATCATCAGGTAAATCAGGGATAGTTTACCTCAAGAACGAATAAAGACTATCAAGAAAATCGGGGACAAGCTACCTCAAGGACAAACAGAAGCTACAATCAAACACAGGTAAAATCTTCCCAATTTGCCTCAAGAATGGATGTCAGTAGAAACTACAATCGATTGGATGATATATTTGATAATCGCAGGAGTTTCTTCAATGGCCAATGTTTCTCTTGCCATAATTTTGGTCACAAAGCAGCTCAATGTGTTGCCTATAAGACAATCATGACTAGAGAAGCTCAAAAACAAAGGAATATGAATGGAATCATGAAAAGGACTTATAACAACTTTTCGGCCCTTGAAATGAAGTTGAATGTTCTATTTGTAATAAATTTGGTCATGAAGATTCTGAATGCAGGAGCAGGTTTTGGAAGACAACTCAGAAGGAACATACCTCAAGTGTCAGAACATGGAGAATGAAGGAACCACAATCAGAAAGATGTGGGATAGCCTTCTATGCAGAAGGACAGGAAAATATATGGTATATCGACAGCGGATGTTCAAAGCATATGACAGGGGATAAAGAAAAACTTGAATCATATATTGCAGTAGAAAAGGGAAAGAAGGTGTCTTTTGGAAATGATACCCCTGCAGCCATAAAAGGAAAAGGCACTGCTCAGTTGAAAGAACAGGTCAAAGCTAGAAATTTTTTGTATGTTGATGGCTTGAAGCATAATCTACTCAGTGTTAGTTAGATGTGTGATCAAGGAACCGAGGTAATATTTCGATCAAATTGATGTAGTGTTCGTGATCTTGATACAGGAGAAAAAATGATCAAAGGCAGAAGAACTCCAAATAATCTATACATATTTGAAGAAGGACAAAAACAATGCTATTTAAGCAAGGATGATGAACACGGGTTATGGTACCAGAGGTTGGGGCATCTAAGATTTTCACAAATAAGGAAAGCATGCAAATACCAGGCAGTTCGTGCTCTTCCAGATATCAAAATTCCAGACAACACCATATGCAAATCATGTCAGTTTGGTAAGCAAACCAGAACTAACTTTCCTGAGAAGGAAGGATCAGCTAGCAGGCCTCTTGAGCTAGTCCATACAGATGTATGTGGTCCATTTAGGACAAGGTCACGTCAAGGAGAAGAATACCTCATACTATTCATTGATGACTTCTCCAGGTTTGTTTGGTTAGGACTTATGAAGCACAAAGACGAAGCATTCGAAAAATTCAAATCCTTCAAAGCCTTGGCTGAAAATGAATCAGATTACAAAATTAAGTGCCTCAGGTCTGACAGAGGTGGGGAATTTACCTCAAATGAATTTTTTGATTTTTTTGAAGAACATGGAATAAGAAGGGAATTCTCTACAGCTAGGACTCCTCAGAAAAATGGAGTGGCGGAAAGGATGAACAGAACCGTCCAACAAATGGCTCGTGCTATGCCTGATGAGTCTGGAACCCCCACAACCTTATGGGGTGAAGCTGCATACGCAGCGGTTGTTATTCTCAACAAAACAAATGTCCGAGTGAACAGCACTCAAACTCCTCATGAGCTCTGGTATGGTGAAACTCCTTCCGTAAAGCATTTCAAAATTTTTGGGAGCAAATGCTATATTAAGAATACTGATGAGAATCTTGGCAAACTTGAACCTAGAGCAGATGAAGGCATTCTCCTTGGTTATTCTCCCTACAGAAAAGCATATAAGTGTTACAATAAAAGGCTTGGAAGAATTGTTGATAGCATTGATGTAGTGGTTGATGAAAAAGGATACATCCCTAGGGAAGTGAATCATGAAAATATCAATTAGGATGAAGAATACTCTCTAAATCAGACAGATGATGAAGAAGAACCCCAAGAGGCACCAGAGGAACAGATGAGGATAGAGGAAAGGACTCTATCCAGGTACGTTCAAAAGAATCATCCAGAATCTCAAATTTTGGGGCAGAAAGAAGTAGGTATACAAACAAGAAGAACAATAGCAGAAGCTTCAAGCTATTTGGCATTGCTCTCTTCCACTGAACCGAAAAATGTAAAAGAAGCATGCAAAGATGAGTGTTGGGTTAAGACAATGGATGAAGAGCTTGAACAGATCGAAAAGAATAACACTTGGGAGTTGGTTCCTAGACCAAAAGACAACGTCATAAGAACAAAATGGATCTTCAAAAATAAGTTGAATGAAAATGGGGAAGTGATTAGAAACAAGGCCAGACTTGTTTGCAAAGGGTATGCTCAATAGGAAGGAATAGACTTTGAAGAAACTTTTTCTCCTGTTGCTAGACTTGAGACCATCAGAATGTTCCTTGCTCTCTCTAGCTTCCAGAAGTTCAAAGTATTTAAAATGGACGTAAAATCAGCCTTTCTGAATGGAGACATAGAAGAAGAAGTGTACATAGAGAAACCAGATTGTTTTATCCTTGGGAATGATCCAAATATTGTATGCAGACTTAAAAAGGCTCTCTATGGGCTTAAACAAGCTCCAAGGGCTTGGTACTATCGTTTGGATAAATATCTTCATCAACAGGTTTTTTCAAAAGGATCAGCAGATAGAAATCTCTATATAAAAATTGAAAATAACAAATTGCTAATACTTGTTGTGTATGTAGATGATATTATCTTTGGAAGCAATGAAGAAGCTATTAGTCAAAGCTTTGCCTTGGTGATGCAGAAAGAATTTGAAATGTCCTTGCTTGGAGAACTGACATACTTTCTTGGATTGCAAATCCAACAAAATGAAGGCGGTATCTTCTTGTCTCAAACCAAGTACCTTAGGCAGATTTTGAAGAAGTATGGCATGGAAGATTCAAAACCAGTATGTACCCCCATGGTTACAGGATGCAGCCTCAGTGCAAATGATGAATCGGAAACAGTGCATCAACCAACCTATAGATCTATGATTGGAAGTCTTCTTTATTTGACAAGTACCCGACCAGACATCATGCATGCAGTCGGAATAGTTGGAAGATTTCAGGCAAATCCAAAGGAAACTCATCTTCAGGCAGTCAAGAGAATCTTCAAGTACCTTCAAGGAACTCAAAACTATGGCTTATGGTACCCTACAGATACAGATCTCACACTTCATGCTTACACAGATGCAGATTGGGCCGGAAGCGTGGATGATAGGAAGAGCACAAGTGGTGGTGCATTCTTTATGGGTTCCACATTAGTATCTTGGTTCAGCAAGAAACAAAGTTTGATTGCTTTATCTACAGCTGAAGTGGAATATGTGGCTGCTGCATCTTGTTGCACCCAACTTCTTTGGATGATGCAAACCTTGCATGATTTTCAAATCACATGTACTCCACCTGTCTTTATCTTATGTGATAATACAAGTGCAATAAGCATTTCAAAGAATCTTGTCATGCATTCAAAGACCAAGCACATACCTATCAAATATCACTTTCTTCGGGAACAAGTGCTTGAGCAAAAATTCAAGTTGGAGTATGTTCCTTCTAAGGAACAAATTTCTGATATCCTCACCAAACCACTGCCCAGGGAAACTTTTGAATATCTCAGACAGAAGCTGGGAGTAGTTGACGCTTCATCCTGCTATTGAAGCTTGTTTTTATCAAAGAAAAGTTAGTGTACGCGAGTTGGATGAGGGGAATCCGTGTACATACGCCGATTTATGAAGGTGCAGTCACGTATATGGAGTTCTGAAGAAAATCAGCAACGACAGACTCTGGTTGAAGAGAGTCTGATATGGGTTTGTCAAAGACCTTCAGGCACGGGCTCAGGGGGAGCAGATAATCTTCTAATAATGCATTGTTGGCATTACCTTAGAAGCTCTTGGTTCTAGTACTCAAGCTGTTTTTGGTTCAGGTGGATCAGCTGCAGAAAGGAGAACAGAAGGAGAACCTGGTTGCTGATATATACAGTGATTGTCAGAAGCTGCTGATAGTAGTTATTGGTAATTTTCATAAGTCTTGATATTTCGTTTCTATGTCATGTATATTATTTTAGCAAGGTCATGTAACGACCTATTTTGGTTTCCCAACTATGCCTAGGATAATTGGTGTGATTGGTTGTCATATGTAAATTTCTGATGTATCCCCACTTGGTTGGGTGGATGATCCCCACTTGGTTGGGTGATGGTTTTATGTATTGAGTCTTTTAGTGATAGGAAGGTCTTTTATGATGTATATGGTTCCTCTTGAAGAACATCTTTTTGCATATCTTGCATACAGTCAGGGGGAGCATGTTCAGCATAGCAGAGAAGAAATATCAGCATGTACTCAGGGGGAGCATAGCCCTTTGCCCTTGATGACAAAGGGGGAGAATGACTTTGAGGATCATGGGGTTGCCATCAAGTCCAAAGGGGGAGATTGTTGGCATTTTGGCATAGGTGTGGCGCTATGGTACATGTGTTGTCCTTAATGGCAACTCACGCTATGGTACAGGTGTTGTCCTTGAAGGCAACTCACTTTGGTGACAGATCTCAGTTCAGGTGCTCAGAATGAAGAAAATCTTGT
Organism: Pinus tabuliformis; assembly: GCA_031772625.1. NCBI lineage: Eukaryota > Viridiplantae > Streptophyta > Pinopsida > Pinales > Pinaceae > Pinus > Pinus tabuliformis. The sequence goes on from CM062808.1 coordinate 9,765,944, forward strand.
ATACGCAGGTACACCTTGCCGAAGATGCGTATACACGCGGGTTATTCGTTTGGAAGTCGTGTATGCATATAGACACACTTTTATGCACATAAAAGCACGTACATGGTGGAAAAATTATTTTTGGTCCATGGCTGTTAGTCCTTGGAACTTGAACCTATGGTTGTGGACCATGGTATCTCATTAGAAGAGTTGACCCCAGGTTTTGGGCCCTTGGTATTGGTTATTATGGTTTTGGACCGTGGTATTGTGGAAGACCTAAAACTATATAAGAGGAAGGAGATCATGTGGCAAGGAATCATCTGAATTATTATTGAATATCTGATAATGTACAAGATCTGAAATATTGGTGATTAGCATTGTGGATCAGATCTAGATCTGAATGAAGGAGGAACCTTAGCGAAAATAAGGATAAGTTCTATTGATGGGTCATAATCTCTTGGCTTGAATGATAATATCTTTGCATGATTTTGATCTGTTATATCTAGCACATGCATGATCTATAAATCTGATAATCTGGGTTAATCAGTGCCTGAATACTTGAAAGAGTGAATTATGTTTGTAGATCTATATGCAGGTTCAGTTCAGCTAAGGCACGTATATACGCAGGTTCAGTGAAGGAAAACAGCGTATACGCAGGTTGTTCCATACGCAGAAGCGTATGCACGCATGTTTTAGGCCATTAAAGTAGCGTATACATTTTGAGTTGTGTTTTTGCCACTTCTGTTTATTGTTGTAGTGTTCTGGGTTCAGTTTTGGTGTGTGGTACTGTTACTGTGATCTGGGTACAGTCGTTAGAGAGGTGTTTATGTTGATGTAGTTTTGGTGAAAATGTGATTGGTTGATGCAGAAATTCTTGATGGTTGACTGATGTTATTTGTGGATCGAGTCTGAAAATTTATGAAACGTGGTCCTTGAAAGAAAGAGAAGGTTCTAGCCTTCTATAGGCCAGCACCTACGTACTAGTATCTTGGCTAGTGCAAGAGCTAAAGGGGGTTGTAGCTCCCTTCCAGGAGAAGCTGGGAAACGAGAGAGAGAGATGTAGCTCTCTGCAGGTTGCAGCCTGCGTCCTGGTAAAAGGACTGCACCAGTACATTTGTAAAAAGAAGTTTCTAATTAAAGAAGGGATAGAGACGAATTGCAGCAAGTGGTTTTCACCCACATTGGGTTTCCACCTTACATCTTGTGTTCTTGTGTGCGATTGTCTTTCTGCTCTGCTTTAATATTTCCGGTTACTGGTTATTTGCTTCTGAATCACAGATTAACAATCAACATCAGAAAGATCAAGTAAATTAAAAGTTTGCATTGTATACGCGGGTTTTCTTCTGCATTATTGCGTATATACGCAGGTTTAATTAACTGAAGTAGCGTATAGCAGTTGATTTTGAAAAAGGAATATTTGACATAATAATATTGATTCACCCCCCCTCTCAGTATTATTTCCAACATTATTTTCTTCCAGACAAAAAGGTTTCCGTTTGCACTTCAGAAACTCAATCAACAAGTTGAACCTGAGTCCATAATCTATTAGAACTAAATTATTAGAAGACATTCAAAGGAGTACAGTATCAAATATTTTATAGATCAATTTTTATATCAAGCAACTTGTATGTTGAGTGGAAAACAAATTCCAAAGATTAGTGAGGACATTTAAAAGGTGTTGCATCTCAGTGAGTAGGTGAAGATAGGAGATTGGTATTTATACCAATTATTTACAGAGATCAAGGTCTATGGCTCTGATCTTCCACCCTATAAACTGCCAAAGTACCTTCCTATGAGGATATTTTCTTTGGATTACATCAGGCAAATAATCCAATTAGACCTCATTCATTTTGTGGCAACTAAGAAGAGGTCCCAATTTAGAATTAAAACATAGATAGGGCCATTTATCTGTAATAGTAGAGCAATAGGAGAGGATGTAGATCTCTTACTGAAACAAATGAATTTTCCCCTTAGCTTCACATGGTCTTATGACCCCTTTGGGGTAATTTCTAAGCCAAGGTCGGAATAGAAGATGACCCCCTATGTACATACCCAGAGACTAGAAATTGAGAAGTACATGAATCAATGAGTTTGAGTAGAGAATACATTGCAAGAGGTCGAAGAACAGGTGTTGTCCAAAACCACCGTAGAGACTTCTATTCCTAGAGATAAGACTTACAAAAGACCAAGAGAGGAGGACTCCCCTTCAATCATAGAAGTCTCAGCCAAATAATTCAAGATCTATTTAAAGAAGACAAAGACAAGCGCCAAGGTAAATTCCCACCATTGGAGGAAACACAGGGTACTACTGTGCTGCCTGGCCTTCATGCTTTGAAGTTTGATAGAAGCACCATTGATTCTCCATCATCTTCAACCACTAAATAAAATCTAGCTACAACACCTTATACACTAGAGTCATCTACATAACAGAGGCAGTTGTATATATTTTAGAGATATAGAGAAATTAAGCAGAGGAATGAAGGTCTCCATAATAACATTTATGTTCAATTCAGGAAGCAATATTCCTCAATTAAACGCAGGCTCATTTCGTCCTATGACATAGAGAAAGGGACAATGCATATGGTATTCTTATAGGCACAGGTTCCTCAACCTAAATCAAGAGCCGATTTCAAGCAGACTACATTTGAGTTTGAGGCAAAGGATGTCCATCCTTTGGATTAGATTGACATGCATAGGGAAACAGGAGAAATGGTTTATTCAAGCTTCACATAGATTGCCCTTACTCCTTCTAAATTGTAGTTGTCTTTGAACAATGTTCAATGGCAGCTCAAACTGGAGAAAATTTATTGTCTGGCCAAAGACAACATAATTAAATATTTAGAGGAAATGGTGGTCAAAGAAGGTTTTGATTCTCGTAATTCAAAGTCCATGGAAGGAATTATCAAGAAGAAAAATGATGACATAAAATCCCTGAGGAAGAAATTGAAGTTGACTGCCACTGAAGATCCTCAGGGAAATGAGTTAGGAGAAATAAAGATACAAAAAGAAGAAATGTTGAAGCTACTGGTGGAACAGAGTGCACAGATTAAATAAATGGAGGTAGAAATGGATAAGTTGATCAAAGAGAAAGAGCAAAGTTCTGAAATTATTGTGGTTCCTCTTGATGCAATGCCTATTGCATCACTAACTCAAACAGGTATTCCTATAATAGCTACAAAATCAGGAGCATCCTCTTCTACAACACCTCCTTCTTCAACTGCAGATGATTCAATCAATTTGGCTTAGTCAATGGAAAACATGTTGATACAGGGAGAAGCAATTAAAAAACTGAGAGAGGATGTAAAGGTCCTACAGGAAAAAAAACTAGATATGAGAATTCTCACCTAAAAGAGTTGGAGAAATCCCAGACACTTTCCCAAAGATTGCAACAGATGGAAAAAGAAACTGCTATGGGTAATACCCTAGCCCAGGTCAAAGAGAAAATTTGGAAATGGATAAATGAAGATATGATAGGTATTTTTCCATCTATAAAAATTATATTTGAGCAGCAGGAATTAATTGAGATATCTAATGAAGCTAGTGAAGAAATCAAAGTACAGTGGGGTGATAAACCCAGCAAAGCTACAAAGCTCATAAAGTTCCTCAATTCAAAAATGAAACAGGAATTATAAGAACTAGAGATTGAGGATAGAACTAAAAACATATTATAGGTCAAAAAGGTGTTGACTAAGAGAAATTTGATGAGGCATCTAGAAGAAAAGTGTCAATTTCCGGACATTGGTATACAGAGGTTCTTCAACAAGGTGGAAGCCCTTTATAAAAAAAGACTTCCAAGTTTATTAGTAATAAATGATAAGCTCAACACATGGTCAGATTGCAATCAGAAATTACTAACCAAGACTAAAGACAGTTCTAAATTTACAAGATGAAGAATCAACATGACAGGAAAAGAATTCTTAGAAGCATTGGCATATGATTTGGAAATTCAATATGAAATCAAGCATAACTTTATTTCCAAACCAACATTTTCCAAATACATTGAAGTGGATGAGATCTACAGGAAGTTACTCAAGACATCTATCCTCAGTGAACAAAATTGGAATAAATTATGTGAGTTACTGGAGTAAGCAGATGACTTGGTTGTATAGCTCAGCATCAACAAGACAATAGGAATCAAAGCGACAAATATTCAATAATTCCACAAATCGAGTGCGAGCACTTCATACAGTTCCAATTTTCCTAATCTTTTGTAAACTTTAGTTAGATTTAGTTTAGGAATAGCTAAATACATCCTAGTCACAGGATATTTTGTAAATAACTTATAAATACTTCTCTTTTTTAAGTATCAAGGGTCGATTTTTTCATTCCAGAAAGCTATTGTACTATTTTCATTTGATGGGTTGATCAGTAATAAAAAAGACATTCCTCATAGGATTCATGTGTTGGACTATTTCGTGAAGTGCTTCTCTCACTGTCTACATGTTTATTCCTTTGTTTCCATTCTTATGTTTTCCTAAATCTGAATTATTTTATAGAAAGTTGATGAACATAATTTATTGAAAAATACACTCTCATTCTCGTTGTAGGTAATTTAAATATTTTATTCTAATATCATGTTAAAGAATTCTTAATTGATCTTTAACTTCAATTGAACTTGTATCTTTTCTTCTATCCCATTTCATTTAAATATAAAGGATCCAATTAGTTCAGCGACCTTGCCCTGTGAAACTCCTTTGAAAATTTGAAGTAGATCAACGTTAAGTTGTAGACTCCATAGCCCAATGGAAATTTTAGGCATTTAATCAACCAAACAAATTTTAAAATAAAACTCCGAACTCTCATAACTAGCCTAATATATAAATACAACAAAGTTAAATCTGATAGAGAGATCCCTTTATAAAGCTGGCAGGGCTAGATCCCAACTTCCAAAGTGGTTTCGTGGTTACCTTTGTGATTTTCTATTGCAATCTCAGAAAATTGCAGAGTGCTAATAGGAGAAACATTTTTGGTTTGATCATGGTTTGCTGAGGGTGGAGGTGGTTTAACCTCTGGATTCCCTTGGTTATTCTTGGATTGATTGTTCTATGAGATCCCACATTTATGCTTGGAATATGGCACGAGGGTGACTCGCTAAAAGAGATATTTGGTTCAGCCATGTCTATGGTCAGGTGGTACGTGGAAGTCCCGAACTTGGTCAGATTTGCTTATGATTAATAAAAGCTAAGTTCTCTTACTTTTGAACTAATTTATATATGGATTTAATGGTTGTCTTATCTCTGTTATTTACACTGTTTATTGTTGATTATAAGCATGGTTATGTGACTGGTTTATGTCATGGTTATTTCTTGTATTTACATGTAACTATTAAATGGATTGATGAAATACATAATTGATGATATAGTAGCTCAATGGAGAAGGAGGTGATCCTTCTTATGATTTTTCATAAGTTGTTTCAGTCATTTATACTTTGTAGTGCATCCTAGACCTGTAGGTTGCATTGATACAAAGTGTTTGACAGAATGTCAGTCATGGTTGGGGATGCTCAGGTCTAGTCTTAAGGGTGATTTTTTATTAATCAAATTTGTTATCATGTTTTTAATCATTTCTGAAAGTTACAAAAAGTTCTGGGCAGAGGCCAGGATTATGGGCTGAAAAAGTGGCTCAAATCCTAAGTCATTGGCACATAACTAGAAATTCGGAAACATAGTCACTGGCAGATAGGCCTATCAGAGCGACTTTGACTTGTTGGTCGCTCCCTTTCCCTTAGCATGAGAGCGATTGAGGGCTAAGAGTTGCAGAATAGCAATGAGAGCCAGGGACAGGCTGTCTGAGTGACTGAATTGTCTCCTGAGGGGTTTGTTGATGATGTTGGATGATTGTATGTGATGTTTCGTCAATTCCACTTCCTTAAGGTGACATAAGAGGTCAAATCTTATTGTAGTGGCATCTATTCTCATGTTGACCCTCGTTGGCAGGGTTACTTTTGATAGACCTCGGAGGCGGAGTTACATTTAGGAACTATAGTCTTAACAGTTTTGGTTGGACACCTATTAATGATATATGTTGTGTAAGTGACAACTTCATCCCAATAATCATTTGGCAAATTCTTTTCCTTCAACATGCTCCTTTCCATTTACTTAATGCTCCTATTTTTTCTTTCTGTGACACCATTTTGCTGAGGTGTATACCTTTTTGTAAATTTCTTGTGAATTCCATGCTCCCTGCAAAAATGAAGGAAGTCATTTGAGATGTATTCGCCACCTCTGTAAGTCCTCAAGACTTTGATGTAGTGTCCACTTTCCTTCTCAACAAGAGATTTGTATTGGCGGACGCAATAAAACACTTCACTTTTCTATTTAAGGAAGTAGAACCATGTATTCCTTTTATAATCACCTATGAAAGTCAAAAAATAATAATTGCCCCTAATTGATGGTGTTTGCATTGGTCCACATAAATATTAATTGACAATCTCCAAAGGTGCTTTTTCCCTTATTGACTCTCCTGTTCGAAATGTCTCTCTATGTTCTTTGCCCAAGATGCATCCTTCACATAGGCTATCTAGTTCTTCTATGAGTGGTAATCCCTTGACTAGGCGTTTCATATGCAGTAAATTCAAACCTCCAAAGTTGAGATGGCCAAATCTCAAATGCCATAACCACTTTTCAAATTTGACTTCTTCCTGAAAGTTTACCCGTGTGACAATTGCAACTTTTCTTCCATCCTCTTGTGAATTCATTGACAGTTGTGCTTATGCACCTTCTTCCTTCAAATATGATTTTATCTTTAAGGGAAACATTCTATTGCCTGTCATTTGAACTTTTTCAATCCGCTATCTGCTTGGAGACTTATCAAAAATTGTGCACTCATCATCTTTGAAAAAGACAATGTATCCTTTTTGCATGAACAATCCAATGCTTATGAGGTTATGCTTCAAACCAAGGACAAAATAAACATTTGAAATGTGCTTCTTCTCCCCCTTGTGTGTTAGAATATTGACTCTTCATTTGCCGATGACCACTTCATATTTCACACTTTAATTTAGATTGGAAAGCTTTTCTATGTTCCCTATCATGTGTTGCACCCTGAATCTAGAAACCATACATCACTTTGTTTTTCTTCTGCTACATTACAAGCTAAAAACATGCCATCTTGGTTCTGATTTTCCTTTGTGAAATTTACACTTGGTTTGTTACTTATGTCATATTTCTTCTTTCCACATTCATTTGCATAATTACCATACTTCTTACAGTAATGACATTGAACTTTAGATTTATCATACCTCTGACCTTGTGCTTTATTTTTTGTTGGGCCTTGACTTATTTTTATTTTTTCCCCTTCCACGGTTTGAAGAATTGCCTCTTCCACCTCTCTATAGGTTTCTTCCTCTTCCTCTAGCATTTGATCCTCCTATGCCTCTACCTTGACCAAATGAAACTTGTATCTTGAAGGCATGCTCCAATGAGGAGTTTGTTGCTCTGTTCAATCCATTTTCATGAGAAATTAGTGATCCATGAAGCTCATCCACTAAAAATTGTGAGAGATCCTTTTTCTCTTCTATGGCCACAACAATGGTATCAGAACTTGATGGAAGACTTCTCAAAAATTTATCAACTATTCTCCTTCCCTCAAGTGTCTCACCATGAGACATGATTTAACTAATGAGTCCAATTACATGTGTAAAAAATGAGCCTACATTTTAAGACTTTTTCGTACAAATTATCTCAAATCTCTCTTTAACATTTGTAGCTTTGTTGTCTTCACTTTTGCCATGCATTGATAGGTTGTCTAGAGGGTGTCCCATGCTTGCCTAAAACTTTGTTGCTGCTGCAATCCTTGGGAAAATACTTTCATTAACTACTTGAAAGATGTAGAAAAGGATTTTTGGATCCTTCTTCGTGTTGTCCCTCAACAAATCCTTTTCTGCTTCAGACAAGACATTGTACCCTACTACACCAGTTGCTTCTTGCAACCCATTGTCCACCAAATCCCAAATATCTTGAGAAAAAAGCAAGGCCTTCATTGTTATAGCCCAATAGTCATAACTTTTTCGATTAAACTGAGACATGTGAAGATTAGTCAAGCTTGTGCTTGATTTTTCCATGCCAACTGTTAATTTTAATTTTTCTTTTAATTTTTTTTTTGTTTTGCTGATAAATAAACTCCAAAAACCTTGCTTGAAAACAACATTTAACTTCGAGTAAAAAATCTGCTAGTCGCTCAATGTTACTTCCTACTATGCTGGTCACTCTGTATTGGACTCTAATCTTTAGGCCTCTACTCAGCCACACTATCGCCACCCGTTCAATAGTCGCAGAACCACCTTTACGAGTCGCAACCCCTCCATCGATTTTATTCCCACATACTCTGTATTCTATTCCCACATACCCTAAGTTACAGAGATCCTTATCCACTAGTGCATCCAGCATGGACTGGTAGAGTCGCAAACGATCATACCTCTACACATGGCACCAATGCTCATGCCCTCGACCCTTAGCTTCCAACATCTATTAATTCCTCTTAGCTTGAGCTCATGCATTCATATGTTAATGGTCTCACGTAGCTTGGACTCACGCATCCATACTGCAACATTCTCAAGAAGGAAGAAAACATACGATGCGCAACTCCACACAGTAAATTTATGTTATGGACAAACATAGTGCTCTACACGACACAGCTAAATACTGGTGTAAGATTTTTGAGATAAACAGATCTAGATATGCAAAACAATAAACAAGCTTGCAAGAGAAGGAAGGAAGCGAGCAAGAATTGAGAAAAGAATGAAAAATTGATTCTACAATATTAGTTTTAGAATAAATACATAAAAGCAACTAAGTTAAGCTTAGTTGTACATGCAATAACTAAAGCTAACTAAAGCTAAGTGTGCTTTATCTTATGTTAATGTGTACATGTGCCACATGCAAGCAATAAGTTAACTGGAGCTAATCTAGGTGCATGTACACCAACACAGCTAGTCTAAGTGCATGTACACCAACACAGCTAGTCTAAGTGCATGTACACCAACACCCCCCCTTAAGCATAACTTAGGTGAGTGTGATGCAAAATGAATGAGTCCCGGCAACACGACCATTTTAGGTACCCATATACAATGCATTAAAATGAGAAAAGAGGGAAAACCCAGTGGGAAGAAAACCCCCCCTCAAAATATAATGCAAAAGTAGAGAAAATACAACTGCTAGACAGTCGTGTCCTTCACCCCGAGACGATCTCGCAGGAATCGAAACTTCTGCTCAGTGAAAGTCTTGGTGAATATGTCAGCAATCTGCTCGGAACTAGGACAGTACTGAAGATCGATGATCCCATCATGAATGAGTTCTCTAATGAAGTGCATGTGGATCTCGATGTGTTTGGTACGCTGCCGCTGCACTGGATCTCTACAAAACTTTAGCGTACTTTGATTATCGCACCAGATGACAGTTGGATGATGGACACTAATCCCAAGCTCAGATAGGAAATGTTGTAGCCAAATTGCCTGAATAGTGGCATTGACTGCTCCTCTATACTCGGCCTCTGCTGATGATAAAGCAATGGCAGCCTGCTTCTTACTTGACCAACAAATTGGGCCGGATCCCAAACTAAGTACATAACCAGAAGTAGACTTGCGATCAATGGTGTCGCCAGCCCAGTCTGAATCTGTGAACCCGATGAGATTCAAAGAACAATTGGCTGCATAATGAATCCCATAGGTGATTGTCCCCTGGACATATCGAAGGATGCGCTTTGCAGCATTCCAGTGTAACTCATGTGGCTCCTGCATGTATCTGGAAACTGCTCCGACAGCATAGGAGAGATCAGGATGGGAGTGAGTGAGATAAAGAAGACTTCCCACAAGCTGGAGATACAATGTGCAATCAACCAATGGTGTGTCTTTGCCATTCTCAAGCTTTATCCCTGATAAGAAAGGTGTGGCTGTTGGCTTGCAGTCACTCATGTGAAATCGTGCCAAAAGATCTCTGGCATATTTTGGTTGAGAAATGGTAATGCCAGAATCACGTTGATGAATCTCTAGTCCAAAGAAGAAATTTAGCAAGCCCATGTCTATCATAGAAAATTGCTTATGCAATGCAGTTTTGATGTTAGTAATGACAGAAGCTGAACTACTCGTTATCAAAAGATCATCTACGTAGAGTACTATGATCAACAAGGAGTCAATTTTATTCAAAAAATAAACATTGGAATCATATTTGCAGCGTACAAAATTTTGAGATAACAAATAGGAATCCATCTTTGCATACCATGCTCTAGGTGCCTGCTTGAGGCCATAGAGAGACTTCTTTAGTTTGCATACAAGAGATGAATTCTGCATGTATCCCAGTGGCTGCTCTATGTAAATTTCCTCCTTGAGATCACCATGAATAAAGGCATTCTTCACATCCATATGATGCACCTCCCATCCTCTTGTTGTTGCAATGGAGAGAGAATCCATTTTTGCCACTGGAGCAAAAGTATCATCATAGTCAACACCATGTACTTGCTGAAAACCTTTTGCTACCAATCGTGCCTTATATCGACTAACTTGGCCATTTGATGCTTTCTTGGTCCGGTAAACCCACTTGCATCTCACAAGTTTGCGATTTGAAGGTAGCGGAACCAAATCCCAAGTCTGGTTCTCAATGAGAGAGTTATATTCCTCATCCATGGCGGCTTCCCATTCAGGATGCCCATTTGCTTCTGCATAAGTTTGCGGATCAGATCCATGCATCGTATAAGCATGCATGGGCATGGATGGCTCCATAGCTAAGAGTGCTTGCGGATCTTCCTCAAACAGAGTGATAGAGGCAGGATCATCAAGGATATCACTCATGCTGCACCATTTTTGTGTTGAAGTTGGTCGAGAATCTTCCGAACTACATGCAGAAGTATGATCTCGATGTTCAACAACTGGTGGTCTGACACGGGTCACAGAAAAAGACTCATCTTCATCAGAATGTTGGTCTGAAGTTTCATCTGCATACTCATCAATGAGTGGTGATGAAAATTTGGTAACAAGTTCATCTACTGGTGCATGCAAAATATCTTCGTCAAAATTTACACTCCTTTCAATAAAGAGCTCTTCAGTGTGGATATCAAGCAATATGTACCCTTTGACTTCATCAGAATATCCAACAAACATGCATGCTTTGCTTTCAGGCTCCAAAGCCTTTCTCTTCTCTGGAGGAATGCGGGCCCATGCTCGAGATCTAAAAATGCGGAAATGACTAACTTCAGGTTGCATGCCAGTCCAAGCCTCAAAAGGTGTTTTTCCAGTAACAGATTTATGAGGAGATCTGTTCTGGATGTATGAGGCACAATTAATAGCTTCGGCCCACAATTTCGACGGAAGAGATCTTGCATGCAACATGCAATTAGCCATCTCTTTCAAAGATTGATTTTTCCTTTCAGCCACGCCATTTTGCTGTGGAGTGTAAGGAAATGTATGCTGCAACTGTATGCCCGCTTCATCACGAAGATTCTTGATATCTTTGTTGACATATTCCGTCCCATTATCTGTGTGGAGTATTTTGATGCGTTTTCTAGACTGATTTTCCGCATGTGCTTTGAAAATCTTTAGATGTTGAAAAACTTCAGACTTGAGTTTCAAGAAGTAAACCCAAGTGAATCTCGTGTAATCATCTATAAATGACAACACATATCTTGCTTTGCTCATTGAAAGCACCGGAAATGGACCCATGAGATCACTGTGTACAAGTTCCAAAGGTGAAGAGGCTCTCCATGCATGCCCCTTCTCGAACTTTTCTTGTGGATGCTTTCCAAGAGCACATCCATTACAAACACCATTTGAAAATTCAATGGTTGGCAATCCTTTAACCATCCCTTTCTTGCTAAGTTGTTGCATATATCTGAAATTCAAGTGCCCAAATCTCTCGTGCCAAATCCTACTTTCTTCATTTGCATGCGTAAGTAGCAAAATAGAATCTGATTGAGGAACAAAATCAGAAAATGTATACAAACGAGATTGATCATTTACCTTGCCAAATGCAATCTTCAAGTTGGTTTGCATATCATAAATGCTCACAAAATCTGGGGTAAATTCCACTTTCCTTCTGGTGCCTGTGTGTGTCATCTGATACACTGAAAGAAGATTCATAGAAAGCCTTGGAATATGCAAGACATTCTCAAAACTTCCATCTTCGAATTGCACTCTTCCTTGTCCAGTTGCTGCAACTGCAGAATTATCCCCCATGAGAATGGGAGGACCTGAGTATGCATGTAGAGAAGAAAAGGATTCCTTTGAAGAAGCCATATGATGTGAAGCTCCTGAATCGATGATCCATTCCTGTGGTGCAGAATGAAGAGCAATCAAAGCATGCCCGTTACCTCTTGGATCTGGTGCTTTTTCTCCAGACTTCTTCTTAGCATTCTGAGGAATGTGGTCTCCAAGATTGTGTTGCTGGAGTGTTTGCGCCATAAGATCTATAGTCTTCTTCATGCATGCAGATTCAGGATGAAAACCACGGTGGCAATAATTGCACATTGATTGCCCTTTCGTTCCTTTCCTTTCCTTTGAGCCAGATGATCCATCAGGGGGTTTGGGATGTCATCCCTTTCTTGGATCAGGATCCTTCTTCCCTTTTCCTTTCTGATGGTCTTTGGAATTTGCCTTTCCTTTTGCATGCACAGTAAGTGCATGCGCTTTGGAATTTTTAAGTGTGCCCATTTTGATGAGCTTATCTTGCTCATGCATCAAAGACTGAATAAAAGAATCCAGTGAGGGCATCTTCCAATCTGCACTAGTTGCAGATCTAACTGTGTGGAATGTAGAGACGAATACTGCATACTCTGGACCAATTTTTGATAAGATGGAAAGAATCAACTGATTTTCTTGCTTGGATTTGTCGATCCCGCATCCTTTCAGCTGAACCAACAAGGCTTTATACCTTGTGAAAAAATCTTGAATGTTCTCAAAGTTTTTCGGATCTAATGAGTTTAACGCATTTTCGATAATGTGACCTTGCATTTCATCCTGTTTTCCAAACAATCCTTCAAATATTTCCATACTTCATTTGGAGTTGAACATGATTCAACATGAAATAGCAGTTCCAGAGAAATAGATAAACATAGGATGCCGAAGGCCTTGTCCATGCGATTGAAATATCTTGTTTTCTCCATTGCCGATATTGGTTCAACTTCCGTTTCCATGGTTATTCGAAATAAGCCTCTATTTCTGAGATGAAGTTGAATCTTTGGCTTCCATTCGAAATAATTATATGGAGTGAGAAGTGCCGATTGTGGAAACTCCAATTTAGACTCCATTCTTTGTTGTTGTTCCAATCTTCTGAACCTGCAAATAAAATTGCTTGTGCACTGATTACAAATCCCTGTGCTCTGATACCATGTAAGATTTTTGAGATACACAGATCTAGATCTGCAAAACAATAAACAAGCTTGCAAGAGAAGGAAGGAAGCAAGGAAGCGAACAAGAATTGAGAAAATAATGAAAATTTGATTCTACAATATTAGTTTTAGAATAAATACATAAAAGCAACTAAGTTAAGATTAGTTGTACATGCAATAACTAAAGCTAACTAAAGCTAAATGTGCTTTATCTTATGTTAATTTTACATGTACCAGATGCAAGCAATAAGTTAACTGGAGCTAATCTAGGTGCATGTACACCAACACAGCTAGTCTAAGTGCATGTACACCAACAAGTGGCCACACAATTAATTATTATCTTACCTCCTTACCTCTCTTGTGGGAAACCAATCCCAGTCCATAATAATTTGAAAAAAACTGATCACCATATAACTAATTAAACAATGTTACATAAAAATATATAAACAATGTTATATATATTTTGTGCTTCTCCATCACCCATCAATCTAAAAAAACATCTAAATATAAACCATATTAAAATAAAAATAAAACGATTTTAAATAATAGTAATAAGAATTTAAAAATTATATTTTTCAAAAAAAATATAAAAAAAAATTAGAAAAGTGCTATCGAAATTGGTAGCCTTTACATTTCACGTATACAAGAGCGCTTTCATTGAGTGGTTTGTTTTGTTATATGAGAACGCAACAGAATACCTGTTTTCTTATATGTGATTGATGGTTAGTATACTAAGTATATGATGGTCAAATACAACAAACTGTGCTGTATGGCTTTTTTTTGTTCGGTTTGTATGTGATTGTGATGCTCCTGGTTATATTAAACTACCTTGAATAGCGATGAAAAGAAATATATTCAGTGTAAAAAAAGTGGAACGGAAAATTTGAATGGTGTTTTTGTTATGTTTTTAAACCCTTTAAATTATTATAATAAAAACCATATTATTTTTATTTGTTAATTTATAATAAAATTATTTTTGATGCTCTGACATGTAAGTTGTGAAGATTGAAGTTAAATTTGTCAGCTTTCTAAAAATTTGATAAAATTTTATGAAAACTAGACGGCATATAAATTGAATCTAAAATGTGATTGATATATGCCTGCTATGGATTTCTTCATTCCTAAATTGAGAAGAGTACAAGAGTATCTCACCCATGCTAGAAGCAACTGCATTTCTGGTGACAGATTAAAATTGGTGTTCTTTCTTCCTGTAATTGCCCATGCATAGCATACTCTGGTGCCATATACCCGCTGCATATCCAAATTACAATGTCAAAGATTAAATAGTGGTGGTAAAATTTTAAGAGTGAAGTAACCATAAAGGGAAAGCTATTTGCAAAGAAAAAATTGTTTTCGTGGGCTCTGGAAAATTAGAACATAACGAAGAAGTAAATCTGCAGAAGTAAAATTTTCATGATGTAAAATTTGCAGTACTTTCAATCCTCCTGAAGTCGACAACAAAAGTAAAACATGTACATCCAATAGCTTTTGACAGTGTGTAAGAATGATAACTTCGTTGAAATCTTACTAAGTTCCAGCAACTCTTGTGCTGACGTGAGTAATGATCATCAAGACTAGAAATTGTGTGCCTTGCAAATCTGCGACGGAAGAGTAATTATCATCAAGAGAAAAATCGCCATTCCGAAGAATATCGACAGACGCATAGACCATGTTTTTAAGTTTCGCATGGATTTGTAGACTCTACGCGCACTGGTAATCATGAGGTCACTATGTCTAAATAATGTAATCACTGAAAAGATGTAAAAAAAATAGAGAATGAAAACAAATAAATGGATGGAAACTATTACTGTGATGCTTCGGCAGATTCATGGAAACCATACCTGTGTTGCTTCGCCGGATTTCATGGAAACCATACCTGTGACGCTTCTTGAGTGCGACTGTCAAGCTCCACACACCGTGCTTCCGTGGTATCCCAATTATTATGAACTGTTCAATCTTCGAAGCTCACCATCTTTATCCTGTGATTCGATTCAATCGACGACTTTGAATAACCTGTAAAATCAGGTCAATAAACCGTCGAAGCTATTATCTTTAGCTGGACTGACTCAACGGGCATCCTTATGTGATTGCGAAGATGTAGAAATCTGACGGTCAAAAAGGTAAACTTTTATTTCCGGATATTTCGGTAATGTGCAATCCATACAGTATTCACTCAACCACTGAACTAAATTGCAAATAGTAGTGTTTGTAATTTTTTATTTTTTTTTTAAAGAGTCCAGTTTTATTTTAATTTTAATTTTGGATTTATATAAAATTAATTATTAATTATAATTATAATTATAATTATAAATATAATAATAATAATTATTATTATTATTTTTTATTTGGTCGAGAGTCTATTATAGATATTATAGAGTAGATGTCAAGTGTAAATGTCTAACATTTAATATTTACATTTAACAAATTTAATCTAATATCCATATCGGCTTTAATTAAAAATTTATATAATAAATTCAATATTAGATTTTAAAGAAAGCTAGGTGGAATTGGTTCCATGAGACAGTGGGAAGTGGAATTTTGTTTTTGAGAGAATGTGAAATCATTTAAGCAAAATAATTAATGTGAAACAATTTAAGTAAAATAATTAATTTAGCTTCGCTTGAATTTAGATTTTGAATATAATATATTTATTTAAAATATAATATAATATTTGTTATTTTTTAATAAAACTACTCACTTTTTATTTGGCTCAAATTTCTTGAGTTGAAAACCTCTCTTAAAGTAAAAAGAAATTTGATCCCTCTCAGGGCTTGGTAGATCCGGAGTTAAGATGGATCTAGCCTTAGATTTTGAATATAATATATTTATTTAAAATATAATATAATATTTGTTATTTTTTAATAAAACTACTCACTTTTTATTTGGCTCATGATCTACTAATGGCCGAGAGAGATCAAATTTCTTGAGTTGAAAACCTCTCTTAAAGTAAAAAGAGATTTGATCCCTCTCGGGGCTTGGTAGATCCGAAGTTAAGATGGATCTAGCCTCATTATATTTATTTTATTTTGACCAAGTGAAAATGTTAAACATTACAACATTTCTTCCATAGTGAGATCAAATGTTTTCATAGGAGTTAAGTTTACTTATGAACCTCAAATATAAAGAATTTTTTTTTATAAAATGTGTATAAGGCCTGAAAAAATCTTAGACACAATATAATATTATAGTATTATATTTTACTCAATATTTATTACTACTCATACCTAGTAAAATGTGGGCGAATTACTAATTAGAATGTAATAGTATTACATTTTACCTAATATTTCCCATCAACCCAACTTAAATAATACATTTTAGTCAATATTTCCCCTCACCCCTGTTAATTTTATAGTTGACCCTTGTTAATTTTATAGTTGAGTTTGTTTACTTTTAAACTTCAGATATAAAAAAAATAACAATAAAAAGTGGACAAGTGGAAAAGAAACATTGGGCAAAATATAATATTATAGTATTTTATTTTAATGTAAAAGGTGGATGAAGGTAGGTATGAATATTAGATAAAATGTAATAATTAAATTTTACCTGATATTTCTCCCCTATCCTCCCCTCGCCAACCTCACTTTCGTGTTGAGCTTATTCATTTCTAAACTTACCATCATAAATCTATGAAAACTCGATTTCTATAGCACATTGTTACACATAATTTAAGAGAATATATTACATATATTATATTAAAGTTATTATCAAAGAAGCCATTAGAATGAAGAGGAAACTATTGTTCTATACTTTGTGCAATCTTCTTTAACCTTACACTTCTTAAAAATACCTTCCTGAATAACCCAATAACCTCCAAGACACTCTAAAGCTTCGAAGTATGTATACACATTATGTATTCATTCATTCAATGATAAAAACAAAAAATACAAAAAAGGATAGGGCCACCTAACAAATTCATACAAATGTCTTTACATGCTACATGGATTCAACGTGAATATTTTCTACAACTAATTATGTATCTGAATATAGCATCAAACTAAGATTGATTTAAGCTAGCTTAATTTCTTCCTTACATAGGTCAATACCATGGATCATTGTTTTTTTACTATTAATTTTGATACACTTATTTCTATTTTATTTTCACCTAGTTAAAATGTTTACATTAATTCGTACTTCCACCTAGGCTTCCATAAAACTAATGTTGAATTTATTATATCAATTTTTAATTAGGGTCGATGTTGATATTAGATTAAAATTGTTAAATGTTAAATGTTAAACATTTACACTTGACATCTACCCCATGCTAGGTTGTAGAGTACCTCTTGGCACAATAAAAAAAAAAAAAAATTATTATAAAATTATACTTTAATTTTCAATTTATATGAAAGACAATTATAATTTGTGGTTAAAATATAAAAAAAAAAACCAATTATTTCTTATTTTTGTATATTAAAAAAAGGATTTGTCTTTAGTGCACTTTTTGGACTTTTTGGTGTCAAAGCTGAAAAATTTGTGGTGATCTTGGGTTGTAGAGTACCTCTGGGCACAATAAAAAAAAAAAGATTTATTATAAAATTATAATTTAATTTTCAATTTATATGAAAGACAATTATAATTTGTGGTTAAAATATATTAAAAAAAAACCAATTATTTCTTATTTTTGTATATTAAAAAAAGTATTTGTCTTTAGTGCACTTTTTGGACTTTTTGGTGTCAAAATCCGGCTGAAAAATTTGTGGTGAAATATTGATTTGTGTTATTTAAACTGGTTTTTTGACTGCATATATGGCTTAAAAGGTTACAAAAAGTATCTAAACACAATGCCTTAAAAAAATGCATAGTCTAACTTGTAAACTAAATAGCCTTTTTCAGGGAATTCACCAAAATAATACAATTCTAATTTATTTGGTATTTAAAATACATTTTTGAATGCATAAATAGATTTAGCACCCTGAAAACCCCTAGGGCACTCGAATTATGCAAATTAAACAATTTAAACTCAAGTTTTAAAAAAACTTTGTTCGATTTTGATTAAAATAACAAAAAAATGTAGTGAAAAAAAACATTTAGTCTATAAGTTAAACTAAGCCTTAAAAAATATATTAAAGCTATTTTTTTATGAATTAATATTAGTTCAAAATATTTTGATTTTATTTTATAATTAGATAGTAAGTTTAATCTTAAAAGTTGCATAAATTTTTTTGTCCATTTGATTATGATTATGATTATGAGAAAGAATAATTTTAACATTTAATATTTAACAAATTTAATCAAATGTAGTTGTGAGCCCTAATTAAAAATTGATATAATAAATTCAACATTGGTTTTACCATGAGACACTACGAAGTGGAATTTTGTTTGTGAGAAAATGTGAAATAATTAAAATAAAATAGTTAATCTAACATTGGTGGACTCTAGATTTTGAATATAATATTTTTATTTTAATATATAATATAATATTATTATATCATTCTAATAAAATTAATCATTTTTTATTAGGTTGAGGGGTGCTCTCTAGCTAAGATGCTAGAGACGTGTATCACTAATGTAAACATTCTAACTTGTAAAAATAAAAATAAAATATGTATAGATGTGTAACTTGAAGTAACATAATATAGCGAAGATTAGAACAAACTCTCATGAGCTCCATAGTGAAACTAGTGGTTGGGCAGTTCCTAAAACACCATGGATGGAGAGGATCTGCCATCTCTGTGAGAATATGTATAGATGTGTAACTTGAAGTAACATAATATAGCGCAGATTAGAACAAACTCTCATGAATGGAGAGGATCTGCCATCTCTGTGAGAATATGTATAGATGTGTAACTTGAAGTAACATAATATAGCGAAGATTAGAACAAACTCTCATGAGCTCCATAGTGAAACTAGTGGTTGGGCAGTTCCTAAAACACCATGGATGGAGAGGATCTGCCATCTCTGTGAGAATAGGAACATCGAGGATGAAAACCACTTCCTCTTAGAGTGCCCAGCACAACCACATTAGATCTCAGTTTCATAATCTTTGTCGCAATACTGACCTTCTTAGCCTTTTACAATGTCAAAATTATAGTGAGCTCGAGAGGCTTCTCTCCAAACTTTTTGAGCATAGGAATAAAATCTTAAATCAAACAAAATAATTTGTTTCTTTAGGTTTGATAGACCAAAGTTTCGTCTCAGTGGACGTTAACCACCACCACCACCACCATCATCATCAATATACAAATAAAAGTAATAGAATAAAAAATAAAATATAAAATTAATAATTATATTTATAATTAATAATTAAACCAGCGTAGATCCATATTAACTCCCGATCTACCAAGGGATGAGAGAGATCAAATTTCGGGATGAGAGGGATCAAATTTCTTGAATTGTGGCCACGGAGAATTACTAATTAAAATGTAATATATTACATTTTACCTAATATTTTCCATTAGCCCAACCTAAATATTACATTATACTAAGTTTGTTTATTTTTAAATTTCAAATATAAAGAAAAATCACTATAAGAAGTGGACGAGTTGTATGGAAATATTGGGTAAAATATAATATTATAGTGATTTATTTTACCTAATATTTCTAGCAAGCTAGTAAAATGTGGATGAAGATAGGTATAAATATTAGATAAAATGTGATAATCACATTTTACCTAATATTTCTCGGACCTTCTCCCCTCACTCCAACTTACTTTCCTATTAATCTTACTCATTTATAAACTTACCATGGTAGATCTATAAGAGTTCTATTTCTATAGCACATTGTGAGACATAAATTAAGAGAAGATATTACATATATTATATTAAAGTAATTATAAAAAAAAACCATTAGAATGAATAAGCAACTATTGTTCTGTAATTTGTGCAATCTTGTTTAACCTTACACTTTTTAAAAATACCTTCCTAAATTACCCAATAGCCTCCAATAAGCTCTACATTTTCTACTTATATATACAAATTACGTACATACATATCCATACAAATGCCAAGTGCAAACATATCCATATTTTTTTTTACCTTGCTAATTTAATGTCCTCCTTAAATAGGTTATATTCCACATGATTACCATGGGTCAATACCATGGATCATTTTCTTTTACTATATATTTTTATAGAGTTATTTTTATTTTATTTTCACCTACTTAAAATGTTTACATTACATTACGTTACATTGAGCTACACATCTCTACAATATTTTATTTTTATTTTTACGAAGTCAAAATATTTACATGCATGTTACACATCTCTAGCATCCTGGGTTGGATAGCACCTCTTTGCCCAATAAAAAGTGAGTGATTTTATTAAAAAAATAAAAAATATTATTTTATATTTTAAAATAAAAATACTATATTCAAAATCTAGAACCCATGATTCTCAAATCAATTATTTTACATTTTCTCACAAACAATTTTTCACTTCGCACTTCCACTTAGCTTTCAGTAAAATGTTGAATTTATTATATCGATTTTTAATTAAGGCCGAGATTGAAAATACACTAAATTTGTTAAATTTTAAATGTTTAACATTTACTCTTGACATTTACCCCACTGGGTTAGAGATTATTATTTTTAATTAGGGTCTACATTGACATTAGACTAAAATTGTTAAACATTAAATGTTAGACATTTCCTCCTACTACACTGTAGAGGCCCTCTCAGGCTAATAAAAAATATAAGATTTATTATAAAATTATAATTTAATTTTCAATTTATATTAAAAAAATATATAATTTATAGTTAAAATATTTTTAGAAATTTTCAATTATAAAATTTTTTCATATTTTTATATATTAAAAAAATAAATAAAAATATTTGTTTTTTGAATTAATATTAATTTCAAAATCCATTGGAAGGTAATTTTAATCTTAAAAGTTATATATATATATATATATATATATATATATATATATATATATATATATAGATATATATATGATGGTGGTGATGGTGGTTGATGTCCATTGAGACCAAACTTTGGACTATCGGACCTAAAGAAACGAATTATTTAGTTTGATTTAAGATTTTATTCCTATGCTCAAAAAGCTTGGAGAGAAGCCTCGCGAGCTCACTGTAATTTTGACAACGTAAAAGGCTAGGTAGGTAAGTATTGCAACAAAGATTTTGAAACTGAGAACTAATGTGGTTGTAAGCTGGGGCACTCTAAAAGGAAGTGATTTTCATCCTCAATGTTTGTATTCTCAGAGAGATGGCAAAACCTTTCCATCCATGGTGTTTTAGGAACTGCCCAACGACCTATTTCACTATGGAGCTCATGAGAGTTCGTTCTAATCTTGGCTATATTAATTTTCTTCTTTGAGCTAGTTAAAACATAAATCACATAACATTAATTATATATATATATATATATATATATATATATATATATATTCTATTTTGATTATGAGTTTGAGAAGAACTATCTCCATTATCATATCATCTACATTTTAACAAATATCAAATTTTAATTTGATATAGAAAACTTATGGTTAGTTATATTTTTTTATTATTTCCCATTAATAGAATTTTTTAATAATATTTGATTTTAATAAATTAATTTTAAACATTATTTTTCAAAACTAGTCATTTAAAAAGTTACTTCCATTTAATATAGTCGTTACTTAATAATATTTGTTTTGAATAAATTAATATCATAGTTTAAATATTATTGACTTTGACTTTTTGATTTTTTTATTTATATTTTTCCATTATTTCCATTAATAGAATTTTTAATAATATTTGATTTTAATAAATTAATTTAAATATTATTTTTCAAAAACTAGCTGTTACTTAATAATATTTGTATCATAATTTAAACATTGTTTTTCAAAAATAACCGTTATTTGAAATTTTTGTCCCTACAAAATTTTGTTCTCTACGTTGCATAATTCATTATGCTTGAGAGATGCATGAATTTGGGAATTTTCATAACGAAAAAAACTTATGTGGTTTCTATTAAAAGACTTTTGGTAATTCATTATGGATCACAAACTTATGTGATTTCTACATAAAGACTTTTCGTGATTTCTACATAAAGACTTTTCGTAATTCATTATGGATCACAGAATCATGAATGATCACAAAATAAAAAAACTTATGTGGTTTCTACTAAAAGACTTTTGGTAATTCATTATGGATCACAAACTTATGTGATTTCTACATAAAGACTTTTCGTGATTTCTACATAAAGACTTTTAGTAATTCATTATGGATCACAGAATCGTGAATGATCACAAAATAAAAAAACTTATGTGGTTTCTACTAAAAGACTTTTGGTAATTCATTATGGATCACATACATATGTGATTTCTACATAAAGACTTTTCGTAATTCATTATGGATCACAGAATCGTGAATGATCACAAGTTAGTTATTTTAAGTTTTCTATCAATTTTATTATTTTTCGGTTACCTTCCTCCATTGTTCAATGACTAAAAAGGTAATTTTAGTTATTAAAATTAAAAAATAAAAATAAAAAGATTTATTTATGTGAATTTTTTTGAAATAAAAAGATTTTTGTGTGAAATTTCAAATATATTTATACCTTTAAAAATGCAATTTAAATAATAAAAATTTACAATTTTAATAAATTATTAAAATTAATAAAAAAAATAAAATGTATTATAATATTTTACTATGTAGATTTTCATAGTTAAAAGTTCTTTTGACTAGACCTAGGGGTTTTATTGACGAAGGGATTGCATTCTCTAAATTGAGTTTAATTATTTACATTAAATGTATTTCTTATAATTCTAGAAGAATTGTATATAAGTGATGAGAGTGAGTAATATTGTAATAAGAATTACTTTTTAGGAGAGACCTTGAGAATATTTGAGAGTTAGTTAGATATCGTGGAGGATAGGAGGATCTAGAGGATGTAAAAATAGGGATTGTTGAGTAATTAGTGGTTCCAAACTAATTATGGTTCACAATCACATTTGTATAATTATGTAATCAGAAGCATGAAATGTATGTAGGAGTGTGTGGAGAGGAAGGTCAAGAGTATAAGAGTGGGGCTAATTTGTATGTAGGAGTGTGTGGAGAGGAAGGTCAAGAGTATAAGAGTGGGGCTAATTTGGCCAAACACGCCAAAAAAAGGCCAATTCATTTTAAATAAGGCCTTTGTAACTAGATGTATATAATGTGAGAAGGCACTCACTTCTAGTGTTTAGAATGTGTGCCAAACCTTTGTTAATTATTGTATGAAATTTCATTTATGTTATCAAGTGTGAGTATATTGTAGGTTTCTAGCATATACACTCAGGAGTGAGAGCATTTTGAGAATGAGCATTAGAACCAATAACTATATGTATATAATGTGAGAAGGCACTCACTTCTAGTGTTTAGAATCTATGTGTGCCAAACCTTTGTTAATTATTGTATGAAATTTAATTTATGTTATTAAGTGTGAGTATATTGTAGGTTTCTAGCATATACACTGAGGAGCGAGAGCATTTTGAGAATAAGCATTAGAACCAATACAGAGGAAGTAATAACCCTTTCAGAATAGGGACAAACCATTTCTTTTATAGTCGAAATGATTAACATTATAATCATTGATCAACAACATGATCAATGGTCCAAAGGAAATTAAATATTGGAGAGGAGTGTAGGCCTATTTGAGAGAGAAACATTGCAAAAGCCATAACCTTGTGATAGATCATTTTCAAAGTAGATCAGAGGTGTAGCAGAAGCAAAAACATCTAGAGATTATGGAGGATCAAAGGAGGAGTGCGAGTGTAAGCTTGTAGAAGAAGTGAGCATTGAGCATAAGCATAAAGGGAAGTGCATATAAAAAAGGTTGAGATACCAACAAAAGAGATGAATAGAGAGAATAAAGGGTGAAGATAGAAAAGGGAGAAAATATGGTATTTTTAGTTTCGATAGAAGGCATGTCACATAACAAGACATGGGGAAACACAACCTATTGTTTTGTCAAAAGAAGTTGTCACTTAACAGGTTGGGTTGATGTGTCTCAGAGGTTCTTCCATAGAAGAACAAAGAAGAAGAGCACATGGGAGAGTCGGGATGACTATGAAGTCAACCAATTAGCAAAGTGCACGAATGATATGGGGTTTTCTATTGGAGCGAAGAATGACAAGTGGGCCATGAAGGAGTGTTGACTCTACCTAGAGATAAAAGGATTGTGCACAATTAAAAAAGGGTCAAGGATGGAAGTTGATAAGTGCTAGGATCAATAGTTGAATAATTCTTGTTTCCTAGAGTCTGTCTCTCAGAATAAAAAGTGTTTGCACACCTTCAGAAATAACCGATGAGGAGCATGAAGACATAGCATTTGGGTCAACTCAAGTATGAGAGAGTGGAAGTGAGGGAAACACAAGTGGATTTAGGCCTACAATTTGTTTATATCATCTCGGAAGGAAAAAACCGGGAGAAGAGTTATGCATGCAGAAAGGAATGGCCGGGATGACAAAGATCCATGCTCATGTAGATAGGCAAAAAACAACGTCTAATGAAAAATTGAAGAGTGCAACCATAAGTGGGTTATGTACATACGGTGCGATTGTTGATTTTTCTTGGGTGGTTGGAAGTTACAAATAAGGAACCTAAGATGTGGTTATATATATGATGGGTCTTTCCTTGCGTGGTGTTACACAATGCTTGGCTCCAATGGTTATTACAAAGGTAAGGGCTTTAAAATGTAATTTATCCCACGGTGTTTCTTCCAATGGTTTGTTTCGTGCATGTTTATATATATATATATATATATATATATATATATATATATATATATATATAGCTCTTGGTTCTATTAGGTATATTTCAAAGGGCTTGAATCTGGTGGTTTTGTATTACCCTTGCTATCCTCTCACTTAATTTTAAACAAGTACTTAAAAGGGATTTATCTCCCTAGTTTGGGGTTAAGGAAGTGCCTTTTGACTATAAGTTGATATTGTGGGTTAAAGGCCAAGAAAATTCACACTAGTTTTTAGCTCAGTAACATTTGATATAAGAGCTAGTAAGCCCTATAATTTGAAATTCTTCAATGGAGGACACATAAAGCTTTTTGAATAAATTGAGTTTGCAGGAAAACAAGTTTGGACATTTTTTTAACTTTTTGTACTAGAGCAAAGGATAGATGATTGCAGGAAGATAATTGATGTTATTTATGGTTTAGAGTAAGTTTAAATTAGAGGATAGTTGTTTTGAATATGAATTTAATTTTTCTTGTGAAGTTGATTTTGGAAGGAATTTACGGACATGAGTTGAATAAATTAGAGTACGTTGAAGTTATCTTACATGGGAGAATATATACAGAAGAATGCATGAGGAAAATACTGAGGCAATGTGCATAGGACAGTCAAAAGAATAAGGTATTGAAGAATATCTAGACAAGTATTAATGTTTTTGTCTTGACACTTCTCATAAGTATTTATGTTTGTGGGTAGAAACCATACAACAAGTAGAGCTCTTAGAAGGAGAATTGTGATAGAACCCAAGAACAACATCAAATTGTTGAAGTGAGGACAATAAAATAGATAACGGAGGTGAGAAGATGAAATTGCAAAAGCTTGATAGCCAAGGAGAAGATGTGCTCTAGAAGAAAAACAAGGAGAAGAGGTTTTACTACAGAGAATCGGAAGAGGAAAACATCCAATAGTAGAGGTTGGGTAGAATTTTCCAAATGAATTTCCGTAGCGAGTGTGGGAGAGAAGAGAAGAATACCAAGAGGACAACTTGGTACTGTGGCAAGTAGCATACTTGCTACAAGATGAAGAAGGCTTGTTGCAGCTCACAAGTGAACAAGATGAATTCACAAGAAGAAAAGGTAAAGATGACTATTGATGATCACGTGGTGGGTTCAGAGGAAATTCACAATCAAAGAGGAAAGAGTGCCAAGACAACTGGTATAAAGAAGATGCGTGATGAGGAATTCGAGAAAGAGATGGTTGAGTTAAAGGCATAACTCAATCATGTGAAGCAAATTCTATAGGAAAGATAGGAAGATCTAAGGTATGGTTGGAAAATGAAGAAAATGAAGGTGAGATGGCCTCCACTACAGAAAGACTTGAGGTAGAGAATGTATGATAAAGTGAAGGTAAAACTCATCACAGTTGTGTATAATTCATTTTTTTATGGACAAGGCTTATACATTGATGAAGAAGAAGCCAAAGATGTGGAGAAGATATTTATTGACAATCTAATGAACTATTGGATTAGTTCATATCAACATGAGGATGTGTTAATAGATGCATTGAATGAGGCTAAGGATCCTTAGGCTTTTTAAACTAATGATTTATGTGTGATTGCATGTAATGAAGAAAACTTAGTTGACATGATTATATAGATTGATCAGGAAATGACGTTGTTGGAGGAGATTGTTGAGATCGAGGAATTTCTTCTTAAGCATGTGTTTGTATATGTTATAGGTAAACAATTATTAGACATTGCCATGAAATATGTTGATGGTGCGTCTATGGAAGATTGATTAAGGAATAATTGTTCCATGATAAAGGAATCAGAGTTGAAAATTGTTGAAAAATACATGGGAAGTGTTAGTGATCTTGTAGCAGAGCTGAGATTTTTTAGATGATTGGTTGGACAATCTAATTTTGAGTGGTCAAGAAATTGCAAACATCACCAATTCTAGTAGTTTTAAAGGTAGATAAGTTGAAGGTGCAACAAACATTAATGAGGAGTATCAACAGTGAAGTTCAACAAGAAAAAAATAGATATCTACAAAGTATGTACTAGTTAGAGGACAAGCTAGACATAAATATAGAATAAATGAGGAAGATGATGATAAAGGTGTCTTAGAGGAGGGTGATGGGTGCTAAAAATGTATTACTTTTTCCCTTACGCACATTTATCTCACTCAAATTCGGTTGAAACCTATAAGTGCTTATCCTTAATTTTGATGTGGTTGTTGAGGAAAAGTATTGAAAATAAAATATTTTACAAATCTAGGTAGGCATGTCTACGTCTAATTTCAGAATTATTTGATTTTTGTGTTTTTTTTTTAAATTGTGATCAATATAAACCACTAACCCTAATCTTTGTAGTGCCCATACCTAGGTGGTTGCCTATACTATAGTTTGTAGTGAACTTTTCAAAGTATGAGCTGGAAGTTTGACTGTTCGATGAGATCTGGAGAAATCATTTGTTTCCCTCCCTCGATGCAAAAACCCAAGAAAGCAGGTGTGAAGGCTCAATGATCAATCTCTACAAGAACATCCAGTTTCAAGCTTCTAATATAAGGCATTTGGTTTCATGTTAGACCTAAATTGGATCATAGATCCATCTATTCCTAAATAGGAGATGACCTTAGCACCCCTTTTTTAATAATTGTGATGTATAAATTTTATTAATGGGGCCTGTGGGAGAAACTACTAAGAATAAGAAGATGTTGTTGAGGTTCTTGCTCCTCAAAATGGATGAACTTGTGATGTGAAAATTGTTTCTTTAATATAACCTCTATGCCAGGAGTTTATTTACATCAATGAGTTATGTTGTTTTACATGATTAATATCTTTCTTTTGTAAGTTATTCCTTTAATCTTGGTGTGGAAGTTGGTCTGGTAAGGGCCCAATAGCCCATCTCAAAAAACCTTTTGTATTTTGTCTATGGATTAATTGTTTATGCATATTGTGGATTGAAGCATTGTTGTAGAGTTTTAATTTTAAATATCGTATTGATTCCTTGGTATTATATTGTCCCCATACTGGATATTTTTGTTTCATGCTTGCGCCAGTATCTTTGAATACATGAGTTGGATTTGAATCTCTATTTCATTAATGAAATGTATGGTTATTCTCCCTGAAACGATTATAGGGGTTTTAGATCTAGTTTCTTCATGGTTTCGATATCAATTTGAGTATGTCCAGATTTTATATGATCTCGATTCAATGTTTCTTCCCATGCGACTGTTCCTTTATGTTAAGGGCTTGTGATCTGAATCCTCATTTGTGTTGATTATTAAGATATTTTGAAGGGTGAGTCCTATGCTAGGGATTGATTATCTCTTGAGATTTTTTTATATAAAGTTGAGATAATGAGTTATTTGTGACTTGGGTCACCACGAGCCGAGGTTAGTTGGGAAAGACTCACCTAACTTGTTGTGAGCTTTGTTATGAATGAACTATTATCTTGAAGTCTTAGTGGCTGGTTCATAGTTGAACCATATTCCTACCTCTATTCCTAACCTTTTATTATTAACCTTTTGTATTCTCTCATGACCCAATCTAACATAGGCTAGGGTGCTTATGGTTACATCACTGAATCAAAACAATGATTATTTCTTTGTTGGGTGAGCAAAGGTTATTTCGTTCCTGTCTTTTCGACTTGGGTTGACTTTAGGATTAGGTTTGCTCATTTTAGTACATGCACTAGACGACATGGAGGTATTATATTGAGTAAAAGAATTCGAATATAACAGAGCATTATTTTCAATTACTTTGCGTGTATTTGATGTTGTGTGTTGCATTATATTTATTGAGAGTTGTGAGAGAAATTTTGTAAGCTTGAATTATTTCATGAAGGGTGTGATGATAGTTTGACTGATTGGTATTTTTCTAAGATTCAACACAACAATGTGATTTCATTTATTGGGCCTTCCACACATGTTTGCAGACATAATGTATGAATTTTTTGAATATTGAAGGAATGTATTCGTAGTGAAACTTTTCATTAATGCATGTGATACATTATATCACAAAATCTGTCAATCTATTTTGCTTGGATGGTGAGGTTATGTTTTTGAAAGGTTGTCCATATTTGAATGCTAATGGTAGTTTATTTTTCTTAATAAGATGCCCTCTTTTTCTGTAGACAAATATTGATTAAAGGAGTTAAACTTCAAGTACATATCTTGTTTTAAGATCGTAGAGTCGAAGAATTGATATTTCTATAGCACATTGTTACACATAAATTAAGAGAGTATATTACATATATTATATTAAAGTGAATATCAAAAAATCCATTAGAGTGAAGAAGCAACTTTGTGCAATCTTGTTTAACCTTACACTTCTTAAAAATAACTTCTTGAATTACCCAATAACCTCCCAGAAGGTCTAAAGCTTCTACATATACATACGCATTATGTATTCATCCATTGAATGATAGAAACAAAACATACAAAAAAACACAAGGACACCTAACGTATCCATACAAATGCCAAGTGCAACATATCCATAAAAATGTTTTACCATTACAAGCTACAACTAGTAATTTATGTAACATTAAACTAAGATGGATCTAGGCTAGTTTAATTTCCTCCTTAAATAGGTTATATTCCACATGATTACCATGGGCAATACCATGGATTTTTTTTTTTTTTACTATTAACTTTTATAGAGTTATTTTTATTTTATTTTCACTTAGTTAAAATGTTTACATTATATTAGATTACATTGACTTACACATCTCTACCAAATTTATTTTAATCTTGCCAAGTCAAAGTGTTCATACTAGGCTAGAGATCATGTGTTAGCCTAAGAAAAACTGAATAAATTTATTAATATATATATATATATATATATATATATATATAATACTATATTCTAAAATAAAAATATTATATTTTGGAATATTATATTCAAAATATAGAGTCCACCATCTTTAAATTAACTATTTTACATTTTCTCACACTCAGGAAAAAAAACATAAAATTTATTATAAAATTATAATTTAATTTTTAATTTATATTAAAGATAATTATAATTTATAGTTAAAATATTTTTAAAATATTTCAATTATATAATGTTTTCTTATTTTTATATATTAAAAATATTGTTTTATGAATTAATATTAGTTTCAAAATATATGAGTTTCTTATTTTTATATATTAAAAATATTGTTTTATGAATTAATATTAGTTTCAAAATATATGAGAAGGTAATTCTAATCTTAAAAGCTGTATAAAAGCTTTTGTCCATTTAATTTTGAGGACTATATCCATTATCGTGTCATATACACTTTAAGAAACATCAAATTTTAATTCGATATATAAAACTGGAAACTTTTTATTATAAAAAAACATCATTTTATACTACGATATTTGAATTTAAAATAACCATATTCCCTCAGGCCACGGAAGGGCACGTAGATTCTAAAAAACCAGGGCATGCCGATGAAAATAAATCGTTGTTGCGTTCAAAGCTGATGCCTCTGTATTCGATTCAATGAAAGGTAAAGCATTTTTTTTTAAACATCTGCAGTGATTTTATCTAAGCCGAGTGGATCCATTTATAGAGACAAACCATCGAATCACCAATCTTGTGACCTCCTGTCAAGGGTTACAGAAGTTACGGACATCCTGTTGAGTGTTTGCAAAAGCTGCGGGGATTCTTACTCCTGAATAATTCCATCGCCAAGGGTTTGATAAAGTGCAGAGCCTAACCGGGGTAAAGAGAAGGCTTTGGGTCAAATTTGTAGCCAGCAAGAGAAAGCGAAAGGAACGCATTCTACGAGCATTCTACGAGAGTTGTACAGGCGGACTGTCAAGCCGTCAAAGCCATGGATTTGTGGGTCTCTGAACCTTTGATTTTTGCGGATCTGCGACGAGGGTGAATTCTTAAATACTTTTGTGATAATATTGGAACATGGCTCTGCTATGAGGCGATGATAACAATATTTGAATCTGGTCTATGAGCTGCGGTTTGATCCAATGTGGGGCACATGATATCAGGTGCACACATTCCTTATCTTTTTCTAATACATATATGCTCATATATTTTCAAGTATGAATAATTCACCACAACTGCCAAAGATTACCAAAGATAGACCTAGCACAGTTACTCTACAGAGCTTGTATGATTATATAGAGTCTTTAGAGAAATGTAGAGAAGAAAGAGAAGTCAAGTGACAAACAGAGTTAGAAGCCATGTTGGAAAATAAATTCACATCTCTTGAAGACAAGATCCAAAAACAAATAGAAAACAAAATAGAACTATTGGAGAATAAAATGGAGGCAATGGAGACTAGGTTGTAAGTTATAGAAAAAGAAAACTAAGTTACGAACCAAACATCCCATCAAGAAGACGTTGATACCTTAGAGAGTCTTAAAATGAAGGACATGATTAAAGAACTAGAAGAAAAAGTTAATAGCTTCCTCACCCTAAATAGTGTGGCAGGTAAATTAGATATCAAACCAATTAAAGATGAAATGAAAAAATTGATAGAATTAGACCATGAGCATAGAAAAAGGTCCTTGAACCTTATAATCTTTGGTTTGAAAGAAGAGGTAGACGAGGATACTTTAGCCATAGCCCATACATAATTACATAATAGATTACAAATTGAATTAATGTGTGTCACAGAAGCAACAAGGTTGGGGAAACTAACCGAGAATAAAGGCTGATCTGAATAAAGGTGAGCTCTATCGACCATAAGTATGACATACTTAGTAAAACCTCAAGTCTAAAATGCACTGGAATATTTATAAATAAAGATCTCATTCCAGAAGATCAAGAAGAATTAAGAAAGTAGGTTCAAAAGGTAAAAAAAGCTAGGAAGGAATGTAAATGGGCAATAATCAGAAATAGAAAAGTCGTTATTCGAGATAGAAACCAAAAATATAGTAATAAATAGAAATTCAACATGCTCCAGATGATTTCTTAGAACTGCCAGGGCTTTCCATGGAATAATGGCCCCAAGCTAAGTTGGATCTCGAATAATGTTGATATTATATTTCTTGTTGAAACTTGGGAGCATGAAGAATATAAGGTCCCTAACATAGATGGCTTTGCACTATGGTCTACCTGGAACAAGCGATCCCCCCGTAGAGGAATTGGGAGTATAGCTTGTTGCATTAAGAAGAACATCTCCCCCTGTGTTAGGATTTATAAAAACGACCCTTACAACCAATATAGTTGCATAGATATTACTGTCATTAATGATAGAAAGACCTATATAGCATTCTGTTATTTTTTCCCCATCAATTCTAACTTCTATAAGAAAAAGAATCTAGATAAAAATGGTCCTTACAATGGTTTAGAAAATGATATTTCTAGCCTAAGGAATGAAGGTAATATCCTTTTAATGGGTGACTTTAATGCTCGAACTTCAAGCAACCAAGCTATTCTTCTAAGCAATCATTCCAACCCTAATCCTCTTTGGTTAGACAAAGACCTTACTCTGGCTAGCCGGTACAAAAGGAGCTCTGAAGACCTCGGGGAGAATTTGTTTGGGTCAGAGCTAGTCAAGCTCTATAGTGCTCAGGATCTCATAATTTGCAACAGTCTAAAGAAGTGGCCCAATTCTAGCCAGATGACCTGCATCCATGGGCTTGGTAGCAGCGTGGTAGACTATGTTATTTCCGATCTCCCTTTATACAATGAAATAATAAATTTTGACATCTTAAACGACCATGAGCCTCACTTTGATCATAGGCCTTTACTTATAACTCTCAATTTTGTCATGCATAGAGATCCCATAGAAGATAATCCTTATAGCCAAAATAACTTAATCTTTGATAGAAATAAAAACGATCTCTTTCTAGATGAATTAAAAACTAGTTTTCTTCCTTTATCTAGTATAGACAACATAGAAGACATCTATCATAATTTTACTACAACTCTCTCATATTCTATTAACAAGTTCTCAATTGAAATTTAAAGTAATAAAATAAATAGCAAAACCAACCCATGGTATGAGAAATATTGTAAAAGTGCAAGGAGAGCAATTAAGGAAGCAGTTGATGAATCTCTTAAAATTGGCAAGATAAAAATATACAAAGCCCTAACTAAAGGGAAAAAAAAGCAGTATATTCGTAAAAGACAAGAGAATCTCTTACACCTCTCTAAGGTAGCTCCTAAGAAATTTTGGAGGCAAATTCTAACTAGGAAAACTAAAGATAATACTAAAATTGCTTTACACGACTGGAATTCCTATCTTAAAAATCTTTATGAATCTCCAAATGTCATGGATAACTTTGAAACCCTGCTCACAATGAAAGAAGTTTTCTCATTAGAAGACATTGATTTTTGGTTAAACACTTGGAAAATGGGAAAGCTAAGGACATTGAAGGTTACAAGGTGGAAATCTTAAAAATTGGAGGTCCTGTCCTCATCCCCCACATCCACAACCTTTTCAATCAAGCAGTCAAGGAAGGGTTCCCTAAACCATGGACTCGGAGCCTCATTATCTCTATTTTAAAAGTGGGGATACAAATAATCCCTCTAATTATCAGACAATTATGATCAGCCCTCTCTTAGCCAAATTATATGGCATTATTTTGGAAAAGAAGTTGAGCATATGGCTTGAAAGTGAAGGCAAGTGGGCTAAAGGCCAAGCAGGTTTTAAAAGGTAGCACTCAACCACGGACCACCTCATTACGCTTAGGATCATCATGGAGGAATTCCGCAATGATAAATCCAATCTCTTTTGTTACTTTGTGGACTTAGAAAGGCTTTCGATACGGTTCCTAGAAACAACCTATGGAATAGATTAGAAGAGATAAAGGTTCCTTTCGAGTTGAGAGTTGCCGCTATAAGGTTATACGAGAATGTAATTGCCAAGTTAAAGAGCAAGGAGGGGTGGTTGAAAGATATTAAGTGTAATATTGGAGTTAAACAAGGTTAGCGCCTCTTCCCTACCCTATTTGGAATTTACATCAACAAGCTAGAAGGTTGTTTAGAGGAAGCAGGATGTGTTGGCACAATCTTAGTTGGGATAGTCATCATCCTTCTTCTCTATGTTGACGATATTGTTCTTCTCACAAGGTTTCCATCTGATCTTGATAAGCAGTTTAGATTCCTTAAGGATTTCTGTTCTACCATGGGTATGACCGTTAACACTGACAGAACAAAATTTATGATTATGAAATCCAAGAAGGACACTTATGCTAATTTTATGTATGATAGTAACTTGGAGGAACTGTCTTATTACAAGTACCTAGGAATTGATATTCATCACAAGCTCAACTGGAACTATAGCATTGATAAAAGGATTAATGGGGGGTGGAAAGCTTATTTTGGTCTTGAAAATAATTGTAAAACAGAAAACCTCGTAATGTGGGATAGAAAGAAATTCCTCTTTGAAACTTTAGTCACTCATGTTATCTTATATGAATGTGAGGTTTGGGGTTGTAGCATCTCTAGAGAATCTTAGAGAAAGATCGAGTAAATCCAAAAGCGTTTTATAACGTATAACCTCAAAATTAAAAGCAATACACCCTATCTTATTCTCCTTATAGAAGTAGGTCTTTCCCCTATCAAGAGCCTAGTTATGACTAGGCTTCTGTTGTACAAGCACAAACTCAATAACTTAGGAGACCATAGAATTCCTAAGCTAGCTTTAAATTCCAGCCAAAACCACCTAAGGCTCAAATGAAGTTGATATAAAGACACCAGGGCCTGGTTAAACCATTGGTAGATCGACGAGAATGTTGCATTGCAAAACATTAATAACATTAAAACTATGGTTAATTCTAAGTTCAAATAAAAAAATGTGGTGTGAGAAAGATTTAGGAGCTAAAAGAAAATTAAGATATTATAAGGAGGTCATCAACCCCACCCTAGAAGATCAAACGTATCTCTCTATTTTAACTAGCTCAAAGAGGAAAATTAATATAACCGAGATTAAAACGAACTCTCATGAGCTCCATAGTGAAACGGGTCGTTGGGTAGTTCCTAAAACACCATGGATGGAAATGATCTGCCATCTATGTGAGAATATGAACATCGAGGATGAAAATCACTTCCTATTAGAGTGCCCCACATGCAACCACATTAGATCCCAGTTTCATAATTGTTGTTGCAATACTGACATTCCTAGCCTTTTACGATGTCAAAATTATAGTGAGCTTTGGAGGCTTCTCTCCAAGCTTTTTGAGCATAGGAATAAAATCTTAAATCAAACTAAATACTTTGTTTCTTTACATACAAATATACAACATACAGATTATCTTGAAACTGGATCAAGTACAAGTTGGAGGAATATGGATCTGTGAAGGCTCTCCAAAAAGGGTTAGGGATATTCTGTAGATGACCACCACGATTGCACCCTACTCACCCTACCTGCCTACTAGCTGTCGTCATCCGTTCTCCATTCGGCTGCAACACCCGTGGTGGTTCCCGTCACCTGTAACTTGTTTAGCCTCTCTGTAACATCATTTTTTACCATCTCCTCCATGTTCACTGCATTCCCACTGCATTCCAATACGCTCCCTGCAGCAAAAGTTATGATGGTCCTGGAGGCAGCTAGTGGAGATCACCTTGGAACAGGTATGGAGCTTGACCTAGTAGACTATTCGGAAGACCCGTTGGAGAATGTCAATATCTGGAAAACCCCTCGCCCCTCCACGAATGAACTCCTTCCCTTTTGCTACGACCTGTCGGCTACCATTGCGGGTCTTCCTTCCATCTCTAGACCTTCCTGCTCTATAGTAACTTTCTCGGAGCCTCCTCCGATCTGGCCGTTTCCTCCCTTGCTACCACAGTCACCCTTGACTGTAACCTTTATTTTCGCCTACCTCAACCTTAATCCTGAGGCGGCTAGCCCTCAAAGCCCCCTCTCATCCCATCCCGATGAATCTTCAACCAACCCTCTAAGAACCAACACCCTGGCCCAGGGAAACCCACAATTTTTGGAACTTGAGGCACCTCCATCGGGCAGTTACATGGCGATACCCCCTCTCTCGGAATCAATTCTAGCATTCGAACATCCCTGCCCTGAAAACCCTAATCCAAACCCTAACGAGTCAGTGGAAATTTCGAAGGACCCTGAAGAGTTGTCGCGGAGGGGAAAAAAGGAAGTGCTTCAAGGTTAGAAGTGTAGATGTTATCCTAAAACTCGAGGAGCACATTTAGTGGGGTGACACCATGGACACAAGGGACGGGGTTCTGGTAGGAAGAATTCGTGGCCATAGCTACACAATTGCTAGGCTTAAGATGTGGGTCTTGGAGGTATGGGGGTAGCACCTGGCGGACCTCCCAACTATTCAAACCTTTTTTAGAGGATAGTGTGCTCTGCACTTTGCCAGAACTGAGCACACAAACTAGGTCCTATCATCCTTCTGGCATTTCGAGCATGTTCCAGTTCTTCTCTAGTGATGGAACCCTCTTTTTGACCTGGAAAAAGAACAGATAGGAGTCGGCCCTATATGGGTTCGGTTACCAAGACTGTCCCTACAATTCTGGTCAGAGGATATATTCTGCTACATCGGCAACTCTCTGGGAACCTACCTTGATCACGATAGATCATATCTGGCTTCAGGCATGATGGCATATGCCAGGATTCTCATTCACATGGATACTCGGGGTATTCTTTAGGAGCACATCACCTTACAGTGGAAAACCTTCTCCCGAAAGTAAACCCTAGACTACGAAGGTGTCCCTTTCTGATGCAGACGTTGCCACAAAGTGGGACACCTGTACAAAGATTGTCCGCTGAACAAGAAGGAAAGGACCAGGGATAAGGGGAAGGATACATTGCAAAAAAACGCATAAGATTAGGGTAGCCCTCCAGGGCGGGAAGAGGTAGCAAATTTGGCACACTCTGAAGCATTACCTGTGCCCACAAAGGTATCTAGAAAGAAGCAAGGAAAGGCACCCATCAGAGCACCCTCTCCTCCTCTAACCAAAGAAAGGATGGTTGTTGATGATCCGGATTTAAACAGGAACGCAATAGATTACAGAGATAACCATAAATACAGAGATGCAATAACCATAAACACATAGATGCAGCGGAAATAATGCTTCATTTCATTAATGGAAAATACTGAAATATGCTTACAACCAAAAATGGAAAGAAACCAGCTAGGGCGATGGTAGCTTATCTCTGAGAAGAGATGTGCGGCTACATGCCTCTGAACTGTTCCGAACTGAGTTACAATGAGGCTCGAAGGCCTATTTATTGTTGAGAAACAATGGAAAACCCTTCACATCCCGAAACCTAACCCTAGAAGATGAAACGCCAAATTGTGGGCCCCGTTTGGGTAAATTGGTACATCAATTTCCCGGGGTCGTAACTTTGGCATACGATCTCCGTTTGATGCGTACAATAGCTCGTTAGAAAGATCTATCCGAGTACTACCACTTTGGGAAGGGCAACATCGGTCTATAGACCCATGTTGCCCCCAGATTCCCAAAAAAACGTCGTTTAGGGCCTCAAAACGGCTCCGGAAGTTCAGGACCCGAAAAACTGCTAAAAAATAGTAAGTTGTGCTACAATTAAGGAAACTGAAAAGACTGAAAGAGACAGTTGTGGGGGTCCAAATGGGTTGGTGGGTGGCCACCAACATCCACCTGGATCATTCCTCCCCCCTTAGGAAGCAATGGTCCCCATTGCATTGATTTCCTCCATCGGCTAAACTTGTCCTGCAATCTCTGATGTGTCCAGTGATGGTGGGAAGCATGGTCGACGATGGTCCACATTGAACATTTGGTGCAAGTGAAGGAATGGAGGAATGATGTGCTCCAAAGCATTGTTCCCCATAGCCTTGGTACTGCTGTAAGGACCATGTCGGAGTGGTCTGAGCTTCTGATGGGTTCTGGTAAGGCGTTCTTTCTGTCGATGCAACCAGACTTTGTTGCCCACCTGAAACTTGTGTGGTACCCATATGCGTGAGAAGTTGTTCCTGTGTTCTGTCATGACCGTATTCCTTTGCTGCTGCTGCTGCGTAGAGGAACCCTTTGCAGGGGTCATGGATGTAGTAACAATCTTCCCCTTACTTTGGGAGTGGACCAGACAGATGAATTTCCTGGTCTGTGATATGAGCTTGCTGCCTTTCTTGGTAGTGATCAAAGATGTGGCAGTAGGTGGGGCTACCTCCGGTATCCTGTATAATGAATCACCCAAAGAAATAATGACAGCGCAAGGCCTTGACTCATACACAGCATGTCGCCTCCACAAGTATGGTTGGCCTAATAATACATCACAAACATCCAGAGGTGTAACATCACATAATACCTCGTCTGTGAAGGGTTTGATGCTGTAGGGAAGGCGGCACTGCTGGCGAACTTTTAGATCTCGTCCTTCGTGAAGCCACCCGATACTGTACGGCTGTGGGTGTGGTGTAGTTGGTAGGCCCAACCGCTTCACGACCTCTGCTGAAACCAGGTTCTTTTGGCTACCACTGTCGACAATGAATTGCAGCGGTGAACCCTTCACCCACATCTGTGAGTGCAAAAGACGCTCCCCCTCCTCTGGATCTTCGGGCTCATTTTTCTTGATCTTGGCGGTGGCAACAGTGGCACTGGGATCTGCATCAATGATCTTCTTCGAGCAAGATTTTGATAGGATCTCCTGCTCCCTCGTCTTTCTTCTCATCTGCCATGGGAGGCCGTCGAGATTTGCGAGGCTGGTCTTGCAAAGGTTCGACCAGTTCAAGCCCTAACTCCTTATATCCCGACCTCGTTGGGGACATGCAAAGAAAAACAGAGAAAAAGCAGACCGCTCTGATACCACTGATCCGGATTTAAACAGGAACGCAATAGATTACAGAGATAACCATAAATACAGAGATGCAATAACCATAAACACATAGATGCAGCGGAAATAATGCTTCATTTCATTAATGGAAAATACTGAAATATGCTTACAACCAAAAATGGAAAGAAACCAGCTAGGGCGATGGTAGCTTATCTCTGAGAAGAGATGTGCGGCTACATGCCTCTGAACTGTTCCGAACTGAGTTACAATGAGGCTCGAAGGCCTATTTATTGTTGAGAAACAATGGAAAACCCTTCACATCCCGAAACCTAACCCTAGAAGATGAAACGCCAAATTGTGGGCCCCGTTTGGGTAAATTGGTACATCAATTTCCCAGGGTCGTAACTTTGGCATACGATCTCCGTTTGACGCGTACAATAGCTCGTTAGAAAGATCTATCCGAGTACTACCACTTTGGGAAGGGCAACATCGATCTATAGACCCATGTTGCCCCCAGATTCCCAAAAAAACGTCGTTTAGGGCCTCAAAACGGCTCCGGAAGTTCAGGACCCGAAAAACTGCTAAAAAATAGTAAGTTGTGCTACAATTAAGGAAACTGAAAAGACTGAAAGAGACAGTTGTGGGGGTCCAAATGGGTTGGTGGGTGGCCACCAACATCCACCTGGATCAGTTGAGGCTACTTTCTCTACGAGTATGTCGACTGCAAATTCCTCCTCTGTTTACTCTAATGTATCTACACACTGCATTGAAACTAGTTATGAACAGTTCTTTTTAGTTCAGTCCTTTCCTCACACCTTCAACCCTCCCAAGGCTGTGGATTGCCCTATCAAACCTCCCTCCCCCACCTGTTATAGACATTTTTGTGCCTTGCAGCACCAAGCATGAAATGTCCATAAAACAAGGGCTCCTAAATCCCTAAAAGTGTTGTTCCAACCCCTAAAGGAACAAGGTCAACAAATTACAGCTTCTCCCAGAAGTTCTCCACCAGAAATTGCTCAGAATCAGTCAAATCAGGATCATTTCTGCTGCTCCACTAGCTAGCTGCGTTGCATAGCACCTAAATACACTATCTGAGTGCGTTGCAATGCACCTAAATGCACTATCAGGGTGCGTTGAGCGGGAAATGACAAATGGCAGTGCCATTCCGCGAGGTGGAAAGACAATGGAAGCTTCCAGAATCTTCTCTAATGACACTTGCCTCACTGAGTTCGATTAAGGATGAGTAAGAGTCTTTCAGTCTCCAAGTGGAAGCAAGAACTGGCAGAGAGAAGACACTAATCAAATAATAAGCTGACTCATCCTCCTTGCATACATCTATATATGGATCCCTCATCCCAGAGATCCAGAGGCTGGAATTTTGTACATTGCAAAGAATTGCTATCGGTTTTGAGATAGACATCAGAGTATTGGGTGATTTATGCTTTGTTGGAGGTGAAGAAGGGCTTCTTTGCTGGGAGGTTGATGCTGGATCAGGAATCATCGGTTGTAACTCCTCCTGGATCTTCTTGTTATATCAATAAAACTATTTGAGTTTCTCCTACATGCTTGTGTATCATTGATGCTTGTTACATTTG
Source organism: Pinus tabuliformis (assembly GCA_031772625.1). Taxonomy (NCBI): domain Eukaryota; kingdom Viridiplantae; phylum Streptophyta; class Pinopsida; order Pinales; family Pinaceae; genus Pinus; species Pinus tabuliformis. The sequence goes on from CM062808.1 coordinate 9,806,113, forward strand.
TATGTTTAGCTTAAATCTGATCCTAAGCTTTTTATGAATATAGATCCATGTCTTTGTGTAGTTTTCTTCTTCTGTGATCTTACAGGAACTTGGTGAAGCTGGGCAAGTAAGGAAGCAGGTAGCTGGAAGCTATCAAAGAAGAGAGGGATTGGATCAAAGGATTAGCGCAAGACACAAGTCGGTTCTTTCTATCCCCCTTTATCTTTAATTCATAAAGGAAATACAAAAGTAGTTTTCTTTGTTTGTTTCTAAGGTAACTTTCACACCTTAGTGGGATAGAGTCGTTCTAAATAGACACTTTTCCCGGTAACAAAATGGCGACTCCACTGGGGACGATTGTATAATTAGTTTATTTGTGTATCTTTTTGTTGTTTGTTTCATAAACTTATAAGTAGCATTCGAACTGCATTTGCCATAACAAATGCAAAGTAGACATCTGCTACTTCAATCCATTCACTGGATCTGTTTATGATTTGAACAGCTGATTCACAAATGATCTGATTGCCCTTTGTGATAGCTCTTAGACCCTCCTTAGATCTACCCCCTGATTGTGCATTACTGATTGCTTTTACTCGGACAAAAACCAAAGACTAAACTGTAAACCGTGACCCAGAACCCGGATAGAATTCTCGTTTCTGCCCCAGCGCAGGTACTGTGAAGAGTTCCTGCATTTTAGCGCAGTTCCCGAGAGGGCAACCTGCGCTGCAATCCAGTTTCTCTGTGTTACAGGTGCGCTGATCAGACTAGCCTTATGCAGCTGAGGTTCTTGTGCTTCATTCTTTCCAGTTTTGTCTTTGATTTTTGCAGCCTGTTGTCAGTGTATGTGTGTTTAAAAACCCCTTTTCCTTGCTGTAATTCCACCTCCTTTGTACAAAAGAACTGTAGATGTTTTTGTGTGTTTGTTGAGTCATTTACAGTTTTCCATTGCAAAAGTAGAATAGTCGTGCTGTCGTCCTTTGATTTAGATCTGTCGCAAGTGTCGATTTCGATCATAGGAGAAAGTTTGATTGTTTTTGATGGTTGACTATACTTGTACTTTTGCCTTTGGTCTGAATTTATGTTTTTCTAGTGTCAAAAACGAGTGTTTATTTCAAAATCGTAAAGCGTCGTAATCGTCTTTATCTTTTGATTTCGAAAAGAAGCTTGTTTGTGTTTGTCGCTTGAAAGAAAATTCATATTTGTACATCAACTTTCTTTTTAGCATCAATATTAAGAAAGTCGAAAACAAATACATGCACATGTGCATTTGCATATTGACAGTCTGTTTGGCTTGATTTAGGAAAGTGCATTTACAGTGTGCTCTTTGCTCTTTGTGAGAAGATTGTGTCTTTCTTTTCCCCTAGTAGCTAGGATTTTCATTGTTGAAAAGAGATAAAAGTTTTTTTATCATCTTTATATTGCATTTTAGGAATTACATCTACATCTCGTGGTGAACCCAAAAGGCAAACTTCATAAGAAAGATCAACTTAAAATAAATTCAATGAATCTAACAACGCTTTGGAACTTAACGCACAACATTTAGAGGTCTAGGCTAGAGACGTATTCCAGCGTCGTAAAGCCTGGTAACTGTTGTCCTCACTGATGGTTGGGTGATTCCTCCATTTTGAGATGATAAGTGCCAGTACGGACTTGTGCTCCCACGTACTGTCGAGTATATATCGGGAGACCCCTATAGGCTTAAATCCTTTATCCATAGGAAGCCGTGTCTACCGCCCTATCGATCGCAATGCACTGAACACAGCATTCGGGAAGATTGACTGCCGTACCGTAAAAAGTATTCTGCAATTTTGCGATTGGTTTGGTACTCCCTCTACCTAGATCTCCAGAGTAGTCCCTTTCATTCCTATTCAGACTCCTTAATGGAAAAGGTCCATTTGAGCACTTGTCACTTCAGGCTCATTAAAAATCGAAGGAGACTAGAGTCATCTTTTGTTTTTTCTCGACTCTTAAAAACTGAAAAAACAAGTTGTGTCAAAGCGTCTAAAAATTTATTTTAAACGGAATATTCATTACCCCTTTCCTACGTTGATCTTAGGTTGAGAAAATGGAGTCTACCAACCAAGGAATTCCCCTTGGTGGAAATCCTAGTCCCTTCTCCTCTTGGGGAGATGTTGGTGCACCCCATATGGCCACATTTTCGCTTCCAGGACTGACAATTGGTTTGCCTGTATGGCTCTTCTCAACCTCTGTCGTTCAGAACACCACTATTCCTGAACAATTGAATCAGCAATTAGACGAGTCCAAAGTTACCCACCAACCTTCTATTTCCTCTAATTCTTCCTCTCCTCCTTCCTCTTCGCTTGATGGGGCTATTAAAGCCAGAAGTCAAGTTCCTAAGGAGAAGAAGGAAAAGAAGAAGAAAGAGAAGAAGAAGAAGGAGCCAAAGGCGAATGGGGGAAAACGAGTGTCGTCTAACGAAAATCCACACACTGTACCGACCAGGCCTAAATCGCCATGTGTCATTTTCAAAGGAGACCACTTTCACAGAGATTTTCCTTGCATCCCTCAGATATTAAGGGACTGGTCTCCTAGATTGCACAATCCGGTGTCGTCAACCTCTGGTGATCATGTTGAAAGCACACCGTCGACTAGTGAAAGTGAAGTCCCAGGACAAAAGGGAAAATATAGATTTCCTTGTAAACTGTGTGAAGGCGATCATGCCGTCAACCGTTGTCCCTTCTTAGACGAAGCCAAAAGAGTTTTGGATGATCATCTGGTTTCACCATTACGACTTCCTCCTGGATATAAAAAGCTCTTGCCGAGTCCGTCACTAGTCGAAAATCCGGTTGGCCCGCTCAGGTGGTCAGCTGAAGCACCTATCATTGAAGATAAACCATCTGGATCCATACTAGACGAAAGTCAAAAGGTCGAGGCGGCAGTTGACCCGGTCTTGCCTTCAGAGGTTTCATCTTCAGATGATACACTCACTGAGGAGAACAAGGATGACACCGTCCAAATTCTCTTCATAAGAACAGACTCCATCGAACATAGGGGAAATATACCCGTTCCTTTACAACATGAAGGAAGTTCGTCAGATTCGTACCCGGCCGTCTATTTGGTCCCACTTCCAAGCAACCTAGTTGTCTCCTTCGACTGGAATCAACTAGGCAGACCTCGTTTACCAGCTAGCATACCATTCCGAATTATTGTCCAAATATATAGAATGGTTATGGCTGGTACCATCATAGATGAGGGGGCTTCTATGAGTATCCTTTCCTCAACTGCTTGGAAAGTGCTTGGTTCGCGATCGATTTTGCCTGAGATGAGAAATTTGACAGGCTTTGATAAAGGAACCAGTCGACCTTTAGGGATCCTTCCCGATGTGCCCATAACATTGAGAGGGAAAACCGTTCGCCTGAACGTAATGGTAGTTCAAGGACCCCTAGATTACAATCTACTCATTGGACGAGACTATATTTATTGCATGGGAGCGATTGTCTCCTCACCCTTTAGAGTAATGTGTTTTCCGCACGAAGGAAGAGTGGTCAAGCTCGTGGACCAGCTTTCATTTCCCGGATCACGCATAGCAAATAGTCATATACCAACACTAGGGGTGAATGTGACCATTTGGAAACAAGTGATGGTGATGCTGTAACTCACAGAGGTGATTGTCAAGATGGGCAACAAGTTATGGAGAATGAGGTTCCGGATCAAATGGAAGTGGAAGTGTCGTATGTGTCTTCCTCCTCTCACGATGTACCACCAAACCAATTGTCTTCTCTAGCCGATTGCATGCCCGAGTCTTAGGTAAACTCTGAATCTGAACCTCAATTAAAAAAGTTACCAAATCGAGTCACAAGAGGGAAACCCAAAGTTAACTATGAACCTGTTCTCAACTCCAAATCTAAGTATCCCATAAGCAATTATGTATCCTACCATAGAATGTCAAATGAGAGTAAAGCATTTGTGAATCAATTATCGGTTGTAGCTATTCCTAACAGTGTGCAAGAAGCTTTGAAAGATCCTAGATGGAGGGAGGCGATGAATGAAGAAATGAAGTCTCTTCAAAAGAATTCAATGTGGGAAGTTGTTGACTTGCCTGAAGGGAAGATACCTATTGGATGTAGGTGGGTATTCTCCATTAAATACAAAGCTGATGGAACCATAGAATGGTTCAAAGCAAGACTTGTCGCCAAGGGATATACTCAAACATATGGAATTGATTATATGGAGACATTCGCACCAGTGGCCAAAATTAATACAGTCCGTATTTTGCTACATCTTGCGGTGAATTTTGACTAGCCTTTACATCAATTTGATGTAAAGAATGCATTTTTGCATGGAGATCTCCAAGAAGAAGTATATATGGAGTTTCCCCTTGGCTGTAAGCTGCAGACTAAAGGCAATAAACAGGTCTGTAGATTGAAAAAATCTTTATATGGCTTGAAGCAGTCTCCTAGAGTGTGGTTTGGAAGGTTCACTAGCTTTATGAGGTCTATTGGTTACAAGCAAAGTAACTCAGATCACACTCTCTTCTTGAAACATAATGGAGAACGAATCACAACCCTCATTGTGTACATTGATGATATGATAGTAACTGGAGATGATCCTGAAGAAAGGAAAGCACTGCAAGAGAAGCTTGCCCGTGAGTTTGAAATGAAGGATCTTGGGAAATTGAAGTATTTCCTTGGAATTGAAGTGTCAAGATCAAAGAAAGGTATTTTTCTGTCACAACGGAAATATGTCTTAGACTTATTGAAGGAAACTGGGATGACAGGATGTAGTCCAGCTAGTACCCCTATGGTAGAAAATATGAAGCTAGGTGTGCACCCAAACCAAGTTCCTGCTAACAAGGAGCGCTATCAGAGATTGGTAGGAAGATTAATGTATCTTGCACATACTCGACCGGATTTAGCCTATGCACTAAGTGTTGTCAGTCAATTCATGCACTCCCCAAGTGAAGAACATATGAATGCTGTCATCCAGATCTTATGCTATTTGAAGTCATCTCCAGGAAAGGGAATTTTATTCACAAAAGGTGATAGCTTGGATGTTAAAGGTTATAAAAATGTTGATTGGGTTGGGTCAATTGAGGATAGACGTTCTACATTAGGCTACTTCACTTTTGTAGGAGGAAATCTGGTTACTTGGCGAAGTAAAAAACAAGAGGTAGTTGCTAGATCTAGTGCTGAGGCTGAATACAGAGGAATGGCTAAGGCAATATGTGAATTGTTGTGGATCAGAAATCTGTTACAGGATTTACATATGAAGCAAGTCGGTCCTATGAAGTTATACTGTGATAACAAGGCAGCATGTGATATTGCTCATAATCCAATTCAACATGATCGAACTAAGCATGTTGAGGTTGATATGCATTTTATCAAGGAGAAACTAGAAGCAAATTTGATTGAAGTTCCTCATGTTCGATCTCAAGACCAGCTTGCTGATGTGCTGACCAAAGCAGTGTCAAACCAAGCATTTAATGGTTGTCTCAACAAACTTGGCATGAGTGACATCTACTTACCAACTTGAGGGGGAGTGTTGACAATTGGGAGCAATTATCTCCAAGTTGGTTCTCCGTAATTCAAGTTCCTGATTTGTCTCTGCCACTGGCTGTACAGATAGACGAGAATCACTCCTAAAAAATTGGTTGTACAGACTCCTGTGATTGTATCAGTTTTCCTTATTCTAGGCCTAAACTATAGGATCTGAAGTGTATACAGCGGCTATTTATGCCGAACAAGTATGAGTAAAATATTAATTGAAGCCTTTCATAAAACTCCCTTGTTTTTGACTAGTATGATGTGTAAAGATATTTGTCCTCACTAAAATTGAAAATTTTTACGCACAATTCAAATTTATATCCATCCATGATTAAGACGGATCCAGACTGTCTCGAGGCAAATATTTTCACTCGTGTGTTGTAATCATGAAGTCTGATAAAACGTATGATAATATTGATACCCTTCAAATAATTTCCTAGCATAGAAACTCTTCAAATAATTTCCTAATAAGTCTATTAATCCTACAGGATGGCTAAGGATTTCACTACCATCAGCCATCATGGACTAGGTTTCATGATTGTTCATCATTCTCTGGACTCGAAATAGAACAAGTGAATCCCTGGTAACGCTAACCGTAATCGTTCTTTTTAATGCAAGAATAAAGACAGATTTCTGGCAGAATGTGGTTGAGTTTGAATCTCCAAGATCAATGAGTACCCGCATGATAGTTTTCACATTGTTCAATTTGGTGCTCAACTCGAAGGATAAATGCTCTTGGACTACCGGTGAACCAAGAGGACAATTTTGTGGAAGTCAATGGAAGTTATGTTATATGAGAATGCAACAGAATACATGTTTTCTAATATGTTGATGTTTCCTGTATTAAATGTATTAAAGTCAAATACAATACACTATGTTATATGGGTTTTTTTGGGTTCAGTCAACTTTATTGAGGCGGAGAAATTGTTTGGATACTTAAAAGTTGTGGGAATTTAGGTAAAAATATTTCAAAAAATCGTGTAGTAGCAGTGTTGTTTGAATTATATTTTTCATGATGGAAATGGATCAGCATTGTAAAACAAGCCTATGTAACACCCAAAATCTTAAAGTTTGACTACTATAAATTAGATTTAGAAAAATCCCTACAAAATTTTATCAAAATATTACTAAAATTCCATAATAAAAAAAAAAAAAAAAACATTTTGGTTACACTACGACTTTTGGTTCCTTTTCTATGTGATGCCAGCAACACCTAAAATTATGGGTAATTTTTTTCAAGACATGTTTTTCATGCATAGACTCGATGGTGTGGTGTGATTGGATGGTGTGGTGTGATTCGATCTTGTATTTTCTACACACAAAAGGTACATATTGAAACTTTATATATGGAACCAAATCAGTTTGTATGGTATCGATGGCTTTGCTCTCGTAAACAAATTATCACTTGGGAAATTTTTACAGAAGAAATGATAGCATATTATGAGGATAAAAAAAAGAAACGCCTTATTTAGCCAATTGATAAATCTTAAACAAAAGAGTTCAATGATGGAGCACATTGAGGACTTTGAAAAATTGAACAAAAAGGTAAAAAATATTCCAGAGGACCATAGGATTGATGTGCTCGTAGGGACTTTAAAGGATAATATCCAACATGAGGTTTTCCTTTGGGAACATGATTCATTGGAGAAGGCATTCAAGTTAGCAAGAAAAATGGAAAGAAAAAATATGGCAACAAGGAAGCCTACCACTCACAACTATAAAGATGGAAGTGTTGTTGCCCCTACCCTTCCACAACCTACAAGGTTGACACCACAAAAATTGGAAGAAAAAAGAGAAAAAGGGCTTTGTTACAGTTGTGATAGCAAATACACTAAAGGTCATCAGTGTGTTAAGAAGAAATTATTCTACATAGATTGTGAAAAGGAGGAAGAAAAGGAATAAGAAATGTCAAAAGAAGAGGATATAATCGAGGAACAAAACCTAGATAAAGAATAAATGAATCTGACCATATCTTGTAATGTATTCATAGGAATTACCGCTCCTCAAACTATCAAGATAGAAGGACATATCCAGAAGAAAAAGGTAATAGTGTTGATTGATTCGGAAAATACCCATAATTTTATTCATTGTAAGATAGTGAAGGAATTGAATTGCTTCCTGTATCTAACACCAGAGTGTCAAGTGATGGTTGCAAGTGGAGGAACCATAAATTGCTCTAGAAAGTGCCATAATATCAAGCTATCCATGGGAGAATATGTATTGAATAGCCCAATGCTTTCCATTCCAATGGGTGGTGTTGATGTTGTACTAGGAGTCTAATGGCTATAATCCTTGGTACAATAGCTTTTAATTTTCAAGAACATTTCATGAAATTTTGTGCAGAAGGAAAAGAAGTTGAATTAAGGGGTACTGCAGGGAAACCGAGAAAGATAATCAGCTCTAACGGTATGACAAAGCTTCTAAAGAAGGAACAACGAGGTGTAATTGCACAATTATGTTCGCTAGAGGTTCCCACATCGAAATCATCTATTTCTCCAGATATCCAAAAAGTTTTGGACAATCATTCCAAGGTATTTGAGACTCCCAAAGATCTCCCACCTATTCATGGTCATTCTCATTCTATTCATTTGATTCCAGGAAGTGTTCCTCTAAACATCAGGCCGTATAGATATCACTATTCCCAAAAGAGTGAAATTGAATGTATGGTTTCATAAATGCTATAGGTTGGTATAATTCAGCCTAGTCAAAGTTCTTTTTCTGCTCCAGTATTGGTGCACAAGAAGGATGGATCATGGCGCATGTTTCTGGATTATAAGGAGCTCAACAAGCTCACTATTAAAGATAAATTTCCCATTATTTTCATTGATGAATTGCATGGATCAATTTACTTCACCAAGTTTGATCTTCGTTCAGGATATCATCAAATCATAATGAAGACTGAAGACATTTCGAAAATAGCATTTAGAACTCATGCGTTTGGTCATGCCTTTTCGCCTTACAAATGCACCTTCTACATTTCAAGGTTTGATGAATTCAATTTTCAAACCCTTCCTTAGAAAATTTGTGTTAGTATTTTTTGATGATATACTAATCTACAGCAAGTCTTGGAAGGATCATGTTGAACATCTTGACAGGGTGCTCAAACTATTGAAGGAGAAACAATTATATGCAAAAAGCTCCAAATGTTTCCTTGGAGTACAAGAGGTGGAATATCTGAGTCATATTGTATCTCATGAAGGTGTTAAGGTAGACCCTAGCAAAATTAAAGCCATTAAGGAATGGAAAATCCCCACATCCATAAAACATCTGCGAGGATTTCTCGGGTTGACAGGGTATTATCACAAGTTTGTTAAGAATTATGGGAGAATAGCAGCACCTCTAACAACATTATTGAAGAAAGATACATTTTCATGGACTCCAGAAGCAACAAAGGCCTTCGAACATCTTAAAGAGGCAATGTGCCAAGCACCAGTCTTAGCTACACCGGACTTCACAAAAACCTTTATTGTGGAATGTGATGCTTCAGGAAATGGAATTGGTGTTGTTGTAATGCAAGATGAAAGACCCATTGCTTTCAAAAGTCGTCCAATCAAGGGAAAGTATTTAAAAAAAGCTATTTATGAGAAGGAAACATTGGCAATACTACATGCACTTAAGAAATGGCAACCCTACTTAATGGGAAGACACTTCAAGGTAAAAACGGACCTCGAAGTACTAAAAACTGCTAAAAATACTAAATTGTGCTACAATTAAGGAAACTGAAAAACTAAAAGAGACAGTTGTGGGGGTCCAAGTGGGATAGGTGGGTGGCCACCAACATCCACCTAGATCATTCCTCCACCCATAGGAAGCAATGGTCCCCATTGCGTTGAGTTCCTCCATCTGCTGAACTTGGTCCCTAGTGAGCTGTTCTGCAATCTCGGATGTGTCCACTAATGGTGGGAAGCATGGTCGAGGGTGGTACACATTGAGCACTTGGTGCAGGAAAAGGAATGAGGGAATGTTGTGCTCTAAATCATTGTTTCCCATAGCCTTGGTAATGGTGTAAGGACCATCTCGGAGTGGTTTGAGCTTCTGATAGGTTCTGGTAAGGCGTTCTTTCTGCCAATGCAACAAAACTTTGTCGCCCACCTGAAACTTGTGTGGTACCCTTGTGGGTGAGGAGAAGTTGTTCCTGTGTTCTTTCATGACTGTATCCCTCTGCTGCTGTTGTTGCATGGAGGAACCCTTCATGGGGGTCATGGATGTGGCGATGATCTTCCCCTTACTTTGGGAGCGAACCAGATAGAAAATGAATTCCCTAGTTTGGGAGATGAGCTTTCTGCCTTTCTTAGCAGAGATCAAAGAGGTGGAAGTAGGTGGGGCTACCTCCAGTATCCTCTATAATGAATTACCCAAAGTGATAATAACAGCGCGAGGCCTTGACACATACACAGCATTTCGCCTCCATAAGTATGGTTGGCGTAATAGTACATCACAAACATCAAGAGGTGCAACATCACACAATACCTCATATGTGAAGTGTTTGATGCTATAGGGAAGGCGACACTACTGGCAAACTCGGAGATCTCGTCCTTGGTGAAGCCATCCAATACTATACGACTATGGGTGTGGTGTAGTCGGTAGGCTCAACCGCTTCACTACCTTTATTGAAATGAGGTTCTTTTGGCTCCCACTGTCAATAATGAATTGCAACGGCAAACTCTTCACCCACACCTATGAGTGGAAACGATAATCCCCCACCTCTGGATCTTTGGGCTCATTCTTCTGGATCTTGGCTGTGGCTACAGTGGCGCTGGGCTTCGTTTCAATGATCTACTTCCCTTTTCCATTCCCCTTGTCGGGTTCTGACTCAGGGTTAGAACATGCATCAGATTCTGAAGCCTTCAACTGGACCATTAGGGACTGCTTGGTCCGACACTCACTTATGTTGTGAGTGGGGCTCTTTTGGAACTCACACCACTTTCCTATGTCCTTCTTCCACTTTGTGGTGTTGTTCTTTTCTTGCGGCTTCGACGAGTTGTCTTGGGTCACCCCGCCTTGGATTTGTCCTTTGGTCTTCAGATTTGAAAGTCCAAATTCTTGCTTCTTCTGTTTAAACTTTCTCTCAATCTTGACAGCGTATCGGTATGCTTTGCCGAGCGAGGAGATGTTCAGGAACTCCATCTCTTCCTGGATGTATCTGTGTAGGCAGTTGCAGTACTTGAGTACCAAATGCAGCTTAGAGTCCTTGATAGCCAACTGTGTGTGAAGGGTATGAAAAATGTTTGTGAACTCCGACACATCTTGGTCCCTTCACTGCCGCAACGTTGTCCACTTTATGTATTTGTCCTCATAGCTTTTGATAGAGTAGTACTCCTCCTTGATGGCATCCTGAAATGAATTCCAAGTGGGTGTGGCTAAAAATAGTGAACCCGTACTTTCATCCTTCTGCTCGCAGTAGGTTTCCCACCAATCCTTGACATGGGGGGCTACTCTAAGAAGAGCAAAAATAATCTTTTCCTGACTGGAAAAATCATGAACAAAAAAATACCCTTCAAGCATACTTAACCATTTATCTATCGCATCTGCGTCTATTTGACCCTCAAAGATGGGGATTTAAAAATTAACTTGTACCTTAAAGGGTTTGGCATTTCCAGAGTAGTTGTTTGAAGTCGATGCATCGCCTCTGCGTAGCCGCTGAAGGATCTGGGAAAAGTTGTCGATCACCGCGTTCCTTTGCCGCTCGAGGGCTTCTTCGAGCAAGATTTTGATAGGATCTCCTGCCCCCTTGTCTTTATTTTCATCTATCATAGGATGCCATCAGGAACTGCGAGGCTGGTCTTGTAAAGGTTCGACCATTTCAAGCCCTAACTCCTTATATCCCGACCTCGTTGGGGACATGCAAAGAAAGACAGAGAAAGAGCAAACTGCTCTGATACCACTGATCCGGATTCAAACAGGAACACAACAAATTACAGAGATAACCATAAATACAAATATGCAGTGGAAATAATACTTCATTTCATTACTGTAAAATACTGAAATATGCTTACAAATAAAAATGGAAATAAACTAGCTAGGGTGATGGTAGCTTATCTCTGAGAAGAGATGTGGCAGCTACATGCCTCTGAACTATGCTACAATGAGGCTCGAAGGCCTATTTATTGCTGAGAAATAATGGAAAACACTAAACATCCAAGAACCTAACCCTAGAAGATGAAACGCCAAACTGTGGGCCTCGTTTGGGTAAATTGGTACATCAATTTCCCGGGGTCGTAACTTTGGCATACGATCTCCGTTTGACGCGTACAATAGCTCGTTAGAAAGATCTATTTGAGCACTACAACTTTTGTAAGAGAAACATCGGTCCATGGATCCATGTTGCTCCCAGATTTCTCAAAAAATGTCTTTTAGGGCCTCAAAACGACTCCAAAAGTTCAGGACTCGAAAAACTACTAAAAATAGTAAATTGTGCTACAATTAAGGAAACCAAAAAACTGAAAGAGACAGTTGTGGGGGTCCAAGTGGGATAGGTGGGTGGCCACCAACATCCACCTGGATCACTGCGTCAAGGCAGAATGGAGCACGATTGTGCAAGATGAAATAATGGAGTTTGGCATGAGATGAGACAACCCATCCCTGATGTTTCTTGCATGCTACGAGGATTTGAACAAATATTAGAACCTTGAGGACAAGAGATTTTTTCACATAAAGGAAAATGCCTTGTTGTAGTTTGCAAGTTTACTAAAGACTCATGCCTCAACATGTGAACACTCAAGAGCCCATTCTCATGTTTTAATGTAGTGTAAGAATTCAAGTAAGAGATGCAACAACAAGATGGAGAAGCCATGCAGGAGTACACTCTTGGGCACTATGGATGGTAGGAGAGGCAACATCGACCAGTGTGCAACAGAGGAACAAAACTAAGGATTTCCATTGAGAAAATGGGGGGAAGCAGCATTGTTGCTAGTGATTTGTGTGGAAAGCTTAGTAGGTGTGAGTGCACTGTTGTGTCAATTTGAGTGAGCCTGTGCTGTGGAGAAGAGGCTAAGAGTTCCTATGTAGAGAAAAGAGACCCTGAGAAAGCCTATATTATTGTGCGAAAGGATAAAAGTGCCAGAGCATAAGAAAAAGGTTGAGATTTGAGTGTATGTTTCTCAATCCAAAGGAATGTGTTTAGTGGGATGCTATAGAGTGAGCAGAGAATGATAGAGTTTTGTGTGGGTTGTGTGTTAGTAAATGCTATTGAGCAGAACAATGAGTTGTTGCAGAGTGAGTAGAGGAAAGAGTGCAGTGTGGGATGAGTAGACGAAAGACTGTTGAGGAGAACAAAGCTGATATGAGGTATAGTAGCTACCTTCTAAAGAGAATATTAGTTCCTTATTGAGTGTGGGTTGGAAGTTGGTGCTTCCATCTCTAGTTGGTGTGTGAATAAATCTACTCTATTTGTAAATGTTTGTCCTAAGTAAAAATTGATATAATTATTATGTATAAACAAAATATAAATTCAACATTGGTTTTACTGAAAGCTAGGTGGAATTAGTTAAATGCAACAGTGCAAAGTGGAAGTTTGTTTTCTAGAAAATGTGAAATAATTAAAGCAAAATAGTTAATTTAAGGTTGGTGGATTCTAGATTTTGAATATAATATTTTATAGTAAAATAGTTAATTTAACATGAGTGGACTCTACATTTTGAATATAATAATTTTATTTTAAAATATTACATAATATTTTTTATTTTTTAATAAAATTACTCATTTTTTATTGGGCTCATAGGTACTCTCCAGTCCACGATGTTAGAGATGTGTAAAGTTAATGTAAAAAACTTGACTTGGTAAAAATAAAAATAAAATATGGTAGAGATGTGTAACATTAATGTCACTTATTATAAGTAACATTAATGTCACTTATTATAGCGTGAACTTTTTCGCTAGGTGAAAATAAAATAAAAATAATCCTATAAAAATTAATAATAATAAAAAATGACCTATCTTGTTGATCATAGGATTAAGAACCCATGGTCTTGACCATTGGTAGTCACCTGGAATATAACCTATTTAAGGGGGAAATTAAAGTAGCCTAGATCCATTTTAGTTTGATGTTATATTTAGATACATAATTAGATGTAGAAAATAACGGCCTTGGGTCCATTTACAGGTAAAACAATTTTATGGATATGTTTACACTTGCATTTGTATGGAATTGTTAGGTGGCTCTGTGTCTTTTTGTATGTTTTGTTTTTATCATTGAATGGATGATTACATAATGTGTATATCTTCTTAGAAGCTTTAGAGCTTAGGTGATTCATGAAGGTATTTTTAAGAAGTGTAAGGTTAAACAAGATTGCACATAGTACAAAAAATAGTTTATTCTTCATTTTAATGGGTTTTTTTATAATCAAATTAATATAAGATATGTAATGTATTCTCTTAATTTATGTGTAACAATGTGCTGTAGAAATAGAGAAAGATCTAGGATGGTAAGTTTAGAAATGAATAAGCTTAACATGAAAGTGAGTTGAGGTGAGGGGAGGAGGTGAGAGAAATATTAAGTAAAATGTAATTATTACATTTTATTTAATATTTATATCTACCTTCATCCACTTTTTACTACCTGTCGAGAAATATTGGGTAAAATAAAATAAAATAAACTAATATTATATTTTATCAAATATTTCCTATCAACAAGTCCCCTTTTATTATAATTCTTCTTTATATTTAAAAGTAAACAAACTCAACTATATAAAATTAGCAAGGGTGAGGGGGAATATTGAATAAAATGTGATAATATTACATTTTAATTAGTAATGCCCCACCCCCACTTCTCTCAACTTTTTAATGGGTGGAGTAGTAATAAATATTAAGTAAAATATAATGCTATAATATTATATTTAGTAATTCCCCCACCCCCACTTCTCTCAACGTTTTACTGGGTGGAGTAGTAATAAATATTAAGTAAAATATAATGCTATAATATTATATTTTATCGAAGATTTCCTCTTAGGTGATCCAATTTTTATAAGTATGATTAATAATTAAACGATCCTAGATCCATCTCACCTCTGAATCTACAAGCCTTACTAAATTTGGTGAATTGCAACCCACTCTTAAAATAAAGAGAGATTAACCCACTCTTAAAATAAAGAGAGATTAACCCACTCTTAAAATAAAGAGAGATTTGATGCTCTGGGTGCTTTGTAAATCCAAAATAATGATGAATCTAGGCTGATGTAATTATAGTAAAAGACGGCATAATCATATTATTTTCTTTTATAATACAAATAGAATTTTAAATATTAATTGAGTTGTATTTTTAATTTTGCATTTATTTTTTTCACATTTATCTAATACAATAATGAAACTATTTTCAAATAACAAATAACATCATGTAAAAAATAATATAAATTAATCTATATTAACCACATTTCGAGTTTTACAAATTCAGTAAAAATCATAAATAATCCACAATAATTTATTTGCAAGTTAATAATTGGCATCGTAATAATAATAATTGTAAGTTAAAAATATTTAGTTAGTAATATAAAAAATAAATTATACCAAACACTACAAATACAGAAAGATAACAACCCAATATTTAATAATTTATTTGCAAATTAATAATTGGCATCGTAATAATAATAATTGTAAGTTAAAAAAATTTAGTTAGTAATATAAAAAAAAAATTATAGCAAACACTACAAATACAGAAAGATAACAACCCAATATTTTCATAACACCAAAGGATAGGACAAAATTCTGAATTCAAATCTACATGTAGCCGTAGAATGTGAAAAAGCCATGATTCAGTTCAAGTTTGCATTGTTTTGAACTTTAAAATTCAGCGTCAGAACAACAAAGTAAATAAATATGATTACACATTATGCAATCTCTGTGTCTCTGAAATGTGTAATGGAAGCATCGGCGTTAGAGAGAGGAGCGTGAAACGAAGCAGGCGACGTAGAAGAGATGTTAGCAGATCGTGCGACCCCAGAAACATAATCACTCACAAAAGCAGGCTGTGTGGGATCCTGTAATGTTACAGAATGAGATGAAAGCATCAAATTGATTCGAGACATCGATGGACGAAGTGATGAGTCAGCTTGTGTACATAAAAGGCCAATATGAATGCATCTCAATGCTTCCTCCACGTCGCACGTTGCAATGATGGCTGGATCAATCATATCCACAATATTTCCTCCTTTGTATAGTCTCCACGCCTGCATAACCATAGGGGATTGTCATTTTGATATCTGACAGCCTGCTTATTAGTGTCGTCCAAGTTAAAAGTAAATGTTAAGTTGAGTTATATTTTATTATTATTTAATGGGTAGATTTCAAAAATATTTTTAAATTGCAATATAATTTAAAAATAAAAATAATAATAAAGTTAAAGTTAAAAATAAATAACTCATAACAAAATAAATAATAATAAAACTTCTAAACTAAAAAATTGATAATTCATATCAACATCTAAAGCCCTAAAGTCATGCTTCGATGAAAGATTATAGGATAATCAAATAACATGGCCTGCTAGATTTCTCACCGATAAATAAAACGAGAAAATAATAATATTTTATTTTAATAAATAATACTATTAAAATATAATTACCCAGATAGGCTTGGTCTGTATTCGAATTAAGGTTCATGAATTTTCATTAAAAATTGATGAAAGGCTTAGATTTAATATATTCTTGTTATACATAATCTAATAAATAATGTAAAAAGATTTTTAAAGTTTTTAAATTTTAGTACGTTAATATCACTTTAGATTTAGATTTAATAGTGTTTTTCTTATACATAATCTAATGAATAATATAAAAAGTTTTTCAGTTCCAATACATTGACATTACTCATGGGCAATATTATAAAGGTAATATTATGTTTGATATTGAAATATATATTAAAAGAATATAATATATTGAAACATATATAGGTGTAAATAAAATGGATTGGTTCATTTGAAAATAAAATGAAAAGAGGTCAAGACTATCTCACCCATGCTAGAAGCAACTGCCTTTCCGGTGACACGTCAAAATTGGCGTTCTTTCTTCCTGTAATAAGTTCCAGGAGGAGAACGCCAAAGCTATAAACATCAGCTTTTACAGATAATTGACCATGCATAGCATATTCTGGTGCCAGATACCCGCTACATATCGCAATCGCAATTACAATTACAATGTCAAAGATCAATCGCAATTACAATTACAATGTCAAAGATTAAATAGTGGTGGAAAAATTGGAAGAATGAAGTAACCATAAAGTCAAAGCTATTTGCAAAGAAAATATTGTTTTCGTGGATTCTGGAAAATTAGAACATAACGAAGAAGTAAATCCGCGCAAGTACAATTTTCATAATGCAATATTTACAGTACTTTCAATACTCCTAGAGTCGACAACACAGAAGTAAAACATTTACATCCGCAAATCTTAATAGTTTTTGACAGTTTAAAGGATGATAATTGTTTTGAAATCTTACTAAGTTCCGGCAACTCTTGTGCTGACGTGAGTCAAATCTTCAGAAAAGAGTCTTGCTAAGCCGAAATCTGCAATCTTGGGATTCAGATTTCCGTCCAACAAAATATTGCTTGCTTTTATATCCCGATGGATAATCCGCAGTTGAGAATCCTCGTGCAAATAGAGAAGCCCACGAGCTACTCCCACAATTATGTTGTAGCGTTTCTGCCAATCAAGCTGGTTGCATTTGTTTGGATCTGTATACATGGATAATGCAGTACACTAATCAATTATCATGACCCAACTAAACATACTAAAATAAATTCGAAATAACTCACCGAATAGGATTTTATCCAGGCTATTATTCGGTAAGTACTCATAAACGAGCAACCTTTCCGATCCTTCTGCGCAACAGCCTAGTAGGATCACAAGATTTCTGTGTTGAATTTTGCCCACAAGTTTAACTTCATTTAGAAATTCTTCCTTTCCTTGCAGAGACTTTAAGGACAGCTTTTTCACAGCTATTTCTTTTCCATCTTCAGCAGTTCCCTGAAAAGTTCAGCCAAAATGTCAAAGGTGCGGTGAGAGCAGCCGGAGAGTACTATTCTATAAACTAGGAGAAGCTTTCTTATTCATTGTTACCTTGTATACCGCCCCAAATCCACCTTCCCCAAGCTTATTATTATCATGAAAATTTTCCGTAGCAGCTATCAATTCTTCCATGGTAAACGCAATTTGCCGATCCTCATCGATTGCTGTGTCTTCCTCGACTTGCCCATGACCTATACAATGAAAATACACAGCTTCGTCATGACCTGTGCCGCATAATTGAATACCATCTAAACCCGGATCTAATCATAAGCACCCTTAGTATTCATAAGTAATTCATGCAATACCTTCGGAAGGATTTAGAAATATGACAGACATCAATCTCCTCCCTATTGTTAACACGCATACCAATAACAACAGAAGCAAGCCGCCAGCAACACCTAAAATTATGGGTAATTTGTTTGAAGACTTGTCGTTCTGCGTACTACTACTAACTGGCGCTTCCGCAGGGAGTGTACTACTACTAACTGGCGCTTCCGCAGCGGGTGTACTACTACTAACTGGCGCTTCCGCAGGGGGTGGCGCTTCCGCAGGGGGTGGTGACTTAAAGAAACTATAGCTTTCATAGCGAACTCTGCAGCTTGCCGTTAAGGACTGAGCTCCTTGACTTTCACTAAAAATATAATTTTTTTGTCCCGTCAGACATAATGAGCACTCATCAATAGATATATCTCCGGTGCACTGGACCATAGCGTAAATCTTTCGAGATAAAGAGTCTTTGGTTGTTCCAGAGGCATATAATGTAGATCCAGACCTTGCTTCAGATAACAACTTGGTGAATAGTCCATCAAGAGCCTGATTATAGACATTAGCGCTTGTGACATTCCCAGTGTAAGTATAACATACATCAATAGTATCCAATCGTCCGATGAAATTATAATTCTCGTAATGTAAAAAGCAGTAAGTAAACCAAATTAAACCACCGCGGGCATTCCCACAGTTTTGTCGAAGTGTAGTGTTTGCCACTTGTGAACAATTGTAGCACTTCTCGGCTGTTGCGTCTCCCCGACACTGAAGGAGGCCATATACTTGGTCAGGACTTTTGCCATACACAGATGTGTTAAACCCTGTTTGTAACGCGTCTTTGATAAGACTATTCGTGACTGTATTCAGATTTCCCTCGAACGTACTGCCTTCTGTATCGTTATAATTATTGTCGCCGCATATATAAACATATTGCCAGTGAACATCGTTTCCGCACGACCGTTGTGCCTTGCAAATCTGCAACTCGAGAGTAATCATCAACCAGAGAAAAATGGCCATTCCGTAGAATAGTTTAATTGTTTGGTTGATGAGGAGAGTCGACCAACAAAATCTCCCATGGAGGATTGCCATGGCCAGTGAAGAACGGAGAACCTAAAGTGCAAGGATCTGGATTTGCAAATACTAGCGCTCCCCAAAACTTTAAATTACTCTGCACAGATATCAGCATAAGCATTAAATTACTCTGCACAGATATCAGCATAAGCATAGACCGCGTTTCAAGTTTCCCATGGATTTGTAGATTCTATTCTAGAGTGACTTTCGACTTTTGCTAGAGTGACTTTCGATGGACTGACTTCGGGGCATCTTTCTTTTTCAACGGAAGAAATCGTGTTTAGGTTAGTTTTTGGCTATATATAAAATCGTGTTTTTGGATTTTTGTTGGACTGAGTTCGAGGCATGTTTTTTTCAACAGAAGAAATCGTGTCTAGGTAAGTTTTTGGCTATATATAGTTTTATTTGGTTTTATTTGGGATTGGACAGAGATAGTGTTTTCAATGTAGATAGTTTTGTTTGGGATTGGACCACATGATTTGTGGGAATCAAATCTTTTACTTAATCATTGGACCATATTCTTGGGAACCAAATCTTCCCACCTAACCATTGGACCACATCCCCATATCATTAAGAATATGTAAAAATTTCACTGTCAAAAAAGTAAACTTTTCTTTCCTCTGTAATATGCAATCAATACAGTTATCTCCAATGAACATAAATTAATATTCACTCAACCACTTCAAATAATCACTAGTGTAAATCAAAATCTTTTCTATGATGGAAAATAAATATGGAAGTAGGAGATCAGTTTTTTATTATTTTTCCTTCTTTTTTTAACTAGCCTAGATCCGTCTTAATTATGGAGGTAAAAGATGGATCTAAGCGAGTTTCATTATTAATTATAATTATAATTGTTAATTTTATGGTTTTTATTGAGCCCACATAAGTTCTAAAGTTCAATATGGGGTAGATGCCAAGCTTAAATGTTTAACATTTAATATTTGACAAATTTAACATCTAACAAATTTAATCTAATGTCAATGTTACCCTAATTAAAATTGTTATAATAAATTCAACATTGGTTTTACCATCACACAGTGAGAAAATGTTAAATAACTAATCTAAAATAGTTAACTTGAGATAGGAGGACTCCATATTTTGAATATAATATTTTAAATTATAATATTTTTATTTTAAAATATAATATAATAATTTTTATTTTTTAATAAAAATACTATCTTTTATTGGGTTGAGAGGTGCTCTCTAGCTAGGATGCTAGTTTTGACTTTGCAAAAATAAAAATAAAACATGGTAGAGACGTGTATCTTAAGTAACATAATATAAAAATAAAATTAATAATAAAATAAAAGACATAAAATTAATAATTATATTTATCTTCAGAATGGAGATTTATGTGATTCATGATTATTAAGAAAAACTCTTGCTCATAGATCACATGATTTTTTTGATCAACACGTTTCCATTATTTTCTTGATGATGAATCTGAGTAGGGGTTCAAAAGCGTTGATCTAATCCGGAAGTGTTTAGCTTAATATTTATAATTATAACTATAATTATAATTAATAATTAAACCAACCTAGATCCATATTAACTCTAGATCTATCAAATTTATATAGTTTCACATTTATTTTAAAGTAAAAAGAGATTTAATCCCTCTTGGTGGATCCATAGGTAAGATGGATCTAGACTGTTTTATTTATTTTGTTTTATTTTATTTTTACCGAGTCAAAATGTTAAACATTACCATAATGTGATCAAATGTTTACATAGGAGTTAAGTTTTCTTAGGAGCCTATATCCATCCTAACCCCAGATCTATCATAAAGCCCCAAGAGGGATCAAATCTAGTGAGATACAAACCTCTTTTAAAGTGAGAAGAGATTTGATCCCTTTCCACACTTGACAGATCTGGGTTAAGATGGATCTAGGTTTGATTTTATATACACATACAATATATAGGCTAGATCCATCGCTTCCTTTCTCTCTTCCCTCCCTCTCTCCTCTCTCTTAAGTCCTCTCCCTCTTCCTTGCTCTCTCCCCCTTTCTCTCCCCCACCCATCTCTCTCTCTACCCTCCATCTCTGTCACTATCTTCTTCCATCTCTCCTTCTCTCTCTCCACCCCTCTCTCCCCCTCCATCTCTATGTCTCCCTCTCTCTCCTCCATTTCTCTCCCTCTCTCTCACCTCTCCTCTCTCTTCCCTCTTATCCTCTTTCCTTCTCTACCTTGTCACTTCCTCTCTCTCCATCTCTATCCTTCTATGTATTTGTTCTTCCCTCCCTCTCTCTCCCCATCCAAATCCATCTTTATCCTCTGCCCTCTCTCCCTTCCCTCCCCTCCCTCTCTCTCCCCTACCCATCACTCTCTCTCACTAAGCCCTCCATCTCCCCACCCCCTCTCTCTTACACCTCCCTCTCTCTCTCCCCTACCCATCACTCTCTCTCACTCCGCCCCCCATCTCTCCTTCCTCCCCCCTCTCTCTTACACCTCCCTCTCTCTCCCCTATCCATCATTCTCTCTCACTCCGCCCTCCAACTCTACCATTATCTCCCTCCCTCTCTCCTCTCCACCCTCTCTCCCTGCCCTCTATCTATCTCTCTCATTTTCCCTCTATTGTCCCATGGTATTGTAGGAAAACCTATTATATCATTGTAAAGTGGGGATGGATATCAATAGTTAAGAAACATGTTATATTTTCTGTTTATTGTAAGTATTAAGTTTTTATGTGCTTATTGATTAAATTTAAATATGGTTATGGAATAATTATTAGTCCCTCCCAAAAAATCTAACAATAGATTTGTCTATTTATTACTATTAGTTTAGCATTGACCAATGCAAATTATAATTTTTAACTTTGAAAAATAGATATTTATTTTTCAGTATTATTAAAAAAAATTAAACATTTGATTTCACCATTGCAGTGTTTCATATATAATGCCATGTGAATAATTGATGTATATATTTTATGCTATTTAGATATTTGTGTAGTGATTTTTTATTCTTAAACTTTTTTGGAAAACTATCTTAAAAATAAAATACTTGAAAATAACTTTTACTCAAGTAAATAACATATCTACCATGAATTACTTCCCACCATAATTTAAGAAAGTCTTTGCATAAAAATGGATATGAATAAGATGTAAATAATATATTTATAAGAGTTACTTCCCACAATTATTTATGTTTTCTTTAACACTTATTTAGAAGTAAAATTGTAAATGGGTAGACTTTTACTACCCACCAAAATTTATGCAAGTTGTCTTGCTTGAGAAAACAATTTACTTATCCACTTCACAACTCTAGCTACTACCAAAGCAAGACTATCCTATGATTTGGCTATCAATCATTACTAATTTACCATTGACCAATGTAACTTACAATTATTTATGCAATTTTTCCTAATGCATAATTTCTAACTTGAGTTGGAGTGGCTAAGTTGACGTGCAAAACAAAATTATAATATAACAAATTGAATTTTATTATTTTTATTACTTTTAACTTTTTATTGAGCCAAGATTTAAATGTTTACACTACAACATCTCCACTATACTTGGGTATTACGTTTAACCTTTTATTATTTTTTAATTGAGCTGCCATATAAATGTTAAATATTACACATGTAAGCCTGCACATCTACCTCTATATCTATTTTTTATTAGGACCAATATTGACATTAGATTAAATTTGTTATATGTCATTGATTTGTTTAACTTTTTTATTATTATTTTAATTGAGCTTACCTATAAATGTTAAATATTAAACATTTAAGCCTACACATCTACCTCTATATCTAAGCAACCACCTCCAATATGAGCTTAAGCCGTTTGCATTAGTTGGTACAAGTGCAAGGAATGATGCTCCTATGACATCTTCATATTCTCGATTCTATTTTTTTTAGTTATTTTGTTTTATCTTGTAGCCTTGTTTTGATATTAGGAATGTGATCATGGTAGTTTCTTTATGTTGATGCTATATTTCTCTTTTTACTTGTCAATAGATCAAGTTTCCTTTATGGTGGATTGAGGCTGGTTTATTTTTGAACAATGGCCTTTCAGCTATGTATCTTGAATTTTGAAGGTAATACAAAAATTAACTCCTAAAAAGATTAATATTGGAATGTTAGTGTGTGAGATGAGTGAGTATGTCCAACATAGACACTCCACCCATCATTGGGGAAAAAAACTAAATCTTTTAGATAATAATGAGTGGAATTTCCACCTTAAACATGTAACATTCTCACTCATCTTCCACAATAAAATTCCAAAAAACTATTGAATATGTTGTAGTACATTAAAAACATACCCACTATATTTATTAGAAAGAAGAGTAAAAGAATAAATAGCCTTTCAAAACTAGCCACAAAAAGAGAGATATATACAATATTAATAACAAACATTTTCATAATTGTAAAAGGATTAATATATTTTAACTCACTTAAATTTAAGGTAGTAGTAGCATCCCTCCAAGAATCAAATCCTGTATTTAAAATAATAGAAATTTGTAATTAACTCATTGATATTTGTTTAGCTTAATATTATTTTATTCAATTTTTTTTTTTTGAAAATTTATAGATTCTTATATTATAGTAAAATTGAAAAACTCCCATGAGAATGGAGTAGCAAAGAAAATCAAATATAATACAATCTAGCAAAATTATTTCACAATTTAAATTAACAAACAAAATCAAATCAAATCAAATATAATACAATCTAATATGAAGTGAAAACATGTAACATTATTTAAATGAATGTAGTATCACGTGAAAACATATAACATAATTTAAATTAACAAACAAAATCAAATCAAATAAAATATAATACAATCTAATATCAAGTGAAAACATGTAACATTATTTAAATTAACAAACAAAATAGAATTTTCATCAATATTCAAGGAGTTTACATCATACTTCATGGAAACTAATGAACAAAACCTAATAACAGACATTGGTAGAGACATAAGTAATTCTCACCTAATGACTCCTTATCATATAATAATAATTCGCTGATAGGCGTTTATTGGATGCAAAGAGGTTTATTGACTTTTTTATTTCCTTAATAATCGACCGGCAGATTTTATGGGGAGCGAATCATGGACCAATGTCCACAAATCCGTCGGTTGTGAAGGGATCGCCCAGTTTCATATGCATGAATGCTTCCTTGGCGAATAAGCTTCCAGTGTATACTGTAGCAAGGATTCCCTTAATATCATTTCCATTTGCGTTAAAAAGATTCATTGACTTAAAGCGTTAATTAAGTGTAATTTTGTAATTTATTATTTATCCAATGTAATGAGGGAATATATGTTATTTATCACATGTAACTTTTAAATTTAATATATTGTAAAATCTTAATTATTTTTTTAATTTGATATAAATAATAAATTTAAAATATTAAGTATATTTTCAAATAACTATAACATAATTATTATTTAATTTATACCATTCAAGTGTTGAATTAAATTTATATTTTAAGATAATTATTTAAGTATATTTTCAAATAACTATAACATAATTATTATTTAATTTATACCATTCAAGTGTTGAATTAAATTTATATTTTAAGATAATTATAAATAAAATATTTTATAATATTTGAAATATAAAAATATATATTTTTTTAATAAAATGTTAATGACAATTTCTCGTAAAAAAATTTATTTTTAGGTATAAAAAATTAATTTCACTTACTTTTTTATAAAACATACATGTTCTCCATTAATATTTTATCTATTCATACTTTTTTATGAAAAAGTATGAATAGATAAAATATTAATGGAGAACATGTATGTTTTATAGTAGAAATAGTACATCAATTTATTTCTTTTTCTCGATATCAAAAAATCTTATTACATTATAGCACATATTAATAAATAATTTCACGATATATTATGCATTTTAAATTCTTCAAAGTAATAATGAAAAATCATAAAATTTATTTGCAACATTATAATTAACCATTGGATAGACAATAATTATCAAAACATATTAGTTAAGTTAAATCAAGGGCCTCAACATAACATCCACAGATTCATTAATAAACTTATGTCGCATTAATAAACTTAATTGAGTTTAATATTATTCCTTTGGTTTCATAATCACTTGGGGTTTTAGTATTAATCCCTTCGGTTTATAATATCAATCCCTTGAGTTTATTATTCCCTTGGGTTTATAATATCAATCATGGTCAATCATTGTCAACCATGGTTAACCATGGTCAACCATGGGCAATTGTTGTATTGTGACAAAATTTGTCTCCATGTGAAGATCATGGACAATCATGGTCAAGCATGGTTAGCCATGGTTGATCATGGTCAACCATAATTAATCATAGCCAACCATCATCTAATGTCGCATTGTGACAAGGATTATCTCAATATAAAAATTAACCATGGTCAGCCATGTTTATTTTAGTGTTTATAATATTTATCTTAGGGTTTATAATATTAGTCCCTTCAAGTTTTGGCATTAATCCCTTAGGTTTATTATTCTCTTTGGTTTATAACATCAATCGCTTGGGTTTATTATTCTCTTAGGTTTTTAGTATCAATCATGGTCAATTATCGTTAATCATAGCCAACCATGGTCAACCATCATCAAATGCCGCATTCTGACAAGGATTGTGTCAATATGAAAATCAACCATTGTCAACCATGCTTATTTTAGTGTTTATAATATTTATCTTAGGTTTTATATACCTTGGGTTTATAATATTAGTCCCTTGAGTTTAATATTATTCGTTTGGTTTCCTAATATCTTGGGGTTTTAGTATTTAATCCCTTGGGTTTATTATTCCCTTCAGTTTATAATATCAATCCCTTAGGTTTTATATTCACTCGGTTTTATAACATCAATCATGGTCAATCATGGTCAATAATAGTCAACCATGGTTAATCATGATCAACCATGATCAACCATAGTCAAATGTCGCATTATGACAAAATTTGTCTTCATGTGAAAATCATGGACAATCATGGGCAATCATGGTCAACCATGGTCAGCCATGGTTGATCATGGTCAACCATGTTTGATAGAATCCAACGTGGTCGACCATGGTCAATAATGGTCAATCATGGTTGAATGTCGCATTGTGACAAAGTTGTCTTGATATGAAAAACATCCATGGTCAATCATGGTCCAACATTGCATTGTGACAAAGATTGTCTCGATATGAAAAACCTTCGTGGTCAACCATGGTCCATCATCGCATTGTGATAAGGATTTTCTTAATATGAAAATCAACCATGGCCAACTGTTAGGACCTCACATTGCCCCTTTTTGACCATATATTTTGCTATTACGTCATCCTTTTCTAACCTGTATTTAAAGTCCATGTTACTACTTTAATCCATTTTTCCAAAAGGTATACAATATTTATTCTCATTACTATACGTTTAATTTATTTTACAGAGAATTACATTACCTTCATAATTTATTGATTGAAACGGATAGTTGTTGAAACAGTTATCATTGCAGTCTACGTTGCTGAAACAGCCTGGAAGACTGCAGGGTTATTATTTCAGGTTATGTTGTTGTAATAGTTAGAACAAGGAGCAAATCTCGTTGCTGAAGCAGTCATGATTTGCATTCTAGATTTGACAGCAACAGAAGAAGATCATCGAAGGAGTTGCTACATTGGCTGTAACGATTACATTCCAAAGTCAGCGTTACCATAACCATTGTAACAACATTTTGTTAATGGGAAAATTGATTTCCCTATTTTTATATATTGGGTTAAAGATAGGACTTACAATGTAATCAGTTGTAATAGATGTCTCCTCTTTAAAAAGAGGATACATCTACATTAGAAGGGGACGGACATATTGTGGGAAGGTCTAGCTGAAGGAAAAGAACTGGAATCTTTTTGTAACATAAAATATTGATGGATGAATAAAATACTATTCTGAACATTTCTTTCTATTTCTCGTTTCTTGGGGAATCTTGTGAGAAGGACAGGGCCCACCTTCATCACAAGATTCACCCATTATATTTCTACAGTGTGTTTAGTGTGTTTCTTATCCATACCTTGTTAAAAGTTCTATTTACTGAATATTGCTTATGCATTATTGCTGAACTTTGTTTTCCCAATTGATTACTGCATTATTTAGTTAACCTACAGTTAATTCATGAGTGTTTCCTTGGCAATTGAGTTTACAGAGTGAGTTGGCAAGCATGGTAATCAGAAACAGGTGCTGAAGATTCCTGCTTTGGGAATACAGTCCTGTTTTCTGTTACAGCATAGCTAGTGCTTTCCTTCGTAGACTGATTCCTTTTCATTAGATTACTCTTTTAATGTAATTAAGCATTCCTTGGTAACTGTCTGCAATAGATTATTTTTGTTGTAACTTAGAGTGGAGCTTCAGTTTGCTTGGAGCAAGGTGTGACTAGTTTATTTATTACTACAACTTTTATTGCTTTTGAGATTGAGCACATATAGTGCGTAGTTGCCTTTGAAATAAACAGACTTCCCTGGGTTGACAATTTATGTAGCACTTAGTTGTTTGAATTAATAAACAATTAAAGTGGCCACATTTTGGCACCGTTGCTGAGGAAGGAAATCATAGATTTTAAAAGCGTTAATGTTTTTCTTTTAAATGTGTTGAATGCATGAGAGGATGCAAGAAAACTAATCCTACAAGTGGCAAGGGAAAAGGAAGAGGAGGAAAAAAAACTTTTATTGATGAGATTATCTCAAAATCTAAAACTTCTCAGAGGCTAAGCTCTCGGAAGCCAAAGACTCAGCATTCCCTCTAGACAAACTACGAAATGGAGGAAGTTGTGGGCCCTAAAAGTGTTGAAGAGATAGTAGAAAATATTGAGGAACCAGTAGAAGACATTGAAGAACCGTTTGAAGATATTGAGGGACCAGTAGAAGACATTGAGGAACCAGTTCAAGACATTGAGGGACCAACGTAAAGCATTGAAGACCGGGCAAGTGCAACAGGAGAACAACCAATGGAAGGAAACAATGAAGGACTCTTTGGTGGAGGACAGGTAGGAGGAGAGGGAAGAGGTGAGAATTCTCTCTCCACTTTGGGATTTCCTATTGGGGATCTTCCCAGAGGGGCAACTCCCATGAAGAATATCCCACTCTCAGCCTTACCTAACTTCCATGGTTTATCTTCTGAAGATCCTAATGAATTTATTTTTGAGTTTGATATATTGTCTAGAAGTTATGATTATGTTACTAATGCTCAGAAATTGAAGCTATTTCCAACAACACTAAAAGGAAATGCACTAAGATGGTTTATGAGTCTGGGAGGTCATGTAATCACGACATGGGAACAAATGAAGGAGAAGTTTTTGACCAAATATCAAGACTACTGCCGGACAAGAGAAAAAAGGGAGGAACTATTCAAGATGGTTCAGAAGGATGATGAAAATCTGGAGGACTTTGTGGAAAGACTACAATATAATCTGCAGTGATCTAATCACCCCAATGTAAGTAAAGATATTCTTAAGACAATATTATTGAAAGGGGTAAGGGATGATTGTTTAGACATGCCAAATATGCTTGGTAAAGGGGACATATCTAAAGAATCGTATGATGAAATTGTCAACCTCTGCAAGAGATGTTCAAGAGGAGCTGCAAATAAATAAAAAAACAGGGATAATACATATTCAAGAGTCCAAAAATCAGCCAGTGGAGGAGAAACAAGAGCTGAAATAGGTAATCTACTTGAGGAATTCAAAACCAAAATGTTAAGTTCTTTTGCTTCACAGATTGATACCTTGCAGGTTAGGAAGAAACAAGCAGAGGCAAAAGCTACTTTGGCCATCTTCTGTCCTAAATGCAGAGAAAAACATCCACTAAGGGAATGCCCATTGGACAAGGTACCAATTTGCACCATTTGTGAGAAGGATCATGAAACTCAACAATGCCCTTCTTTACCAGGAATAAAAGCAGCGTTGCAACCAACCGAGGAGGAAGTTGAAGCAGTTTATTTGCTGACACAGAGGAGGCAATGGCAACCACGAGGACAAGGTATGAACTCTAATATGCCATTTAATCGTTGGAATAATTATCCTTCTTTTAATCAAGCAAACTACCCGCCCTTCAACCAAATGCAATACCCACCCTTTAATCAAATGAATTTCCCACCCATGCAACAAACAAACCCTCCCTTTGTAGACCCTGCAATGTGGACTCCTTGGCCTCCACAGCAATCTTATTTTAATCAATGGAACCCAAACTGGAGAGCTCAACAAATCCCGTTCCCAAACCAATTTCCTCAGTTTCAGCAACCACTCTCTCTACCATCAGGTGCTCCACCAAATAATCAGACAATAAGACCCCAACTACCTATACAACCAAACCCTAACCCTAATAATAAAGTTGTGCAAGTCATTGATATTCAGAACCAGCCTATATCTCCTATTCTCCCTGCGTAGTGTAATGATATTCATTTACGATCTGGGAGAATAGTTGAGCCTATTATTGATGATATTACCTCTTCTGACTCTGACAAAGAAGAGACAGAAAAGAATAATTTACCTAATAAGGGTGCTGAAACAGTAGAGCCACCCTCTAATAATAAAGGTGCTGAAACAACAGAACCACCATTCCCTGAGCGTCTAGCTCTCACTAAGACACTTGAGCTGCCTGCTTTTAATATTTTAGGGGAATTACAAAATCTTTATGTTAAAATGCCACTCTTACAAGCACTCAGAGATGTACCAATTTATGCCAGAACTAAGAGAGATATTTGTATTAAGAAACCTTGTAGGAAAGCTAAAGATCCCCTTACAGTTCATGTCATGGGTGATCTGGCTGCTTTAATGTACAGAAAAACTCCTCCTATTAAATATGGTGATCCCGACCATCCTACGGTTACAATACAGATTGGAAAAACTATTGTTTCACGAGTTCTGGTAGACTTAGGTGTTGCTATAAATATTATGACCCTTGAAACCTCACAATTGTTACAACTAAAGAATGTAATCAGAGAGACACCAACCATATTGGAGTTAGTTGACCGTTCCATAATCAAACCAGAAGGAGTTATTGAATACATGATCATTTCAGTTGAATCCCAGAATTATTCAGCTGATTTTGTCATACTGCAGACTAAAACAAAGTTGGGGGGAGATCCTCTAATTTTGGGGAGACCCTAGCTGGCTACAATAGATGCCTTTATCAGCTGTAGATCAGGTTCAATGACAATTTCTAATGGATGTGAAACTAAGCAGCTTACTCTTTATCATCATGCCACACCTATGATTAATAATGATGATTCTGTGTGGTTGGATTATGATGATAATGCTACTCAACCCATTTTGACTATCGGACAAGCCTTAACTCTTAAAGATACCACGGAGGATGAAGTAATTAGTAATTTTATTTCCAAACCCTCCTCGGTCACTTCTGAAACATATAACCAATTGCAATTTTGGAACCTGAAACCCAAGAAAGGCTTAAATCTGAAAATCTACCTCAAACATCAATGACTATCTCCTCTAAAAGCATAACAGTAGAAATTGAACTTGGAAAAACATTGAACATAAACCCCAACTTATTAGATGCTGAAACACAACAGCTAATGAAGTTACTTCGTGAAAATAAGGAAGCATTCACATGGGACTATATAGACATGAAGGGGATCTCTCCTGAATTATGTACTCATTGTATCTATATTAAGGAAGGGTGTAGACTAGTCTGTCAACTCCAGTGACGAATGAATCCCAATTTGAGGAAAATTGTTAAAGAAGAACTTCAAAAATTGCTTAATGCAGAGTTTATATACCCCATATCTGACAATGAATGGGTTTCTCCATTGGTGATAGTACCTAAAAAAAATGGGAAATGGAGAGTGTGTGCAGATTATAGAGCCTTAAACAAAGCCACTCAAAAAGATCATTTCCCCTTGCCATTCATTGATCAGGTGCTTGACAGTTTGTCAGGGAAGAGATTCTTTTCCTTTTTAGATGGTTTTAGCAGATATAACCAAATTAAAATTGGACCCCAAGACCAAGACAAGACTACTTTTACTAGTCCTTGGGGAACTTTTGCTTATAGAGTTCTCCCATTTAGACTATGTAATGCTCCAGCAACGTTTCAAAGAGCAGTGATAGGAATCTTTTCTGATATGCTTAATGACTCTATGGAGATATTTATGGATGACTTTACTCCTTATGGTGTTACTTTTTAATATGCATTACAAAACCTTGAGAAAGTACTTAAACGTTGTATACAAGCTCACCTTTCCTTGAGTACTGAAAAATGTCATATGATGATGAACGAAGGAATTGTACTTGGGCACTTCATTTCATTCCTAGGGATTCAGGTAGATCCATCCAAAGTACAGGTAATTTAGACCCTTCCTATCCCTAAAACACAAACTGATGTAAGAAGTTTTTTAGGACATGCTGGATATTACAGAAGATTTATCAATTTTTTTTCTAAAATAGCTTCTCCTTTGTTTGTGTTACTTATAAAAAATGTTGAATTTAAGTGGACTGATCTTTTCCAGAAAGCATTTGATGAATTTAAGCATCAGTTGTCTACAGCACCTATTCTAACGAGACCTGATTAGGCACTTCACTTTCATATATCCTCTGATGCTTCGGACACTGCAATTGGAGCTGTCTTGGGACAAGAGGAAAACCATCTTCCATATGCTATCTATTTCATTAGTAAGAATATGACCCATGCTGAGCTTAATTGCACAGTTACTGAGAAAGAATTTTTAGCAGTCACTTATGCTATTAATAAATTTCGACAATACATTACTAGTTACCCTACTTTTGTTCATACTAACCACTCGGCTATTAAATATTTAATGAAAAAATCTGTCACAAATGCTCGAGTTACCAGGTGGATATTATTATTACAAGAATTTGATATTACAATTGTAGATTGACCAAATAAAGAAAATGTGGTTGCTAATTTCCTTTCTCGGATAAAAACTGATGATAATACTCCAGTAGATGATTCATTTCCTGATGAGTATTTATTTGCAGTATCTTCTCACTCACCTTGGTATGCAGACATTGCCAACTATCTGGTTGCAGGGAAGCTACCATCACACCCATCACATTGGGAGAAAAGAAAGATCATTCAACAAAGTGCTCGGTATAGCTGGATAAGTGGATGTCTTTTCCATACAGGACTTGATCATGAAATCCGAAGATGCATTAGAAAAGATGAGGTTTATGATACACTGAAGGCTTGTCATGATGGCCCTTGTGGAGGGCATTTTGCCGATAAGAGAACAACACATAAAATTCTCAGAATGGGTTATTATTGGCCCTCACTTTTCAAGGATGCAAAGAAATATGTTAGGGCTTGTGATAGCTATCAGAGAATGGGTCAAACTAATCATAGAGATGAAATGCCATTGAATCCCCAAGTAATACTTGAACCCTTTGAAAGATGGGCTCTAGAATTTATAGGACCCATCAAGCCTCCATCCAGTCAAAGAGTTTATATATTGGTTTGTATAGATTACATGACTAAATGGGTGGAATCTAAGGCAATTATTAGAGCTAATGAAGAATCTGTTTTAACCTTTCTATTTGAAGAAATATTTGTTAGATTTGGAGTGCCTAGAGAACTAGTTACAAATGGAGGACCTCCTTTCAATTCTCATGGTTTAAAAGCCACGCTTCAAAAATATCATATTCATCATAAAATGACTACACCTTACCACCCCCAAGCCAATAGTCAGGTGGAAAGTACAAAACAAAGTCATAGAAGCCATTGCAACAAAAACAGTGAACAAAAACAGGAAGGATTGGTCTCAAAGTTTGCCCGAGGCATTATGGGCTTACAGAGCTACCTGGAGGAACACTACAGGCTTTTCTCCCTATGAATTGGTTTATGGTAAAAGTGTTGTTTTTCCTGTGCAATTTGTGATTAAAACCTTAAGAACTGCTTTAGCTGTTAACCTTGATTTGACTGATGCATAGACAGCCAGGTTGCAGTAGCTTCAGGAATTGGATGAAAAGAGGTTAGATGCCATCCACCAAACAACTATGATTCAACAGCAAAGAACTAGGTGGCATGATAAAACTATTAAGCATAAGCAGTTCCAAAAAGGTAATTGGGCTTTATTGTATGACTCTCGGTTTGAAAATTTTCAAGGGAAATTATGAACAAGATGGCTGGGACCTTACGAAATAGATACTATTTTTCCCAATGGAATAGTAAGGCTCCTAACAATTGATGATTCTAGAACACCATTATTAGTAAATGGGTATCGGCTTCGTCTCTACCAGCAGCCCATTTCTAAAGAGGATTTTAAGGCCACCTGCATGGCAGATTCACATTATATCTTTTTGGGGGAGCCTGCTGCCCCTCATTGCATTTAATTTCTGCATTATATTCTTTTTAGTATTAGATTATATTTCTTAACTAATAATCCCTATCAAGGGTTGGCATGTTACAATTGATTATTTTGCAGATCTCAGATGTAGGGAGGCTGGTTGAAAAGAACAATCTTACTGCAAGCAGATTTAAGCTTCATCTTGTGAAGCATTGTCATCTCACTCCAATTCACAATTCATTCCCCCATTTTCATCATTTTTCCTTTTTCTCCTCCCTATGTCCCCCATTACTTTTCAGCAACATTTTCCCTATTTTTCCCATTTACAAAAACATTCTTCTTTGTTGTCCCCGTTGCTGAAACACCAAACTCTCCCCTTTTCCCGTTGCTGAAACACCAACTTTTACCCATTTTTCCCGTGGCTAAAACACCAATTCTTCTTAAAGAATGAATATACATTACTTTCCATTGTCAGAACCATCTATTGCATCATTCTTATAACTTTGTTCTTTCACTGCCTTCTCCTATCATTATACAGGCCTTTCATACAATTACCCTCATATTTCAAAACCCCTTTTCCATAACCATTGATGATCTATTAGCAACATATAATATATTTTCTGAATATTTATCAAAGGTAAACATGAGGTATGTAATTGTATGTGTAAATATTATTAAACTATAGTCAAATGAGAAGATTATGACATTATTACCACGATCTACGTACATTTAAAACTCATTATTCTGGCCATAGTTGGGGGGAATATAAAAATCATCACGCCAACATTTCACAACACACTAATCACCGTTGTTTTTTTACCCACGATTACGTCTCATCACCCTGTTTCTGTCCTATTATTCCATGATCTCATTTGCAAAATTTACTCTTTCTCGGGTGCCGTAACTCGGTTTGTCACTGTGCATTTTACTGAAGCTGGTAACTATGGGAGGACCTACTATTCGACATGAGCCCAACTTGATAGCCTTATTAGAATTACACCCAGAGGTATATCAGATTTTTCAGCGGGCCGATTGGGTAGATTATTTTCAGAGGCTCCATGGATTTGATCCATAGCAAGTCTTTGAATTTGCACGTAATTTATGGGATGGCTAATATACTATTCAAGGAGTTCGAATTCCAATCTCAGAGGATGATATAGCACAAGTTTCAGGCCTACCGGCCGATGGCATCCGATGGTTTAGTCATAAACACATCATTTTGAATGCACAGCAGGACTTTCTTCTGCCAGGAGAGTAGGTCGAGCCTAAAGGCAGGGGTGTCGCACTTCATTCATTACCACCTCCATGGCCGACAGTTGCAGAATTCGTCAAGCACTACCTCACCTGTGAAGGTCGTTACCAGGTAGTCTATCAGCATGATTTTGTCTTGTTAAATCATTTGAGACATGGTCGACTGTTAAATATGCCGTATTATCTACTTGGGTGTCTAAAGAATATGTCACATTACTGTATGCATGCAAAATACCCACTCCTTTCCCTCACCCATCATCGTCTCGTCCAGTTATTAATTCAAAGAGGTTTGGCTCAGCAGAATCCTCCCCCACTTAACAACCCACCCCTAGAACCCCAAGAAGCTGCTGAAATTCCTCAAACAGCAGCTGAAATTCCCCAAGAAGCCGCTGAAACTCCCGAAGTTCCTTAGCCCGCCCCTGAAATTCCTCAACAAACTCCTGGAATCCCTCAGCAAGTTGAAAATATTTCCGAACATCAACCAGGGATCATTCCTGACCCCATAGAAATCCCACCACCTACATCAGCTAATCCAATTGAGCCTCCCACCACATCAACTCCATCCCATAATTTAGCAAAATCATCTAGTCCCACTGTTCACATTCCTAGTGATGATTCTGATGATAACCTTCCCATTGCTAAACTAAAAAGAAAAAGGCAAGATAAGGCTGCTTCCCTACCAAAAAGACAAACAAGGGCCTCAACCAAAGAATCTATCATCCTTGATGACCCTCCTCCTCTAAACAAAACCACTCACAAAAGAAAAACCACTGCTCTCCCTGCCTTTTTACCTTGAAGATGAATGAGGAAATCTACTGAAGCAGCAACTGTTGCCATCATCCCAAATTCCCCACCTATTAGCCTAAAACCTGATACCCCACCACAGTCCCAAGTCCCTGAATCGTTACCTGTCTCACCCTCGGGTACTAAAATGCAAGATGCCCAGGATTTTGTGACATCATTTCTTTAAGAAAATGTAGTTGCCACACAAGAACCAGTTACTGATTCATTAGCTGCCACACAAGAACCAGCTGCTGATCCACCAAATTTAGATACCCAAGATGATGTACAAGATGAAGCTGCCCCACAAGAATCAGCTACTGATTTAGCAGTTGTCACACAAGAACCACCTGTTGATGAACAAAAAACAGACGACCTAGATGTAGCTGCCCCACAAGAACCAGCTATTGATCCAGCAGTTGCCACATAAGAACCACCTGCTAATGAACATAAAATAGACAACCATGACATAGCTACCCCACAAGAACCAGCTATTGATTCAGTAGTTGCTACACAAAAACCACCTGCTGATGAAAAAAACATAGACAACCAGGATATTGCACAAACCGTAGCTGTTACACAAGAACCAACTACTGAGTCAGCAGCTATCACAAAAGAACCATCTGCTAATATGCAAAATTTGGATGCTCAGGGTGATGTAGCTGTTACAAAACCAGCTGATGATTCAGCAGTTGCCACACAAGAACCACCTGCTGAGGCTACAAATGATGTAGCTGCTACAGAACAATAGGCCATTCATTCACTAGAAGCAGCTACTGAGACTGCAACTGCTACACAAAGCCCAGTCACCTTGGCTTCCCTTCTATAGGAAAACGAGTTTCTAAAATCAGAACTTGAAGCTTACAAGCAAGAATTAATAATGGTAAGGGAAGCCTATGACAAAGAGCTTAATTTGTATACTTTAGCTCATGCAGCATCCGCAGCTGAGAAGAGTACAGAGAAAGACCGGTATAATGAATATATGTGCAGCCAATGTGGTAATATTTATCATCAAGCCAGTTATAAAATAGTTGAAGTTCCACTGCCTGGAGCCACCCCTGCATCTACTTCTGTTGCAATTAAAGAGGAACGCCCTGCTGTCACACAAGAACCAGCATGACCTTCAAAGATTTTTGAAAAGAGATTAAACCACAAATACCTCAACCTACTCTGATTATCAGAACTGAAAGTCCTGTACTCCGACCTACAAAAACTATGTTTACACAAACTGTAACTGTGTTTACTCAGACTAAACTCCGACCTACAAATACTATGTTTACTCAGACTAAACCCCAGCCTACAAAGATTGTATTCACTGAGACCAGCAGTACTCAAGCACAAATGGATAAATGGAAGAAAGAATATGCTATGTAACAAGAAAAGATCTTGCAGGAGCACAAATCATCGTGGCAAAATCATATATATGCAAATTGGGAAGTTTTGGAACATTCTCATGCACAAAACAAGGAAAATAAACAGTTAAAAACTAGATTTCTCCTCATGTTTAATTTGGTTCAAAGATTACTGGCCACCAGAAAACCATCCTCCAGTTACTCTCTTTTTCTTGCAGAACGCTTAGCGTTCTTCCAAATAAAGGCAATAAGAGATGGCAGACCTCATGAGGTATATGCACCTGAACAGTTTGTGAAAACTTTCATAGAAGCATCTCCTAGTGAACAAAATTTACTTTGTGAATTGTACCTCCATAATGAAGCCATCCCTGAGGATAGGAAGCTCAATCTGAACCCTTTGGTTGGTGATATCCAAATTAGGGCCTTTGTTTCTTTTCTTGCCAATCATCTCACATGGCAGAATGCCTTCCTTTCAGCAAGGCATAATGAAGAAAATCGTCTTCTGTGGATTCGATCTGAGCCACAGAATGTTTCCATTTTCATTGCTGAATATCATCAGTTTTTAAGGCAACAAGGGATGACCTAGCATATTAGACAGTTACAGGCAGCAGTCTTAAAAGACTACCAACATTATGTCAAAGCCAAGGGAGATCTTGACTTACAAGAAAACAACCTATTTTGGGAAGAATCCCCTAAGGAGAGGAAGGAATATCATCCCTTTAACCCTCTTAATCTTGAAACAGCAATTTCATGGCTACCTAACTATGTCAAATGCATTTAACAGTGTGCCGAAAAATGGTTAGGATACCATTTTCATTTCCCTATTCTATGGCTGCCAGCACAAGAGTATAAGGCTTACTTCAGGTTGTCCAAAAAGGAGTAGCTAACAGCATGGCAGAGATTACAGAATCTTCATGGTTTTAGAGACTTGGCTGATGGCACCTTCTATACTTACTACCTAAGTAATTTGCACTGCAAGTCCCAGTACTCGGACTCAGATTTAGAGTAAAAGTTACAAGAGGACATGCATCCCTTTTAGTTGGGGGGGATGTTAGGACCTCACATTGCCCCTTTTTGACCATATATTTTGCTATTACATCATCCTTTTCTAACCTATATTTAAGGTCCATGTTACTGCTTTAATCCATTTTTCTAAAAGGTATATAATATTTCTTCTCATTACTATACGTTTAATTTATTTTACATATAATTACATTACCTTAATAATTTATTGATTGAAATGGATAGTTGTTGAAATAGTTATCATTGCAGACTACGCTGCTGAAACAACCTGGAAGACTGCAAGGTTATCATTTCAGGTTATGTTGCTATAACAGTTAGAACAAGGAGCAAATCCCGTTGCTGAAGCAGCCGTGATTTGTATTCTAGATTCGACAGCAACAGAATAATATCATCAAAGGAGATGCTACATTGACTATAATGATTACATGCCAAAGTCAGCACTACCATAACCATTGTAACAACATTTTGTTAATGGGAAAACTGATTTTTCTATTTTTGTATATTGGGTTAAAGATAGGACTTACAATGTAATCAGTTGTAATATATGTCTCCTCTGTAAAAAGAGGAGACATCTACATTAGAAGGGGATGGACAGACTGCGGGAATGTCTAGCTGAAGGAAAAGAACTAGAATCTTTTTGTAACATGACATATTGATGGATGAAAAAAATGTTTTTCTAAACATTTCTTTCTAGTTCTCATTTCCTAGGGAATCTTGTGAGAAGGATAGGGCCCACCTTCATCACAAGATTCACCCATTATATTTCTGCACTGTGTTAAGTGTGTTTCTTATCCATACCTTGTTAAAATTTCTGTTTATTAAATATTGCTTATGCATTATTGTTGAACTCTGTTTTCCCAATTGATTGCTACATTATTCAGTTCACCTGCAGTTAATTCATGAGTGTTTCCTTGGCAATTGAGTTTACAGAGTGAGTTGGAAAGCATGGTAATCAGAAACAGGCGCTGAAGGTTCCTGCTTTGGGAATAGGATCTTGTTCTCTGTTACAGCATAGCTAGTTCTTTCCTTTGCAGATTGATTCCTTTTCATTAGATTACTATTTTAATGTAATTAAGCATTCATTGGTAACTGTCTGTAATAGATTTTTTTTTTGTAACTTAGAGTGGAGCTTCAGTTTTCTTGGAGCAAGGTGTGACTAGTTTATTTATTACTACAACTTTTATTGCTTTTGAGATTGAGCACATACAGTGCGTAGTTGCCTTTGAAATAAACAGACTTCCCTGGGTTGAAAATTTATGTAGCACTTAGTTGTTTGAATTAATAAACAATTAAAGTGACCAACACCAACCATGTTTAGTCCCTTGGTTTATATTTTTCAAGGGACATAACCATGGTTGACCATGACTAACCATGGTCAATCATGGCCAGCCATGGTCAAATGTTGCATTGTGACAAAAATTATTTCCATGTGAAAATCATGGAAAATCATGGTCAACCATGGTCAACCATGTTTTATAGAATCAAACATGGTCAACCATGGCGAATCATTGTCAATCATGGTCGAATGTCGCATTGTGACAAAATTTGTCTTGATATGAAAAACATCCATGATCAACCATGGTCCAACGTTGCATTGTGACAAAGATTGTCTCGATATGAAAAACATCGATGGTCATTCATGGTCAACCATGGTCCATCGTCACATTTTGATATGGATTGTCTCAATATGAAAATAAACCA
This sequence comes from Pinus tabuliformis, assembly GCA_031772625.1. Lineage (NCBI taxonomy): Eukaryota > Viridiplantae > Streptophyta > Pinopsida > Pinales > Pinaceae > Pinus > Pinus tabuliformis. Next base: position 9,845,250 of record CM062808.1, read on the forward strand.
TGGTCAACCATGTTTATTTTAGTGTATAATATTTATCTTAGGTTTATATACCTTAGGTTTATAAAATTAGTCCCTTGGGTTTAATATTATTCCCTTGGGTTTATTATTCCCTTGTGTTTATAATATCAATCCCTTGGGTTTATTATTCCCTTGAGTATATAATATCAATCATGTTCAACCATGGTCAATCATGGTCAAACATCGCATTGTGACAAAGATTGTCTTGATATGAAAAACAACAATGATCAACCATGGTCCAATGTTGCATTGTGACAAAGATTGTCTCGATATGAAAAAACCATGGTCAACCATGATCCAATGTCGCATTGTGATAAGGATTGTCTCAATATGAAAATCAACCATGGTCAACCATGTTTATTTTAGTGTTTACAATATTTATCTTTGGGTTTATATACCTTAGGTTTATGATATTAGTCCCCTGGGTTTAGTATTATTCTCTTGGATTCATAATCTCTTAGGTTTATCATTCCCTTGTGTTTATAATATCAATCCCTTGGGTTTATTATATCAATCATGGTGAATTGTGGTCTAATGTCGCATTGTGATAAGGGTTGTATCTATATGAAAATCAATTGTGGTCAACCGTGTTTATTTTAGTGTTTACAATATTTATCTTGGGGTTTATATACCTTCGGTTTATAATATTAGTCCTCTGGACTTTATATTATTCCCTTCGGTTCATAATCCCTTGGGGTTTTAGTATTAATCCCTTGGGTTTATAATATCAATCCCTTGGGTTTATTATTCCCTTGGGTTTATAATATAAATCATGGTCAACCATCATCAATCATAGCCAACCATAATCAACCATGGTCAAATGTTGTATTGTGACAAATATTGTCTCAATATGAAAATCAACCATGGTCAAATGTTGTATTGTGATAAAGATTGTCTCAATATGAAAATCAACCATGGTCAAGCATGGTTCAATGTCGCATTGTGACAAATATTGTCTCGTTTAAAGTATTTATCTTAGGGGTTTATATACCTTGGATTTATATTAATCCATTAGGTTTAATCAGGGAAAATTTTAAGAACCACCCTAAATTTATATGTATAATAAATGGGCGAATCCCCATGATATATAGGAAAAATGGGAGACGATTTTATCACTAATATATATATATATATATATATATATATATATATATATATATATATATTTGGCGAATCTTTCACTGAATTATAAAATCTTGTAAGATCTTGGAAAATCTTTCATTGAATAATAAAACATTGTGAAGTCTTCGTGAATGTTTTGTTAAAGTATGAAACCATATATGATAATAGTAAAACATATTCATTAAACTGTAATATACTAACATACATGTTTGGAAAAATGAAAATAATTTTCACTTCCTACAAGCAATGTTGCAAGTTTTAGTGGCCATGTTTGTCATGGTAGGAGAGATTAATTTTTTCTCTACCACTTTTGTCAAGCTACCTCTTTTGCCAAGCTATCAAATTTCTTTCTTATTCCATAGACTCCAACTGTGAGATAAAAAAAAAAACATCAAGTTTGTTTACCCCAACACACCAACAAGTAGCAAGCCCCAACTATATAATATAATGAAGTAGTAGGTATCCCAAAGGCCTGAAGGGGATATAATGGAAATAAGTGACCGTTGTCATAAGCCTTCCAATCAATATATAAATGTATATTTCTTATTATTTTAATTGGAAAACCTTCAATTAAATAATAAAATTTAATTACGTCTCTCCCAATCTAAATTTCTTATTAGCATAATTCACTACCTTCATACCATTTTTAACAACGTTGTAACATGTGGATTAATTTCCTTTTTGGTGCACAATCTCCACCTTTTAGGACAATATGGTGCAATGAGACAACCCCTACAGATCATTACGACAAAATAAGAATAGCAGAGAAGATGAAAGGTTGTACAAACCAGCGTATTTTTCAAACAACTAATCCAAGATCAGTACCTTAACTTTTTCGTGAAGCTATCATATTGAGAATGTTTGAAAAATGGTGGGAAATCTGGGTAGCGACTATCTCTCTTCTACGAGGGCGATGCAGAAAGAGTTAAGATTTCATTGTTTTGATTTTTTTTTTGTTAAATCAGAAAAACCAATATTAATGGAGATATCGGTATTTTTTACTAAATTTTGTGAAGTGACTAAATGTAACTTTAACCATTCACCTTAAGATTTTTTTTGCAATATAGTTTCCTAAGTCTATTTAATATCTTCATTATCATAAAAACCAACCTATATCCATCTTAACTCCACATCTACCACTCTTAGAGGGATGAATTCTATTTATCCCTCCGAGCACTTGGTAGACCCGGAATTAAGATGGATCTACGCTGGTAGAATTTCCCCTTTAAATAGTTTATGCTCACATGAATACCATGGTATTAGCATGGGTCAATACCATGGGTTATCATAAACCTAGAGCTTAAAAACTACTATTAATAATTTATAAAAATTAATAAAATTAATAATTAATAATTGATTTTAATTTAATTTTTTTATTTTAACCAAGTTAAAATGTTTAAGTGACATTAAATTACAAGATCCATTTTTACTCTTGATCTACCAAGCCCCGAGAGGGATCAAATATTTTTTCACTTTATGTTAGTTTGCATATCACGATATTTGATCCAGAGTAAAGATGGATCTATGCTAGTTTAATTCCCCCCTTTAAATAGGCTGCATTCCATGTGAATACCATTGGTCAATACCATGTGCCATCTTTATTTTTATTAATATTAATATTAGGGTTAATAATGTTTTTTGCATGGTATTAATAATAATTTGGCCCATCCCAGATGCGAGTGTTTGAATGGTATGATGGTACGAAGGTGGTGCTTCACATGGGAAGGTGTCAGCCCATGCACACCACGAGGTACCTTACAGAACGAGTGAGCTGGTCTCACGCAAGGTTTTTAATGCTGGTCTTTAACTCCTCCATCCGCCTCTTGGTTAATTGTGTAATGGCGCTTCAAAAAATATGTGTTCCCGCGGCCTCCTTGCATTCCTCTGTAGTCTCTTGGCATTCCTCTACGGCCTCTTCGCATTCCTCTGTAGCCTCTTCACACTCCTTTGCGGTGCTGTTGGTAACTCAGGGTTAATCACTTACAGTGCCCAATTTCGTCTCTGTTTCAGGCACGAGAGTGTTTCATAGGCATTGGGCTCAAGTTCAAAGGGCTCACGTACTGGTTAGTCATTCCCCTCTGTGTATCTGCTCACTTGTTAATCCTCTGTACATTGTAATGCCGAGAGAGCGTCCTAGGATGGGAAGCAGACATGGAGGCTCCCGTAGACGTGCCACCTCTCAGAGGTCTGCCCCCATCTCCCCCTCTTCCTCGGTCGAGTTGGCACCTGAGCAAAGCCGTCCTTATGTTACCAGAGCCGGAAGAGGCAGAGGACACGGGCATGGTAGGGTGGCTGAATGTGAGCATACGGTGCATCCAACAGTTCGTTATCGTATCCCCTGTACTCTTGCCAATTCCACTTTCTTAGTTTCTGTTACTATAGAAAATTGTGAAAATCTCAGCGGCCAGGCAGCAGCACATCTGGCAATTCCGCTAGAACAAGGGATGGCGCCTCCAATTGATACTCAATGCCTGGTCATGGGAAGCTCCTCCTTGGCGACTCAAGCTGCCCCTGTAGGTCCAAGCGAGCCAGCTCAGGGAGACCCAACCAGCTCGGTGGTCCTTCGCTCAGACTCGGAAGACTCTTTGCAATACGGGTGCAGGGTAGTGGAGGAACCCTACACTACGGATGATGACTGATCTTGTATGGCATTCTGCTCTCGGCAGCCTAAGAAGTAGGCGCATTACTCTGTTTTTGAAACTCACAATTTTGCCTGTGTCAGGTCATAGTATGTGTCTATATGTCTCTGTGTCGACTGTATGTGTCTGTATGTCTGGAAGTCCTTGTTTAGCGTTGCACAGCTGCGCAATGGTTGTATGTCTCAGCTTGTCCCTGTTTAGCAATGTTTCGGGTCTTAGGAGAAGACGCAACAGAAGGAAGTCCACCAATTTTTGGAATGTGTTCATCTGGGCTAATTGTCAACCTCATGGCAAGATTTTCAAGGCCAAGGCCTTGCTGTAACTTTTTGAATCTTTTTGTATAATAATAGAAGTAGACAGATTGAGAAAAAAAAAAAAAAAAATTTGGCCCATAGGCTTCACCTAAATATAGCACATTTTCTGGGTGTTTGTAAATATAAGGTGGCTTATGGAGTAAATATAAAAAATGTTTTATTTATTTACTATACCTCTCGTTTATTTATATTTTTATTAATTTACCATACCTCTTTTATAAATATGGTATTTGGCCCATAGGATTCAATTAAATAAAACCTCTTTTTTGAGCCTTCTTAAATAGAAAGAGGGTTATGGACTAAATATAGAAAGAGGTTTTATTTATTTACCATACCTATAGTTTATTTATATTTTTATTTATTTACCATACCTTTGAAGTATAAAAAGAGGTTTTATTTATTTACCATACCGTTGGAGTAAGTATAAAAGGAACTTTATTTATTTACCATACCTCCACTGTATTTATATTTTTATTTATAACTATCATAAATACATTTTCTTGAAAATGAGGGTGAATGGAAGATTGTAACTCCTAATTTCAAGAGCTAAATTTACTTCTTTTACCCTCTCCCTTAAAATAAGGTGGGCTAACCTCCATACCTAATTTTTTTATAAAATAAATTTGAGAAGATTTGTAACAATGTACTATGATACAAAATATTCGCCCAATAAAAATATAAAACCCCTTAATTTAGCCCAAGGGTGAAAATTCACCCCTAAAATTTTCCATGGCTACCCCGAACCCCGAAGAGGGGCTACCCGACCCCCTCGAACCCCCCTCTAACCCCTCGGTTCACTTCATGGGCTAGTCGTGGAAAGAATATAACACGACCCAACATTGTTCTTGAAACCCACTTGTCACGTGGTCAGTTTTCATGGAGGAAATGATAGCACATTATGAGGATACAAAGAGAAACACCTTCTTTAGCCAATTGATAAATCTCAAACAAAAGGGTTCAATGGTAGAGCACATTGAGGACTTTCAAAAATTGAATATAAGGGTAAAAATGATATTCTAGAGAAGCAAAAGATTGATGTCTTCACAAGGACTTTAAAGGATAACATTCAACATAAGGTTCGTCTTTGGGAACCTGATTCATTGGAGAAGTCATTCAGGTTGGAAAGAGATATTGAAAGCAAAATTATGGAAACAAGGAATCCCACCACTCACAACTATAAATATGGAAGTGTTTTTTCTCCCGCCTTCCCCAACCTACAAGGTTTACACCACAACAATTGGAAGAAAAAAGACATTTGTGATAGCAAATACACTAAAGGTCATAAGTGTGCCGAGAAGAAATTGTTTTACATAGATTTTGAAGAGAAGGAATAAAAGGATCAATAAACATCAAAAGAAGAGGATATACAGTAGGAACCAACCCCATAGAAAGAAGAAATTAATACGACCATATCTTGTAAAGAATTGGCAAAAATTGCCACTCCTCAAACTCTCTAGATAGAAGGACATAACAAGAAGAAAGAGGTTCAAGAAGTGAAAGATCACATTGAGAAAGAAGAAATGAATCCGACCATATCTTGTAATGCATTGGCCAGAATTACCACTCAAACTATCAATATAGAAGGACATATCAAGAAGAAAAAGGTAATAGTGTTGATTGATTCGGGCAATACCAATAATTTTATTCATTGTAAAATAGCCAAGGAATTGAATTGCTTCTTCTATCCAGCACCAGAGTGTCAAGTGATGGTTGCAAGTGGAGGAACCATAAATTGCTCTAGAAAGTGTCATAATATCAAGCTATCCATGGGAGAATATGTATTGAATAGCCCAATGCTTTCCATTCCAATGGGTGGTGTCGATGTTGTACTAGGAGTCCAATGGCTATAATCCTTGGGTACAATAGCTTTTAATTTTCAAGAACTTACCATGAAATTTTCTTTGGAAGGAAAGGAAGTTGAATTAACGGGTATCACAAGGAAACCGGGAAAGATAATCAGCTCTAATAGAATGACAAAGCTTCTAAAGAAAGGAAAACGACGCGTAATTGCACAATTATGTTCACTAGAGATTCCCACATCGAAATCATCTATTTCTCCAGATCTCCAAAAATCCTTGGACAATCATTCCAAGGTATTGGAGACTCCCAAAGGTCTCCCACCTATTCGTGATCATGATCATTCTATTCATTTGATTCCAAGAAGTGTTCCTCCAAACATCAGGCCTTACAAATATCCCTATGCCCAAAAGAGAAAAAATGAACGTATGGTTGCGGAAATTCTACAGGCTAGTATAATTCAACGTAGTCAAATTTCTTTCTCTGCTCCAGTAGTATTGATGCACAAGAAGGATGGGTCATGGAACATGTGTCCGAATTATAGAGAACTCAACAAACTCACTATTAAAGATAAATTTCCCATTCGTTCGATTGATGAATTATTGGATGAATTGCATGGATTAATTTACTTCTCCAAGTTGGATCTTCGTTCAAAGTATCATCAAATAAGAATGAAAATTGAAGACATTCTGAAAACAACATTATTGAAGAAAGATGAATTTTCATGGACTCTAGAAGAAACGAAGGCCTTTGAACATCTTAAAGAGGAAATGTGTCAAGCACCGGTCTTAGCTACGCCGGACTTCACAAAAATCTTTATTGTCGAACATGACGAATCAAGAAATGGAATTGATGATGTTTTGATGCAAGAAGAAAGACCCATTGCTTTCGAAATTCGTCCAATCAAAGGAAAGTATTTACACAGAGCTATTTATGAGAATGAAATGTTGGCAAGGCTACATACACTTACGAAATGGCGACCTTACATTATGAGAAGATCCTAGTCCAAATATATTGTCATAACTTGATGAGGAAGGAAAAATCATATTGGGACCTGGAGCAGTCACAGAAACAAGAACACAACAGCTATGAAATCGATCAAGTTCAGAGTATCTCATCAAGTGGAAGAACTTACCCGCTGAAGATTCCACATGGGAGGACAAGAATTTTATACAAAAGCTTCAAGAACTACTCAATCATTGAGGACAACACTTTTTGAAGGAGAGGGGCATGTTAGGTCCCGATACTACTAGTGTAACCAACTATTGTTATTAGTGCAACCCCCTTATTATATTGTTGTGCCCATGTAGTCCCCATATTGTTATTATTGTGCCCCATAGAAGCCCACTATTGTTATTATTGTGCCCTTACACTATTATTGTTATGTCGGCTCTGATTATATTATGTCACCTTAGACTCCTATATATAGAAAGGAGGTCTTGTCATTTGTATCATCCAAGAATTGTTCATTTGTGTAATGTAAAGGAGTTTGCCTCCTCGAAGAGGTTGATTTCTAAGGCATTGATCTATATTTTCTCTCTTTTTTTGAGATGGTTTCATAACAACATGGGAATGTTGTCTCCCAAGATGACATAGCAGTAGATCCAGGAATGATAAGGGTTATCATGGAGTTAGCAGATCCTAGGAATGTGGATGAGGTGAGATCATTTATGGGATTGGAAGGTTACTATAGGAGGTTCATCAGGAACTTATCACGCACTGCATATCCTATCACATCATTGTAGCGAAAAGTTAAGAAGTTCAAATGGACAGAAGAATGTGAGGCTAGTTTTGAGCAGCTTAAGCAGTTGTTGACACATGCACCAGTGCTAAAGATTGTGGATCCATACAAGGAGTTTGTAGCATGTACAGATGCTTACAAGAGAGGACTTGGTGGATTTCTCATTTAAGAAGGATAGGTAATGTGCAATGAATCATGAAAATTGAATGAGCATGAGTAGAACCATCCAATGCATGGTATTGATCTAGCAACGGTCATACATGCATTAAATATGTAGAGACACTATCTTCTAGGAAAGAGGTTTACGTTGATGAGTGATCACAGTGGGTTGAGGTATTTGTTTGACCAACCAAATCTAAATTCTATGCAAATCATATAGTTGGCTACCGTTAGTGAGTTCGACTTCAAGATCAAATACAGAAAATGGAAGGAGAAATGGGTTGGAGATGCTCTTAGCAAGAAGGTACATGTAAATCATACAGTAGCTATGAGCTCTTATCCGACAAAGTTATAGGATACAATCTTGCAGGAAGGACAACGGGGTGAAAAATACCTGCAGATCATGCACAGGTTACAGCAGAGCATAGGTACAGGTATAGGTATAGGTATGGTGATCAGGATGCATATTATAGTCTCATGACAGATGGTTTGGTGAGATTTAGGGACAGGATCTATGTACCAAATTGCAATGAGATAAAGAAGCTTATCTTGAGGGATTTTCATGCCAAGCCCTAATCATGTCATCCAGGATATCGAAAGACATTGACGGTGGTGAAGAAGTTTTGCTATTGGCCGAATCTGAATAATGAAATCACAAAGTTCGTGGCTAGATGCTTAGATTTTCAGCAGGTAAAGGTAGAATGTAAGCATTCGAGTGGTTTACTACAACCTATTGTGATTCCATAATGGAAATGTGAGGTTATTTCCATGCATTTCATTACAGGTATTCTGAGGACAGCGAGATAACATAACTCTATTATGGTCATGGTTGAAAAGTTGAGCAAGGTAGCTCATTTCATTCTAGTAAAGACTACATATTGAGCCAGTGAGGTAGCACAAGTGTTCATTAGAGAGATAATGGGACTGCATGGTGTTCCGAAGAAGATTGTGTCAGACTGGGATGCAAATTTAACTTGCAATTTTTGGAAGGAGATATTTGTAAACTTGGGTACAGAGTTGGCCTTCAATATAGCTTATCATCTGTCGACATATGGACAGAAAAAGAGGGTCAATGGGATTTTGGAGGATATGTTGAGGATGTACGTGATGCACCACCAAAGGAAATGGGAGGAGTATCTTCCATTGGTTGAGTTTGCATACAACAATGGTTATCAAGAGTCATTGAGGATGAGTCCTTTCGAAACATTGTATGGACCAATTTCTAACACTCCCATCAGCTGGAGTGATCTAGTGAACATGGTACTTATTGGACCAGATATGTTGATGGACATGGAGTAGGAAATCAAAGTTATAAAGAAGAATATAAAGGAAATACAAGATAGATAGAAGATTTATGCTTATGAGCATAGGGTATTCAAGGAGTTTTAGGTTGGGGAGCATGTGTATTTGCGCATCAAGCCCAAGAAAATCTCTTTGAGGATTGGATCATGTGCCAAGATAGCACCACAATATTGTGGGCCTTTCAAGATCCTTGATAGGATTGGACTAGTGGCATATCAACTTGCACTACCTCCAACAATGAAATTCCATGATTTTTTCCATATTTCATTGCTTCGTAAGTATATAAAGGATGTTGATCATGTTATTGATTGGTCTGTATTGCAAGTGGAGCAAGAAGGAGAGTTCTAGCTAGAGCCTCAGTTCATATTGCAGCGGAAACATCTCATGCTTAGGAACAGAGCCATAGAGAGAGGTAAAGTGTAGCGGAAGCACTTTGGGGAAGCTATATGGGATATGGTGGATCAGATGTGGACCCTGTATCCTTCATTGCTTGTCAGTTGAGGCATTGCATTTTTGGTTTGATGTTGGTACATGTTTGGCATATGTTTTGATGATGTTTTGGCATATGGATGTAAATACCACCATGAGATAATTTATGAATCTCCAATAAGTGGTATGGGTGTCATGTTTTCATGGTTGTTATCTTGTGATGTTGTCATGATTTTTTTCTTTTGAGCAGGTATTCATTGTAAATACTACAACGAGCTAAGTTATAAAGCTCCATGGGTAGTATGTTTTCTTTTCAGCGGTTTTGTTGAGGTCATGGTGTGGTTTAACACCAAGGACAATGTTCCCCAAGGGGGAGGGTTCTTTAACAGCCCTGGTGAAAACTTCATGTAATAAAAGTTATTAAAGGAAAAATAAGACCATGGTTAAGGGACAATTATTCCAAGCTGGATGTTGGGCAAAGATATCCTAGTGGGCATCACTGGATGTGTTATTTTGCTAAGGAAAATTGACAAAGGTTAAGGTAAAGGCATTAAAAATGAAAAAAGACGTCTTTGGCACATTTATTTATGAAAATAAAGGAAATTAGGAGAAAAGCAAGGTGAAAGGTCACAGGTTGCATGTGAGGAGGAAAATGAAGGAAAATAAAGGAAAATGAAGAAATAGAGGCCTCATTAATAAACAGGCTTTTGAGGATCAGTGGGAAAGAATTTGCTAACCTTTTGTAAATTGAAGTTTGGAGCTCTCTAATTATTCTCTCTCTCTCTCACTCTTGGTAACATAGAGTTTTCTTGTACCAATATAGCTTTGGAGCAAGGAAGGAAAAGAAAGAAAAGGGAAAGGAAGGAAGGCAAGGATCAAGGAAGGAAAAGTAGGATCAAGAAGCTTCATCACGTATACTTGCAGGTAACCTTTTGCATGTGTGATTTCCTAGCTGGTTTGGACATGCATGAATTTGCATGTTGGTGTATGGTTCTCTTATTGTCGGTGGTATGGTTTTACCGAGTTATGAAAATGGCTTTCAGCATAGCCTTTCCTTTTTTTAGATGCCATGGTGTTGGGATGTTTATTTTGGTTTTTGAGGTTTGGTTTGCCGAATGGATTTCAGAATCCAGGGTGGAGGTGGTCTTAAGTTTCATTCCCAAAGTCCTAGGAATCCCTTGATTGGTTTTGGTAGGATACACTATAAAGCCTGAGGGATAAATCTCGGTTTAAGGCCTAGTTATCTGAGTTTGGATTATGGTAAATCTTGAGAGACTGGTCTCGATTTAGGGCATAGTGATCCGGCATTGGATTGTGGTAAAGCCTAAGAGACAAGGAGGCCGAAAAATCCTCAAGGATAGTGATGGATTCCAGATGGCATTGCAAGTTCGGCTGTGATCGGAGCATTGGTTTTGGTGTGATCACGGTTTGATGAGGGTGGAAGTTGATTAACCTCTGGATTCCCTTTATTGTTCTTGGATTCGTTTTTATATGAGATCCCACATTCATTCTTGGAATATGGCACGAGGGTTGTTAGGATATTCCGACACATAGGATATAGTTAAGTTCAACTTGGTCTAGTTTAGAGTTAGGTATAGAGTTAGGTAAAGTGTGTTTCTTTACCGTTGTACATATTGTAACTTACAATCCGACGGTCACGATATGTAGTGATCCGACGGTTCACTCTCACCTCGGTATTATCGACACTTGATCCGTGGCTTGACACCCGATTGGTCCATGAGTTCTATTTAAAGCGCATGGAGGGTCATTGTTCGGGTAATCCGTGCATGAGAGAAGCTTATGTAAATTTTCATTCTTTGATTAATAAATTGCCTGTAGTACCCACGTTGGGACAGGCCGTGGACTGTTTCCCTCCTTGCACTCTGAGGGTTTTAACCACGTCAAAAATACTGGTGTATTGATTTGAGATCTGGTTGTGAGCGGTGTCCTTTTGGTATTCTTTCTGAGGAACTTACCCTGAAAAAAAGATTTGGTTCAACCATGTTTATGGTCGGGTGGTACATGGAAGTCCTGAACCTGGTCGGATTTTCGTACGATTAATAAAAGTTAAGTTCTCTTACTTTTTCACTTGTTTATAACTGGATTTAATGGTTGTCATATCTTTGATATTTATATGGTTTTATTTTGGTTGTAGGTGTTAGAGTCGGTCTTGTCAGTCCTCCATCAGAGATCAAAACTCTTTCTGCATTTCATTTCTAGGAGTCTCGCTCCATTCACTTAGCTGCATTCCGCTAGGGCATGCCATAATCTGACGGAAAAGGCCTTGTTAGTCAGTTCCCCTCATGTCTGGCACCTGCTGGCTTAGGTCTTTTGTCAATGTTCACTAAAGTCCATAACAGTCAAATGTTCGATCTTTTAATCGACGAGAGTCATTTTTTTCATTAGGTCTAGGGATCAGATAAATTGGTCTTCAAACATGTCCAATAAAGCCATGCAGGCTAGAGAGAGGCCCTTACAAAGTTGTGACTCAAAGAATTTCATCGTCACGTTGATAGATTACGATTGTTCTTCAAAACTTTGTTTTGAAGAAAAGTCAAACAGTGTGTCATTTGTGATAATTTTCAAAAAGTTTCCAGTTGATCTCTTCAGGTGCAGTCATGGTTTCCTTGGCCAAATTCCATGTCAACAAACCCTACAAAAAGTGCCAAAAATTGCATCATTTTAGCTAAAAAATCAAAGAGAAAAGTTAAATACAAAGTTGCTTTAAATCAGAGAAAAAGTGCCAAAACAAGACATTAGCAAAGTGGGCTTTTTAGGAAGCAAAAATTTAACCCATGACTTCAAAGTCTTTATATAAGAATTTCCACAGGGAAATGAGGTCATTGTGCAAATCAAGGTCATAGAGAAACATTGCAAAGTATTGGGAGAGAAAAGCACGTGTTTTAGGAGAGGTTGGAGTCGTTTTCCAGAGCGCGGCGCACACACAAAGGGGCGCGGCACACATACAAAGCGCGGAACACACAACGCTACCCCACAGTGTTAAATTAACACCGGCGTAGCGCATATACCGAGCGCGGCACACTGGGTTTGTTGCGCAGCGCACACCCACAGAGGCTCGAATTTGTGCCAAACTTGTAACCAATCATTTTGAAACCCTTCAAATTGACAGGTAGGCTCTATATCTTTGCTTGCTCATCAAATTTTGTGAACATATGGTGGTTCATGGCTATGTATAATTGAAATAAAAATGCCTAAACCCTACCAATTGAAAACCTTGTAGCCATTTCTCTAGGGTTGAAAACTTGTTGTGTTGGTGCCAAGGCTCCTCTTTCACCTCCCATTTTTCCCCTTACTTCCATTGTTCCCTTCCCCCCTATCTCATTTTTCCCTATTTTCCCTACCCTAAAACATTACTAAACCCATATTCCATATCCCTCCACTCATTGGTCAATGTAAACCCCAAAAACCCTACCCTATAAAATCCCCAAACCCTCCTACATGTCCCTCAACAAAACTTTCCCCCCATAACCCCTAATCCTATAATATTAATCCCCTTCCTAACATTCCCTTTTTTCATTGTTCCCCTTGGTGGCAGAGTTCATAACAACACATAGTTTCACTACCATTGTCAAAGGGCAGTCCAAGCACAGTCCATATACAATATTCATGGCATCTGAGCATTCATCGGAGTATGAGGTGGAAACTCAAAGTGATTCATCCTTAGAAGAACAGGCTCCCCGGAGACATCATAAAAGTGGAAAACATGTTAGGGATGAGCCAACCACCCTCACAGAACTGCAAGCCTACCCTCTTGCTATGTCATGCTTCTAGCATCTATCATGTTTTGAGTTTTGTCAAAGGGTGGCTAATGTCTGAGTTCATCATGAGTTGGCCCATCTTTTTGTGCTTCATCTACATGGAGGTCACTCTATCTTGGTCGGTGTAACCTTCACACTAACACCCGAAACTGTCTCATTAGCAACCAGCATACCAAATGTTGGAGAACAGTGGCACAAGAAATAGAAGGTGGATAAGCAGCATTATGAGCCTTACATTAAGGCCAGTTTCTTGAGGTAGCTCCAAAGAGTCTTTCCATTCAGATACTTGAAAGATGAATATGCTCCACTCATGAAATTGATCATGAAGTATTTCAGCTATGAGGGGAGGTTCTCTCATCTATATGCCTATCACATCAGGTTGCTCATGCACTTTACTAGGGTACGAATGATGAACATCCCATATTTCATTTGCAAGAACATAGAGAGGATGAACACCTTCACGCGGCACAAGACCCCTCAACAGCAACTTAACAGTCTTTATCACTTTGCTCTTATTATGATTTTGGTGGATCATCAGTTGGGGTTGTAGGACATCACTTGGGATGACTTCATCTCCCGTGACCTTTTCAGCACTTCGCAGGTATTATCAAAGGTTGAACATGAGATAGGTGGTTCTTCTCATCAGTATGAGTGCCATGAGACCACTACTATGCCAGTATTCATCACCTATCAGAAAGGTAGTAGACATTTGTTTGCAGCAGCAAAGCGAGTGTTATCTCCACCCAGGGTGGAAGGGGCCTCGCTTCCGACATCATAAACACAGGTACAGGACAAGGGAAAGAAGCCCACGCATGACGAGGGGCCATCAGGTGAACAAGAGGCTGACTTCATCCTCATTTAGGATGATGATACAAATTTGGAGAGTGCCAAACGTAGGAGGACCATCCAGGAGCAGAAAACGGAGATCCAAGACTTGTCACTCAATTTGGAGAGGGCCAAATGGATTATCAGGTATTTGGAGCAGAGGAACAAATAGCTTGAAGACCAGCATGAGATCATGGAGCTGCAAAACATCTGTGAGAATCGCCAAGCTGCCCAACATAGGAGGATTGAACTCACTTCATTGGAGAAACAGATTAATGATGATCGAGAGTCTAATCTCGAGAGAGTTAACATCCACCTGGATAGAATGCTAAATAAGGCCGACAGAGACAATGCATTTCTGAGGCACATGGCTTTCCACTACATGGCGCGGAACAAGGTTTACAAGGCACGAATAAGGAGTTTGAAGGTGAAATTGAGGAGAGCGACACAAAGACAAAAGAGGCAAAGGAGAAGGATCGGCTTTGAATCTTGGCTAAAGTCTTTGTGGCCTAGCATAGCACTTCATAGAGGATCTCCAGCCCAAATTTCAAGAAATTTGGGACAATTTTGGTCACATGACAAATTTTTGGGCACAACACAGGTTTTTTCTCCCTGTGCATCGCACCACTGGCACGGCGCTTAGGATTGGGAGCTCCAAATCAAGAATGGTTTGCATTTTTGGATTCAGCGTGAAAAATCATACCTTCTAGTGCATGGAAAAGAAATTTGGGCATGATTTGAGTCCCCAGGAGGTCATAAACACTCAAAAAATGACCTCTCTGCCCCTATTTTGACACACAGGAAGCAGTCTTGGGAGAATGAAGTTTTGGAGGGGCAAATGAGCACCAAATTCAGAAATTCCACTTGGTTTGGAAAGTAGATAGGCCAGGCTTTGCAACAAGCACACTTGGGCACAATTTGGACTCCTGCAGGTATCTCAAAATAGCCTCCAAAGTGGTGTGGAGCATATAGAATTGGGCGCAGCGCATATAGAGAAAGGCCAAATTCACCTCCGTTCCGCGAAATTTCGATTCGCGAATTTCTCCAAGTGGGCCCACTCATTTACACTATACTTTTATTGGCAACTAAGGAAAAGTTTAAAGAATATTTTCACCAAATATTGGCTTCTATCCAAGTGGCAAAGGAAGGCGAGCAGCCACCCAAGCCATTTGTCATTTTTGTAATGCTGCACCTGTAGCTAATGGTTGGCTTTCTACTTCCAATTTGTAATGATTCGAAAAATTCCCCAACTCTTGGTCATTCTATTTCCTCATGGCATAGTCTATTTATTGTATGCAAACCATTTGCAAAAGGTTGTTGGCTTGTAATTTCTGGGAGACTGTGGGAGAGAAACTCAGTTCTTCATTGTATATTTTGACAGAGGATTAATGAAAGGCAGCGGCTCTGTTTCATGAGATTCATGTGGTTGTGAGTGTAGCAAATGTGTTCTCTTTATGTTGCATATGTATTTCGTTATGTTTCACAGTTCATTCATATTCATTTCCAGTGAAATTTTCTAAGTTAGATAAGGTAGAATTCATGTTTATTGCTCTGCCTGTGGGAAAGTTTCACGTTATGTGTTCTTCTTCTGTTGAAAAGGATTCATGTGTTCATGCCCTTTTGACCCTCCTAAAAAATATTTCCATTCTGCATTACTTCAAACTTAATTGCTAGACTTTCCTCCTGTCTTGCCTCACGAAGTAATCTGTGCCTTTGTGTTAAATTCTCTGCTCATTACTGTTCGTTGGTCCCATACATCCCAGAAACTCAGTCATTTATCAAAATTTGTTTCTTGTATCCATGTTTACTTACTAGCCTAAAATCAAATATTTCACTATAAGTCATCTCAGACCATATCGTTTATCTTTTCATTGAGCGTGAATCGGAGAGAGCCCTCTCCTGTTCTGGTAGGGCTAGCTACCAGACTGAGTGTGGTTTGTGGTTACCCTGAATCTTGCCTTCCTTCAGCCTAAGGCAGATTTAGGTGCTAACAGTAGGAATGTTTATATGATTGGTTCATGTCATGGTCATCTCATGTATTTACTTATAATTGTTAAAATGATGGATGCAAGACATAATTGAGGTTATAACAGTTCAATGGAGAAGGTGGTGATCCTTTTGGTTATGTTTCATAACCGCTTTCAATCATTCATGTTCTATCTTGTATCCGAGACTTGTAGGTTGCATTCAGATGCCAAGTGTTTGATAGAATTTCAGTCTCAGTTGGGGCTTCTCATGCCTAATAATGAGGTTTATTTTTTATTTATAGTATTGTCATCATGTCTTTGATGGATTGTGATGGTTGTAACAAGTTCTTGGACAAGGTCAAGATTCTGGGCTAGAAAAGTGCCTCAAATATTGGTGACCCTGGCACAGGTCTACTAAGAAGAGTCCATGGACGCTGACACATACGCCTGGGACAGCATCTTTGGGTTTCTGGATGTTTTCATGCCTATTGCATGAGAGCGATCAGGGGGTAAAAGGCTTAAAACATCAGTGGGTCTCAGGGACAAGATGTTTGAGTGGCTAACATGTATCTTGAGGGTGTTGTTGCTGATGTGGATGGGTTTGGTTGATGTTTTCTATCGATTCCATTTCCTTAACGTCACCAAGGAGGTTGAATCCATTATAGTGGCCTCTCTCATCGCATGTTTACCCCACCTAGTCTTTTGCTTGGGTAGACATGGGAGGAGGGGGTATTACAATTGGGTGGCCTAATGGGGAAAATACTGGTGATGCGTGTCACCACTGTGGAGGCACCACATGGAGTTTATGATGAGAGAATGACATCATTCAGGAAGTAAATATCGGAGGTTGGGATTTTGTAACTTCATTCTAATTGAAATTTGAAAAAGTTTTGATGCAAGGGGCTTTCGATGATGATTGGTGTTTGGTCATGGATACCCAAAGAAATAAGGGCACAAAGCAAGGCTTAGCACTTATGTGTTGTTGAGACGCCGCATGGGTATTTCATAGGCTGGAGATTCCGTAACTCCTCCGTAAGTGAATTTTGAGAAAGACCTGATACATGGAGCTGTGATGTGTTGGAATTTGGTCGTGAAAGCCCAAAGAACCAAGGGAGAAGAGAAAGAACACAAGGAGATAGACCCCTGACAGGAGACTGAAGGCTCTAACATCTAAGTGTTATGTCGTTAGTCACAACACCTGATCATATGGTGAAAAGAAATAAGGGGCTAAGAAAATGGGGCTAAAGGATAGGCTTGGGATTTCAGGTCTTGTAATATCGTATGATCGCGTTAATAAAAAGTTACAATATGTGGGAGCTCTAAAATTCCAATATAGAGGTGTATGAAGCCATCGGTCACAACAAGTAATCAGATGGAGCAAAAAAAAGGGGGCTAAGCAAAAAGGGCTAAGGACCAATCGAAATCTCATGATTTTGTAACATCTACCTAATAAAGTTAGGAAATTATTGAGCTAAAAAATTCCAATGCATAGGAGTATGAAGGATGAATGAGTCAGTAGCTAAGTAAATGTGTGCGGAATAGTTTGTTAATGGAATCAATTATGACTATCGCGGGAAGGAGACATAGAGAGAGATCACTGTGTGATCCGAATTTAAACAGGAACACAACAAATTATATAGATAACCATAAATACAGATATGCAATGGAAATAATACTTCATTTCATCACTGTAAAATATTGAAATATGCTTACAAACAGAAATGGAATAAACTAGTTAGGGCGATGATAGCTTATCTATGAGAAGAGATGTGGCAGCTACATGCCTCTGAACTGTGTTACAATGAGGCTCAAAGGCCTATTTATTGTTGAGAAACAATGTAAAACACTAAACATCCAAAAACCTAACCCTAGAAGATGAAACGCCAAACTATGGGCCCCATTTGGGTAAATTGGTACATCAACTTCCCGAGGTCGTAACTTTGACATAAGATCTCCATTTGATGCGTACAATAGCTCGTTAGAAAGATATATCAGAGCACTACAACTTTGAGAAGAGAAACATCAGTCCATGGACCCACGTTGCTCCCATATTTCCCAAAAAAGGTCGTTTAGGACCTCAAAATGGCTCCGGAAGTACAGGACCTTAAAAACTGCTAAAAATAGTAAATTGTGCTACAATTGAGGAAACTGAAAAACTGAAAGAGACATTTGTGGGGGTCCAAGTGGGATAGGTGGGTGGCCACCAACATCCACCTGGATCATTCCTCCCCCCATAGGAAGAAATGGTCCCCATTGCATTGAGTTCCTCCATCTGTTGAACTCGGTCCTCGGTGAGCTGTTCTGCAATCTCGGATGTGTCCACTAATGGTGGGAAGCATGGTCAAGGGTGGTAAACATTGAGCACTTGGTGGATGCAAAGGAATGAGGGAATTTTGTGCTCCAAAGCATTGTTTCCCGCAGCCTTGGTAATGGTGTAAGGACCATGTCGGAGTGGTCTAAGCTTCTTATGGGTTATGGTAAGGTGTTCTTTATGCCGATGCAACCAAACTTTGTCGCCCACCTGAAACTTGTGTGGTACCCTTGTGGGCGAGGAGAAGTTGTTCCTGTGTTCTTTCATAACTGTATCCCTCTGCTGGATGTGGTGATGATCTTCCCCTTACTTTGGGAGTGAACCAGACAGAAAATGAATTTACTAGTCTGGGAGATGAGCTTGCTACCTTTCTTAGTAGAGATCAAAGAGGTGGCAGTAGGTGGGGCTACCTCCAATATCCTGTATAATGAATTACCCAAAGTGATAATAATAGCGTGAGGCCTTGACACATATAAAGTATGTCACCTCCATAAGTATGGTTGGCCTCATACTACATCACAAACATCAAGAGGTGCAACATCACACAATACCTCATATGTGAAGGGTTTGATGCTATAGGGAAGGTGGCACTGTTGGCGAACTCGGAGATCTCGTCCTTGGTGAAGCCACCTGATATTGTATGGCTATGGGTGTGGTGTATTCGGTAGGCTCAACTGCTTCACGACCTCTACTAAAATGAGGTTCTTTTGGCTCCCACTGTCAACAATGAACTGCAGCGAAAAACTCTTCACCCACATCTGTGAGTGGAAAAGACACTCCCCCTCTTCTGGATCTTTGGGCTCATTCTTCTGGATCTTAACGGTGGCTACAGTGGTGTTGGGCTCTGCATCAATGATCTGCTTCCCTTTGCCATTCCCCTTGTCAGATTCTGACTCAGGGTTAGAACATGCATCTGATTCTGAAGTCTTCAACTCAGCCACCAGTAACTGCTTGGTCCAACACTCATTTGTATTGTGAGTGGGGCTCTTGTGGAACTCACACCACTTTCCTATGTCCTTCTTCAACTTCGTGGTGTTGTTCATTTCTTGCGGCTTCGACGGGTTGTCGTGGGTCATCCCACCTTGGATTTGTCCTTTTATCTTCGGATTTGTAGATCCAAAGTCTCGCTTCTTTTGTTTAAACTTTTTCTCAATCTTGACAGTGTATTTGTATGTTGTGTCGAGCGAGGAGATGTTCAGGAACTCCATCTCTTCTTGGATGTATCTATGTAGGCAGCCACGGTACTTGAGTACCAAATGCAACTCAGAGTCCTTGATACCCAACTGTGTGCGAAGGGTATGAAAAATGTTTGTGAACTCTGGCACATCTTGGTCCCTTCCCTGCCGCAGCGTGGTCCACTTTATGTATATGTCCTCATGGATTTTGATAGGGTAATACTGCTCCTTGATGGCATCCCAGAATGAATTCCAAGTGGGTGTGGCTGAGAATGGTGAGCCCATACTTTCACCCTTCTGCTCGCAGTAGGTTTCCCACCAATCCTTGACGTGGGGGGCTGCTTTGAGAAGAGCGAAAATAATCTTTTCCCAACTGGAAAAATCATGAACAGAAAAATACCCTTTTAGCATATCTAACCATTTATTTATGGCATCTATGTCTATTTGACCCTCAAAGATGGGGATTTCAAAATTAACTTGTACCTTAAAGGGTGTGGTGTTTCCAGAGTAACTGTTGGAAGCCGATGCGTAGCCTCTAGGTAGCCACTGAAGGATATGGGAAAAGCTATCGATCATCGTGTTCCTTTGTCACCTGAGGGATTCTTCGAGCAAGATTTTGCTAGGATCTCCTGCCCCCTCATCTTTCTTTTCATCCGCCATAGAAGGCCATCAGGATTTACGAGGTTGGTCTTGCAAAGGTTCGATCAGTTCAAGCCCTAACTCCTTATATTACGACCTCGTTGGGGACATGCAAAGAAAAACAGAGAAAGAGCAGACCTCTCTGATACCATTGACCCGAATTTAAATAGGAATGCAAAAAATTACAGAGCTAACCATAAATACAGATATGCAGTGGAAATAATACTTCATTTCATTACTGTAAAATACTGAAATATACTTACAAACAGAAATGGAAATAAATTAGCTAGGGCGATGATAGCTTATCTCTGAGAAGAGATGTGGTGGCTACATGCCTCTGAAGTGTGTTACAATGAGGCACGAAGGCCTATTTATTGTTGAGAAACAATGGAAAACACTAAACATGCAAAAACCTAACCCTAGAAGATGAAATCCCAAACTGTGGGCCCTATTTGGATAAATTGGTACATCAACTTCTCGGGGTCGTAACTTTGGCATACGATCTCCATTTGACACGTACAATAGCTTGTTAGAAAGATCTATCCGAGCACTACAACTTTAGGATAAGAAACATTAGTCCATAGGCCCATGTTGCTCCCAACTTTCTCAAAAAACGTTGTTTAGGGCCTCAAAACGACTTTAGAAGTTTAGCACCCAAAAAACTGCTAAAAATAATAAATTGTGCTACAATTAAGGAAACTGAAAAACTGAAAAAGGAAATTGTATAAGTGGGTGGCCACCAACATCCACTTGGATCACTAGGTCAAGGCATAATGGACCACGATTTTGCAGGATGAAATAATGGAGTTTGGAATGAGCTGAGACAATCCATCCCTGACCTTTCTTACATGCTACAATGAGTTGAACAAATATCAGAACCTCGAGGACAAGAGATTTATTCACATAAAGGAAAATGCCTTGTTATAGTGTGCAATTTGACTGAAGATTCATGTCTCAACATGTGAACACTCAAGAGCCCATTCTCATGTTTTAATGTAGTGGAAGAATTCAAGTAGAGATGCAACAACAAGATGGAGAAGCCATGCAGGAGTACACTCTCAGGCACTATGGATGGCAGCAGAGGCAACATCAACTAGTGTGCAACAGAGGAACAAAACTCAGGATTTACATTGAGAAAATGGGGAGAAGCATCATTATTTCTAGTGAGTTGTGTGAAGAGCTCAGTGGGTGTGAGTGCATTGTTGTGTCAATTCGTGTGAGCCTATGCTACAGAGAAGAGACTAAAAGTTCCTATGTAGAGAAAAGAGACCTCGAGAGAGCCTATATTATTATGCGGAAGGATAAAAGTGCCAGAGCATAAGAGAAAGGTTGAGAGTTGAGTGTATGCTACTCAATGCAAAGGAATGTGTTTAGTGGGATGCTATAGAGTGAGCAAAGAATGATAGAGTTTTGTGTGGGTTGTGTGTTAGTAAATTCTATTGAGCAGAACAACGAGTTGTTGCAGAGTGAGAAGACGAAAGAGTGGAGTGTGGGATGAGTAGACGAAAGACTGCTGAGGAGAACAAAGTTGATATGAGGTATAGTAGCTACCTTCTACGGAGAATATTAGTTCCTTATTGAGTGTCGATTAGAATATGGTGCTTCCATCTCTAGTTGGTGTGTGAATAAAGCTAATCTATTTCTAAATATTTTTCCTAATTAAAAATCCATATAATTATTATGTATAAACAAAATATAAATTTGTTGGCTACGTGGGGCTTGACCTAGGTTCAACAGTGAGTTTAGCCAAGCAAATCTCGGTACTACTGGGCCTTTCAGCAATAGTCCGTGGAGCACGGACTGAGGTCTCACCCGAAGTAGTATGGGAGGGTGTTGGAACCAGGTTTCCGCACCCTAGGAATGTCTTGATGAGGGTTCTGGAAGTTCACGATCCTAATCTGCGCGCTACGTGCTCTACGCAACTTTCTATTCTTCGCAACCTGTGCACACCTTCGCGAATACCGTATTATTCCAATCCAATCCTTACTGTGCTATTAGATTAGTGCTTAACTTAGTGTGTTTAGGACCAATACTCTTATTACTTGTTCAACTTTTAGATTAGCGCACATACTTAAAAAAAATATAAATGCATAAAGATAACCAAAACATAAAAATATAGATCTATAAACAGATGCACAATATTCTGAATCAATCTTATCTTTATTAATACTCAAGTTCTATTATAGACCCGACTCCACCCTACGCACTCAATTGTAAGGGTCCGTGCACTCAGCTGCGAACTCTACTAGGCTTCTGCACACTCAGTTGTAGAGCCTCTTCCTACTACTATGACCCAATACACTTCAGGTTCACTTATATCTTCTAACCATGCCTTTGCATCTATATGTTACTTCTCAAAACTTAGACTGACTTTACAGTTAGAACCTCTCTCTATATATAAAATCCCACGGTCTGCGGACCATGGGTAGGCCGACACACTTTACATTAAATCACATTATCTTAGGGTGGACAACCCTAGACTCTAGCGCTCCATGCCCACATTTTTCAGGGTCTTTACATTACACTTGACCAAAATTTGGGCTTCAAGCCCCAAAAACATGCTATGGGGGGATCCGCTGCCCAACATGCCCCCAACACAATCATCGTGACTCGTCCCAAGTCACTTTGCTGGTGCGACAATATTTGCGTGAAGTCCATCTAACTGTGCCTGTGCAGTGCGAAGATCTGCAGCGCACTGCTCTACCGTCCGCTCCTCGTTGCCTTAAATTGGACATCATGTCATGAACAGTGACACCAACAGTCACTTCCCAGCCTAACCATGCGACAGCGCAGCCCCTTGTGCGCAGACGCGACCCGTGCGTCATAATAATCCTGCATGCAGCTTCTATGTCGCGCAGCTCCCATACAAACTCTTTTATAATTCCACGCTCTCTTTCAACTGCTTGGGGCATTGAGGCTGTGCTTCCTACCGATATTCAAGTGGTTGCACCACGGGTGCAAGGCTTCAAGTCACCTTCCAACCTAGTCCACGGGCCTTCCTTATTTACCCTCACGCCATTCAGCGCCTCACGTTCTTCCTTATGCAGTGCACTTCCCTGGTTACTTTGTCTAATAAGGTGCGGTCCAATATTCTAGTGCAGTGGTATGGCTGCCCATATGTTGTCCTGTCCTTCTGTCGATGCGTATGGCTTGCACGATTTTGGTTTCCAATTTTTTGGTTTCTGCATCCATTAACATGCTTTTTTGCTTCAGACGTACCCGATCTTCTTCGAGGCTGCGAAGCTCAAGGTTCCCTCACTGAATGGCTTCTTGAATCTGTATATGCTCGTCCTCGCACGGCTGCATAATATTTTCGTTCTGGTCCTCGCATGTTGTCCTAACTGCGGGAGTTGTTGTATGGGGATTCTTCTCTTCTCTTATGGTTTCGTCCCTTCTTTTCAATGTTGGGGTCATTTCTGCGCTCTGGTTTTTGCTTATGGCCCTATAGGCCCATCGAACTGCTGGTATGCACAGGTCCCAGTTCGTTTGTCTCACCTGGTGAACTCTATTCATGATTTTGTATAGCTTTTTGAATGCTTGGTCATGGAATATTTGTGGTGTGTGCTTCTTTTCCTGATGCCATGTTAGGTTCTGATTTTCGATCATTAGTCTAGGATGTGCTTGCACAACACACTTCTACACCCATCGACACAGGTGGGCATGCAAGCTTCTTCGTCTTGGCTGCCCAGCCCTCATTCGACGCTGGGGGCTTCCAAACCGCAAGCACATTCGCCTTCTACATTCATGCCAGTTTACAATGGTCTCATGATGTGTACTCCACCGTTGTGCGGGGCGGGGGTTGTGTGTAGTGCCCATTCCAGTGCACTGTACCGTTGTTGTTCTAGTACTGCACCTTCAAATTTGTCCAGGAATTCATCGACTGTTGTTACTCCATCATATGTTGGCAATTCTCTTCCCTCTATCATCACGCAATGCAGTGATCTAATCATCATGTTGCAATTCAACATTGTTACTTTATTCAACCGGTTCTGCCATCCTTCTACTTCTTCATCTGAATCTGAAGTACAAGAACTGTCATGCTCCCATGAGATTCTCCCATGTACAGTTGGGTTCACCCGATCCTAGCCTCACATCATTATCTGGTAAATACAATCTAGCTCATCGTCGCTTTCATTTTCGTGCACTGGTTCAGTGTAGAGCGCTCCTTCGGTTGGGTCTAGTGGAACGACTACATGAGGGGAATTTTTCTCGAATATTATCTTCTGCTTCTTCAGGTTGATGATTCCATTCATATCAGTGACCCAATCTATTCCTAGAAACGCGGGATAAGGATTGTTGTCATCAACAATCTCTATTACTTCAAAGTCCGTCTATGTGCTTGCGTCTTCAATATCAACTGTTACCCCTTGCAACCTTCCCATGGGAAAAATATTATGTTGGTTCACCATTCGTAATTGAATAGGGGACCACTGTAACGTGGACCTGCCCATGCATTCCCATGTCTGCTTTGGTAACACATTCGTGTCCAAACCCAAGTCTAGGATTACCTAATCAATTTCATACTCGCTAATCTTCTCCGTCAATCTCATTTCCCTCCCGGTTTGCAGTGCATGCTTTCCCAGTTTCCGGACTACGCATGGTTCCCCTTACCCTGCGCACCTGGTGATCAACTCCTGTATTCCCTTAACTGCCTTATTATCACGCAACAGTTTTATGCATGTCTCTAGAAAGGTAGTAAGCATAGAAGGATCCATCCCTGGCTCTGGTTGATCCTTACTACCTGAAGTGGAGGCCTCCACGAAGCTCTTCGTAGCTTCCATGAACGTCTCCTTTTTGCGTTCTAAGTCAAACTCAGGTTCCTTTATAGGAGCCCTGCAAACCCATGTATCTTCCTCGAGCAGCTTCCCCTTATCCTCCCCTGTGGTCGCACCACTTCTGAGCATCATGTTCACATTTGGGTCTTCTTCGTGCAGTTTAGACCTCATCATTTGGATATTTTGAGTCAGGGGAGGCTGGAGTACCCCTTTCTCGCGCATCTGTGCGATCAACGTAGGATAATATATTACTTCATGATTGAACTGAGCACAGTATGAATAGGATATTCTCATTGGGTTGGTGCAATCGCGGGCGTAGTGCCTTGGTCTTCCGCAATTGTAACAAATTAACTGTCTGCGTCCCCTTCCTGGCCCCATTCCTCCCCGTCCTCGACCTCACCCCTGAAATCCAGCGCGCGCCATCCCCACAGTTGGGTCGAGGGCTTTCGTTTCTGTCTGCATCTTATATCTTGGGGTCCGATCCATTATCAGCTCATAGCTATGACACATGTGCTCGTCGTGGCCCACCGACCTACATAAATTACAAAACAATTTTTGGGGTGCCGGTGTATACTTCTACAACAAATGGCAATTATCCGTTCTGTGCTTTCCTACTATTTGACAGATCGTGCACCATAATGAGGGCGTTGCACTCGGCCCTGCCTATGCCTTTGGTCTCAATGGCATTAGCCCCCCTCCTGCCAAGTAGTTTGCGAATACTTTACAGTGATCCTTGTCATGGCCCAGGATTTTGCATTTTACGCACCATACTTCTTCGTGCTGGTCAAGCCACAGTGTCCTATCCTGCTTCAAGCTCTGCATTTCCAGGTAGATATTGTGTAGTTGCACGTGGATTTTTTGAACTCCCAACCCTGGATCTTGTATCGGTGTCTCATGCAGCCTCATCGCCATTTCCAACACTTTGGCCTGGGTAGAAAGTTTCTGTTGCGACAGCGCCGTCCTCAGCTGTGTTGTTAGAGATGCCACAAACCATGCATAGTGTTGTGCATTCATGAGTGTCATATTAGCCTCGTGGATCGTACTCTTCAGTCGCTGATCCAGATTCCACGAGGTCTCGCCTGGACGCATCACGATCACTTTAAACCCGATGATTAACTGTGTCTCTGATTTTGGCCGGCTAAATTCTCTATTCAGCGCATTCTGGATTTCTGCTATTCCTTCATTTGGGTGATCATTAGAGTTCTTGATATACCATGTCAATGCGTGATCTTGCAGTGCGCTCACCAATGTAGCCTTCTTAATGTTGTCATATGTGACCCCTTGTGCTTCCCACACTGCTCTTACCACGAACCAGAACAGGTCTGGATCCTCATTCCCTACTCCTCTGAATACGGGTAGCTTGATTACGCTCGCCATGCTGAACTGCGGGGTTGGTGGAGGTGGAGTGGGGGGAGATGGATGTGAGGGAGGTGAAGCGCGTGGTGGCATGGGTGGGGGTGGTAACTGCGGGATGCACTACCTTATCAAACTGACCGCACTTCTGAGAGAGACTCGAGCAAGCTCTTCCTCGCTCTCTCGCGAAGGTGAAATTGAGGGGTTGTTTCCTAATCCCTTGCTACCTTTGTAGATCTTTCCGCTCCGCTTTGTTCCAAACATTAATTCATTTGCATAACCCGCTCTTCACATAATAACATCTTAATCCAAGTATTCAAAGATTTAATGTACTTACCTCGTGATCCCTTGAGAAAACGTCGTTCTGCTTCGTTGTAGCTTACTTTCGTGTCTATCACAAACTCAATGATAAATCCCCCTATTATCCGGTCGAGCGAATGGTCCACATCTCACGCGATCTTATGTTCTGATGCCTCTAGTCTGCGCACTAATTTTGGAGTCCACACTATCGGTTGGTCGAGATTACACCTTCTCTGGTTGTCGGCTAACCTCGTGATCCACTCGTACAATTTAGAAGGAAAGGATGCGAAGAAGATCTCGTGGATTTCCATATACACGCAGCAATCCAGCCACCTTTTTTCGAATACCTGCGGAGTTCTATTTTCCTGTGTCACAAACTCATGAATATTCTTGTCCAACCACTCTTCAATTCCCTAATTTTTTGGGTTTCATTGGCACGACATCAGACATCCCTTAGGCAGATCCCTATCCCGGCAACAGAACCATTTGTTGGCTACATGGGGCCTGACCCAGGTTCAACAGTGAGTTTAGCCAAGAAAATCCCGGTACTACTGGGCCTTTTGACAATAGTCCGTGGAGCGCGGACTGAGATTTCACCTGAAGTAGTATGGGAGGGTGTTGGAACCAGGTTTCCACACCCTAGGGATGTCTTGATGAGGGCTTTGGAAGTTCGTGATCCTAATCTGCATGCTGCGTTGCTCCGTGCAACTTTC
Organism: Pinus tabuliformis; assembly: GCA_031772625.1. Taxonomy (NCBI): domain Eukaryota; kingdom Viridiplantae; phylum Streptophyta; class Pinopsida; order Pinales; family Pinaceae; genus Pinus; species Pinus tabuliformis. The sequence goes on from CM062808.1 coordinate 9,872,608, forward strand.
TATTCTTCGCAACCCATGTGCACCTTTGCAAACACCGTACTATTATGATCCGATCCTTACTATGCTATTATATTAGTGCTTAACTTAGTTTGTGCGGGCCCAATATTCTTATTACTTATTCAACTGCCAGATTAGCGCGAGTATTTGAAAACAATATAAATGCATAAAGATAATCAGAACATAGAAAATTAGAACTACAAACAGATGCACAATATTCTGAATCAATCTTATCTTTATTAATACTTAAGTTTTGTTACAGACCCAACTCCGCCCTACGCACTCAGCTGCGGACTCTACTAGGCCTCTGTGCACTCAGGTACAGAGCCTCTACCTACTACTATGACCCAATACACTTCAGATTCACTTCTATCTTCTAACCATGCCTTCACATCTATCTGTTACTTCTCAAAACTTAGACTAACTTTACACTTAGAGCCTCACTCTATTTATACAATCCCATGCTCGCAGACCATGGGTAGGCCGACACACTTTACATTAAATCACATTATCTTAGGGCGTACAACCCTAGACTCTCGTGCTCCGCACCCACATTTCGCGGGGTCTTTACATTACACTTGACCAAAATTTGGGCTTCAAGCCCCAAAAACATGCTATGGGGGGATCCACTGCTCCACAAAATTCAACATTGATTTTACTGAAAGCTAGGTGGAATTAGTTAAATGGAACAGTGCAAAGTGGAAGTTTGTTTGCTAGAAAATGTGAAATAATTAAAGCAAAATAGTTAATTTAAGGTTGGTGGATTCTAGATTTTGAATATAATATTTTATAGTAAAATAGTTAATTTAATATTAGTGGACTCTACATTTTGAATATAATATTTTTATTTTAAAATATTACATAATATTTTTTATTCTTTAATAAAATTACTCATTTTTTATCGGGCTTACACATACTCTCGAGTCCACCATGTTAGAGATGTGTAAAGTTAATGTAAAAATTTTGACTTGGCAAAAATAAAAATAAAATATGGTAGAGATGTGTAACATTAATGTCACTTATTATAATGCCAACATTTTAGCTAGGTGAAAATAAAATAAAAATAATCCTATAAAAATTAATAATAAAAAAATGACGAATCTTGTTGACCCATGGGATTAAGAACCCATGGTATTGACCATTGGTAATCATGTGGAATATAACCTATTTAAGGGGGAAATTAAAGTAGCCTAGATCCATCTTAGTTAGATCCATCTTAGTTTGATGGTATATTTAGATACATAGTTAGATGTAGAAAATAATGGTGTTGGGTCCATTTACAGGTAAAACAATTTTATGGATATGTTTACACTTGTATGGAATTGTTAGGTGGCTCTATGTCTTTTTGTATGTTTTGTTTCTATCATTGAATGGATGATTACATAATGTGTATATCAAGCTTTAGAGCTTCCTGGAGGCTATTGGGTGATTCATGAAGATATTTTTAAGAAGTGTAAGGTTAAACAAGATTGCACATAGTACAAAAAATAGTTTATTCTTCATTTTAATGGTTTTTTTATATTCAAATTAATATAAGATATGTAATGTATTCTCTTAATCTATGTGTAACAATGTGCTGTAGAAATAGAGAAAGATCTAGGATGGTAAGTTTAGAAATAAATAAGCTTAACACGAAAGCCAGTTGAGGTGAGGGGAGGAGGTGAGAGAAATATTAAGTAAAATGTAATTATTACATTTTATCTAATATGCATATCTACCTTTATCCACTTTTTACTAGCTTGCCAGAAATATTGGGTAAAATAAAATAGAATAAACTAATTATTATATTTCATAAGATATTTCCCATCAAGAAGTCCCCTCTTATTATAATTCTTCTTTATATTTAAAAGTAAACAAACTCAACTATATAAAATTAGCATGGTTGAGGCCAAATATTGAATAAAATGTAATAATATTACATTTTAATTAGTAATTCCTCCACCCCCACTTCTCTCAACTTTTTACTGGGTGGAGTAGTAATAAATATTAAGTAAAATATAATGCTATAATATATATTTTATAGTCCTCCTAGGTGATCCACTTTTTATAAGAATAACTAATATTTAAATGATCCTAGATCCATCTTACTTCTAATCTACAAGCCTTATCAAATTTCGTGAATTGCAACCCACTCTTAAAATAAAGAGAGATTTTATGCTCTCGTTGCTTGGTAAATCCATAGTAAAGATGGATGTAATTATAATAAAAGACTCGGCATAATCATATTATTTTCTTTATAATGCAAATAAAATTTTAAATATTAAATGAGTTGTATTTTTAAATTTGCATTTACTTTTTTCACATTTATGTAATACAATAATAAAACTATTATAACAAATAACATAATGTAAAAAACAATATAAATTAACCTATATTAACCACATTTCTTAATATAATTACATGAGCTTTACAGATTCATTAAAAATCATAAATAATCCACAATAATTTATTTGCAAATTAATAATTGCCACAGTAATAATAATAATCGTAAATTAAAAATATTTAGTTAGTAATATAAAAAATAAATTATACCAAACACTACAAATAAGGATAACAATCCAATATTTTCATAACACCAAAGGATAGGACAAAATTCTGAATTCAAATCTACATGTAGCCGTAGAATGTGAAAAAGCCATGCTTCAGTTCAAGTTTGCATTGTTTTGAACTTTAAAATTCAATGTTAGAACAACAAAGTAAATAAATATGATTACACATCTGCAATCTCTGTGTCACAAAATATATATATATTTATTATTTATTTATTTATTTAGTACACTCGTTACCTGGGTACCAAATGTGTAATGGAAGCATCGGTATTACCGTTGGAGAGAGGAGCGTGAAATTGGAGAGAGGAGCGTGAAATGAAGCAGGCGACGTAGAAGAGATCTTAGCAGGTCGTGAGACCCCAGAGCCACAACTGGTGGACCCAGAAACATGAGATGTCACAAAAGCAGGCTGTGTGGGATCCGGTAATGTTACATAATGAGATGAGAGCATCAAATTGATTGGAGACATTGATGGACGACGTGATGAGTCAGCTTGTGTACATAAAAGACCAATGATGGCTTCCTCCACGTCGCACGTTCCAATGATGGCTGGATCAATCACATCCACAATATTTCCTCCTTTGCATAACCATAGGCAGGGGTTAAATTTGACGGGTGACCTTACCCGTCAAGGAATTTTTTTATGACGTTTTTATTTTTAAACTACCTATCATATGACTTTTAGAATTTATTTGTACAAGTTTCATCTAATTTGAAATTGTACTCATAATTATTCAAATTTTCTATTCTTTGTTGTACCATTTGGCTCAAGTCTCATCGCTACATTTTGTTTTGAGATCTGCTAATCAAATTTTTCTTCAAATTTTCCTTCAAATTTTCCAGATTGTTCAATTTTTTTGAGTTTTTTTTTTTGTTTAAAATGGAAATAGTGATAAAATAGATGGGAAATATATATATAAACAACAAAAAATAATATTATTAAGTGAAAAAATATATATTCATAATTACTTTTACATTAAAATAATGAATGTTAATATTGTTGCAACAAATTTGACAAAAATAATTCAGTCACTCAAAAGAAGGAAAAATAGCTTTTGTTTGTAAATTTGAAGAATAGAAGATCTTTTTTTCCAAAAGGGAAAAAATTAGCAACAAAGTGAACAACTTTTAAATTTTTAGAGTTTTTGATGGTAAATTTAAAAGAAATATTAGCTAATCTTTATGGAAAAATGGAAGAAAATGACCAAAATGGCGAATATATCTAATACAATTCCATAGTAAATTAGAAACATATTAAACAAACTTTGAGGGAAAATTGGAAAAAAAATAGCTAAACGATAAATATTGATTCTTAAATTGTTAGATGGCTATATCAAAAGTCAGTAAAACAACATATACTAAATTAGAAGAATATTAGCCACTTTTTCAAAAGAAGTGAATATGAATGCCAAATTTTTTCATGGCTTGAAAGATCAAAAGTTGAAGGCAAATGTTCTGAAAAGCGGAACAAGATTTCAGCAACTCACGGACTCTGGACGCATAATCTATTTTAGGCTTTAGCTTTCAAGTTGTAAGTATTATATGGAATGGAAGATGCCAAAAGCACCCTACATTGAACAGTCTTCATCACTACTGTGCCACTTACCTTCTTTAAACTATGAATGTAACTCAGCCTAAACAAATGGCAACATCTCCCAATATGTATGTCTATATTTGAATATAATAAAGATACACTGCCATTTTTTCCTGTCAAAAAAAAAACTATGAATGTAACTCAACTTTGTCTGTCGAGTTCATTAATTCCATCAAACTTATCATATCTTTTAGATTTTAACCAGAATCAAAACATATAACAATTGGCTCACGAACTTTTCCCTTTGTCATGTTTTTCATACTTTTCCTTTTATCATGAAATGGGCAACACTGGTTTACTAGTGGAAAATGTTTTGCATAGTCTTCAAGTTTAATTCTGTAATATAAATTGAAATTTTCCATCCACAAATCAGTCTAGGTTTAAAATAATGTTTACCACTTCATATCAATTTATGTGTTTTACTTGTGCACGCATAAAAGATGGATTCAAACTACCATTAATGTCCAGAACTTTCTCAGTTAAAAACAAACAACATCCCAACAACTCCAACCAATGGAGGCATCTCTGTTTTGAAAATCAGAGGAAGTATCTAGTCATACTCCAACGATTGAGCAATTAGAATGTAAATTATAACAAGCCTAGCTTCTAGTTTAAGGCGGCTGTAGATTTGAAGATTTGAAGTTGAATCTTTGCAACATGCAATGTAATAAATGAATGTTTCTAGTCATATTGTATGAATAGGACGTAAATCCCTGTCATATGGTAGTCACTTCTACAACGGCAACGATTTGTTATTATACCCAGAATTCTATAGAAAGAGCCGTAGCAAACTTACAATACATAGCCAAGTATACACATATACAGCCAAGCTGAAGTGTGTATATATATAAATAAATTGGGTATAGTTGATTATGGTTTGGGATCTAACCTGATAGCTTTTTGCACAATGAGATCATCGGGATGTAGGGGATTGAAGAAGGCATTTATCTGGTGTCATCCTCCTGCGACTCTCACTGAAACCCATGATTGTGGATATGCTGGTTTTGATTCCCTCTCAAATGTCTATTTGACCCATTTACACCAATTATCTGCACAAACTCTACTGAATTCGAAATTCCAATAAGTTTTCCTTATGCCCTGCTGAATCCTCACCAAAGTCTATGCCCTGTTGAATCCTCACCAAAGTCACCGACTTGCAAAAATCACCATAGAGTAGCTGGGAATTAATCACTGTTAGTACCATAGCATTTACGATTTTACCTGTTGAAAATTAAAAACTGACATAATATCAGTGAATATTTATAAATGATTTATTATAAAGTGCCACGTTAAAAATGGGTAGCTGGCAATTAATCACCGTGATTATAAAGTGCCACGTTAAAAATGACCCACGTAATTTATGGTGATTTTTGCATCTAACTAATACTTTATAAATGATTTATTATAAAGTCCCACGTTAGAAACTAATACGGCCCACGTTAAATTACGGGTGCCACGTTAAAAATGTTGATAGCGCAATTTGCAATATTAAATATAAATATATAAATATAATTTATAAAACAAAAAATTAAAACTTTTAAATTTCAAACAAGCCCGTCATATTGACGCTCTTAAAAATCAATGGCAAGTTACACCTGACGTGGAAATTCGAAACTAAAACGTATTTTACGTGTAAAAAACATAAATACGGGCATACGGCGTCAAATTTAACCCCATAGGGGATTGTCATTTTGATATCTGACCGCCTGCTTTTTAGTGTCCTCAAGTTAAAAGTAATGTTAAGTTGACTTATATTTTATTATTATTTAAATGGTAGATTTCAAAAATATTTTTAAATTGGAATATAATTTAAAAATAATAATAATAATAAAGTAAAAATTTCTCAAAATTTTTATGATAAAAAATTAAACAATTTCAATCTGATAAATTATTATTCTTCATCATATTATAATATTTCTAAAGAATATTAGAATTAGAATAATCTCAAATTGAGTGGTTTTCATCATAAATTTATGAGAATTAAAATAATCTTAAATCTCTAGATTTTTTTAAATTTATTAAAAGTAGTGGACCATTTTGCTAAACAAAATTTGCTTATATCTAAATAAATGTTATAAATAATAATGGAAAACTTATTAGAATTAGATTAATGTCAAATTCCTAGTAAATTGGTGGGTTGAGAGCTACTTAGCAGGAATATAATTTTTTTAATTTATTAAAAATCAATGCAATCTAACAAATTATGTAACACACTACAACTGTTCAAACAAAACATACACTGAACATATTCCCTTGAAAAATAATAAAACTTTCAATTAAAAAATAAAATCAACAAATCTTCATCCACCTTAAATTGAAATAAAAAATTTTAAAAAATAAATAACTCATAACAAAATAAATAATAATAAAACTCCTAAACTAAAAAACTGATAATTCATATCAACATCTAAAGGCCTAAAATCATGCTTCCGTGAAAGGTTATAGGATATTAAATAACATGGCCTACTAGATTGCTCACCAATAAATAAAACGAGAAAATAATTAATAATTACCCGGATAGGCTTGGTGTGTATTCGAATTGAGGTTCATGAATTTTCATCAAAAATTGATGAAAGGCTTAGATTTAATATGTTCTCGTTATACATAATCTAATGAATAATGTAAAAAGATTTTTAAAGTTTTTAAATTTTAATACGTTAATATCACTTTAGATTTAGATTTAATAGCGCTTTTCTTATACATAATCTAATGAATAATATAAAAAGTTTTTCAGTTCCAATACATTGACATTACTCATGAGCAATATTATAAAGGTAATATTATATTTGATATTGAAATATATATTAAAAAAATATATAATATATTGAAAAATATATAGGTGTAAGTAAAATGGATTTGTTCATTTGGAAATAAAATGAGAAACGTACAAGAGTATCTCACCCATGCTAGAAGCAACTGCATTTCCGGTGACAGATTAAAGTTGGCGTTCTTTCTTCCTGTAACAAGTTCCAAGAGGAGAACGCCAAAGCTATAAACATCAGCTTTTACAGATAATTGACCATGCATAGCATATTCTGGTGCCATATACCCGCTACATATCGCAATTACAATGTCAAAGATTAAATAGTGGTGGTAAAATTGTAAGAATGAAGTAACCATAAAGTCAAAGCTATTTGCAAAGAAAATCTTGTTTTCGTGGATTCTGAAAAATTAGAACATAACGAAGAAGTAAATCTGCACAAGTAAAATTTTCATAATGTAAATTTTACGGTACTTTCAATTCTCCCGAAGTCGACAACACAGAAGTAAAACATTTACATCCCCAAATCTTAATAGTTTTTGATAGTGTAAGGATGATAATTGTTTTGAAATCTTACTAAGTTCCAACAACTCTTGAGCTGACGTGAGTCAGATCTTCATGAAAGAGTCTTGCTAACCCGAAATCTGCAATCTTTGGATTCAGATTTTCGTCCAACAAAATATTGCTTGCTTTAATATCCGGATGAATAATTCTCAGTTGAGAATCCTTGCTTTAATATCCGGATGAATAATTCTCAGTTGAGAATCCTCGTGTAAATAGAGAAGCCCACGAGCTACTCCTACAATGATGCTGTAGCGTTTTCTCCCCATCAAACTCATTGTGTTTGTTTGGATCTGTTTCTATGGATAATGTCGTACACTAATCAATTATCATGACCCAACTAAACATACTAAAATAAACTCGAAATAACTCATCGAATAGGAGATATACAGCATCACCACATTGTGAACAAGAATTATTGGCGAATGATGGAGGTCCTGAAGCACGACAACGATGGAGAGTATGGGTGACAGAGCATGGAGCCAGATCACTGCAGCAGGTGGCAGGCACCGGATCGACCACATAGGCTGGTCCCTGGGCTGCGGTTTTCTCCTTATCTCGGTTCTTCTGGCCTGCTGAGATTTTACCGCGGTTTACTGTATAGGGTTTACCTCAGTCGCGACCCTCCGTTTAGGGTTGTCTCCCCTGCTTCCACCTTTCTCTGTCGGTTACAGGCAGTTGGCGATAACGTTTCCCGACAGCTATGGACCTCAAGTTGGTATATTACTCGGAGGATCCCTTGCCGGAAGGCTTTGTTTGGACTACTCCGCATTCAGCAAGGGCTAACTGCATTCAGCGAGGGCTAACCGCATTCCGTTCAGCTGTGAGTTGAATGCGACCATTGCCGACCTGCCTCCGATCTCAGGGCCGTTTGGTCATCCGGTCATCCTACCGGATGTCCCCCCTACCTGGCCGTCCCTTTCCTCCCTGTCGGTCTCCCCATCCTCGTTAGGGTTCGCTTCAGGCTGCCTAAACCCTTACCCCCCGGAGTCATGGTCGGACCATCTATACATCCCGCTCTCTGGTGCTCCTTCCTCTATACTTCTCACGTCAGCGCCAGCGCCTTCGGCTCCACCGTATCAGTGTCATGATTCCGTCCCTCCCCTTGATAACCCCATCTTCCCCCCGAACCCCTCTGACATCCCTTTACCCCCCTTGGCCTTGAGGAGAACACATCCCCTGGAATTTATTAGGACGGAAGGGCGACACCATCCAAGGAGGCGAGACCTCGGAAGAAGGTGAAGTGTTTCAGATTGAAGACTGACGATGCCATCCTTCGGTTGGAAGAAGACATTCAGTTGGCAGAATCCATGGACATAGCGGATCGGGTCTTAGTTGGAAGGATTCGAGGTAGGAATTACTCAGCGGAAAGACTAAAAGCATGGGTATCTGAGGTTTGGGGCCATCGACTCGCTGATCTCCCCACCGTACAGACATTCGTGCGGGGATGGTTTGCCTTCAAGTTTGCGCGACCGAATCATACTAACTGGGTGCTTTCCTCCCACTGGCACTTTGACAACGCCCTGGTTCACCTAAAGAGATGGTCACCGCTCTTTGATCTAGAATCAAAAAAGCTCGGGATTGGACCAATATGGGTTGGGCTTCCAGGGCTTCCCCCACATTTTTGGTCGGAAAGAAAAATTTAAGAGAATTGGGAACTCGCTCGGCTCGTACATGGGTTCGGATAAATCCTACCTTGTCATGGGGAAGATGTCCTATGCTCGAATCCTAGTGCATATGGACACTCGTGGGGGGTTGTATGAATATATCACCATTCAGTGGAGGAATTTTACCAGGAAGCAGATACTAGACTACGAGGGCATGCCCTACAGATGTCGGCGCTGTCATAAGTTCGGCCATGTTTATAGAGAACGGCCCCCTCAACCCTAACATGGGTTAGAGACAGAGGGAACATGAACAACATTACCACGCACCCCCGGTGTCTACCCCGGAAGAGCAGTCGATGGAGGAACAACAGATACATGATGTGGCCAAGAGAATTGATGCTGCAGATCCTGGTCCTAGTAAGAAGCGGGGAAAACTCCACCCAAGCCACCCCCTCCACGTTGAGGCAAGCTCGGGTGGCTTCAGGGGAGGCTTTCTCCGCGGGTACAACTCCTCTATCTCTCACTCTATTAAATCTA